>OY728157.1:1724479035-1725729035 GCA_963277665.1 Viscum album
TAGAAAATGTCCGTTAATGAACCAGGTTCAATAACCGTTCTAGTACTTTTTATCTCATGAGATATCAATCTTCACCAAATATATTGAAAGAGATATAGGTTCCCACAAAATAATAATTACAGTCATACATAAATATTCAACATTATTAAAAAAATTAATAATATAATAATATTTTATAATAAATATGTATCATATAATAACTCACCATTTTAGAAATATTGAAAAGAATTAGGTTACACATAATTTTTCATCTTAGAAATACCCATTTAAAAGCAACTAGTTTAATAAAAAAATCTCATCATAAAAATGGAGCATAAAAATAATGAATATATGTGTAATAATTGGATTGTATAACCAATAATGATTAAGTTACATTGAAATATTTCATATTACATAGAAAATTATTTTAATGTAAAAGCACATTGAGCATTTCTCGAAGAAAATATCATTTTTGTTAAATAGGTTTTTCAAAATTAAAAATTTAGAAAATATGGTAGAAATTGTTTTATTTTAATGTATGCATAAAAAATAAAAAATTTACATAAAAAAAATTAATGGTAATGTTGGTGGGAAATTCTATTCATGTTGTAGATGTAAAAACAAAGATAACATTAAAATTTTTGATAAAAGCCAAACAATCCTTATTTAAAAAATTACATGAAGTTTAATTTTTTAAAAATAAGTTTAAAAAATCAATCATGGTTAATAATGAAATTAATATATATTTTTGAAAATGTTAAATCATTTTTGAAATAATTTTTTGAAATCGTGGATATGGAGGAGATTTGGGCATCGATAAAAATTATAAGTAAAGTCATTTTTCATTAAAAAATTCATTTGGAATATTAAGAACAAAAATTCTATAAAATGGAGGGAAATCTATTAACAAAAAAATTAAAAATAAATTAATAAATATAATTACTTTCTTTAGTGACTGACCAAAATATTGGATCATCAGAAGCATAAACATAAAAAAAATTCCGATAAATGATGAGATTGAATCCTCAAAACCCTTACAACATTAGTATCATTGAATAATAGTAAATATTAAAAAACCAAACTAAATGAAAAAAAATATTATAATAAATAAATTCATGATATAAAACATCAATTAGATTTTATATAGAAAGCACAAAATAAGGTAGGTGCTTAATATAATACATATCCCAAAGAATAAAAATTGGGACAAAATCTCTTTCCACATTAGTAGTATTTTGAATCATAGTACATAATAAATAATTATGTAAAATGAAAGTATAATTATCATTTAAATAATTATATTCATGAAATACCATTTAATGGTTCATTATATACACAACACAAAATAAACAAGTAGTTATTATGGCATATATCCCATAGAAATAAATTTGATCCTAGAAATCCATTTCATTAAATCTAGAATTTCAACATACTCATTCAAACCAACGGAATAATAAATATAAATTTATTATAAATATACAAAGTAAGAAGTCCTATTTATATAATTACATATATTATTTACTGATGTCATTTTATAACGCTTTTTTTATCCATTCGTTTTTAATATTACATTACAGGAAACAACAATTTTTGGAATGATTGGATTTTTTATATTAAATCCCCTTAAATTGATCATGTTTCCATACTATTAAGAATTAAAAACATATTATTAATATAATATATATATCAAATACATGTATTTATATTAACAGATAATATTTGTAGATATAAAATGAAATACACAGTTCATGGAAATGGTATGTCGTACATACACAAGAATGATATTTCCATTTCCTCAACAAATGAAATAATGAGGATGTAAGTAATACATCATATTTCTAGATTCATAATTATAACATATATATAACATGTATTCATTAAATTTATCCTTATTTCCTTTCCTTAAAATAGTTAGTGAATAAAGAATCGCATCACTTCATGTGGGTGTAGATAGCTGTACACCCGAATGATATAATTGAATCCCCCAATGAATATAAATTAAGAAGTAAAAGGTGATATCATATTTATAAATATAATTATGTTAAATATATCATATACATTCATTTTATCTATCCATGTTACCATCCATGTAAAAAAATGAAAAACATATCACATTGGTTTGGAAGGAAGTAGTCTTCCATACACATGAGTGACATTATTGTTTTGAACATATTGAAAGGTAAGAATATTTTAGTGGTGTTAAAATTATTAAGGTAAAAAAATATAATAAATATCATGTATAAACATTAAATAAATAATTATATCAACCTTTGGGGGTGTTGATGGAAAATAAATAATATTGGTTCATGAGGCGGTAGTCTTCTATACATTGAATCAAAAGTTTCGTTTCACATTTTATAGAGGATGATATTGCTATGGGATATGAGATTAAAAAATACTATCAATTTATATATTAGAAAGCAGTTTTTTATATCATCATTTTATGAACATAATTCACTGAGTGTGAATAATAATTAAAACAAAGATGCATATTTAAAACATTAACTCTATTTCACACAACCTATTTAATATTAACCTAATGAATTCCATGATTGGATTTTAGATATAAATAAGGCCTCAATGATTTGGGGAGGGATGTAAGGAATATATTTTTGTTGGTATATATAATATCCAATATCCCTAACTTCCATATTCATTGCTAAATTTATAAAAATTAAAATTTCAGATTTGATATTGAATAATTTGAACTGATTTTCACCGATAAAAAAATACAACATCAAAATGAAATATTGGTTCTATTACATAGAATTGGATATTTTAGGTTGAGAGTATTAATGAATTAAGACCAAACTGTGTCAAAATGGATTCATAAATAACTAGTTTATAAAAAAGAAAATAATCTCTCGTTATAGCTATGTTTAATTATATCACATTGGGTCATCATCATCATCTATATGAAATACCTTCTATACATAATTCACGAATCCTAATTCATTATAACATGGGAATAATATTGAATAAAAATGGTGAGATATAATTATCTATCATGGTAAAAAAATCATTAGCAATTAAATTTCATCAATGAGCATAATCTGTGTGTAAGGGTATGACGTAAAACTCATAGTGTGTGACAAAATCATAAAAGAAATCATACCCATAAATATTTTTATCATAAAATTTAAAATTATATAAGAATAATTATTCATCATAAAGAATTATTATGTTATATTTGATATAAATATTTATCATAAAAAACATTATAAACCCATAGCAAGAAACTAAAACCCTTTTTGATAACTTGGAGTATCATATTCAAAAAAACATTTAATACAATTTTTATTAGAGTAATCATATTTCATACATCCAACTTAATATTTACCCAATTCATTGGATGAATATCTAGGAACAACCATCATATTATCTTTAACAAGAACACCTAGCACTATATTGGCTACCATATCGTATAAGATGTAATAGGATCACTAGGTACTGTTTTAGCCACCCTATCTTATTACCTGTAATGGTATCAATCGAGTCTAGTTAGGAAACCCCATTATATAATATGCAACTAGATCATTTAGTGATATATGGGCCACACCATTATATTTTAGGTCCTTGAACCACATGTGGAATAAATTACATAGATTATTCATTAAAATATCTTATAAAAAATCATTATTAATTTTACAACTTGATTAAACTGTGTAAAAGAAATGGGTTTCATATCAACCATTTTAAATCGTCATAAATAAATAAAAAATAAATTGGTTTCATAAAAATCACTTTAAAACATTTTTAATCTATCAAAATGAAATCGGTTCCACAACAGTATCATTAAAACAATCTTAACCCATCTAGAGAATAATTAGTACAATATAATTAAAAAATTTCCTTGGTGGATGATATGTTACAAAATGGGTTGTTTATTTTGATGAATTAATGTACAATTAAATTATCATTATAAAAATTACATTAAAAATATCCTTTTCATATTAAAAATTACTATTGGAAACATACGACATTTTGAAAATAATGTTCTTTGAAAATATTTTTTTATAAAATAAATACAAAAATATAAAAAAAATCATTTTCAATTAAAATATCCATTTTAACATTCAATGAATGTATCAAATAAACAATAGACACGTGAAAGAGTAATTCTGCCTATTCTGAAAAAGATATTACTCTTTATTGGTAAAAACGATACAAAAGTGACTTTATCAGAAAGAGACAAGAAGATTACAATAAAATAATTTTTTTAAAGACAAATTTAATAAAAATATAGTTATTAAATAAAATAAATTTTTTTTAAATATTTTGTTGAATAACATTAATTTTAAATAAAAAATATTTCCAACCAAAGAGAGAAATAATTAATGTTTTTCTAATAACATTTTCCTAATTATTATATGAACCAAAGAGTTGTAAAATCGAACTATTAATTGAAAATATCTTGAATTACTAGGGAAAAATTGAATTCATTATATTTATATGATTTCAACATGAGAGACTTAATCATAAAAAGTCAAGATAAATGATAGGATTGTAACAAAATACTCTTACCACATTTTCAACATTGAATCCTAATACCCATGAAAAAATAACATTGAAAACATATAATATCAAGAAAATAATGAAATGCATTATATAATATATAAAATGGTAATTATATTAACCTCTTAAAATAATATATGTATATAACATAACACATATATCAAAGAAGTCAAATTGTGACAAAAATCCCTTAATGATTTGGAAACATTGAAATCGTAAACCCCATGAATTATAGATACTAAAATTGATATGAAAATCCATATAACTATAAGGTTATTAATCATATGAAAAATTAATGGGATGTATATAAACCGCAAAACAAAAATAAATGGTGAATATGGCATATATCTCATTGATATTAACGCCAGATGATAAAAACACATACCATGTTATTCTGTTTTGGAGAACATCATTTAAAATAATCTATTTTGGTTTTAAACAAGTTATTAACTAATAATAGGACCATATTATTATTTAAATATAAAATATTGTTCTTCAATAACTTCTTATCACCTATTGGAAAATAGTCATTCAATTTTTTTTTCATTTCTTAATTTCCTTTTTTTTCATATGATTGTTCCATATTGAAAGATCCATTACGTATTCATATTATATAGTTTTATAATATATGGAATAATAATTATGACATAATTATCTTAATTATACGTCAATTAATTTTTTAAAACCGTCATAAAATATGGCTTTTAAATAAGAACTAGTTTTACGATCAAGGAAACTGTAGGTCATACACACACAAGAGTAATGTTTCTATTTTATAATGATAATTTTTGAAATAAGGTAAGAAATATTTAATATTTATTTAATTATCATTATATCAAATATAAAATGTCACAAACCAAATAGGGTCTCCATCCAATCGACGCCTGACCCAGTCCGCCACAAGGCCCAAGGGGCATTCTTGATCCCCATGGGCTGGCACAAGTGCCTAGGTATCAAAATAATTATTGGGGAACAATTTACCCAATTATGAAAAACATGATAAAACAACAAAAAAAGATATTACAAACAAAAAATCTCAACCAAACAGGCCCTTACCACAAACCAGGATTTTTGTTACAAGTTCAACACCAACCCCAAACAACTGCAAAACATGGTGGCTAAAAAACATCTCAAAAACCACCCCTGGCTAGAAGACACCACCATCTCTCCATCTCCAGAATTCCTCACAAAGGTTTCAGCTAAAAATTCAACCCACCACCTCTAAAATAATTACCCTTACCTGTATCAGACAAAACCTAATCTACTTACACCCATGGGTATAAGTAGGGTGTGAGATAATGCTCAATAAGATGTCACCAATAAAAGATTCAATATGTAAAGATTAACTGACAAAACAAATTCAAGTTTAATCCCTCAATAAAAATAAATGCGTATACAATTTTATATAATACATTTTGAGGAATGAAAAATTTAAGCGAAAACAGTTTAGAAAGAAAAACCACACTTTTATTTTTATTAAACCACAATGGTTACACCATGTATCGTTGTTAAGTGAGATGAAATAGAATATCACCAATGTGGGAGAGGCCCTATAGGTACTAGAAATGAACGAGACCCAAGAACATCATGTATCAGTGAACCAAGGGATAAGGACCTCAATAATATACACTCTTGTCCACGATCCACTAGTAGGGAAACACATCCCTAACCTATGGGTCCCTATATGTCACCCATAGTTTTTTAGTGTTGTAATGGTCAAACCAGCAGAGTGAAACTGGGTCGAGGCCACATCCGTATCACTAGCACACTATTCCAATTCCTCCCACCTAATACCCAGGCATCCCATTTTGTGCTCAAATGTTCCATGTTCACATGCTTGTTAAACTCAAATGCACAAAACACAAGATTATTATCTAAATTTTGTACCACACTATCACACACATAAAAACCCATTTGGAAACATTACACACATCAAATATAATCCATAACTTAACCTCCACTACTCACACAGTTAAATAAACTACTACAGAATATTTTTAAAGACCACAGTATAATTATTTAATGGAAAATAAATTAATTAAATATATTTTTTGAAAATCGATGGATGGCTCAATGTGCCAAAACCCATACAAAAACCCCTCTTTATAATGAGACTCATACTAACTCCACCACAAAACAAAATCAATAACTCCTACACATATTAACAGACTAACTGTATAATTTCTGTCAAAAACTAAAAATTCACAGACACACTACCATCAGAGCAAAGACACATTAGTTTCCAAAAAAACCCAACTACGTGCATTAAAATTAATTAATAAATTTAATAAATAAATCAAACAGGAAACAAAATTAATCAGATAATCCTTACGCTCGAAACCACCTACCGGTGTGTCGCAAATGTCACAATCATGGTGCGAAACTCTTGTCACATGACAAACGCACCGCAAGGGGTCCATAAAAAACCCTAAAACTAAGTATTGGATAAAATAATCAGGAACCTTCCAAAGACAATCCAAACTCTTACTGCAAAACCACTCATGAAAAATAAGAACAACTAGTCCTAGGGTAGTGCACCTATGGCGAGGGTGTGGAAGGTTAGACGGAGCTCGAAGGAGGCAGTTCCGCTTACCGGTGCTAGAAAAACGAAAAGAGATGGAGTCATTGGGAAGATACACGACCAAAGAAGGGGGGCCGCTGGAGCTTCGTTCAAACGTGAGGGAGGCTCACAGATGACCAGACAATGGTGGGGAAAAACCTATAATGCAGGACTTGGCCGAAGTGGAGTTGGGAGATGGTCTGACGAGCTGTGTGGGGTGGTCATCGCCCGGCGGGGCTGATAGGGGGGTGCGATGTCATAGGTGTACTAGGTAGGTGCAGAGGGATGGTCCACTGGTGCTAGGTCCAGCCGAGGAGGAGGAACACGAGAAGTGTGGATGCCTAGGGTTTGTATGCCGCACAAGGTGGGAGAAGATGAACAGTGCCACACCATAAGGGATAGAATAAATGAAATAGAGGAAAATATAAATAAGAAAGAAAGGATAAATAGATAAATAAAAGAATGAAAATGAATAGAGATAAAAAAGTGGAAAAAGACCTAAAAAAAGAAAAAACTAAACTAACCTAAAATAAAACAAAATAAGATAAACTAAAATGATAAATGAATTTAATAGAATAACTTAATAAAGGGGATTCAATAAAAATAAAACTAATTCTAATAATAATTAATAAATAACTATAATTATAATAAATCTAATTTTTATTCAGTTATTTAATCATCTGTGCACTAGAAAGATTGCGTGTTAAACTGGCGAAGCCACACGGCTTCACCTGTGCCCTGCGTGCGCATCGAGCAATGTTAATGCAATGCTCAATTATCAGCGCCAATGTGAAAATCTCACATAGGTTTCGGCCTACCCATTAGCCAAAAAATTTAAATAAAGGAAAATAAAATTATGTGATAAAAATAAAAAATAAAAACATACCTCGTTCTGAATTCTAGGTATCAAAAAAATTCCCCACCAAAAATATTTTCCACCCTCATAAAGTCTACTCGAAGCCTGATCAGAGAATAGAAATGAGTACTCCTGCTCGACCCAAGACATCCGCTCCAATGTGTCATGTTCATCATTCCCATGTTTCCAATGAATACGAACCAAAGGAATTGACATTCCATGAAGCACCTTCTCCAGATAATCCACTATCCACACTGGCCGCTCAAACACTAATAAGTCGGGATCTATCTCCAACTCCTCCCAATTCAACACATGTGATGGATCAGGATTAAACTTTTTCAGTTGGGATAAATGGAATACGTCCTGAATCGACATCAACTATAAAGGAAAATCTGACCTGTATGCCACCTTTCCAATCCGCTCAGTAATCTCGAAAGGACCAACATTCCTCGATGTCAGCTTTCCCTGCTTTTCTAAGTAGCGGTGAACCAAGCGGGGGTCCACCATCATAAACAATGTGTCCCTCACTGAAAACTTAAGATCTATATGCCTCTAATATTAATAAGATTTATGGAAACTCTGAGCTATAAAAAACTGTCGTCTAATCAAATTGACATTCTCCGATGTCTCTTGAACAACGTTCGATCCCAAGAGTGAGGTCTCGCCTACTTCGACCCAGCACAAGGGAGACCGACAAGGCCGACCGTAAAGCGCCCCAAAGGGTTCCATTATAAAATAGGATTGTTAATTGTCATTATAAGAAAACTCGTCCAATATGAAAAGGATTTCCCATGAACATCTGAAATCTAACACACATGTACAAAGCATGTCCTCCAGAATCTTATTCCCCCGCTCCGTCTGGCCATCCTTCTAAGGATGGCATGTCGTCCTCAGCTTAATCTATTACCCCAAATCCTTATGCAGGCCTCCAGAAAATTGAGATGTAATGCGAGGGTCCCTGTCAGAAACAACTGTTGATGGCACACCATGATGTCTGACCACATCCTATACATACAAATGGCCCAGCTCCTCCACCTCCACTGTATCTCTGATCGGGATAGGGTGAGATGACTTGGTCAAATGATAAATCACTACCCTAAGAGCATTCCATCCTCGATGTGTATGAGGAAATCCATTAATGAAGTCCATGGTGACCTCTTCCCACTTCCAGATAAAAATGGGTTACGTCTTGAGTAGGCCAGATGGTCTCTGATGCAATGCTTCACCTACTGATTAGTGTAGCATCTTGATAGAAAGTCGGTTATGTCTTGTCTCATCCCTTGCCACTAGAACTGGAAATGAACATAGTAATAAATCTCGGTAGTACCAGGATGGATAGACCACTGAGACTAGTGGCTATCCTACATCACCAACTTCCAAAGAGACAACGACACCATTGCATGGCCCTTGAAGCACAAGATCCTCTTGGGAGACATAGACCAATCCGAAGGAGTCTCCCCGCCATGATGAAACTATATAGATCACTCGCCCAACTCATCACCAGGATTCTCACACTGAATCTACTCCAGATGTGCAGGATTCAACTAAATACTAGCCAAGAATGTACCCCCGTTGTGCTCCCTACTCTCCAAGTGCATCTGGGTGAAGAGCACCATCAAAGTCCACTCATCGCTAGACATCCTCAATACGTACACTGGTAACTTCCTGCTCAAAGGGTCAGCCACCATATTTCCCATTCCCGGAGTACAGACAATGTCAAAGTCAAATCCCTTCAGATACTCGATCCAGCGGCACTGCCTCAGATTGAGATCCTTCGGATAGAAAATGTAGGATATGCTCTTATGGTACAAATAGACTACAAAATTTCTCGCCAAATAGGCTGTGATGCCAACTCTTTAGGGATGTCATCAATGCTGCCAACTCCAAGTCATGAGTCGAATAATTCTTCTCATGTGGTAGGAGATAGTGGGAACCATATGCCACCACATGATTATCCTGCATGAGTACACGCCCAAGGCTCATTCCAGAAGCATCTCAATAGGCCACGTAGCCCCTCCCAGACTCTAGTAAGATCAGCATATGTGCGGTGGTCAACAGCCGCTTCAACTCCTCAATGGATTCCGGGAACTGTGGGCCCCATTAAAAATTCACCCTTTCTGGGTGAGTGCGGTCATAGAGGAGGAAATCCATGAAAAGTCCCGAGCAAAACGCCTATAATAACTTTCCAGGACAAGAAAAATCGTGATCTCAAACACATTCCACGACTATTCCCATGACATAACTGCACTGATCATCTCATGATCCACTGAAACCCCTTGTTCTAAGACGACATGCCCAAAAAACATCACTTCCCAGATCTGAAAAGTGCACTTCAAGAGTTTGGTATATTAGAAATGTTCCCGCAATGTGCCCAAAACAATACACAGGTGATTCTCACACTCCACCTCATAATAAGAACAAACTAGGATGTGTTCCACAAATACCATGACAAAGGAGTGGAGATATTGGTGGAACACCCTATTTATGAGTTCCATAAAACCCACCAGAGCATTTTTCAATCTGAAAGGCATGACTAGATACTTGATGTGACCATACCATCTTTGGAAAATAGTCTTCAGAATACTTACTTTTCCCACCCTGAGTTGGTGGTAACCCAGCCACAAGTCAATTTTTGAGAACCAGTTTTCCCCTTCAACTGGTTGAACAGATCCTCAATCCAAGGTAATGGTTACTTATTCTTGATGGTTACCTTATTCAATTTCTGGTAATTGATGCATAAATGGTGGGTTTCATCAGCCTTCTTCGCGAATAACAATGGGGTGGCCCAAGGAGAGACGCTCGGGTGAATGAATCCTTTGGATTCCAAATCGTCCAGATGAATCTTTAATTACCTCAATTTAGTGGTGGTCATGAGATATGAGGGAGGAGATATAGGATTTGTTCTCAGCAGCAACTCAATCGATAACTCCATGTCCCGCTCTAAGGGTAAGCCTGAAAAATCATCTGGGAATACCTTTGGGAACTCATCCACTATACGAGGTAACCCACCCTAAGAAACACCACCATTGTCCTCCAGTGCAAGCGATAGCATCTGATATGAATGATTCCCCAAATCATGGGTGGGGGTCCCATGCGACCTGACCAAGGATCTCATTCTAAATGAAATAACAAATGACTCCCATCTAGTTCCATAAAACTAAATCATCACTGATAGTTTTCAATATTCACTTGAAAGCACACCAGCTAGTCTATGTCGAGGATCACATCAAACATGTCCATATCATGGACCAAGAAATCCCACTCCATATCGACTTTTGACAGAGAGAGTGCACACGACATGAACCTAAGACCCTGCTCCTTTTTATTACCCGGCGGTGTTACTAACTCCATTGGAACATATAAATGATCGGTTGGAAGGCTCAACAAGTTCACAAGATGGGCAGAAATAAAAGATGCACATGCACCAGTATAAAAAGGTATGGAAGCTAAATAAGACACAATAAGAATGGTACCACGAATAGTCGAAGGTCATACATCAGATCCTATTGGTGCCTGATCCACAACATGCAGTTGTCTGGTCCCTAACTTATAATGATAGCTCGCTCATGGATCTGCCCTGACATGGCACGTCCCAGAGGATGATCAAGTCCTGCCTCTACGATAACCAAACTGAGATCACATAGTCTTGGTTGGATATGACTGAACTGGTACTCCCCTGGAAGCCACATAACCTTCCCCACTCTGATAAGGGCATGTCACTCTTCAAAGGCATTTCACATGCCCCACAATTCCACAACGAAATCAAGACATGGGAGGAGTGGGACACGCAGGTTGGACATTCCCTGTCTTTCCACACTGATGGCACACCACCAAACTCATATCATAAGCAATAGATGAGGTCTACCTGAAAGGATGGCCTGAGCTGCCTCTCACCTTCTTCCCATGCTCATCACGCTTCCTCTTATTCTTTGATGAACTGCCAGTACCAAGCCCAGACATTGATCCAGAATACACTAACATTCATCTCTGTTCAACCTCCACCATTCAAGCGCGATCGAACACCTCTTCATATGATCCCAACATGAATAAGAAAACCTGAGAGTGGATTTCTGGTTGAAGGCCCTTCTCGAACTTTAGAGATTTTAAATATTCATTTTAAACAATCTTAGGCGCATACCACAATACCTCAGCAAGTCGGTTTTCATACTCCATCATTGTCTGATCCCCTTGTGTGAGATCCATGAACTCCTGGGATCTAGCTTAGGCTAGGAACTAAAGAGAGTACTTCTTGTTGAAGAAATATTTGAAATTATTCCAACTCATCTGCTCATGCTTCCCATCCTGAATTACTAATTCCCACCACTTGCGACTGGAACCCTCTAGCTGGAATAAGGGACAATTTACCCTGACTTCCTCTAGTGTGTCAAGGAATTAAGACATACGCTCTATCATTTCAATCCATTCCTCTACCTCATGAGGTTTTGAACTACCTCAGAATGAAGGAGGTTTATTCTTCAGCAATTCGTGAGCTTCATCCCTATTAGAGACTAACTCATCTCCTCTAGCTGGAATAGGGGCATGGGCAGGAGTCACCCCTTGTCCTAAATATTGAACATCTTAGACTACAACTTCTACCAATATATGATCAAGCGGAGAGGGATAACTCCCTCCAGCATCCTCACGTGGGTGTTTTTATGCTCTCCGGGGAGTCATGTTGCCATAAAGATGAATAGTTATAACAGAACATCATCAATATACCATATCAAAAGAAAAATCAAATTTTCAAAAAATTGAGTAATCATAAGTAAACCAAACATCAAAAAGTAATACCATGTCCAAATTCTTCTTCTCTGCCCGATGACCATGAACATCTGCAGCCTACACATCCCACCTGGAAGAGAATTCAAGCAAGCATCTTGATACCCCATGGAGACTTAGAGTTTGTCTGGAAGTTTGCTGGCTACGCACCCTACTATCTACCAGAATTTTGAGCCCTAAAAACCTAGCTCATGTCTAACCAGAATTGTCCCAAATAAAATAACTCAGACAACAAAACCTCATCTGATACCATTTTTTCAAAAACCAAATTGGGTAGCCATCCAATCGACGCCTGACTCGGTCCGCGAAAAGGCCCGAGGGGCATTCCCAATCCCCGTTGGCTAGCACATGTGCCTGGGAATCAAAATAATGATTTGGGAATGATTTACTCGGTTACAAAAAACATACACAAAACAACAAAAAAAAGATATGGAAAACTAAAAATCTCAACCAAATGGGCCCTTAAAACAAACTATGTTTTTTATTACAAGTTCAACACCAATCCCAAACAACTGCAAATAATAGTGGCCAAAACCAACACAAAAATCACCTCAGGATGGAGGATACCATCTTCTCAACATTTCCACAACGCCATGCCAAGGTTTCATCCAAAAACCTGAACCACCACCTCCAATAGTCTGACCATTACCTACATCAGAAAAATCCAAATCTACTTACACCCAAGGGTGGAATTAAGGTGTGAGATAATTCTCAATAGGATGTCATAAATAAAATATTCCACATGTAAAGATTAACTGAAAAAATAACTGCATGTTTAGTCCAATAATAAAAATAAAAGCATAAACAAATTTAAATAAAACAATTTTGAGGAATGAAAACTTTAAGGGAAATGGTTTAGAAAGAAAAACAACACTTTTATGTTTATTTCACTTCAATGGTCACACAATGTACCATTGTCGAGTGAGATAAAATCCAAGATCACCAATGTGGGAGAGGCCCTAAAGGTACTAGCACTGAAAGGGACCCTTGACATCGTGTCTCGGTGAACCATGGAATGAGATCAACAATAACATATGCTATTGTACACATGCCACTAGTAGGTAAACACATAACCTAGTGGTCCCCAAATGTCACCCATAGTTTTTTTAGTGTTTTAATAATCAAACCAGCTGAGTGAAAACGGGCCGAGGCCACTTCCATATCACTAACGCACTAGTCCTAGTCCTCCCACCTAATACATAGGCTTCCCATTTTGTGCTCAAAACTTCCATGTTCACATGCTTCATAAAGAAAAATGCACAAAACACAAGATTATTATCTAAATTTTGCAGCACACTATCACACGCATAGAAACCCATTTGTAAACATTACACACTTCAAAGATTTACCAAAACTCAACCTGCACTACTCACATAATCAAATTAACAGCTACAGAATTTTTTTAAATACCACACTACAATTATTTAAAACTAAAAAAATTGATTAAATAATTTTTTAAAACCATGATTCCTAACTCATGGTGCCAAAACCCACACAAAAACCGCTTGATAAAACCACACACATATTAACACAACCAAAAAACTGAAGAAACATCTTATACACATAAAAACAGACTAACTGCATAATTTCTAACAAACTCTAAAAATTCAAACACGCACTATCAATCGTGAAAATAAACTTTCAGTTGCAAATAAAATACCAACTACATGCATTAAAAGTAATTAAAAAATTTAATAAATAAATTAAACAAGCAATAAAATTAATCGTATAATACTTACACGCGGAACCACCAACTGGTGTGTTAGAAATGTCAAAATCTTGGTGTGAAACTATCACCGCACAACAAACACACTGTAAGGGGTCTATAACAAACCCTAAAACAAGGAAAAGAATAAAAGAATGATGATACTTCCAAAGACAAAGGAAACCATAACTTCAAAATCACCCTTAATAACGTAGAACAACAAGTCATTGGGTAGTTTACCTATGGAGAGGGTGTGGAAATTCAGATAGAGCTCAGAGGACGTCGTTAGGCATTCCATTTCTAGAAAAATAAAAGGAGATGGAGCTTCCAAGAAGATACGCAACCAAAGAAGGTGGGTAGCTGGAGCTTTGGTCGAACCTAAGGGAGGCTCACGGACAACCAGAAAAGGGTGTGGAAAAATCGGTGATGCAGGACATGGCTGAGGCTGAGTTGGGAGCTGGTCTGATGAGTGGTGTAGGTAAGTTAGTGTAAAGAGTAGCTTGGATGGGGTGTAACATCACCAGTGTACTGGGTAGGAGTAGAGGGATGGACCGCCAGGGCTAGGTCCAGCCAAGGTGTAAGAACAAGGGAGGTGCGGCTGCCTAGGGTTTGTTCATCGCACAAGTGGGGGGAAGATGAAAAATGTCGTGCCATAAGGGATAGAAGAAATGACAGAGAAAAAAAAAGAAATTGTAAAAAGGATAAATAAATAAATAAAAGAATGAAAATGAATAGAGATAAAAAATGTGGAAACGGGACCTAAAAAAGAAAAAAAGAAAATCTAAACTGACATAAAATAAAATTATAAATCAATTTAATAGTATAATATAATATTGGGGATTCAATAATAATAATAATAATAATACTAATAGTAATAATGACATAAATAACTATAATTATAATAAATATTATTTTTATTCGGTTATTTAATCATCTGTTCACTGGGCAGATCGCGCATTAAACTGGCGAAGCCGCATGGCTTCACATGTGCACTGCTCGCGTGTTGAGTAATGTTAAGCCAACCATCACTTATCAGCAAAAAACTGAAAACATCTTATCAGGTTCGGCCCACACTTCAACCAAACATTTTTAAAAAAGGTAAATAAAATTATGGGATAGAAAGAAATATTAAATACATGAATTGATACGAATTACAGGTGTGAAATTAAATATTATTTAATCATAAATATATATATATTACTAGATATGGTGATGAAAAAAATTGACATCTCTATGAGGAGTTGGTGGTCCATATGTCCCAAAAAGACATTATAACAATTTTAGTGTATTAAATGGTTAGAAAAAAATGATATATTATATTCCTATAAAGATAATAATGAATCTAATATCTAAATAATTTCCTTTTTATCATATATATTCATTATCCTTACCCTTATTACCATACATGTAACACATTACTTAAAAACTCTTCACATCCAATTGTGAGGTGTTAATTCACCGTACACATGAGTGACATTATCCTATCCATTTATGGAATGAAAATTTAAAATAGTATATTTTATTTAATTAATAAATAGATATATTATTTTTAAAATTTTATTATATTAAACTTATACCAATAATTATTCACAACCTTGATATGTGGTAAATGATAACTGAAGGACATCATTTTTTGTGGTGGTAGTCTTCTGCACACAAGAATAATGATTTCATAACCCATTTGATTGATGTTTTTGTGGGTGTATGACATAACCGTAGAAGAAAAAAATTTAATCATATTTATATTACCTATATTATTATATAATTATTATATAATAATAATTTAATCCATTTGAGAAATATGTAAAAAAATACACATTGGTTAAATTTTACTCTTCTTAGGGTAACTTTATTTGGTTTGCACCACATGCCTTCCTTGGTTGGGTTTATTCCAAAATTAAGGAATATTGGATATTATGAAGGAATTGGATAAGTGATTTGGGTAGTTTTTCTAAGAAAAAGGGATTTTGAGTTGTTAATATAGGAGGAGAGTGGGAGAAATTTTATAAGTTTGTTGAGGGGAAAACATCTAAATTCAAAAATGAGTTAATTACAATCTCTTTTTTTCTTGTAAAATTGAAATAATAATTTCCCAAACTAAATAATATAAGGTGTAAGTTCTAAATATGTCCAAAATTGAGTTTTGGAAATGTTTCTATTTCATTTCCCCTTCTGTTTAATGTTAAACAAATATATAAATTCATTTTTACCTTAATCAATATAATTAAATGTAATTTTTTCACTAATAACTTTGATAAAAACGTTAAGTTTTTGTTATTATAAATTATAAATTATTATTATTACCAACATGGAATCATTTTTTACAAGTTAAATTCAGATAGGAGGAAAAATATAATTTAATATTAGTCCTGTAGATATGGCATGAATACTTGTTTTTAATACAAGTATTTATTTAGAGAATGATGATTTTATATTAACCATATGAATAATAATAATAAGGGTATGAATGTAAATTACTATGTAATGATATATATATATATATATTCTATACATTTCTTATAAAAAATACCCTTTATGAAATATTTATTTAATTTAAATGGAGAATCAATATGAATTTTAAAAGAGTTTTTAGAGAAAACCATTTTTAAAACAAAAAAAACTAATTCAAAAAAAACATTTTAATGTGGATTAAGACTAATTAATTTCATTATATATAATATATGATACTGCAAAAAATATTTTAAAAATACTTGGGCATTTAATTCACATAATTTATTTAAAAGAGGGACATTTTATAGATATCAGTATTTGAACTATTCACATAAAAATAAATATTTTAAGGAAAATATAAAATGTTGCCTCTGAATTAAATTATCAATTTATGTGTAAATAATTTAGTTTTTTTAAATAGGTTCATTAAAATTATTAAAAATAGTTTTAAAATAAGTGCACTATAAAAAGGCGACCAACTAATTTTTTGAAAAAATATAAAATTTTAGGTGATAAAATTCGATTCATTATTATATATTGTTATAAAAGATAGAAGATGGATATTCAAAAATTTGTGATTTTTTAAAATTATAATCATATAACATACTTGAACGCAATAAAATAGTTTTTCAGAAAAAATATTTCCTGTTATTTTCAAAGTGGTTTTATTTTAATTTCTAACTAATTTATCACCAAATAATTAATTAAATATAAATGTTTGTTGAAACTATATTTTTCACATGGATGAAAAGTAAACAATTTTAAATACTTAAAGAAGAAATGAGTGAATGAAATGGGAAGGGTCAATGATTTTGAAGGCCTCAAAAAATGTCATTAGCCCATGTCCTCTCTACCACAATCATTGTGAAAGTTTCTTTCATGTGAGACCTACACACGACACATACTTTAAAGGCAAAATTCTACCGAACCCCCATATTTTCTGATAAATATACCCTTGGGATCATTATTTAGATGGATAAAAATTATAAAATGGCATCTATAGATCTGATCACCCTAGTCCTTCTCTCACATCGTATGTATCCTTCCAGGTAGTTTTTTAACTCCTAATAAATAGGGAATTAATGTGGTATAGTGTAACTAAATTACCCACATAGTTTAAAATTATAAAAAATGTGTAATTAATTCTATCAATCATAATTAATGAAGACTATAAAGTGTTTCACTTCATTAACTAGGGACCTACATTAAATTACACTGAGGAAACCTGTGGAGGCCCTTCATGGCTTGAGAAATGTCTCGACCAAGTTTAGTCACCCAAGTCATTTGTATCCCAAGGTGTTACCAATTTTACAAGGTTTACAAATGTTTAGAACCCCATGTGTGAGACTCCTTGGTCTCCCTATATTTCATCCTACACGATCACTCTATTATGCCTTCTTTAAAGCCATCCATGGGTGCCATATCCTCTTTTAGATCCCCTATCTGAGAGGGATCAACTAAAAACCACCACCAATATGTGTGTACTCTCATAACCATGATTACTAGAACAATAGAGTGCCCCTAATTTCAGTTTTCATACATATGGTTATAGGTTCTCCACACATTTTCGGTTGGCTAGTTAGGTTCCTCATGGTATGAGTGGGTTTGTATCCCAATGTTCATGACTAACCTTATATAAAGACAGTGTTAGGGAGTTTTAGGTCATAGAGATTATAATTTGGACCATGTATACCCCTTTTACTCAATGATACATGAATCATTTGGTTACCAGTAAGGATTATAGGGGTCATTCTTTCTTTTCCATTCAACAATGTAATAGATCTTTATCCCACTACAAAATAGATTTTAGGGAATCCCTCTTGGAAGAATCCCCTAAAATTACTTGTATGAGGTATAAGTATTTCTCATATGTACCTTCGAATCCTTCACCTTTATTCTTTAATCACCATGGACTAAAAACAAATTTGGAGTGAAGAGAGGGAAGTTCCATACACACAACCCCTTCAACCAGCAAGGAGGGAAACATTTGGTGTTTTGTCGAATCTTCTTCATCCACTTGTATCTCACAACGAGCATAAATCAGTTTGTATTGGATGTTTGTGATGATCATGACACCCGCACAATCCACAAAAATTACTTAACATTAAGAAATATACTTACATCTATAACCAGGATATGTAGGATGCCTACCTCAGGGCCGAGATCAAGGGGCATCCTCTTCTAACCTATGTCGTAATCATAAACCCTAATTCATAATGGAATCCTCAGTACGAGTAAGACCCCAAATTCATCATTTTGGAGCTCCTCATTAGTTTTAATATCGAAATAACCTCCAAATCACCATTAGATAATAAATCACTCATGGACCCATCTATAAGGAATCCAATTAATGAATAATCTCCAACATCATTCTCTGAAAGTGATATACTCTCGAATGAGACTCACCTAACTACATGACCATTTATTCCCATCCAAATGAGATACATAGGAAGCCTCCCTAAGGTTCAAACACAACTCTCAAATCAACTATATTCGTTATGGTCCATATTCCCAAAAGGGTCAAATCCAAATTAGAAACTCATATCTCTTCTCGGTTCCTTGGTTAGTTTTGACATAAGTCTCACACCAATCATTTACTAGGCAGCTTCCAACGAGACGTCCTTTCCATATGATGGTAAAATGTTTGGTAGGCTGTTTGTCATATGATATTAATAGGTATGATGTTCAAAATTAAGATGTAACTTAAAATGAGTGTTTTGAATCCTTTCTTATGGATGTTTAAGAAACCCATTCATGGGCCTAATACCAAAATCAAAACTAGTCCTATATGACTGGATGAGGATAAACATTAGACAGACTCCCATCTCCCTATATAATAATAAACTCAAAAGATACCTACATGTCCCTCGAAAAAAATTAACACTAGATTACCCAAATATGTGACTAAATAACCTTAATCATCTTAATAACAACAATTGAATCACTAACTTATATATAAGAGGTTCTAATTGATGGAGAACCTCAGATACACACAAATGTCTCTAATAACGAAGAACCCCAGATACATAAACCTGATTCTATATTCCACACATTCTGATAAATGATTATTAATTATTAGGAAATCTATATCCTAATTGGGGTTCAATAAGGGATTCTCAAATATGACTTAAATCTATAAGAGTGTCTTAGAGTTTGAAATAATTCCCCCCAAAATTTTGAAAGGAGCCTAACCTCCCTTCCTCTTGGCCAATGTGAATTCTTAATCATCGTAGGTCAAAATCCATATCCAGTCCCTACCTTGTAAATGTAGGTCCCCATTGATATAGAAACATTGTGTGTTCCATTTCTACAAAAAAATTCCATTTGAAGCAATTGAAAATTAGAAAATTTATACGTGACCTGAAATACGAGTGGAACAAAAAAATTGTGAACCCAAATTGAATCATTAAACAAGTTAATAGTGTAACCCATCATTCAAAACCCTTTCAATTTATCAAATTAGGGTCAGAAAAGGAAATCAATCATGCATGTGTGCATCCAAAAAAATAATTCCCAAACGGGTTTTTGTTGTGTATGTGTTTCTCATATAGTATGAGCACATTTCGTAACTCCCCTCAACTCAATGTTATTGTTCTAACTACCATCAATGAATTACATGATAGATGTTCAGTCCTGGTATTCATCCTCGTGGAGGAAAACATCCCAAACCCAGCATCTTAAATAATGGTTCTCTAATTTGTTGAATCAAGACTACCATAAGTATGGTACAATCCTGACCCTAGAGACTGAAGAATAATCCCTCCAGTACATCAAACAACCTCTATTGTCTGATCAGCGATCAATGGAGGTCCTGTAGAATATAGTGTTGTCCCCAATTCTCAACTTTTTCAAAATTTTATCCTTGGAATGCAGCACGAATTTCCTCTCATATCATATTGAGGTGGATCAAAAGGCCTTATAGGGCCTCTTTATGATGAAACATAGGAAAATCTCAAGGGCTCCTACCAATAATCGTCGATGCCAATGTTGTGTGGCGGTGAACCGTCGGCCTGATGAGGGTTCCACCTTCACCTATCAATATGAGGTACTATAAACTAGTGAAATCATGACCAACCACCTAGGTCTAGAACTAGACAATAGGGAGTAGGGTCCTAGCTTTCCCCACTCTAGATAATCCCACCAACCCAATTTGGTGGCAATTTGTGAGTGTGAACAAACACCGGCCCGACATCATTCGGCTAGCATGCAGACTCTCCAAGAGGAACAAAAATATTAATTTTATCTGAATATGAACAAAACATGCAAGAAGGAACATACACATTCTGGTACTGCCAAGCCCATGAATATACTCATTTGGAAGCACTCAGAGAGGTCATTTAGAAATCCCCGATGACTAACAAGGGGAAAACTCAATTGTCTACCCCCAAACACAAGTACTATCAGTATCCACTGGCAAGATAGGGAGGACAGAATAAGGAACATAAACCTAATATGGATATGGGATGGATGTATATCCATGTTCCAGTCACTAAAGTCACCAATTATATCCAAATCTAAAACAAAAATCACTACCCATGTCCTAGTGACTTTCTGGAACATCATAACGGTGAATGAAATATTATCCGATGGATGAATACATAACTCTTTCCCCACATGTGTGGTGGATCATCATCATATATCCATTGATCATATGCATAACTATTCTCCCATCTAGAAGGGTGATGGGAAAATCCTCCCCATACTGTACATATAGCCATATCCAAAACATACACCTTCTCTAACTATAGATAATCAACCTATCCTAATAGTCACTCTAACACATACACATACACCATCACATGACTTCTGATTATCCCAACAAGTGGTCTTAACCACTGGTAAGAATGAGTCCAAGAATAATTACCATCAAAACACGGTTGGAGGATCATGATTCGTTATACGATATAGCTTCTCTTAATGCTTGAGTTATGAATCCCTTATACATTTATCTGTAAAATCTCAGGATACTACCATCCTATTACCAAAATACAGGAGTTGTATCCGTCATTCTGAAAGTCCGTGTTGGTTACTTTAAGATGAAATTTTTCTTCATGAAAAAAATTCATTCTATCTCAAGAGCCTATCACTTGATGAGAGCCATGAAAACCCTCTATGAGTCTAGAAGACTTTGGATCATTTGAGACTTCCCCTTACGGTATTCCACCATGATCATACTCTCCATGATAGTATTCACTATGATATTTCTCTCCTCCGTAGTAGTTCACATTGTCAAGAGAATTCTCTAACTAGAAATGTAGTTACAAGAAATCTCTCCTATCGCGATGAACTTGTAAAAACAAGGCCGATGAAATATAATTACATTTCACTAGAAGAATAAATACTTTCTCAACCATAATATATCATAATGTAATGGTAATTATATAATACCCCTTAGAGAACCTACCTTCTAGTATAGCAGAGGAAATCCAAACCATTCTTGCAGATTCTGATAAAATAGAAGGAAAACTCCAACTTTGGTTCGATTAGGATAGTAGAGAATCTAGAAAAGGACGAAGAAGATCTGATAAAAATGTATGAAAAATAGCTAAAGATGAAATACCAATCATGTTTTTGCTTATAGCCACCCCCTCAATAAAACAATCCATAGGTGTTGTCAGAATATTATGTGCTCAGCAAGCACCTCAACATATAGAAAAATATTCTTCACTTGAATACAAAATTATTACCCTATAACGAATAAAAGTCATTTTAAGGTTATATAATGGTTAAATATACAAATTGAGATGGAATCCCTCCAATATTCATGACATCCAAAGATAAAAAAAACATGGATCCTTTCAATGTGAATGTATCTTCATATTATATAGGTATCAATTGTATATCACAGATACCTCGTTTACTATTCATATTAGAGGACAGAGTGCACATAAAGCATTGCATTTCACTGTAATCCCTAACCATAAATTCCTTCATAGATTTTTAATGAGAAATTGTATAGATTTGGGATGACTTAAACTAATGGAATCTATTCAAAAGTGAAGACATGCTCACTAATAACAGACCACCACTAACCCTCACTGATGTTGGTATAAATGAAAGAAGGATGCTGGGATTAATTTTCACCATGAATATGATTACATCAAGTAAGAATCCCAATCAAAGGATGACATCATTTATATGGTGAAAATGTCATAAATAGCATATCAAACATTCAGAATGGTTGATTTATGTGAAGACTGAATAATAAACACTACCCACATTCAAACTAAAATCCTTGAAATCAGATGTACATCTACAGTAATATCAGCCATAACAGTTAAGGAGCAACCAAAAGTTGTAGGGTTGGGGGATTTTTTAACCAAATCCTCAAAACCATAAAAACAACCTTGTAGGGATGAAAAAACAACTAGGAATATCCCCATATCTCATAGCTAGGTGACTTTTAACCTCAATAATATCCTTGTCAATGGGAATCAGTCTTCTCATAATTAGATAAAACTCCACTGAATGGATCCACCTATATAGTACTATCCCTTGACTCTGTATCTTCATTAGAGAATGTATGACATACAACGAGTGGGAACGTAAACCTCCATACACTAATCTAGGCTGTCAGCTGTCTCTTCTGATAGCACTCAAAGAATAACAAGATTAAAATCAGAATTACACATAGATTAAGAATATACACATGCTTGCACAAAAAAATCCATCTACCAATAGTTCCTGATGACATCCAATGAATTCTACTTTTAAAATCTAGTGGAACACTGCACGTAAAAACACAAACCTATCTACACTAAAAAATCATGCCATCAGTCTCATCTTGCAGTATCTAAATAATACAACTGCTCAAATATGCTAGAAAACTATGAGATAGTTTATTCACCTTCCCTCACTAATGAAGAATTACAATATAATTGCCCATAAGAATCACAAGAGGGATAACAATCAAATCTAGTAGAAAACTATAATCTTGAATATACAAATTACTACACCTTTTTAGAATTCCAGAAGACTCATCTAGGAGCATAAAAACAAGAACACCACTCAAAACTGAAGGAAAACAACAAGTATAAATATGAAAATACCTTCATAAATTCAAAATGCAAGCAAACTCATCTGGATATGTAAAAAATACCACCACTGAAATCTAGTGGAAAATTGTGAGTATGATCATAAACATGCTCGAACAAATTCCGAATTCCATTAGACTCATCTGGAAGAAACAAAAGAATAACACTATTAAAATATACTAGAAAATTGTGAGACAGAACATACACATACCCTCAATATTTCATCCTACTAGAAGACTCATCTGGCAGCATCAAAAGAAGCCCCTAACAACATTTTGTGGAAAAAGGTTCATAGGGTAAACCCCAACCAATAGATATGAGGTATTTTAAACATGTTAATATCATCTTAGCTTCAAAATATTAAAATTTATTTCACCATATACATCCATGTTTCATGGGGTTAAACTGCACGACATGAGTTCCTAGTCACAATTCATAAATTTGAAGAAGAAAAATTGTCCTCACCCCTGAAAGTAAATTGTATGGTTAATGTATCCCTCATTTGATGTTAATAAATAACTCAAAATTACCATAGGATAACACTCCTGATGGTCCCTCAAAAGAATGGCATATCTCATGCATAATCCCCACTCATATTGTTTCCACTTCATAGTTACACCTGATCCGCTTTTGCAGGTATAAGTTACTCCATTATTTCTTCTATACTACATGATGTTAAAACACATAATATTTCAAGAAAATTGTGGGTATTGATTAGCATTCCAACGAGATATGTAGTGACGCCTAGATATCCAACCTCAGGACTAGCCACATCAACAAATAAATCCCCATTTTTCATATGTATGAACCAAATATATAAAAGGAATTCTTACAGAACATATAGATTGATACTCATACCATATGTTGTCATTGAAAAACCCATTATTCGAAAAAAAAATATTAAATCACCTTTTCTATATCAAAACCTATTTTTTGTGGGTAAATATGTTAAAGAACTATGTGTGTGTTAATTCTCCTTCCAATGAGATAGGTAGTGACACCCAGGTTTCCAAGCATGGTCCGGCCACAACCACAATAGTGGTCTCCTTAACTTCCCATAAGTATTGATCAATCCTACATAGGTAACATCTTTATGAACTATATATGGATTGATTCTTTTCCTATAAATATACATAGTAATTCATGGGACCTACATCCTTGACTAGCCACAACATTTCTATCCTTTCATGTCGATTCATGTTGGTCCATATTACATGTTGTTAAATTGCATTGTAATAGCTCGGACCCTCCTAGCCCATTACTTTCCCAAAAGTGAGGTTCCACCAAAATAGTGGCACCGTGAGGGTGACACCGTGACGGTGGCACCGTGAGGGTGGCGCCGTGACGGTGGCGCCGTGAGGGTGGCACCGTGACGATGGCACCGTGAGGGTGGCACCGTGATGGTGGCATTGTGAGGGTGACACCGTGTTCCCTCACCGAGCCTTTCGTTCTTCTTCCAGTACCTGACTTTTCTGCTCCTGCAACGCAAGTTTCGACGTAAATTAATTCTTTTACTCCTTTTAAAACCATTTAAAGCCCATAATTAATTCCTAAAAATCCCGAGAGACCTCTGTGTGTAACTGCCCAGCCGCGTGGTCAACTTACGACCCCCGCACCTTACGTGGTTATGCGTTCTCACCTCAACCGTCCGCGGCTCTTATAAACTAAGGGTTAGCCATGGTTTCTCCTTTACTCGATCGTGGATTTTCACAAACAGCTTTTGGTGCATCGGGCGCGCCACATCGTTATCCGTGAAGTTCTGCGCCCGACCTAAAATGGCGACCATCTATCAACAAGTAGGGAATTTCTCCTTTGCCTCTCCCTTTTGTGTATCATGCGGGGTGGGAATGTTTTTTATTCTATAGGATTGGGTAAACCAGACCTAATTAAAGATAATGAATGAATTCTATAAAGAAAGAGGGGGTTGTGATTGTTGATGTTGTCTTATATTTTTTGATGTTGTTTCTTTTATGACCATCTTGTTGAGTTGTGCTAGCTTATGCCTCCTGAAAATCGAGGCTGTTGGTGGTCGTTGTTTGTGCACTAATGAACCCTGATAATTTTTTAAATGGCTTGTTTGTGGTTGTAAACTCTTGCTGTGAAAAGTGAATTGGTTAATCACATATATCTAGATGAATAAATTGAAAGCACCAGGATCAACCCTTCTGTGATAACACCCGGTTAGAACACATGGAATTTGAAATCATGGAGTGTGTTAAGTCGTTTAAAATCTGAAAATCCCTGACTTTTGTTGGTGGTGGTAGTTGGTTGTTTTCCTTTCGGGCTGGTTGCTGTAGATGTGGGAGGGGATGGGATCCCCTGTCTTTATACTTTTGGTGGTTGTGAGTTAAGACCAGGTGGATACTTGTTTATATCATGAATTGGGGTGGAATCCCCTATTGTTGAGAATCGGGTGTGGGCGTTTCGGTTGATGTTTGACTGTTTACTTTCCTGGACTTATGCCTATGCCTACTTGTTGCCCAGTAGTGCTTAAACATAAACAATATTACTGAACGTGAAATAATAAAGGGGAAAATGCATTGTTAGCATGAATCGTGACTCGTACATGAGTGTTGTAGTGATCTGTAGGCTGTCTGAAGAAAAACCTAGATTTGGGTGAGTGCTTGTTACCTATATTTATATATACTTGTAATTTTGTGTTTCTTATTCGCGCCCCACCCATGTTTAGCACTTAGTGCCGAAAACCCCCATTTCATGGGGGAGGGTGTTTTTCCCAACACTATTCTTAGTGGCTGGTTACTATCTCCTTTTCTGCTCCCTTTCCCAGATAGCCCAAGTATCTTTGGGCAGGCTGTGATGGACTGAGGTCCATTATTATCCCAAGAACCTTTGGGTGAGGTAGTGTGGTGGTTGGTCAGGTGTGTGCGGCGGGTGGTTTCCCAAGTGTCTTCGGGATGAGGCCCTGGTGTCTTCGGGCGTGGTAGTGGATCCTTTAGCCCAGGTGTCTTCGGGCATGGTGGTGGTTGTTCTGGCCTAGGTGTTTGCAGGTGCGGTTACATGTGATAGTTGTGGCCCAGGTGTGTGCGAGAGGGATTCAGCAGTGGGATTGCGTGTGGTTGTGGCCCAGGTGTGTGCGGGTGGGTGTGGCAGTGGGATGGCGGTGAGAATGGCAGGATTGGTCTGATGCGTAGGATGTCTCAATAACCAGTGGGAATGTGGCGCGGGGTACCCAAACATCGATGTGCTCTGATTATATATATTACTTGACTTGTGTTATTTGGGGAGTGTGCCTTGGTGAGGCCTGGGGTGTATAGTTTACCTTGATAGGTGCTTGGTTTACTCTTTTCTCATGGAACTTTAGTACGTTTCCCTACTTGTGCATGAGATTATTTGGTTTTTCCTATTGGGTGTACTTGTATACTCACCCTACATATATAAAACTGCTTTCAGGTTTCCAGGAGGACTTCGGGGATTAAGCAGGACCTTACTAGCTCGGACCATTGGGGCAGTTGCAGTTGCTTTTTTTCTTCTTTGGTACTTACCTTTGTAGCCTCCCTTTGTACATGTGGCTTTACTTTTAGAACATGCATGTGGGAATGGTTTCTTTCTTTTGGTTTTACTTTTCTTTTACCTTGGTGTTGTTGAGTTTCATCATCTCATCTCTCGATCTTATAAAACAAAAAAGGGTAATGCCTTCCATTTGTGAGAAATTTCTATACCCTTGGTGCTAGTATCCACTCTGGGACCTATTGAAGGCGGGTCTCAGGGTTCATTATCTCTCCTTCAACTTAAAGAAGGAAGGGCCTGGCAATCTGCTGACCCTTCCCTCCTTTTGGTGAAGGCGGGTCATGACAGAATGGTATCAGAGGCTCAGGAAGGTTGAGAGATAGGATGGAGTCTGGAGTTAGGCACAGTGAGGATTGCATGGGATGGTAAGGCAATAGTGTTGGGTGACCATGGCGCATGAATTAGGCCAGGTAAGACCGGCTAGGACACGGGATTTTAGGGCCCCCCGTGATCTGATGCAAGGACTCTGGACCTACTGAACGACCAAGTGAGGCCACACTGATTGCAGGGTAGAGACCCTAGGAAAGGTACATGCATCATAATGACTTGTGTTCTTGTGTTTCTGGGATGTCTTGGGAATTGAGAATAAATTAAGATTTTAAGAAGTTTTAAGAACGATATTCTGCACTACTTGGGCTTAGGCATTCCTTATTTCCCGTGCAGCTATGGCACCTGGAAGGCGACCACGTGTGGTACAGGCGATCGAGTCCCTGGAGACTACTTTGGCCGATCGACAGAGAACTAATCGACAAGAAGAGGATGACCAGTGGAAGAAGACTCTTCGGGCCTTCTAGGGACAGACCCTCGAGAAGTATGAGGGCAACACCTCTTACATGAAGACGAAAGGCTGTCTATATGAGCTAGTTATAGCTTTCGGCCTAATTCGGGCCCCGAACGAGTACTGGGATCCTCTGGCCGTCAGACATAAGCGGGGAGCGGCGCGTCAGTGGTGGACGCTTTACTTGGGGGAGAGGAGAGAGTCTGAGGTGGCTTGGGAGGATTTCGAGAGAGAGTTCTGGGCGGAATTCCTCTCCTCGATGATGAAGGCAGAAAAGTGGCAGGAACTACTCTCCCTCCAGCAGAGGAGTATGTCCGTGGGGGAGCTAGGGATCAAGTTCAAGGACCTCCTACGTTTTTCTCCGAACCTCTTTCCCAACGAGGTGTCTCTGGCAAGACGTTTAGAGGAGGCACTCCAACCCTCCCTCCAGTATGTAGTTACCCCCTATACCCTGCCGGTGTACATGGAGGTCCAGAAGAAGGCTGAAGTGGTGGAGAGGATGCATGCTCTAGGAGGAGTGTCGCGAGAGGGGATCCATCTGGGACCATCAAAGGGGAAGGCCGTCAGCACCAGGCCTCCAACGTTAGGACCCTCCAGGTTCCGACCATCAGGGAGCAGACTGCAACAGTTTTAGTTACGATCCCCCGACCCTCGCCCTTTTCCTTCGGGCCCGGGAACACGGTGCTTCATCTGTGGGAGCCCCAGACATCTCTGGAGTCAGTTCCCGGACCAGGTGCAGTACGGTGGTGGTGGAAAACCCAACCACCCGCCCCAGCAGCAGCTTCCAGCCAGACCTTTTCAGCAGCAGTAGTTGGGACAGCGAGCTCCCGCTCCTCCGAGGGCAGACATAGGATGAGGAGGCCGACCTCAAGGTGCTCCACAGGGACCTCGACCAGGGCGTGGTCGGGGAGGTGGCTGACATCTGAGAGGTAGGGGAGCTGGGCGTGGACAGTTACACACCGCAGAGGCAGCAGTTCTAGCAAGTCCAGAGGTTGTTCGAGGTATGATCAATCTGTTTAGCACTCTTGCTAATGCTTTGTTCGATACTGGAGCTTTGCACTCTTTTGTTGCACCCAGTATAGCCCGTTCCTTGGGTCTGGATGCCAAGAGAATTCCGGTTCCCCTGGTGTTGAGCACACCAGTCGGAGGTCAGACTGACTTGTTGTTCGTTTGTCGGGGATGTAGACTGATGATAGGGCCACATCAGTCGGTTAGGGATCTTCTCCTGCTACAGATTCAGCCATACGATGTCATCCTAGGCATCAACTGGCTATTTTCTGTGTGTGCCGTCATCGACTGTTTCCGAAGAAGGGTGGTGTTCTCAGACTTGGACGGCCGGTGTGTTACCTTCACCGGCGAACAGAGCAGTTCGAAGGGAAACAGGAGAGAGGAACCTCTCCTCTCCTTGTTGACCGAGCTGATAGTGGAATCAGTAGATGCTGAAATGGTGGAAGTGCCAGAGATCATCCGAGAGTTTATGGACATCTTTATTGAGGAGGTGACGACTCTACCCCCTCGACGTGATATCGTGTTCGGGATAGACCTGCAGCCCGGCGCTCATCCAATCTTGATGGCTCCTTACTGGATGGAACCTTCAGAGCTACGGGAGTTGCAGATACTGATTGACGATTTGATGAAGAGAGGTTATGTTTGACTGAGTGCGTCACCGTGGGGTGCTCCGGTCTTGTTTTCAAAGAAGGAAGATGGTGGTCTTAAGTTGTGCATAGACTACAGGAGGCTGAATCCGGTGACGATCAAGAATCGCTACCCTCTTCCGAGGATAGATGATCTTTTCGACCAGCTGAAAGGGGCAGGATGGTTCTCGAAGATCGACCTGCGGTCTGGGTACCACCAGCTGAGGGTGAAAGAGAGCGAGATCCTGAAGACAGCGTTCAGGAGCAGGTATGGACACTTCTAGTTCGTAGTAATGCCCTTCGGTGTTACGAACACCCCGACTATGTTCATGGGGATTATGAACTCCATCTTCCGGGAGTACTTGGATCGGATCGTGGTTGTGTTGATCAATGATATCCTGATCTATTTGAGGTCAGAAGAAGACCATGCAGAGCACCAGAGGACAGTTTTGGAGGTCCTCCGACAGCACCAGCTCTATGGGAAGTTTTCAAAATGCATGTTCTAGACATGATAAGTGCACTTCCTTGGGTACGTAGTGTCTGAGAAGGTGGTAGCGGTCGACCTGTCAAAGGTTGAGGTGGTTGTTTCTTGGGCAGCACCCAAGAATGTGGCAGAGGTCCGTAGTTTCCTTGGGTTGGCAGGTTACGATCAGAGGTTCGTACCCAACTTCTCTCGTGTTCCGACCCCTTTAACAGCCCTGACCAAGAAAGACCTGGCTTTCGTGTGGAATGATTAGTTCCAGTCAGCCTTCAGCTATCTGAAAGAGAAGTTGGTTAGTGCCCCAGTGCTAAGATTACCAGAAGAATGAGTGACCTATGATGTGTTCTGTTATGCTTCAGGACAGGTCCTGGGATGCGTGTTGATGCAGCAACAAGGGGTGATCTCTTATGGGTCTAGGCAGCTACGCCCCCATGAGCGTAATTACGCCACACACCACCTGGAGCTTACAGCGGTCGTTTTTGCTCTAAAGTTATGGCGGCACTACCTCATCGGGGAACTCTTTGTGGTCTTCACAGATCACAAAAGCTTGAGGTATATCTTCTCCTTGCGGGACTTAAACTTGTGACAGCGGAGATGGGTGGATTTCCTCCAGGATTATGACTTTGAGATCTCTTATACTGAGGGCAGGGGCAATGTAGTGGCATATTCCTTGAGTAGGAAGACGTAGAAGGATGTGGCTTGAGAGTCGACAGATGCCTGGAAGGAAATGGAGGAGTTCACTGCCTTACACCTGGATGCAAAAATGGATAGCGGCAGAGGCTGCCTATATCAGATGACATTGCATTCATCTCTATTTAGGCAAGTGGAGGAGTCTTAGTGGGGAGACCCGGAGTGCGAAGTGATGCATGACCAAGTAGACCAGGGCAATGCTCTGGAAGGATGGACAGAGGATGGTCAGAACCGGATGCTTTTTCAGAAAAGGTTGTTTGTTCCAGGAGTGTTGCGCTGCAAGGTTCTCAGTGAGTTCCACAACTCACCCTTGGCGGTACACCCAGGAGTTTCCAAGATGTACCAGGGACTAAAGAGGCATTTCTGGTGGCCCGGAGTTAAGCGAGCGGTGGCAGAGTATGTGGCCAAGTGCTTAGTGTGTCAGCAAGTGAAGGCTGAACACCGAGTTCTGGGCGGCCAACTACAGCCCCTAGATGTCCCCGAGTGGAGGTGGGATGACATCTCGATGGATTTCGTCACGAAACTACCCAAGGTCCGAGGAGGGTACGACGCCATCTGGGTTGTAGTGGACAGGTTGACAAAATCGGCTCACTTTCTGGCGATCTGGGAGTCGAGTGTTGTGGATGCTTTGGCATGAAATTACGTGGATGAGGTGGTGCAGTTGCATGGAGTTTCGAGGTCTATAGTCTCGGATAGGGATGCACGGTTTACCTCGCGAGTCTGGAGAGGATTTCAGCATGAGTTTGGCACCTAGATACGCCTTAGCACTGCTTTCCATCCCCAGACAGATGGACAAACAGAGCGCACCATCCATACCTTGGAGGATATGCTACGGGAATGTGTTCTGGACTTCAGAGGATCATGGGTGCGACACTTTCCCCTGGTAGAGTTCACCTACAATAATAGCTATCAATCTACCATCGGTATGGCCCCGTTTGAAGCCTTGTACGGGAGGCCATTCTGTTCACCTGTGTGTTGGGCCGAAGTAGGAGAGGCAGGAATCCTTGGCCCGGAGGTGGTGTAGAACACAACAGAGAAGGTTCAGCTCATACGGGAAAGGATCAAGGCAGCCCAGGACCGATAGAAGTCGTATGCTGATACCAGGAGGAGGCCCTCGGTGTTTGAGGTTGGGGACCATGTGTTCCTGAAGGTCTTCCCTCGGCGTGGGATGCGAAGGTTCGGCAAGGGGAGTAAGCTTTTTCCCAGATTCATCGGACACTTCGAAGTGTTGCGACGGGTTGGCAAAGTGGATTATTAGCTAGCGTTTCCACCGCCGCTACTGAGGAAACATGGTGTCTTCCATGTGTCCCAGCTCCATCCGTATCTGCATGACGATTCACACGTCCTTGATTGGGGTGAGCTGGACATCGAGGACGACGTGACCTTTGTGGAGAGACCAATGATGATCGAGGATCGCAAGGAGAATGTGCTTCGTGGGCAAACCATCCCCTTGGATCGTGTGTTGTGGTGGCATGGTGGGCTTGAGGAGAGTACGTGGGAGAGGGAAGCACAGATGCGTACCCAGTACCCAGAGTTGTTTTGAGTTTTGCTCTTTGTTGTACCTATTGTGGTAGAACATTTTGTCTTTTGGCTATGAAATGTACTGGTTTTTCTTCCTCTGGATGCGTGTGAAAAGCCCTGGCTATGGAGAGGAGAGAACTCGACCCCTAATCAAGACACATTAAGGTGGATGCGATTGAACCAGTGTGGGCGAGTCAGTGCCACCCAAAGCGGATAATATCTTGACATGAGGGAGGAGACTCCCCAGCCCACATGCCTGGGCTGTTTGACATGGTATGTTTCTTGGCTCTTGACAGGGAAGTGTTTTTGGTTAGCATGGGTTCACTTCTAAGAGGTATCATTCGAGGTGGTTGTTCGGACCCTCTCTTTCTTTCTTGGTTTGTTTTGATTCTCGAGGATGAGAATGGTTTAAGAGGTATCTAATGTAATGGCCCGAACCCTCATGGACCATTACTTTTCCAAAAGTGAGGTTCCACCAAAACAGTGGCACCGTGAGGGTGACACCGTGACGGTGGCACCGTGAGGGTGACACCATGTCCCCTCTCCGAGCCTTTCGTTCTTCTTCCAGTACCTGACTTTTCTGCTCCCGCAACGAATGTTTTGACATAAATTAATTCTTTTACTCCTTTTAAAACCATTTAAGGCCCATAATTAATTCCTAAAAATCTTGAGAGACCTTCGTGTGTAACTTCCCAGCCGCGTGGTCAACCCATGACCCCTACGCCTTACGCGGTTACGCCTTCTCACCTCAACCATCCGCGACTCTTATAAACTAAGGATTAGTCGTGGTTTCTCCTTTCCTCGATCGTGGATTTTCACAAACAACTTCTGGTGCATCGGGCGCGCTGCATCGTTATCCATGAAGTTCCGCGCCCGACCTAAAATGTCGACAATCTATCAACAAGTAGGGAATTTCTCCTTTGCCTCTCCCTTTTGTGTATCATGCAAGGTGGGAGTGCTTTTGATTCTGTAGGATTGGGTAAAGCAGACCTAATTAAAGATAATGAACGAATTATATAAAGAAATAGGGGGCTGTGATTGTTGATGTTGTCTTATATTTTTTGATGTTGTTTCTTTTATGACCATCTTGTTGAGTTGTGTTGGCTTATGCCTCCTGAAAATCGAGGTCGTTGGTGGTCGTTGTTTGTGCACTAATGAACCCTGCTGATGTTTTAAATGTCTTGTTTATGGTTGTAAACTCCTGCTGTGAAAAGTGAATTGGTTAATCATGTATATCCGGCTGAATAAATTGAAAGCACCAGGATCAACCCTTCTGTGATAACTCCCGGTTAGAACACACGGAATTTGAAATCATGGAGTGTGTTAAGTCATTTAAAATCTAAAAATCCCTGACTTGTGTTGGTGGTGGTAGTTGGTTTTTTTCCTTTCGGGCCGGTTTCTGGATACGTGGGAGGGGATGAGATCCCCTGTCTTTATACTTTCGGTGGTTCTGAGTTAAGACCAGGTGGATACTTGTTTATATCACGAATTGGGGTGGAATCCTCTGTTGTTGAGAACCAGGTGTGGGCATTTTGGTTGATGTTTGACTATTTACATTCCTGGACTTATGCCTATGCCTACTAGTTGCCCAGTAGTGGTTAAACATAAACATTATTACTGAACGTGAAATAAGAAAGGGGACAAATGGGTTGTTAGCGTGAATCGTGACTCGGACATGAGTGCTTTTGTGATCTGTAGGTTGTCTAAAGAAAAACCTAGATTTGGGTGAGTGCTTGTTACATATATATATATATATATATATATATATATATATATTTTAATTTTGTGTTTCTTATTTTCTCCCCACCCAAGTTGAGAACTTAGTGCCGAACACCCACATTTCATGAGGGAGGGTGTTTTTTCCAACACTATTCTTAGTGGCTGGTTACTAGCTCCTTTTCTGCTCCTTTTCCCGGATATCCAAAGTATCTTCGGGCAGGTTGTGATGGCATGTGGTCCATTATTAGCCCAAGAACTTTCGGGCGGGGTAGTGTGGTGGTTGGCCAGGTGTGTACGGCAGGTGGTTTCCCAAGTGTCTTAGGGATGAGGCCCAGGTGTCTTCGGGCGTGGCAGTGGATCCTTTAGCCCAGGTGTCTTCGGGCGTGGTGGTGGTTGTTCTAGCCTAGGTGTTTGCAAGCATGGTTACATGTGATAGTTGTGGCCCAGGTGTGTGAGGGTGGGATTCGACAGTGGGACTGTATGTGGTTGTGGGCCAGGTGTGTGCAGGCGGGTGTGGTAGTGGGACTGCGGTGAGAATGGCGGGATTGGTCCGATGAGTAGGATGTCTCAATAACCAGTGGGAAAGTGGCGTGGGGTACCCAAACATCGATGTTCTCTGATTATATATATTACTTGACTTGCATTATTTGGGGAGTGTGCCTTGGTGTGGCCTTGGGGGGATAGCTTACCATGATAGGTGTTTGGTTTACTCTTTTCTCACGGAACTTTAGTATGTTCCCCCACTTGTGCACGAGAGTCTTTGGTTTTTCCTACTGGGTGTACTTGTATGCTCACCATACGTATATAAAACTACTTTCAGGTTTCCATGAGGACTCTGGGGATCACACAGGACCTTACTTGCTCGGACCTTTGGGGTAGTTGCAGTTGCTGTTTTTCTTCTTTGGTACTTAGCTTTGTAGTCGCCCTTTGTAATTGTGGCTTTACTTTTAGAACATGTATGTGGGAATGGTTTATTTCTTTTGGTTTTAAATTTATTTTACCTTGGTGTTGTTGAGTTTCATCATCTCATCTCTCGATCTTATAAAACAAAATGGGGCAATGCCTTCCATTTGTAAGAAATTTCTATACCCTTAGTGCTAGTCGCCACTCCGGGACCTATTGAAGGCGGGTCTCGGGGGTCATTATCTCTCCTTCAACTTAAAGAAAGAAGGACCTGGAAATCTGCTGACCCTTCCCTCCTTTTCTTGAAGGAGGGTCGTGACATGCATTTGATATCGAGAACAATATATAGATTAATAATCATTACAATTACATATGTAGAGAATCATGAATCCAATCTCATGGACCATCCACTGTATAATTGAAATTCATCTATACTTTAGTTATGTTAGCTTTTTCGATATAGGAAATTTTTACCACTCCTTGTTTGCCACACCGAGCATACCTAGAATGAGATTAGGATATTGGTGAAGGAGTTTTCTTATTAAAAAATATGTCTCAACACCTATTAGGGATATCAATAATCCACGTTGCAAGACCATCAATTGCACACTAGAAGTCCTCATATCATGAAAATAAATTTCATGATCATCTTAAGAACTACATTTGTCTTGATTTTTTCCTGAGAAAGATATGCAGTGATGCATGGGTCATAAACTAGGGCCTACATGCAATATTCATTATCACATCAAAATCACCCAATTTATTCACTATAGGATGATAAACTGCATGACTGTAAATGAAAAATGTCTGGATTGATTTTCTCCCCTATGAGATATGTGTTGACATTTAGACATTCTATCATTCATACAACTGCAACATGATAAAACCAATGACTCTATTCTCTCATGTATGATTCAAATATACATAATGAGATTTAATATGATATATCATAATATGTATGATCACATTTAAAAAACACCATACCCACCACTTATGAATTCAATTTGGGTGGGATACGTTATTAAAGGACTACACATTTCTAGATCTTTCTATGAAAAGATATGTAGTGTTGTTAGGTCCCTATACCCTATTTCAGCTACAATATCCTATTTCTCATCATTTAGATAAACCTTGGTCATCCCTGTATGATGTTAGACAACATATATAATATACATACCACATGATTTTAAATTTACCTTCACCTAGATAATTACGCATGGATTTATTCTCATCCCATTGAGATACATAGTGATGTATATGCATTTCATCCTAGTCTTTTTTCGTGGTAAATAAAATTACTCTTCTATTATGATCCATGTTAGAGATTTTATTTCGGTTCCTCTCGTTAGGGATCCCACCAAGGAAGCATGATATGTCCCCCTCCTATATGTGAGACAGATCAAGGAAAGGGACTCCAAACTCAAAGACAATATCAATCCAAATGATTTGTTTATGCATTAGATAATAACCCTTTTGCATTTAATACTACTAATATTTAATAATTTCGGGTCTTCATAATCTTTCCCTGGTTTCTAGTAGATGAATTTTAGGTACCTATGATATCTTTTTTCTGACTATGTAGTATGTGTCTGAGAAGACCTTGCATAATGTCTCCCCAATTAGTGGTTTTCATCCAAAGGATTCCACTATTTGACTACGCATTATGTTCCTTGGTTTTTCTTGCATAAAAAATCCAACAAAAAATGTTTTTCTAAGAGCAATAATTTCTCCCTTAAGAGAATCCTATTCTATCACTTTATTCTTTAACGATGGAATGATGGAATATTTGATTAAAAGTAAATGGTAATCCCTTACATATTTTTCTCATGTACTCTATCCCAATTGGAAAAAATCCATGATGGTGGTTTAAAATTTTATCCTCTAGGTCCAATGTATACAGTAATGACATTGGTCGCATAAGGTAGCACATATACCATGATTATTCTATAATATTATGGTCATAATCATACAATCACATAATAAAGACACTAATTATTTTCTGTTCTTGGATTAGACCTATGTAGGAAACCACTATCCACCCCATTCTTGGGAAATTGTGACATAAAATTATTCTTCTATGTTAAGTTACATTCTCCCCAAAAAACGAACACTATGCTCAGGAAATCTAAATCTATATAAATATCCATCGTCTTTTAGTGATAAACTATCATAATTATTAGGGAATAACTTTTCTAAAAATAATTTACATTCCCCAATTGGTCTTACATAAATATCCTAAAAAATTTCTATTAGCTAAAGGAACCAACTATTTGACTATGTAGTATGCACCTGAAATGCCATTACAGAAAACATCCCCCATAATGGGTTTATCAAGAAGTGGTAACATCATTCTTGGGAAATAATACCTCTTTTACCATAATTCATTTTCCCATTCCATTTGGGAAATGCACCCTCTATCTTTATAATACCTTTTCCCCATACCCCAATTCAGATCCAAGATTCAAAAAACATAGCTTACATCTTTCACCTCTCACACATAAATATAATAGCACATTTCTAAGAAATGTACCAAGAATGGAAGAACCATTAAACTTTTTGGTCAAATATAAATACATTATATTATAGTGCCCACAATATCCACACTGAAAGACATTAAACTTCACAACACAACATCCTCATTGTATGATGTTAAGCTACATGATCAGTGTTATAGTTTCATGGCTTTAAAATATATGATACCTAAACTATTATCTGAAAGGGGAATCCCCCTAGACAGTGTCTATTCCAAAAATTGTACCCTCATCTAATCGGTTTATTCATGTAGGATTAGTTTTTCATTCATGTCAAACACTAGTATATTTATTCTCTTAATTCTCGATCATTTAACCTATGAAAAAACCCCTTGTGTTTTTGAGAAATGATAATCTCTATAAACATCCTTTGATCATCAACAATAGAATGTCATAATTCTTAAGGGATATTTTTCTTCACTATAAATTGCGTGACCCAATTCTCCTAGCACAATTAACCCCCATAATGGGTCTATTTTCATAAGGATAATGATACTAGACTATGTTGTATGTGATATAGCTGGCCTTGCATAAAAAAACCCCCATAATAGGTTTTATCTACAGCCTACTTTTTCCTCATAAGAGACCACCTGTATTCCCATATTCCACGTTTTAGATTCTAAAACCATAAAATATAATGACTCTATTTTCCACTTATAATTATATGAAAAATATTTTAGCATTCCTATCCATGATGTCATATTTGGGTTATCATCTCAAAATTCATGGTCACATATGTTCGACCTAAAACCCTAGCCCTATTAGTCTCACATACATGGCCGAAAACTACCCACAAGAAGGGATATAGTACTGAAATGATTGAATTTCCACTAGGTTAAATCTAGAATTAATTCGAGTCTCGTCATGTTAGACCTACACTACTTAGATTTTAGGAAATATCGATCAATAAAAGGTTAAATGTAACAAAACTTATTAGTGTAAAAATCCAAAAAGGGCAGCCTAAGAAAAATCCAGGTCTCACCCACTATGTCTCCACCACATTGAGCTTATGAAAAACGTTTTTTGATGATACAAAAGACACCATGGTTGTGGGGTTACCGTTATAACCTCTAAAACAATTAAACTATCCTCACTAGGCCCCATGGCCGAGAAAAAATCAGAACATTTCCCCATCCAATCTATACGGTTATAACCAGTTGATATAATTTTCTTTGAATTTTAGTTTCAATATTATTTTATAACTATAGGAAGGATGTGGGGATGATGAAATTGTATATTGGAAAAAAATTTATAAACATTTATATAAATAAAAATCCCCTATAGGAATATACGAAAGATGGTGTTTCTCTATCACACATTAAAAAAGTAATTATATATAACTTGTTATAAATTTAATGGCCTCTCAAGCCCCTTAAGATGCTCATTTATGCTTATTCAATTGACCATATTCGGTATCCTCATCTTATTGAAGAACATTTATACCAACCGAAATGGTAGTTGACCCATCTATTTGTTCTTCTGCTAGTAAACTGTGGAGTTCTTCTTGTTCCCCTAGAGTGGAATATAACTCATGGGGAATAAATGATAGTTTATTTCTCTTATCCTTGAACTCCAATTGAATTCTAGTAGTTTTATTTTATGATTGAACTCGTTTTGAGATAAAATTTCATGAAATGCGTCAACATTGGATCACAGTCTAGCCATTATGAGGTATTGTGAAAGCATATGCACTTTTTCTTGTTGGAAAATAGACTCCTTCACATAAATTTGGATTAGTTCCTAATCATAACCACCAAAACCCAAAATTCCTAACAAAATATGAAATAATTGGATTTGTGAAGGCATGTCCTCATGGGGCTTATTAGATAGTATCATCCATATATCCATCCATACATTGAGACGTGCAATGTGGAGAGTATTCAATAACTATAGATCTCACATAAAGTCATTGTAATAATGATGGATGTACAATGGGAGTATTTTACTCAAAGAATTTCATGGTTTTTCTCCCTCCAAAACAGTGGCCGCCTTGCTTCCCAATGTCGGTTGAGTTGGTATAGAAGTTTCATCGTCAAAACTAGCCATGGAAGACGATAATCCTAAATAATGATATAGAATCATTAATATTCTCAAAATAATAGCAATAATGGGGAACATTAAGAACAACTATTGACCATTACCCAATAACAGGTCAGCAGTATGGGAATAATCCTCTCTAGTTCTCTCAACTTCAGTAGTATGAACCAAATCCTCTGGATGATGGTAACTCTGATGGTTTTTCCCAAGAACATCCAAATAAGGATGAATATGAATTATTATTTTATGGTTCACTTAATATGGTCTCCCTCAATAGAGGGAATTTTATGGATTTCAATGCCTCATCCTTGCACTATCACCACAACAATCTCCATGAATAGAGATGAAAATTCAAACCATTCATCATTAGATTATCAGGAATTAAAACATTGATTGGAAAAAAGAAAAAATGATTCATGTCCATACAATTCACAATTTAGTGACCTAAATCCCACTAAAATAGTTGGAATATTAACATGTTCTAGTATTTTATCAATATTCATGCCAAGGTATTCCCTAGATTCTATTTACATCTCAGACTCCATGGTTATCAAACCCATTAGAATGTATGAAATATTTTTCTCATGACCTGACATAATCTTGTAATTCGAAAAATTGAGATCCTACAATACATCCTCTCTTATAGACACATGGTTAGCATCAGTCATTGTGGTGTTCCTTGGGGAATTGGATAAACCAATAATATTACATAAATAGTATTAGTTGATATAGGTAATCTCATGAAGCACCACTAACAATACCAGAATCCCACTCTTTCTCAATAGTGGCAAAAACGGTGACAATAGTATATTATTAACCTTCATCCCCCATTATTTATTCAATTGATGGATCCATTTATCTCACAAACTCTACAGTTGGTTGGAAGTTCCCTCCTCTGTTTTGAAAGGCACATTTGTAAAATTATTGACATATGAGGTGGATGAAGTCCCTTTAATATTAGGAAGATGAAACAAGTTCTCAGGATAAGGCTGAAATTATTGTTGTTAGGAGGACATACTACTACCAAGAAATAATATATTTAAGGATTTCACTATATGGTGTCTCTTTTTGTCATCATCATCGAAGGAGGGATAACATCAACCTCATAAAATATTTGTATTCTAGGTGGTGATTGAAATTATTTCACCATATTGTTGTCTATGTCCTGTCAGTATAGACATAACTCAATTAATTATAGGGGCGACCAAATAACCCTGATCTGAGTACCCCAAGGTCCGTACCACAATAATGGATCATTAGATGATCTTTCATCAGTAAAATGAAATTTAAAATATTATTTTACTTTAAAAATAATGATAGACTGAAATATAAAATGAAAAGTTATAAAAGAGAAAATGAGTGGAAATAAAAGGAAAATAAATATTTAGGAACTATATTCTCAAGCCCTTCCTCAGAAGATGGGTGGTAAAACCCTTCATCATCACTTAATTTCACCATATCATTTTCTACCCTCTTGGAAATAAATTTATTGTTGATTACATATATTATTATTTCAAGCTCTCATATAATATTCTTCAAATTAGCAGGATTGTCCTCAAAGAAAAGATTGGATGGGTCTCAGACATCTCCAATCCCCAGAATCTACAACCCCTCATGAAGGAGTGACCATGTGATTTCAGCATCGGAAGACAGGTCCTACCATAGATGCACTGGCTCTAGTCGTACATATTCCAAATACATTATAACTTTTCCTTATGATTATCCAGTTTCCCTTGATTTCACAGGATTCCCAATCCTTTCTATAACATGTCAAAATTGATAAAATGGATCATGTGACTCCTCTTATAAGTTCCAAATATATCACCTTGGTGAAACCATATTCAGTGTATCCCATTTCATTTTAGTCAGTGGGATGAACCTTGAAAATGGTAATTTTGAAAAGCTAGGAATTTAAGAATCCTTACTCTTTGACGTAGATGATAGTGCCATCAAATGATATTAATCACATTATGAATGAGGGTAACCCTTTCTTCACTACCCCTTTATCTCTACATAAGGGAAATATTTTTCTAGCACCCCTACTGTAGATACCCGAAGCTTGACGTACATAGACATTACATTACTTTTGTGGAATACTTAGTACATAACAAAAATAGACACACAAGGACCGTAATATATTAGTTTCATTGGAAACATAGAACTTAATCTTCTAATCGTGGTGAAAGATCTTCAATATCTCCCATAAAGATCTTCCAATTTTTGTTTCCTTAACTAAAATCTTTCTTTTAATACTGGGGGAAAATAAAACATAAAAAGGGTGATCTCAAATGCTCAGTAAGGGTAAGCATGGATGAAATAAAACATACCATATACATTTGACCTTAAAAAAACATGAACATTAAAAATCTTGAGCAACGACATAAAACATGGAAGTACATATGGAATAGATCATAATGGAACATAAATCATGATAAAATAGCATGGGAATAAAACATGTAATTGTGGAAACCATATAAGCACATGATATGATTTCCATAGTAGCCAAGGCATTGCTTCCAAGACCATCTTAGTGGACAAAGTCCCTTTCGGAATCGAGTTCACTCCTCATTCCAGTCCTTTATTACTAAACCGGTTTAACTTGTTGTTCCAGCCATGTCTATATCATGAGATATAAATCTTTACACAATGAATTGGAGTTAGATATAGGTCCCACCCATCTCATAATGAAATCATTCTTACTTGTGCCACAAAATAAACATACATCATTCATAATAACCCAACGAATAAAATGGGTTTCATAAACATAATCCCATCATCACATAATCCATATAAAAGAAATGGATATCATTTCAAAATAAGAAAATTTAAACCATGTTAATCATAGAGACATTATACTTGAAACATACCCATATGAAATAATGTCATCTTAGATGAAAAATGGTTTTGATAAAACACTTGAAATGAATTATTGAAGAAAATATCCTTTCTTCTTCAAAATCAATTTATTTTCAAAAAACCTCATGCAATTTAAAAAGAAAGATATTTTTTTGAAAATAGTCATGAAATCTTTTGGATGAAGCTTCATGAAAATAAGGCTTTATAAAACCGTAAAAATCCGTTCGTGCCGTATAAGTTAATAAATCATTCTTCTTGTACTTTTGTCGGAAAAGTCAAAAAGTACCTCGTAACGTAAACAAAAGAAATATTCCTTACATACCATGTAGTAAAAGTCACGAATGGGTAAAAAGAAATTTAAACATACATGAAAACACTTTTATAAAACATGGACATGAATGATTGAAATAACCCCAGTAAATAATTACGAATAAGCAATATCGGATAAAAATGAGATTTGAAAAATTATCCCTTACCTTAGGTCCGATATGTTTCATACGTATCTGAACCTCCTGTATAATGATTTAAATAATGTCATTGACTTATTACAGAATCATATTCATTGTTATGATGTCATATATGTTTCACTTATGACTTTATATTACCCGTTCTTTTCTAAATTCAATGTTAAAGCAGCGTTTTGGGTAAAATCATTTCATTTATCGTATGTGTTTCGACTTGTCGTTCTTGATATTATTACTTATATCCTGATTTAAATAATTCCAAAATGTAAAACATGATTTATATATAATATATATTCATCATATACATATATATTATAGATCTATAAAAGAAATGAAATACACCGTTCATGGAGACGGTAGGCCGTACGTACGGATGAACGCTGTTTTCGTTTCCCTTTTGAATTGAATGGAATTAAGTAAATGACATGCATATATATATATATAAATAAATCCGGTATCAATATTATGTCATATATTTCATTATTATTCATTATATATACTTTATAATCATTCATTAATGGTTAACATGGAGAGTGAATCTCATCGCGTTGTGGAGACGGTAGTCCGTACGTACGCATGAGCGATGATATCATTCCCAAGATCGTGGAATTTTATTAAAGTGTATGTATAATATTACATAATCAATATCACTTTAAAATAATAATATATATTAATTACTTTTACCCTTATACCCATCCAAGTAAGGTGGTGGTGGAAAATAGATTACACCACGGCGTGGAGACGGTATTCCGTACATACGCACGCGCGGTGATTTAGTTTTCCGTTGGATGGATAGATGGTGAAATATGGTTGTTTCATATATATAATAAAATATCAGTATATTATTGATACTGATGTTATTACCTCATAATGAAACATCTAAAAAAGAAGAAGTGGAAGAAGAAATAAAGTTGAGAGAATCGGTAATGGACATTACCTTTTCTTTGAAGCGCCTCTTTGAGACCTTTTCTTAGGGCACTAAAATTGGTCTTTGAAGAAGACCAGGACCTGTAGGATGTTTCTAGGGAAGTGTAGAAGAGAATTTGGCAGGGGTTGGCCGAGCTTGAAGGCTCAAAGTGGTTTGAGGAAGAGAGGTAGGAGGTTCCCTTTTATAAGGGAGGAGCGGGGCACCTTTGGAATTTTTAAAAATATTAATTTATAATAAATCTAAACCCACTTAAAAACCTCCAAAAATGACTCATATCCAATTATTAGATGAGATAGGTTTGTAATATCATCAACCAATCAAATTTATACCTCTTAGGAATTTATTTTAAACATTATCAACTTGATTTATCCTTATTTAATCAATTTAATTTTATTTGTGGTAATAACATTCTAAATTATAAATTATAACAAATAATTACTTATTTGTCATGAATTATCCATAATTGGATAATTTATAACATTTTATACCATATAAATTTAAATTTACAATTTTTAAATATATTTGTGATTTTTAAACAATTTTATAATATATTATTTTTATAAAATAACAATAGTGTCAATTTTGACACTATTCATTTATTTGAATTTAAATAAAATATATACAGAAGATATGTTCAAAATAAAAGGTTTAATAGAATTATAAAAGGTCATATGTATCTAGAAAATTATATTAGCACATTAAATAGTTCATATAATATTTATTTTATTATTTTTAAAACCATTTATTTGGTTTATCTCTTAATAAAATAATTTCTACAAAAGTTTAGTATAATTATTTAATATACTAATTTGTTGCATAAAAATTAAAAAATAAAATCCTATGATGAATATAAATCTATTAACTTTTATAATAATACTTTTACTCGAATTTATCATCTTAAAATAATAATCGTTAAATTGTTATATTTAGTAAATTATGAAGGTGACAACTTTGGCATCATTTAAAATAAAATAATATAAGTGTCATAATCGATTTTATAAGGCTCCAAATGGTCAAATATTAGACCATTGGATAATTATGGTTTAACTTTACATGAAAAATAAGTTTAGGTCAGGGTTTTGGACATTTTATGGTTACTATTAGTTTAATAAAAACTATATTCTTGATTTTTTCACTAGATAAACAATTTCTGCATCACTATTGTGTTACAATTAATGATAATTATTTAATCACTAAAAATTATAAATAAATTCATATGATGTAGATAATTTCAGTAGATTTCTGGAGAAAATTTATGTTATAAGTTTCATGAAGTTTATCAATAAATTAAAATTAATATACTTATAAGATTTAAGAGAGTGACATATTGTCACTTTCTTTGATTTTGATAATAATTAAGTTATTTTCATGGACAAAAGTCCATTAAATAATTATAATCCGACCCTTAGGTGATATGGGTCTACTTTTAGTCATCCAATAGGTTTTTTACAGGTTTTATGTTAATTTTATAATCTTATATTTACCCTTAATTACCCGAGTTACCTTTAACTATGGTAAATAAAATTTACCGTAGTTACTATTCATAAAGCCCAAAAATAAAAAGTAGCTTATTAACATAATTTGGACATACTGATTCCAAATATGGAATCCATTTTTCCAAATTCAATACACATAAGTTGCAGAAATTAATATAAAATTAATCTCGTTGTCGAAAGAAAACGGGTTTTTGTTTAAAACATTGCAAAAGATTGAATTGATTTAACCTACGAATTCAAGGTAAAATCAATGCTAATGACATACATTATATTAAATGGTAAAAATATATTCTATTTATACTTTAAAACCATTAAATATTATAATTTAACCACATAATTTATTACGATGAAAAAAGTTGTTTTAAATTAAAATATAGCGTGTTTTTACTATTCATTAAAATATGAATGTTATTAGAATAACATGAAAATTTTATCCAAGGTAAAGTTTTATATACTAATTCCAAAGAATAATTTTATTTTGTAAAATTGAAATTATAAACTTGTCAAAAACTAGATTTAAAGTGGGTGCGCGATCAAAAGGCGGCAAAACTGCATTTTTTTAAAAATACTAATTTTACCCGAAAATTTTATTTTGTTCACATAAAATGTTTTAGAAAATTTATAAGATGAATACTAATGTTATAAAATTCAAAATTTAGTTAATACTATTCATAACGGCTAGTTCATTATAATATTATAATAATATATAGTTGTTTAGTAAAACTCGGTATTGCATACAACACACGCTATCGAGGAAGGTCATGATTGCGTGTAATGCAAGCCAAGTCAGGGTTCCGTGTTGTGAAAGAATCCTTCGTTGTGTTTTATAACAGAATCCAACCATATTTTATTTATACATTGAATATATATATATATATAAACACACTCAATGTTGTGTAGAATGACTATTATAAGACGAACTTGAAATTGTGTGTAACACGATCCAAGAATAGCGTTGCGTTTACTGCAAGCTAATACGGTGCTGCGTATAGTACAAGATAAAATTGGTGTGGTGTATAATAGAAGACATCAATGAAATTAAAAGAATATTTTTCATAAAATCTCGGGGTGTTACATTCTACCCCCCTTAAAATGAATTTCGCCCTCGAAATTCGTCGGGGTTATAAATGGTTTGCTACTTGAAAATTTCTTTAATAAAAATGCACATCGTAAAAAGGAATACAAAAACTTGACTTCAAAAACTAATGTATGAAACATAACGGTTACCCAAATTAACTAATCACTGGGTTTCCACATAGGAGAACATAGGTGAAAATATTGATATGGAAGAGAAATCTAACCATCATGTTCTGATGGAGAGTGGTAGAGAACATGGCTATGAAAAAGCCATCAATCACAAATCCATAGATTTGTGATGATCTAAGGTGCCATCTGATTCATCGGATATAAGAGCTATAGGACAAAATTTTTGGTTTTCAATATCATTTCCCCAAAGTGGAAAATTTTTAATTAGAAGAAATATTTTCTTGATTTTGGTAAAATCTCACTGTTGTTCGTGCTTTGAAAAATTTACTATTCATATCTTAAATAAATGAAGTTGAATTTGTTATTCGTTAAGAGTTATCAGATCATGTGATATAATGATGGGTCATTCCATCTGTTTCAAGAAAAGTTATCAAATATACATAAGTCCATCTATGGTGAGGTTAATCATATACGATTCCAAAAAATGAACTTATACTTCATATATCATACCACTTAATAAAATAAAACTAGTTTCTACTAACCTGGGACATCCTGTAGGCCAGTGGTAGGCGATAAATGGAAGTCACACTTCAGTTTTGGGTTCGATTCCCACAGCCTTGTCCGACGCGATGGGTTGTCACCCATCCTGCACGTTGTCCTTTTTCTAAAACTACATTACTATAACATCCCATCATTAATATCGAAAAAAGTTCTATCCTTAAACAATACTAACTTCTTTCCAACATAATCAATTCCAATCTTTAGGCTTATCCAAAATACTTCTTTCCAATCTCATAGTATAAAGATAACGATTATTAAAAAGGTCATATAAAAAGCATGTGAATACTATCATTTATCCCTCATATATCTTGTTGGTCACATTCCAATCATGTGAATACCTTAATCATGTATTCTCTTGAAAAATGAATACCCATTGAACCTTATTGAAAACATGAATGCTGTTAAAAGTTAACACTTTCCACATACCAAAATCCTCAAAATTCTATATACTCAAACCATGATATCACATAGTCCTTATATCAATCATGAGCTCATGAATACAATCAAACATCTCATTATCTTCTTATCCCTTCATTATGCGCATATCATCTGCTTTCCAAAATATTTTAATCACTTTTCATGGTTACCGGTACCATAAAATTATTGAAAACCACAATAGACTAATACAAAAATATCATAATACACCATAAAAGTACCTCAACGACATTTTTCTTGAATACCAATACATAAACACTTCAATCCATACTCTTCAATGATTGTCCTGGAATAATTCCTTCCTTGATTTAAAAGTAACTTTTTAGGTCCGGGAATTGAGTTGGGTAATGCCAATGTTCTCCACAAATAAGACATTGAACTCCATAATTGTTTGTCACTCTATGACCCTTTTCTCCACACAGATAACATTGGTCCCTCCATTTGAGGTATTCTTCAAGGTTCTTCTTCCCTTCTTTAGAAATCTCAATCTTCCTTTCTTTATGCTCCTCAACATGCTAACATTCATAAAAGTCTATCTTCCTGTTATTTGATGAATTAGGCATACCACTAAATTACACCTTGTTAATCATATATCGTGATGACTGATTCGGCATAATAACAATATCTTTCTCCCTAGGCATTACACAATATTGTTTCTCATAGTCACCAATTTGTCCATTGGATTCAATGTTAACCGGTTTCCTTCTGGTTCCCTCCATTGGCAAAAACCCCAAAAGAATTCTGTGAGAGGCAAAAAACATACAAGGAAAATAACATAATCAAGGGGGAGTACCTTCGACATCTAACATCTTAGGTTTAATTCTAAGATCGTTAGCAAAATTCCAGGACTATAACCTATACGTATACTTAACCTTAGGGACATCCCTAGACATACCTTAGAAATATCTCCAGGGATCTCACTAACGTTTTCACATCCTTGTTTCCAAAGGTTGACTAATACTTTCCTCTGATACCAACTATAGAGACCCGAGGCTTGACGTACATAGACATTACATTACTTTTGAGGAATAATTAGTACATAACAAAAATCGACACACAAGGACCGTAATAGTTTAGTGTCTTTAGAAACGTGGAACGTAATCTTCTAATCGTGGTGAAAGATCTTCAATATCTCCCATAAAGATCTTCCCATTTTTGTTTCCTTACCTAAAATCTTTCTTTTAATCCTGGGGGAAAATAAAACATAAAAAGGGTGAGCTCAAATGCTCAGTAAGGGTAAGCATGGATAAAATAAAACATACCATATACATTTGAACTTAAAAAAACATGAACATTAAAAATCTTGAGAAACAACATAAAACATGGAAATACATAAGGCATAGATCATAATGGAACATAAATCATGATAAAATAGCATGGGAATAAAACATGTAATTGTGGCAACCATTAATCACATGATATGGTTTCCATAGTAGCCAAGGCATTGCTGCCAAGACCATCTTAGTGGACAAAGTCCCTTTCTGAATCGAGTTCCCTCCCCGTTCCAGTCCTATATTACTGAACCGGTTTAACTTTCTGTTCCATCCATGTCTATCTCCTGAGATATAAATCTTTACCCAATGCATTGGAGGGAGATATAGGTCCCACTAATCTCATAATGAAATAATTCTTACTTGTGCCACAAAATAAACATACATCATTCATAATAACCCCACGAAAAAAATGGGTTTCATAAACATAATCCCATCATCACATAATCCATATAAAAGAAAGGGATATCATTTCAAAATAAAAAAATTTAAACAATGTAAATAATAGAGACATTATACTTGAAACATACACATATGAAATAATGTCATCTTAGATGAAAAATGGTTTTGCTAAAACACTTGAAATGAATTATTGAGGAAAATATACTTTCTTCTTCAAAATCAATTTATTTTCACAAAACTTCATTCAATTTAAAAAGAAAGAGATTTTTTTGAAAATAGTCATGAAATATTTTGGGTGAAGCTTCATGAAAATAAGTCTTTATAAAACCGTAAAAATATGTTCGTGCCGTATAAGTTAAAAAAAACTTTCTTCTCGTACTTTTGTCGGAAAAGTCAAAAAGTGCCTCGTAACGTAAACAAAATAAATATTCCTTACAAACCATGTAGTAAAAGTCAAGAATGGGTAAAAAGGAATTTAAACATACATGAAAACACTTTTATAAAACATGGACATGAATGATTGAAATAACCCCAGTAAATAATTACGAATAAGCAATCTCGGATAAAAATGAGATTTGAAAAATTATCCCTTACCTTAGGTCCGATATGTTTCTTACATATCCGAACCTCCTGTATAATGATTTAAATAAAGTCATTGAATTATTAAAGAATAATATTCTTTGTTATGATATCATATATGTTTCACTTATGACTTTATATTACCCGTTCTTTTGTAAATTCCATGTTAAAGCAGCGTTTTGGGTAAAATCATTTCATTTATCGTATATGTTTCGACCTGTCGTTCTTGATATTATTACTTATATCTTGATTTAAATAATTTCAGAATGTAAAACATGATGTATATATAATATATATTAATCATATACATATATATTATAGATCGATAGAAGGAATGAAATACACCGTTCATGGAGACGGTAGGCCGTATGTACGCATGAATGCTGTTTTCGTTTCCCTTTTGAATTGAATGGAATTAAGTAAATGACATACATATATATATATATAAATCCAGTATCATTATTATGTCATATTTTTAATTATTATTCATTATATATACTTTATAATCATTCATGAATGGTTAACATGGAGAGTGAATCTAATTGCGTTGTGGAGACGGTAATCCATACGTACGCACGAGCGATGATATCATTCCCAAGATTGTGGAATTGTATTAAAGTGTATATATAATATTACAGAATCAATATAACTTTACAATAATCATATATATTAATTACTTTCACCCTTATACCAATCCAAGTAATGTGGTGGTGGAAAATATATTACACCACGGCGTGGAGATGGTATTCCGTACGTACGCATGCGCGGTGATTTCATTTTCCGTTGGATGGATAGATGGTGAAATATGGTTGTTTAATACTTATAATAACATGTAAGTATATTATTGATACTGATGTTATTACCTCATAATGAAACAAATAAAAAAGAAAAAGTGGAAGAAGAAATAAAGTTGAAAGAATTGGTAATGGACATTACCTCTTCTTTGAAGCGCCTCTTTGAGTCCTCCTCTCAGGGCACTTAAATTGTTCTTTGAAGAAGACCAGGACCTCTAAGATGTTTCTAAGGAAGTTTAGAATATAATTTTGCAGGGTTTGGACGAGCATTAAGGCTCAAAGTGGTGTGAGGAAGAGAGGGTGGAGGTGCCCTTTTATAAGGGAGGAGAGGGGCACCTTTGGAATTCATAAAAATATTAATTAATAATAAATCTAAACCCACATAAAAACCTCAAAAAATGACTCATATCCGATTATTATATGATATAGGGTTATAATCTCATCAAAAAATCAAATTTAGACATGTTATAAATTTATTTTAAACATTATCAACTTTTTTTATCCTTATTTAATCAATTTAATTTTATTTGTGGTAATAACATTCTAAATTTTAAATTATAACAAATAATTACTTATTTGTTGTGAATTTTCCATAATTGGATAATTTATAACATTTTATACCATATAAATTTAAATTTATAATTTTTAAATATATTTGTGATTTTTAAACAATTTTATAATATATTATTTTTATAAAATAACAATAGTGTCAATTTTGACACTATTCATTTATTTGAATTTAAATAAAATATATACATAAGATATGTTCAAAATAAAAGGTTTAATAGAATCATAAAAGGTCATATGTATCTAGAAAATTATATTAGCACATTAAATAGTTCATATAATATTTATTTTATTATTTTTAAAATCATTTATTTGGTTTATCTCTTAATAAAATAATTTCTACAACAGTTTAGTATAATTATTTAATATACTTATTTGTTGCATAAAAATTAAAAATAAAATCTTATGATGAAGATAAATCTATTAACTTTTATAATAATACTTTTACACGAATTTTTCATCTTAAAATAATAATCTTTAAATTGTTATATTTAGTAAATTATGAAGGTGACAACTTTGGCATCATTTAAAATAAAATAATATAAGTGTCATAATCGATTTTATAAGGCTCCAAATGGTCAAATATTAGACCATTGGATGATTATCGTTTAAATGTACATGACCAATAATTTTAGGTCAGGGTTTTGGTCATTTTATGGTTACTATTAGTTTAATAAAAACTATATTCTTGATTTTTTCACTAGATAAACAATTTCTGCATCACTATTGTGTTACAATTAATGATAATTTTTTAATCTTTAAAAATTATAAATAAATTCATATGATGTAGATAATTTCATTATATTTCTGGAGACTATTCATGTTTATAGTTTCATGAAGTTTATCACTAAATTAAAATTAATATACTTATAAGATTTAAGAGAGTGACATGTTGTCACTTTCTTTGGTTTTAATAATAATTAAGTTATTTTCATGGACAAAAGTCCATTAAATGATTCTAATCCGACCCTTAGGTGATATGGGCCGACTTTTAGTCATCCCATAGGATTTTTTTCAGGTGTTAGGTTAATTTTATAATCTTATATTTACCCTTAATTACCCAATTTACCTTTAACTAGGGTAAATAAAATTTACCGTAGTTACTATTCATAAAGCCCAAAATTAAAAAGTAGCTTATTAACATAATTTGAACCTACTGATTCCAAATATGGAATCCATTTTTCCAAATTCAATACATAAAAGTTTCAGAAATTAAATTAAAATTAATCTCGTTGTCGAAATAAAATGGGTTTTTGTTTAAAACATTGCAAAAGATTGAATTGATTTAACCTACGAATTCAAGGTAAAATCAATGCTAATGACATACATTATATTAAATGGTAAAAATATATTATATTTATACTTTAAAACCATTCAATATTATAATTTAACCACATATGTTATTACGATGAAAAAAGTTGTTTTTAATTAAAATATAGCGTGTTTTTACTATTCATTAAAATATGAAAGTTATCAGAATAACATGAAAATTTTATCCAAGGTAAAATTTTATATCCTTATTCCAAAGAATAATTTTATTTTGTAAAATTGAAATTATAAAATTGTAAAAAACTATATTTAAAGTGGATGTGCCATCAAAAGGCGGCAAAACTGCATTTTTTGAAAAATACTTATTTTACCCGAAAAATTTATTTTGTTCGCATAAAATATTTTAGAAAATTTATAAGATGAATAATAATGTTATAAAATTCAAAATTTAGTTAATACTATTCATAACGACTAGTTCATAATAATATTATAATAATATATCGTTGTTTAGTAAAACTCGGTATTGCATACAACACACTATCAAGGAAGGTCACGATTGCGTGTAATGCAAGCCAAGTCAGGGTTCCGTGTTGTGAAAGAATCCTTAGTTGTTTCGTACAACAGAATCCAACCATATTTTATTTATAATTTGAATATGTATATATATAAACACACACAATGTTGCGTAGAATGACTATTATAAGACGAACATGAAATTGTGTGCAACACGATCCAGGAATAGTGTTGCATATACTGCAAGCTAATACGGTGTTGCGTATAGTACAAGATAAACATGGTGTGGTGTATAATAGAAGTCATCAATGAAATTAAAAGAATATTTTTCATAAAATCTCGGGGTTTTACACCTACAGGGTGTGATGCAGTCTATGAATTGGAATACCAAGAGGTTAACTTGTTGGTTTCATTCACTGGAGGTATGTTGATCTCCACCTCTATCAAATCCATAGCTTTGAGCATCCATAATGGTCAAGATACAATAAGATGCTTTTTTAATCTGATTTTACTCTAGGGAATATAGTTATTTATTGTAGGAACATTATCTGGAGTGAAAAAATGGAAAGAGAATAAGCCTAAAAAATAATATCACCATCAATCTTGGTCACTCACACACCATACCTAAATGATATCATGATTTAATTTAGCTCTATGATGGCCTTCCCGTTGTCAATAAATCTTCATTGTGGGAAGATTCCCACAGGGAATGAATTTTAACTCCTTAAATAAACTCATCCTTTTTATTATTTCATGTGGTTTCAAAGACGGGGTATACAAGATACAACCTGAACATATGGCAGAAACATGTTCCCCATGACTTTGATTCCACTTTTTGTGGTGTAATCCCTAAAATGAGCCATGAACCATCCTCAGATAACCTGGAATGGTCCAATGATTCTGAAAGGTGATGTATATGCATGATTATACAACAAGCTCTTGTATATTTATGATAGAATAGTAGTGGATTACCCCATGAACCATTTCTCCACCAGGTTTTCCACCAAAACGAATGATCATGTCCTTATTACACCTTTTGAATCATGGAGAGGAATAAAAAATATGCTAATCCACATTTCCATAGATCACAGAATACATGTCTTAGTGGGAAATTTGGACATGATTTCATATACCCACATGTAAAATTATCCCTCTTCAAACAACTTCTAGATTGAAATTTTATGATTATCTTCACCAACTTCTGAATCTCGTTGGAATCATGAAGGTGGGACCTCTCACATCTTCCTTAAGAATGGTTTCCTCCACACCTCTGGATTAATATCCCCTTTTAATTGTGGTGGGTATATCTTCTTGATATCATGGGCTATTTTTAGTAACTCACACCCTAAATTGGGTTTGTATCAGTTTGATTCCACATTGGCATCGAATGGATGAATCTATCATACATATCCCCAGGGTTTGGAGCGCTAAAGATCACGTGAACAACCAAAAAACTGATACAAACATCTCTAAGCATTAGATAAAAAGAATTAATCAGTGGAATCAACAAAAAAATAGCTACATAACAAAATTGTGATTTCTATACACATAATTCATCCCTACCCACACTACCTCATAAATTCAAATGTCTTCCAGGTCCTTTTTGAATTCTTCATAGAATGAAAACACCTTATATGCCCTCATCCAGAGAGGTTTAACACCATCTAATAAGAAAATTCCCTAATATTCTTCCAACCATTCGACTGATCTGTCTATGAATCCAAATTGATAGATGAATAAAAGTGTGTAACTAATTCAACCATGGGTGGTTTCATATCTAGAGTATAGGGGTTGTTATGAATAAACAGTTTGTGGATTATTTGTCGTCTATAATGTAAGTCCTCATTCCAGAAATGTTTTCAATTACGAAATTATTCTAGTATTGAAACAATGATACTAGGAATTAGTTATTTGGAGCCAGTGAGAGGAAATCACATAGATGTCCATGACCATAATGTGGAATATATGATCTTTTTGGAATATCATGGTGATATTTCTTTAAAGACACCCCCATATTAGGAAGAGTAGTATTGAAGATGTCATAATAATCATGCCTTATGACTTTAATCACCTCTTAAATGAATTTAATTTCTTGATCATCAGAATCTAAAAGCATCCTGGGAACCATTGAACCAACAAGGATGTATCATTTTCATTTCAGAGTTTGTTTTTTTGAATAAATCCATGCAAGTAAGAATGTTCAGCAAAGGCCTTATTTAGAATAAGTGAATCATGAATATTCCCAATTCAATAGATTCATTCATTATCCAAATTATTGTTACCCAAATAAGCTTATTCATCATGAAACCAGATACATAAAATGTCTAAATTAGGTAGTTATTCATTAAATGTATTTCAATGGAGGGTATGTGTGGGATACTAGTTTACAGAGACCTAAAAAATCAGAATCATCAATGTTTTTTTCTAAAATTGGGGCCTTGTTTTTTTATGAGGATTCATACTTTCATGACCCACATAAAATATCTAACTATGTAACATAATTATGTTAACAACTAGTGTTGAAAACATATTCAAATTCCCTATGAAAATCATCTGTCCTTTTTCAACACTTTTACTTTAACATTAAACCATTTTTCAATCAGATCCAATCCTGAGTGGGGGGGGGGGGGGTTGTTGACAATTCATTTTGTCAAACATATGAAAAGGAAACAAAGCATAATAATATAAGAAGAGAAGACGGAAAAAATGGGAACGGTCCAGGATTGAAAATGCCTCAAAATGTTGTTCACCCATGTCCTCCCAACCACCATTATTGTGTAAGGTCCCCATGCATGAGACCTTCATGCAAAACTTGTGAAAAATCGATAATTTTCCAATGGATTTATTTTTTCAAATAAATAGGACATTGGGGACTTCATTTGGATAGATATAAATTCCAAAAGGATAAATGATGACATGATCACCTTAGTACATCAATCAATTCCTCCAAACCATTTTGTGTAGTTTTATCACAACAAAAGACGATGTAATTAAAGGGTGATAGTGAATGTAATATATTCCTAGTGTTTAAAATTAACATCACTTATCCATGGTATTCACCCAACCAAAAATTTAGCAAGGCATGTGTGGGGTTCCCATTCATTAACTCAGGTCCTATGTTGCATTCTTCTAGGAACACATATGGATACCCTTGAAGGATTGATCACGGACTCCAAAATTTATAGTCACATAGGTAGTTCGTCCCCCATGGTTCTACCAATTCACCAAGCCCTAACAGTTTGGTGCACCCCCTATAAAATCATCATTGTTTCTTTATACCTTCCAGCCAACACATTCCATCCATTAGGCCTTATTTAGAGCCATCAATTGAACTAACACTCCTCTTTTAGCTCCCATAACTGAGAGGGACCATGTCAAAACCACCACCAAGACCTATGGGATTTCATAACCATGATGAGTGGAACACTAGAATGCCCCCAATTTTGGATTGTATACTTACAGTCATAGATTTCATGAACTTTTTATATTTCTTGTCCAGGGTCCTCTTGGTATATGTGGGTCTATATCCCCAGGGTCACATTGACCATTTCCCCAAGGATTGTGTCAAAGAGTTCCTAGAATTGGATATTATGGTTTGGACCATTTCCTCCCCTTTTCATATTTAAGGACTATATCCTCCATTTCCTAGTAGGGAGGGTTAGGATCAAGATTTATTTTCCTTTCAACATGGTATTAGATCCTCATCCCACTACAGAAATAATTTACGTGCATCCTTCCTCGAGTATTACCCTATACTTTCTTTTAGGACGTTTTAGTCATGCTCCTCTCTACCTTTGAATCCTTCACCTTTATTCCTTACTCACCTTAGACATATGTCCAATGTGAAGTGAAGAGAGGGAATTTATATACCCCTGACCTAAACCACCAGTAGAGAAGGACGTGTGTGTGGTTTTTTCGAATCTTTTACTTCATCTTTTTTCTCACACTGAGCATGACTCATGTGGGCTTAGAGGTTACTGATGATCATGACACCAACATAATCCACCTGAATTATTGAACTACGAGAACTTTTATTACTAATATAACTAAGATACGTATAATTCCAATATAATTATAGTGCTCAAGTGGAATCCTATATTTTTTTATTACAATCCTAACCGCTAATTCATATAGGTATCCTACTTGGGACTAAGACCCACAATTCATCCTTTGCACCTCCTCCTAAGGTAAAATCCCAAAACAAATTTCAAAATCACAATTATATAATTCATCAATCATGGAAACTTATATAGGGAATACTTAGTAGTAGTAAGCTGGATCGAAATTCTCTCAAAGGTCTATACTCCCCTGAAAGACTCACAGAAATACATGGTATTTAATTCCCATCCAAATAGGATATATAGGAAGTATACTAAAGGATGAAACCTGACTCCCATATAAACCATGTTTATCTTGGTCCATATTCCTAGGAGGGTCTAATTCTTCATTAAAACAAATATCCCTTCCAGGTTCTTTGGGCTGCTTCAACAGAAGTCCCACAAGAAAATTTGATGCATCCCCTTCTGCCTTGAGGACCTTGGAACATGATGTTAAACTACTCATTTGGGTCCTTACCACCTGAAATTAAAAGGTAATATGTGCCCTATTAAGCAGTAATAAACTACATGATTTACAATTATATTCACATGGACATTTAATAAGCCCATTCATGTTTCCAATCCCAAAATCAAAACAAGTATCCTCTCCCGCGATGATGATTAACTCGAAAGATATTAACATCTCATGGGATGAAGATACACTATATAGTGACCTTCATATCCATGGATGATAATAAAATCTAGAGTTCCCCACTGTGTGGCTAAAAAACTAGCATCGTCATAATAAATACCAAATAATCATTAATTTAAATATTAAAGGATAGCATTGATGGTGATCCTCATATAAATAATGATTTCTAAATTGATAAAGGACCTCATGAAAATACAGATGTTTCTATATTCTATACATGATAATAGTTTATTGGTAATTCTTGTGTAAGATAAATCATATTTGTGATTAAATTAAGGATTTTCAAATATTTCTTAAATCAATAAGAGAGTCCTATAGTAGGAAACAATTCCACAAAATATAGTGTGATGAGCCCAACCTCCCATACCCTTGTCCAATTTGATTTTTGAAGTATTTTAGGTCAAAATCCAGAACATGTGTCTGAATTAGGAATGAATCTCCCCATGGATATGGAAATTTTGGATGTTTCCAGATACACAAACAATCAAATTGGAAACTGTACAAAAACAGAAAACCATCATGGAGCACGAAATCGACGGGGAACAATGTTTAAACCATATTTTTTAAATTATGTTAATCTATATGATAACCACCATTAAAAAAGATAACATATAATGTTAATATATATTATGGGTCATTAAGGATTTGTGTTTGGTGATGAATATTATATCAAAAATAAAATCATAGTGTTGTGGGTAAGAGAAGATAAACTGGTTGTTGTGTGTAACACAATATATTTATGAATTTCGTTGAAGCATGTATCATAAGATAAAATTAATATTGTGAACCCTTTATTCTATGGAATATAATATTATTATCATAAAAAATATTGGGTTGTTATATCCTCCCACTTTAATAAATTTAATTCGCACACTTAAAATTTATCTCGGTAATCAACGGTTGGACATTGAAAATAATTTTTTGATAACCCAAACGGTAATTTTTTTATCAAAATAATCCTATAAATAAGAGATAAATGAATTTATGAAGGACATTTGGAATAATAAATAATTAAGATTCCAAATTGGAGAACATAGGTGGTAATAGAGGACATGTATAAATATTTATAGAGAGTTATTGATGTAATTGATAACATGATAGTGAATGATCAATGGAATTGTAAGGGCCTCAAAATAATAAAAATATAATGATCTAAAAGAATATTTGTTCAATATAATTTGTGATACTAGGAAAACTTTTTTGATTCAAGATCATTTTTCTAATGTTGAGTAAATTTTACATCATATGAACTAAGATAATATGGAATTATACTTTCATGATGTGTAGAATTTCATCATTTAATCAATTTTCCACCACAATATCATTTTTACTCCTTTTATTTGTATTTATGTTTAATTTATAATTCCTAAGTAACTAAAATATATTTTTTATTACAATATAACTATAAAAGGGATGAAATGATACTATTCATACATTTTAACATTAACCAAAACCAAAATGATTAGCACATGGAATGTTAATCCCTAAAATTAATAATTCTTAATACGTTAATCAATAAATTTCAAAAGTAGTACCCAAAGTTCAATCCAAATCATTTCATAAATTATTATCCTTAAAATTAAGCAATCATTACCTCTCTAAGTTCTAAATCCAATAAATATAAGTATTTTATCATATTTTCATCCAAAATAAATCAAATATTATTCCTCAAATAAAATCTACTATATTTCAGAATAAACATAATCTTTAATAATAAAAATTACATACTAAAAATGTGTTCACCTAGGCCTGTGGTAGGCAGAAAATTCTTTATTATCCTTCTATCATGGGTTTAAGCCCCACTACCTTACTTCATGTGATGGGTTGTCACCAACTATATTCGTTTTTCATGATTTCATTATATAATAAAAAATAATTCCTCGGAAAGTAGAACTTGAAATCAATATTATGGTTTATAAATACCTAGTACTAAATAAAAATTCTCCAGCAAAATTAATTAATCACCTTAATATATCTATACTTAAAATCTCAATGGGGTGTCTAAGACATTGAACTTATGATTACCTTAAGCTTATAGACATGTGAAGTTATCCATAACTTTTAATATAACATTACATGAGAATATAATAATCACTAAATTTATCTAAACCTTCATATAATATCAACATTAATAGATCAAAACCTGCACTCCTAGATTTGATACTAAATTCATAAACATTACATTTTTTTATTTGAAACAAATGAAGGTTACCCAATTTTCACCAATAAAAACATAAATCATCTAATAGAAACATTGATTCACTTACAAATACATGGATCATTTTTTTATATCTTTAGAGAATTATGACCACCCCATTTAAACATGGATTTATTAAAAAAATGGATTATAAGTATGAACATCATCCTTTGTTATATCCATCATATCGTATTTCATATTATTTTATAAAAAAAATCTATATTAATTCACAAATAAAATAAATAAATCATCCTACCTCATTTTTTATATCCTAGGGATGAGGAAAACATAACAATGGTTAGGTCAAATGCTTAGTATGGGGAGACACACATATTAACAACTGAATGTCGTCAATGATTAAAATATGTTCATAATGGTATGGTGGATAAATCGAAGTGTATGATAAAATAATAAAATATCTCATACACATCAATACCAAGATAATAATATATGAAATCCATTTAATGAAAAGAGTCATTAGAATAATAATTATGCTATATGTGATATAAATACTTATCATTAGAAACATTATAAACTAATAAAAATAAATTAAACCCCATTTCAGTAATACAGAGCATCATATTCATAAAATGATATCAGACCCCATATTAATCTGAATAACCGTACATATGTCTTCTAATATAATCATTAAATAATGAATTTAGTGCACTATCCAAGTGAAAACATTATATAATATATAACAGGCACACCTCATGCAATCTGGGATTCCTCATCATATATGATGTAATGGTTTCACTAATCACCATCAAGGCCACCCCAGCATATAAGTTGCAATGGGATCACTCAACATTATCTAGGTTAACCCATCATATAAGATGTAACAAGCCCACCCAGTGCTATTCGGGATGACCCATCATATATAATGTTTAATAACCATAACATGTATAAATTAAAAAAATCCTTCATGACAAAACTCATTGAAAAAATCATTATTCAATTTATAACCTGATTAATCCAGGGAAAATTAAAGGGTTTCATATCAGTTTTTTTGAAACATCAATAACCCATTGAAAAGAAATGGGTTATATAACAATCTATTTTAAAAAAAATTAACATGTGGGAAATAAAGATGTTCCATAAAAATCCATTTTAAAAAATATAAATCCCTTAACTAAAGAATTAGGAAGGTATCATTAAAAAATATCCCCACTTAAGGATAAGTAACATAAGAGATTTTTAAAATTGATGAATTTAAATACCATTAAAATATCATAAAATAAATTCTTCTGAAAAATATTCATTTCAATTTGAAATTCACTTTTTAAAATAGAAAACATTTTGAAAATAATTTTCATTTAAAATATATTTAAATAATATTTTATTGAATATTATTGAATAATAATAATTTAATAAATCCATTTAATATTTTATTGTATTCTTAAAATAAATGACAGTCAAGTTGGTGGGTACTTCTATACATGCTGTAAAGAACATTCCTTTTATATGACAAAAAAAATAATAAATCACATTGATAAAAAAGTGATAAAAAGATTCCATCTAAAAACCTATTCTTAAATGAAAAAATAGGTAATATATACTTCCATAAATCATATCAAAAATGTTTAAAACATTTCAAATTTTTTTAAAGAAATCATGGTTTTCGAAGAAATCATATTTCTGACCAAAGAGAGAAATAAACAAAAAAATTTCTTAAAACATTATCAATTATTATTAGTTTGAAACTATGTAAAAATTGTATTATTACATTAAAATATAATTACTATTAATATAAAAAAAATATTTTAGGACTATTAAAAGTTACCAACATTATAAATATAGTCATACACAGTCTTGATAAAAGATAATATTATAACAAAATACTCTTACCACTATTTGAATTTTAAAACATCACCCCATGAAAATATATCATGAATTGAAACATATATTATCATAAACATAAATAGATAAATTATATAACAAATTAAAGTGTATGTATACAACTCATAAAACAAAATATATTTATAACATAAAAATGAATCAAAGAATGGACATTGTGAAAAAAATCCATTTCTGCATTGGAAACATTGAAAATGTAAACCCCAAAAAAGATTAATTGTAAAATATACATGTATATACATATAAATGTATTGATATGAATCATAATATAAATTCACATTCGATACATAATCCATGAAAAATACATATATGGTGAATATGGAATATATCTCAATGAAATAAAAGTGAGAAGTGAAAAACACTTTCTATGGGATTATTTTTGGGTAAACATCCTTTAACATCTAGTATAATGTTTTTTAAACATATTATAAACTCATGATAGAAACATATTTTTATTTAAATTTTCATATATGGTCCTTTAATAACATCTTTTCACACTCAGTTAATTAGCATTAGTTATTTTTAATGTTTTAGGTGTTAATTATATTGTTTTCTTATTTGTGTTTAGTCCTGAATGATATTTATATAATTCGTATTATATGGCCTCATCATCATAAGAATAATAATCATAGAAAATTAGAATATTTACTAATAAATTATAAATTTCAATCCCATAATGGATGATGACTATGAAAAATGGACTAATGTTATGATCATATAGTCTTTATGTAATATGCACACATTAGTAATGTTGACTTATTTTAATGATAATTATATAAAAAAGGTAAGTAAATTTTTAAAATTAAATAATGATAATTAAATATTAAATAATATTATTTAACTCTATACACACACACACACACAAATATATATATATATATATATATATATATATATCATTATTTTAATGTTATGATGAAAAAAGAATCACATGGCTTCGAGGAGGAAGAAGCCCACCTATCCACGAATGATGTGAACCATTTTTCAATGTGTAAAATGGTAATAAATAAAATGATATATTATATTTATATAAATATTATTATTTCATAAATGTAATACTTTATTAATTTATATATTATATAATCATAATATTTACCCTCATTAACTCCCATGTAACATGTTAGTTAAAAATGCTTCCAATCGTTTCGTAAGGAAGTAATCTTCTATACATAAGAACGATGTTATCATATCTCTTAGGAATTGATATTTAAAATTAGTATATATAATATAATGATTAAATCGGTATAATTATGTTTTAAATATCATATATACACTTTATATACATCATTATTTCCAGCCGTAAGGGATAGTATTGAAAAAATGAACAACATTGCCTTGAGATGTGGTAGTATGTCGTACACATGAATGATTACTTTATACCCCTTTTGATAAATTTTTTTGTGGGTGTAGGTCATTCACATAAAAAAACACAGATATATATATATATATATATATATTTATTTATTTATAATATCTATATTATTATATAATTATTATATAATAAAAATTTAATAAGGTGGAGAAAGAAATAAAACAAAAACAGATATTGATGAATATTACCTCTTCTTCGGGTAGCTCATTTTGGTTTTCAAAAAGGCCTTCCTTATCCATATGTTTGCCAAATTTATGAATTCTAGGATTATATTAGGGAGGAGGAAATAAAATTTGGGAAATTAATTTATGATAAAAAGGGATTGAGATGTGTGGAGAGAGGGGGAGAGTGGGAGAGATTTTATAAGTGGTGAGAGTGAAAAACATTTAAATTTTTTAAACAGTTAATTTCACCAATGATTTTTTTCGTATAACCAAAACTTGATTATGCACCAATCCCAATATAATAAGGTTAAATGTCATATTAAGCTTATAAAAACTGTTTTGGATAGGTTTCTAGGTTATTTTCCCTTAATGATTAAATTTTAACCACTATAGTTAAAAATTATGTTATAATTAATATAAATTTTTACTTATTATTATTATTATTATTGAAATACTATTTAAAATTTATATTTATATAAGTTGAAAATTTTATTTTAATATTAATCTCATAGATGAGGTGAGATAACGAGTTTTCCTAAGAGTTTTTTACAGATGATTCTATATTAACTCTTTGACTAATAATAATAATTCTATGAATATAACATAAAAATAACTGAAATATATTATATTAATTTCTTTTAATAAAATCTGATTATTGAATTAATCAAAATGGAGAAAGATTATTCATCTATAATAATTTTTAGTAAAAAAATGTTTTTAAATCGAAGAACAAAGGTATACTAAAAAAAGATATAATGTTGAATAAAATAATTTAATTATATTAAATATAATTTAAGTTACTTGAAAAAATATTCAAAAAATATTTTTAATTTTAAATTACATCATTTATTGAAATTAAATATATTTTTACATAAATCGGTATTAGTTACTATTCATTAATATTCTATATTTTCTGAAAAATTGCAAAAAATTCATTAAATGAAAATTTTCATATTACTTTTTGAAAAATGAATTTTCAGTTTTCAAATAAATTTTTTAAAAGTGTTAAAAATTAATTTTAAAATTAATTCTCTATAAAAATGATAAAACTACATTTTTTTACAACAATTCAGTTTTATTTGAAATAAATAGAATTATTTTTATATAATTTATATAAAAACAAAGGATGAAGGTTAAAAATTATATTTAATATATTATATATAAATTTAATTAATATATTTCAGAAAGATTTATTCTTGTAATTTATTGGAATAAAGCACACTTATGGGGATTAAAATTGTTTTCCAGAAAAATATTTCTTTTTATTTTTAATAGGGTTTTATTTTTATTCCTTTCTTGTTATTAAAAAATATTTCATTACAGATAAATTTGTAAATGATATTTTAATTATTCATTTAGTCATATTGATATCTTCAAATAAAATTTAAAACTTATAAGTGTTATTTATATCTTTGGAAATTTAGGTTTGGTGTCGTGTGATGACTATGATATCAAACATAAAGTCTCAGGGTTACATATAATTCAAGCTAAACTGAGTGTTAATGTGACACATGATATTGAATAAACTCATTTTTGTGTGTATCATAAGATAAACTATATATTTAATTACATTTACAAAATCTAATAGAATTTTATTCGATTTAAAAAGAATTTGGTTTTTAGCATTGGACAAAAAAATGGTTTGTGGCATTTTAACAGAAGAGGTAAGGAGTGGAACTTTTTAAGTGGGGGAGAGGAAAATCATGATTGTTTTCAAAATAATAAAGGTACAGACGTTATTCACATGAAGCAAGGCTAAAAAATGGGTCATTATCAATCCTTATAAGTGATAAAGACTAAATATATCCATAATGTGTGTTTTTAACAACCATATTAGTCATTTTACCACTTACCTTTTTAGTTAACCCTCTCCCCACCAATAAACCAATTTTTTCCATAAACGTGATAATGAGTTATTTACTTTTTGTACAATTAATTGAGGTCATAAAATATGTTTATGTTTCTATATAATATTAATTATTTTGATTTAAATTATATAATATATTTTTAAGAATTCTAATAATATAAGTAAAAATTTTATTTTAATGTTATGCCTGTAGATATGATGAGAAATCAGTTTTCAAAAGTGAAATTGTTCATGTGGTTACATTTTTTGTTATCATAATTTAAGGTGAAATTGATTCTAATAACCTAAATTATATTAATTTATAAATATTTGAACTAATTATACTTAAAAAATAATAAAAGAAATAAATTTTAGATTCTTTGTTGGAAAGGTTATTTTTTATAAAAATATATTATTTTCACCATTTAGTAAAAAAATCATTGTTTTGAAAAGATTTTAAAAATTCCGTCTGGGATATTTATTACATTATAATTTCAAAAATGGAGTTCATTTTTCCATATATATTTTCAAAATTTGGGAAATTCTATTTTTTATATAAGTATTGAAATTGAAAAAAAAAACTATTGTTTTTGAAAAATAGAGTTTAAGATTTAAATTTAATGTATTCTTTTATAATCCCAATAAAACACATAATATGAATGTTAATTTTTTTATATTTAATAAATTTGTACAATCATATATTTTTAGCTACATATGTCTTTGTGTTTTTAATGAAATGACATTTTTTCATTGTTAGTTGGGTCTTATTCAGAGACAGAGAGATCATATTATACAATATGACCAAATGTTTATGGATGTATTTTTATATTAATTTATGTATTCTAGGTAAAAATTGTTAAATGTGATTATTAGGGTTTTCCATGAGTTTGGAAACCTTCATAAGTGGTTTTAGAACTTCATTAAAAGATATGGTGAAAAATGCATGCCAAGTACATGTTACATGATGTAGAACTACCACCAAATACATGTCATGAACAAGTGCATGATGTGAAGTGGTTACACATCATTCAAAATGTTTGTGTGGTTTAAATTCCTAGTAGGATTGAATATTAACCTTAGGTTATGGGTTTTTCAGTGTATCCCTTTAAAAAGAAATATATGACATGGAAATGGATTACATGTTGGGTATTAATCATGAGAAGTGGTTTTAAGTGGACAACGTGGATGTTTATTTTTCATTCCATCATTGTATCCACTATTCACAATCACATGGTGACTCTTGGTGATTCTGAGGTGATTTATTGGCCATCAGACATCATAGTGTGATGTTTTTTTTCATTTAGTCCTCCTTGCTGTGGACTTCTTCCTCTTACCTCATTATTCAATTGATGTGGTGTTTTATATTTATCTATTCCATGGAAATAGTGTTTATCAGGATTCCATTTAATCAAAAAATTTCTCTTGACATTCTGGGCCTATATTCGTGTAGGAAATTCTTTTTTGAAGCATTGATAAATCACTAGTTAAATATGGGGGTTCTAAAACCAAATATTACGGTCTGGTTAATTTTCAAGTACGTGTAATATTGTGACTCTACCAACATAATGTGAGTGCGAATTAATTAAATGATGAATTGGATTGTTATGTGGATACATTTTTTTCTAATTGACAGGGAACAATGTTATGGCTACCCATTGGGTTAATAAACTCTTAAATATTATTATATTAATTGGATAATGGATTAAAGTGGTTTTAGCTTGAAATGGTATTATAGGTTATTGGTGGATATGGAATCACTTTGTTCATAGATTATTGGATATTGATATGGTTTTTGATAGTTTGATATATAAATGAAGTATTATTGAATGAAAAATGGTAATTTTTATTATTAATAATTTATACATATAATGTGATGTATTTATATCCTTACTACTATGACTAGTCGAAACAAGATGAAATTATTCTATACAAGGAAATTCCTTGACACATGTTGAAATGATTATATAGATGGTTTTGATTAGTGACACATGAGGAAATATTATACACTAGGATATAACCTAACACCTGATAAAATATTTCTATAACATTATTGGCCATGATTTTTGTGAATTTTACTTGGATATATGGTTATGGATGGAATGGTTGTGTTACATGATAAAAGATATTTTGGCATGGTGCTGATACTGGTTGATTTATGTATTCTATTAATTGATTAATTAATACACTTGTTTATTACATTATTGTATACACTTATTATAAGCCTAGTTTTTTTAAACGATGGTGTAGACCTACTGAGTATAACCCAAACACTATTTGAGCCTCCATTTGGTACCTGAGCAGATTTCATGGATTCAGGATAGGACAAAGTAAATGGACCTTGTAGTTGATTTCTTTCATTTTTTATGGGATGGAATTTGGATAGTAGATTGTAACATACTAGGTAAAATTAGAACACAACATATTCATATTTATTAATATTTTTGAATTAAATATTAATTTTACTTTAAAGGGGTTGTTATGTTCGATAGCGTACCTGATATGCAACAATGAGTTTCATTGAAATCTTATGCTCCACACTAGTAATATAATAATATTATTTTAAATAGTAGTTAACACGTAGCAGTTTTATTGGTGGGAATGAATAGAATTAACTAAAATATGATTATATATGTTTGTTAAATGTTTTTACATTTAACCAATAAAATATAAAGGATTAAAATAATAAAAGAATTCAATTTTAGGCATAGATACTCTAATATTCACTAAAAGGTCGATTTATCACCTTTTTAGGAAGAACCCTCCTTAAAAATAGTTTTGGTCACTCTTATACATTCTGTTTACCAAATGAAATACTTCTTTAGAATCAGGACATCAAAATTTACATTGTCTATGTTTTTGTTATTTTTCCGATAAAGTTTGTTTTTAATGAATAAGTGAAATATGTTGTATTTTAATTCAAATCATCTTTTAATCTAATTTATTTTTTTGATTATATTATCTTTTGAATTGGTTTTAAAGTGAAATAAGAATATATTTTTACTATTTAATCCAATGGTGGTTATTGGAATTAATTTCACTTTGAAATTGAACTTAAACTAGTGTCAATCTTCTGATATATATTGTTTAATAAAAACACGCTATTTGTTTTGACAACATGAATTAATTATTAAATTAATTAGTTCAACTTATATGTTTTTAATTTTCTAAAATAGACTTCATTTTTTAATTCGTAATATCAAGTATAGCTTAGGGTGAATTTTTTGGTATTTTTTTGAGAAACTTGAATTTTTGATGAATAGTGTAACCACTAAGTGGTAGTTAAAAAACATATTTTTCGTTTTAATGAAACTTTACTACTTATTTTAATTTAATTTCAAAAATCTGACATACATGGTTTTCATTAGTATGTAAAATGTGGTTCAATGGGATGATAATAATTTTTTGGTGAATAGTAACTTTTAAGTTTTATTAATCGCGATTAGAGGTAATTAGTGCAATTTAAGGTTAAAATAATGTTTTAATAATATGAAATTACTTTTACACATGTCCTACCCTTATTTTATGAGTCATGTACGACCAATAAAATCCATGGGTCAACTTGGGGACCCCATGGAGCCACTTGGGTATGAAAATGACATTAATAATTTTTTATTTAAAGTTAAAATAAAAATGTCACAAACATGTATTGTTTTAATAAAACAATTTCGACACGAGGTTATACAAGTCATATTTTTTACTATAAATATTCATTATAAAGTTAAAAATATTTCCTACATCATGATATTTTTTAATAATTTTTACACATTAAATAAATAAATTTATTTTTGACACCATGATGATGCAGCGATTACCTCATTAATAAACGATTTGAATAAAATGATAAGATAAGGTAAAATATAAGAAATAAAATTGTCTAAAACCTATTGGATGGGTGGATTTCAAACCCTTATCACCTTATCCTAGAAATATATCCTCTTGGATCCTTTAAAATCTGAAAATAATGTTATAATAAAGTAACATTTTATAACATTCCAAGAGTGCCCCTCCTCCCTCTTATAAATGACCCCACCTCTACCCCCTTACCCACACCTATAAATCCTTTATCTCGACCCAAATCTACTCATTTTATCTCTCCACATCCATCTCCTCATCCTAGAAGCCTTACCTTAGGCAGAAAGCTCTTCAAGAAACCCTTTTGGATCAAACCAAAGGGAGTTACCCGATTTAAAGGTAATGTCTTCTCTTTTGTCCTTTTGTTTTGTTTTTCTTCTACAACCCCCAAAACTATTTACATTCCTTTATTTTGTAACAACACCAGTATCTTCAATATATTAGGATGTTTTTATTAGATGTATTCGAGATACACTTACACACACATCCGTCTAATGGTTAAAGAACATACTGTTTTCTAGATGGCGAATTACTGCCTCACAAAAAATTATTGTTCAATACTTTATTAACACCTTTAACAGTGACCATTATGATGTCATTGTATTTATATATTATATATAATATATTTATTACCTCTCTATGATTATGTATTTTATATTTAAAACATACCTTTATGCTTTTCATGTAGTGCAAATACGATAATTCCATCTGAGGAAGTGTGGACTACCGCCCCCTCAAGTGATGTTACTCATTGACGCCAAACATGGAATTTATAAAGAATGTAATTAGTGAAAATATGTTAAATATATAAAATATATATTATACTAAAATTATAATATATATATGTTTCATTTAGTTTTAATTCCTTTAATATGAAATAGAAATCAAAGTAGCGTTCATGCGTACGTAAGGCTTACCGTCTCCATGAATGGTGCATTCCATTTCTTACCTATAAATGTTATGTACTATTATAAATACATGTATATTCTGGATATATATGATATATATGTTATCACAATCATGAATATCATTCTGGATATAATGATCCTTTGACCACATGAACAACAAGTAATTGTAAGAAGTCCATTTTTTGACTTAAATACCAAATATCGACAAAACAAACATTATTAACTTAAATGATTACATAATGCTTATAACATGGATATAAGTGATATAAAAGGAATAATAAGATTGAAAAATGTTCTTAAGCAAGTATAAATTAACACTAGTTTATTATTCAAGAGATTAAAGAGCGATCGAGTCAAGTCGGACACGAGGTAAGGGACTTCGTCTGAATGTCCTTTCGTTGAGGCATATTTTGTTCTAATACAAGACTTTCTTTTATACGATGTATAAAACACTTTTGAATTTTCATTTCCTTAAAATTAAATCTTTTTCCATGAAGCGTTTTACTAAATGAAAAAAAGGAATGTTTCTTTTAATGTACGCGGTGACTACGACCTTTTCTGCCGCCGCGTGTGTTATTTGGTCTTTGGCTTTCTCAATAAGCCGTAATGTTTTTAAAATGAAATAGATAACATATACTAATTTATGTATTTTGGTATTGGAAATGGTTTTTATAATGTATTTTGTATGTCAATATATTTAAGTGATATATTGTGATCGAAATGTGGAAGTTTTTTCTTTCCATTATATTTGTTTTTTCTCTTTTGATTTTATAATGGTACATGAACATTTAACTGGTGGTTATGTGATAAACCATATGACGGGTGCTACCGTGAATACCAGGAAGGGTGGTTACGTTATAACCTCAAATTCATTCGGTATATAAGTCGTCCGTATGGCTATTCCATTTAGTCATATGTGCGGAAGTCAACAGTATAGTTATTCCATTTAAGTATGTTTATGTCCCAAGTTACTTTTATATGTTTTATGTACTTTATATGGATTTTATGATAATATTTTGGTTACAAAAGGGTATGTAATGTTCTTTTATTCATTGAAGAGTATTTACTACTTCATAAAGGTGAAAATTATTACTTTGATAAAGTATTCATGGTTTACTTGCTGTTTTGAAAAACTAACAGTTTTCCTTTGTTGTGTATCCCTTACAGAGCTTTTTATGCTCATCCCATGATTTTTTGAAATGTTTTTCATATGACATAATTTGGAATAGGGTCAAGTATGGGATTAAGTAGAATTCATGCTATCTTAAACATGGAACTGGACATGACTTTTTTTTCAAAAGTTCATGTTTTGGAAAAAAAGGAAACTATGTACAGGTGTCTACTTTGTAATCTATTGAGATGTAATAGTTATGTCCTAATTCTCTAAAACTATAAACCTGAAAGGATCCTCAATGTGAAATATTCATTTAATTCAGTATTAAGTAATGTTTAAGGTCATGTCCTTATAGTTGGTATCAGAGGTCGGTTTAGACAACTTTAGGAGTTAGAAAAAATGTTAAATTTTATGTCCCTAAATTAATTCATGGTATGACTGAAATGATATATCATTTAAAGATTACCTTCTTTTTTCGCCGAAGATATTTCAGTGTTCAGAATGGTTTTCCGCAGAGGAAACAGGGGAGCTATGTTGGGACATCATCAGGAGGAAGACAACCTTCCAAATCAGCAACATGAGATGGTCGGAATCGGAACTGAACAGTTTGTCGCAGTGATGGCACAGTTGAATCAGGATATAAATGGTGGTGGTATCCATGCATGAGATCTGCCAGATCAACCGTAGAGGAACATGTCAGTGGTGGAACATTTAATGAGGCAATATCTCCCATCAGTCTGAGGATCATCTGACCTCGTTCTAGTAGAAGGGTGGATTAAAGCACTGGAGAAGATTTTTGATGTCATGTGGTGTTCAGAACATCAAAAGGTTAGTCTTTCCATTTATCGTTTTTATGGTGAAGCTGATCAGTGGTGGTCGATGGTGAAAAATATCAGGGATAGGGATGAGATTGATGACATTCGCTGGGATAAATTCAAATGTATGTTTCTTGAGAAATATTTTCCTAAGGTGGTTCATCTTAGGATGGAAAAAAAATTACTTGAATTGAGGTAGGAGGATAACTCAGTGTCTTCTTGTGAAGCAAAGTTCACTCGACTGGAAAGGTATGCTCCAAATTTCATACAAAATCTGGATAGTAAAATCTACCATTTTTTCAGGTTTAAAGCCAAAGTATCGAAGGAATTTAGCTTCTCGTGAGTTCAAAAGTTATGAAAAACTTGTTCGATGTGCGGAGAAGGTGGAAATGGAGTTTTCCGATGATCATGTGTTCTTTGAAAAACAACATAATAAGATGCCCATTTGGAAGGAAAAGGGAAAAAATTCATGAAAGAAGCCCGGAGGTAAGAAAACCAAATATCCAACTTGTGAGAAGTGTGGTAAAATGCATCCTAGAGAATGTTTATCCAAGTCTGGAAAGTGCTTTCGGTGTGGTATGTCTGGTCATATTGCTCATAACTATAAGGATGATGATCAAGAATGAAATGAAAATCCAGCAGTAAGATGTTTTAAGTGTAATTAAATGGTTCATTATGCAAATGAGTGTCTAACGAAGAACTCAACTGGGTGAAAGCAGCCAGAATACAAGAAGAAAGGGGTGGTGAAATCCTTTGCAACTACTTCAGTAGATGTAGGCCCATCGTATGAAGTTGTATCTGGTACACTGTTTGTTTGTTTAGATTATGCCAATTTGTTGTTTGATTCAGGGTCTACACATTATTTCATTTCAGAGAAGTTTTCTAGTAAATTGGGAATTCCAACTCAAGATAAGAATCCTGAACTCATGGTAAAAACACCAGGAGGAAATATTGAGACAAAAAGAAATTATAAGAACATTTCTATCCTTTTGTGCGGAAAGAATCTACCTACAAACCTTATTGTTTTGCCTATATTAGAGTTTTATGTTATTTTGGGAATGTATTGGATTTCTGTTTATCATGCTAAGATTGACTGCAGAGAAAAATAGGTTTCTTTTCAGAAATATTTTCAGTTTTTGTACAATAATAAACCCTTTCTTTTGATAACATTTCAGGAAGTTGAGAAACTAGTAACAGATGGAAATGAATGTTACCTTGCACATATTGTTGAAAATAAAGGAACTGTTTAAATTAATGATGTTCTAGTGGTTAATGAGTATATTGATGTTTTTCCTGATGAGTTTCCTAGTATTATTCATGATCAGGAAGTTGAATTTACAGTTGACTTAGATCTTAATTCTAAGCCATTTTCCAAACCCCCTTATCAAATGACACATGTTGAAATTTTAGAGCTAAAGAAGCAATTTGAGGACTTGTTAGATAAAGTTTTCATTTGACATAGCACATCACCATGGGGTGCTCCTGTCTTGTTTATTAAAAATAAATATGGTTCAATGAGACTTTGCATTGATTATAGAGCATTGAATAACATCACTCTTAAGAACAAGTATCCTTTTCCTCATATTGATGATTTGTTTGATCAGCTCCAGGGAGCTCAGTATTTTTCGAAGATTGAGTTGAGGTCGGGGTACCATCAGTTGACTATTAATGAAGAAGACGTTCCAAAGACTGTGTTTTGTACTAGATATGGCCATTAAGAATTTGTAGTTATGACTTCTGGATTAACCAATGCACTTGCTTTATTCATGGACCTTATTAATAGAAGTTTTAATGAGTTCTTGGATAAGTTTGTGGTTGTATTCATTGATGATATTTTGGAGTTTTCAAAAAGTGAAGAGGAGCATGAACGTCATTTAAGGGTTATCTTGCAAACCATAAAATAAAAGAAACCGTATGGAAAATTCAGCATGTGTGAGTTTTGGTTACAATAAATTCCTTTCCTTGGTCACATTATATCAATAAAAATTGCATAAATGTTGATCCTGCTAAAACAGAAGTTGTTGAAGAATGGCTAAGACCTAAAAATATAACCAAGATTCGTAGTTTTCTTAGTTTGGATGGTTACTACATAAGGTTTTTTGAAATTCATTCACGGTTATCTAGTCCAATGACTAAGTTAACTCGAAAAGGTGTTAAGTTCATCTGGACAAAAGAATGTGATTATGGTTTTCAGGAATTGAAAATAAGATTGGTGAATGCTAATGTTTTGGAACTTCTTTCCAGGAATGGTGATTTTTTTATCTACAATGATGCTTCATTGAAAAGACATGGTTGCGTCCTAATGCAGAATGATCAGGTAATTGATTATGCTTCATGTCAGTTGAAAACTCATGAGGTAAATTACCCTACACATGATTTGGAATTAGTTTCTGTTGTTTTCACATTAAAAATTTAGAGACATCATTTGTATGGAATAAAGTCTGAAATATATACTGATCACAAAAGTTTGAAGTATATATTCACATAGAAAGAATTTAACATGAGACAAAGGAGATGGATATAATTAATCAAGGATTATGATTGTACAATTCATTACCATCCGGGAAAAGAAAATAAAGTGGCTAATTCTTTGAGTTGAAAAAGTATTGCTTCATTAACCATGTTACATTTTGAACGTGATCCTTTGGATAAAGATTTGATGAACTTTGGCATAGAATTTGTTGTTGCATGATGTTCTTCTATTTTGTTGTCTGGTATCAGTGAAATCTTCTCTATCAGAAAAAATTAAGCAAGCACATAAGAAAGATAGTGAGTTGTAGAAAAGGTAGAGCTGGTTCAAAAGGGTAAGTTTCCTTGAATTCAACATTGATAATGATTGTGTTTTGAGATATGGAAAGAGATTATGTGTGCATTGTGATTCATAGTTGAAAAATGAGTTGTTATGTTAGGCTCATAGTTCCCCGTTTTCAGTTCATCCTGGCAGTACTAAGATGTACAGGGATCTATGGGAGTATTACTGGTGGGATGGAATGAAAAGAGATATTACTGATTTTACTATGAAGTGTTTGACTTGTCAGCAGGTTAAAGTAGAGTGGCAGTTACCGAAAGGGATACTTCAGTCATTACCGGTGCCGGAGTGGAAATGGGAAAATATATCAATGGACTTTGTTGTGGGATTACCGAAGACATCTCTAGGTATTAATGCAATCTAGTTTATTGTTGATCGATTGACTAAATCTGCTCATTTCCTTCTTATTCGAGATAATTTGTCTCTAGATCAAATTGCTCAGTTGTATGTTAAAGATATAGTTAGGTTGCATGAAGTTCTCCTCTCCATTGTATCTGATCGTGATCCCAGATTTACTTCTAACTTTTGGAAAGGCCTTCAGAAGTCATTGGGTACTGAATTAAATTTTAGTGCAGCTTTTCATCCGCAATCAGATGGGAAGTCAGAATGAACATTCCAAACCATGGAGGATATGATACATGCTTTCTCGATGGATTATTAGGGAAGTTTGGACCAACATCTTTCTTTTGTTGAATTTTCATATATTAACAGTTTTCATTCCAGTATACAGATGGCTCTGTTTGAATCATTATATGGTAAACGGTGTTGAACTACAAATTTTTGAAATAATGTAGGGGAAAGGAAGATGATTGGGCCATAATTGGTAGAAGAGATGGCAGAAAAAGTTCAGTCGATTCAGAAACACATGAGAACAGCTCAGAGCAGACAAAAAAAAATTTGCGAATAACTGGAGGAAGGAGGTATCTTTTGAGGTAGGTGATCATGTTTTTCTCAAAGTTTCACCATGGAAAAGTGTGATGTGATTTGGTATGAAAGGAAAGCTAAGTCCAAGGTTAATTGGACCATATTAAATTCTAGAGAGAGTTGGATCAGTTGCTTACCGAGTGGCCTTACCTCAGATTTTATCTCATGTACACAATTTTTTTCATGTTTCGATGTTGAGAAAGTATATTCTAGATCCATGTCATGTTTTGATCCCAGAAGTAGTTCAGTTGGAATAGAATATATCTTATGAAGAACAACCAGTCCATATTTTCTACCATAGAGAGCAAGTGTTGCGGAATAAGGTAATTCACCAGGTAAAGGTTTTGTGGATAAACCATATGGTTGAAGAGGAAACATGGGATTCTGAAAATTATATGAGGGATAAATACCCCCACTTATTTTGATAAGTGAATAAAATTGCGAGGACACAATTCCCAAAAGGGGGGAAGGATGTAACATCCTAGGTAAATAAAGAACAAGACATTTTCATATTTATTAATATTTTTGAATTAAATATTATTTTTACTTTAAAGGGTTTTATATGATCGATAGCGTACCTGATACGCAACAACGAGTTTTTTTGAAATCTTACGATGCACACTAGTAATATAATAATATTATTTTAAATGGTATTTAACACAAAGCCATTGTATTGGTGGGAATGAATAGAAATAACTAAAATATGATTATATATTTTTGTTAAATGTTTTTACATTTAACCAATAAAAGATAAAGGGTTAAAATAAGAAAAGAATTCAATTTTAGGCATAGATACTCTAATATTCACTAAAAGGTCGATTTATCACCTTTTGATGGCGAACCCTCCTTAAAAATAGTTTTGGTCACTCTTATACATTCTATTTCACCAAATTTAATCCTTCTTTATAATCGGGACATCAAAATTTACTTTTTGTAGGTTTTTTCTATTTTTCCGATACAATTTGTTTTTAATGAATAAGTGAAAAATGTTGTATTTGAATTCAAAACCAATTTTTAATCTAATTTATTTATATTATTAGATTGACTTTTGAATTGTTTTTAAAGTGAAATTAGAATATATTTTTACTATTTTATCTAGTGGTGGTCATTGGAATTAATTTCACTTTGAAATTTGACTTAAACTAATGTCAATCTTTTGATATATATTGTTTCATAAAAACATGTTATTTGTTTTGACAATGGGAATTAATTATTAAATTAATTAATGCAACTTATATGTTTTGAATTATGTAAAATAGACATCATTTTTGAATTCGGAATGTCAAATATTGCTTAGGGTGAATTTTTGGTATTTTTCTGAAAAACATCATTTTTTTATGAATAGTGAAACCACTAAGTGGTAGTTAAAAAATTGATTTTTCGTTTAAATGAAACTTTACTAATTTTGTGAATTTAATTTCAAAAAATCTGACATAAATTTTTGTCATTATTATGTAAAATGTGGTTCAATGGGATGAAAATAATTTTTTGTGAATAGTAACTTTTATGTTTTTTTAATCGCGATTAGAGGTAATTAGTATAATTTAAGGTAAAAATAATGTTCTAATAATATGAAATTACCTTGAAACATTTCCTACCCTTATTTTATGAGTAATTTCCGACCAATAAAATCCATGGGTCAACTTGGGGACCCCATGGAGCCACTTGGGTAAAAACATGACATTAATATCTTTTTATTTAAAGTTAAAATAAAAATGTCACAAACATGTATTGTTTTACTAAAACAATTTCTACATGGGGTTATACAGGTCATATTGTTGACTATAAATATTAATTAAAAAGATAAAATTATTTCCTACAACATGATATTTTTTATAATTTGTAGACATTAAACAAATAAATTTATTTTTGACACCATGATGATGCAGTGATTACCTCATTAATAAACGATTTAAATAAAATGAAATTATATGGTAAAATATAAGACATAAACTTGTCTAAAACCTATTGGATGGGTGTATTTCGACCCCTTATCACCTTATCTTCGAAATATATTCTTTTGTGACCTTTAAAATCCGAAAATCATTTTATAATAAAGTAGCATTTTATAAAATTGAAGAGTGCCCCTCCTCCCTCTTATAAAAGGCCCCCACCTCTACCACCTTACCCACACCTCTCAAGCCTTTGGATCGACCATAATCTGCTAATTTTATCTTTCAAAATCCCTCTCCTCATCCTAGAAGGCTTACCTTAGGCAGAAAGCTCTTCAAGAACCCCTTTTGGTTCAATCCAATGGGTGTTACCCGATTTAAAGGTAATGTCTTCTCTTATGTCCTTTTGGTTTATTTTACTTCTACAACCCCCTAAACTATTTCAATTATCTTAATTTGTAACAACAAAAGTATCTTCAATATAATAGGATATTTTTATGAGAATTATTCGAGCTACACTTACACATCTCCATCTAATGGTTAAAGAACATATTGTTTTTGTTGATGGCGAATTACGGCCTCACGAAACGATGATTGTTCAATATTCTCTTAACACATTTCATGGTGGAAATTATGATATCCCTGTATTTATATATAATATATAATATATTTATTCCCACTCTATGCTTCTGTATTTTATATTTAAAACAATCCTTTATGCTTCTCATGTAGTGCAAATACGATAATTTTATCTGAGGAAGTGTGGACTACCGCCCCCTCAAGTGATGTGACTTGTTCACGCCAAACATGGAATTTATAAAAAATGTAATTAGTGAAATTATGTTAAATATATAACATATATATGATACTGGATTTATAATATATATATGTCTCATTTAGTTTTAATTCCTTTAATACAAAATAGAAATGAATGTAGCGTTCATGCGTACGTATGGCTTACCGTCTCCATGAACGATGCATTTCATTTCATACCTATAAATGTTATGTACTATTATAAATACATGTATATGATGGATATATATGATATATATGATATCCAAATCATGAATATCATTCTGGATATAATGAACCTTTGACCACATGAACAACATGTAATTGTAAGAAGTCCATTTTTGACTTAAGTACCAAATATCGACAAAATGAACATTATTAACATAAATGATTATATAATGTTTATAACATGGAAATAAGTGATATAAATGTAATAATAATCTTGAAAAAGTTTCTTAATCAAGTATAAATTAACTCTAGTTTATTATTCATGATATTAAAGAGCGATCGAGTCAAGTCGGACACAAGGTAAGGGTCTTCATCTCAATCTCCATTCATTGAGGCATATTTTGTTCTAATACAAGAATTTATTTTATACGCTGTATAAAACACCTTTCAATTTTAATTTAATTCAAAGGGAATCTTTTTATATGAAATGTTTTACTAAACAACAAAAAGTACTGTTTATTTTAACGTACACGGTGACAACGAACTTTTTTGCCGTCGTGAGTGTAATTTGGTCTTCGGCTTCCTCAATAAGCTGTACTGATTTTAAAATGAAATAAATACCATATAAGCTTTTATGTATTTTGGTATTGGAAATTTTTTTTATAATGGATTTGTTATGTCAATATATTTAAGTGATATATTGTGATTGAAATGTGGAAATGTTTTCTTTCCATTATATTTGTTTTATGTCTTATGATTTTATAATGGTACTTGGACATTTGACGGGTGGTTAGGTGATAAACCATATGATGGGTGGTGCTGTGAATACCAGGATGGATGGTTACGTTATAACCTCCAATTCATTTGGTATGTAAGTCATCCATATGACTATTCCATTTAGTGATATGTGTGGAAGTCGACCGTATGGTTATTCCATTTAAGTATGTTTATGTCCCAAGTTACCTTTATATGTTATGTGTTCTTTATATGGGATTTATGGTAATATTTTTGTTACAAAATGGTACGCAATGATCTTTTATGATTGAAGAGTATTTACTAATTCATAAAGGTTAAAGTTATTACTTTGACAAAGTATTCATGGTTTACTTGTTTTTTTGAAAAACTAACAGTTTTCCTTCTTTGTGTATTCCATACTGAGCTTTTTATGCTCATCCCAAGTTTTTTTGAAATTTTTTTCACAGCACATAATGTGGAATAGGGTCAAGGATGGGATCATGTAAAAGTCATGTTGTCTTATATATGGAACTATACATGACTCTTTTTTTTCAAGAGTTCATGTTTTGAGAAAAAAATAAACTATGTTAAAGTGTCTACTTTGTAATCTTTTGAGATTTAATAGTTATGTCCTAATTCTCTAAAAATATAAACCTGAAGAGATCCTTAATGTGAATTATTCATTTAATTCAGTATTAAGTAAGGTTAAAGGTCGGGGCCTTATAGTTGGTATCCAAGGTTGGTTTAGACAACTTTAGGAGTTAGAAAAAATTTTAAATTTTATGTCCCTATATTAATTTATGTTATGATTGAAATGATATGGAATTTAAAGATTACCATGTTTCTTCACCTAAGATATTTATGTGTTCATAATGGTTTTCCGCAGAGGAAACATGGCAGCTATGTTGGGACGTCATCAGGAGGAAGACAACCTACCAAACCAGCAACCTGAGATGGATGGAATCAGAACTATACAGTTTGTTGGAGTGATGGAATAGATGGCTCAGGCTATAAATGGTGGTGGTATCCATGCACGAGATCTACCAGATCAACCATAGAGGAACATGTTAGTGGTGGAACATTTCATGAGGTGACATCCCCCATCATTCTTAGGATCATCTGGCCCTATGCTAGCATAAGGGTGGATTAAAGCACTGGGGAAGATTTTTGATGTCTTGGGGGTATTCAGAACATCAAAACGTCAGTCTTGCTATTTACCATTTTGATGTTGAAGCTGATCAGTGGTGGTCGATGGTGAAAAATATCAGGGATAATGATGAGATTGATGATCTTCACTAGGATGAATTCAAAGGTATGTTTCTTAATAAATATTTTCCTAAGTTGGTTCGTCTTAGGATGGGAAAAAAATTTCCTAGAATTGAGGTATGAGGATGACTCAATGGCTTCTTATGAAGCAAAGTTCACTCGACTGGAAAGGTATGCTCCAAATTTCATACGAGATCATGATAGTAAAATCAATTTTTTTTTACTCAGGGTTAAATCCAACGTATCGAAGGGCTTTATCTTCTCATGAGTTCAAAAGTTATGAAAGACTTGTTCTATGTGAGAAGAAGGTGGAAATGGAGTTTTCCAATAATCAGGTGTTCTTTGACAAACAACATAATAAAAGGTCTAGTTGGCAGGAAAAGGGAAATAATTCATCAAAGAAGCTAGGAGGTATGAAAATCAAATATCCATCCTGTGTGAAGTGTGGTAAAATGCGTCCTGTAGAATGTTTATCCATTTCTGGAAAGTGCTTTTGGTGTGGTAAGTCTGGTCATATTGCTCGTAACTGTAAGAAAGATGATCAAGCAATCAATGAAAAGCCAACGGTAAGATGTTTTAAGTGTAATGAAATGGGTCATTATGCAAATGAGTGTCTAACTAAGAACTCAACTGGGGGAACGCAGCCAGAATACAGTCAGAAAGGGGTGGGGAAATCCTTTGCAACTACTTCAGCAGATGTAGGGCCATCGAAGGAAGTAGTATCAGGTACACTGTTTGTTTGTTCATATTATGATATTGTGTTGTTTGATTCAGGGTCTACACATTCTTTCATTTTTGAGAAGTTTTCTAGTAAATTGGGAATTCCAACTCAAGATATGAATCCTGAACTCATGGTAAAAACACCCGGAAGAAACATTGAGACAAAAAGAAATTATAAGAACACTCTTATCCTTGTGTGTGGAATGAATCTACCTACAAAACTTATTGTTTTTCCTCTAATAGGGTTTGATGTTATTTTGGGAATGGATTGGATTCCTATTTATCATGCTAAGATTGATTGCAGAGCTAAAGAGATTTCTTTTGAGAAAGATTTTTAGTTTGTGGACAAGAATGAACCCTTGATTTTGATAACATATCTGGATGTTGAGAAACTAGTAAAAGATGGAAATTAATGTTACCTTGCACATATTGTTGAAAACAAAGGAACTGTTCAGATTAATGATGTGCTAGTGGTAAATGAGTATCTTAATGTTTTTCCTGATGAGTTTCCTGGTATTGTTCATTATTGGGAAGTTGAATTTACTGTTGACTTTGTTCCAGATTCTATGCCAATTTTAAAACCCCATTATCGAATAGCTCAAGTTGAACATTTAGAGCTAAAGAAGAAATTACAAGAGTTATTAGATAAAGGTTACATTCGACCTAGCACATCACAATGGGGTGCTCCAGTCTTGTTTGTTAAAAAGAAATATGGATCAGTGATAATTTTCATTGATTATAGAGAATTGAATAAAATCACTGTTAAGAACAAGTATCCTTTCCCTCATATCGATGATTTTTTTGATCAGCTCCAGGGAGCTTAGTATTTTTCAAAGATTGACTTGAGTTCGGGGTACCATCAGTTGAATGTAAAAGAAGAAGATGTTCCGAAGACTGTGTTTCATACTAGAAATTTCCATTATAAATTTGTAGTTATGCCTTTTGGGTTAACTAATGCACCTGTTGTATTCATGGACCTTATGAATAGAATTTCCCATGAGTTCTTGATATGTTTTTTGTTTCTTTCATTGATGATATTTTGTTTTTTTCTAAAAGTGAAGAGGAGCATGAAATTCATTTAACAGTTATCTTGAAAACCTTAAAAGAAAATAAATTGTATGGAAATTTCCGCAAGTGTGAGTTTTGGTTACAATAAATTTATTTCATTGGTCACATTGTTTCAAAAAAATGGCATAACCGGTGATCCTGCTAAAACAAAAGTTATTGAAGAATGGCTAAGACCTTCAAATATAATCGGGATCCGTAGTTTTCTTGGATTGGTAGATTACTACTGAAGGTTTGTTGAAAATTTTTCATGGTTATCCAGACCAATGACTAAGTTAAATCTAAAATTTGTTAAGTTCATCAGGACAAAAGAATGTAATGATTGTTTTCAAGAATTGAAAAGAAGATTTGTGAATGCTCCAGTTTTGGCACTTCCTTCCTGGAATGGTGAGTTTGTTATCTACAGTGATGCTTCATTTAAAGGAATTGGTTGCGTCCTAATGCATAATGACCAGTTAATTTATTAAGCTTCACGTCAGTTGAAAACTCATGAGTTAAATTACCCTACACATTATTTGGAATTAGCTGCTGTTGTTTTCACTTTAAAATTTTAGAGGCATCATTTGTATGGAGTAAAGTGTGAAATATATAACGATAAAAAAAGTTTAAAGTATATATTCACTCAGAAAGAAATGAACATGAGATAGAGGAGATGGATAAAATTAATAAAGGATTATGATTGTACAATATTACCATCCAGGAAAAGAAAATAAAGTGGTTGATTATTTGAGTTGAAAAAGTAATGCTTCATTAACCATATTACATTCGGAACGTGATCCTTTGGTTAATAATTTGATGAAATTTGGCATAGAAGTTGTTGGGGCAGAATGTTCTTCTGTTTTGTTTCAGGTATCAGTGAAATCTTCCCTATCAGACAGAATTAAGCCAGCACAGAAGCAAGAAAGTGAGTTGCAGAAAAAGGTTGAGCTGGTTCAGAAGGGTATGTTTCTAGAATTCAACATTGATAATGATTGTGTTTTGATATTTGGGAAGAGATTTTGTGTGACTTGTGATTCACAATTTAAGAATGAGTTGTTATGTGAGGCTCATAGTTCCCCGTTTTCAGTTCATCCTCGCAGTACTAAGATGTACAGGGATATGCGGGAGTATTACTGGTTGGATAGAAGGAAAAGAGATATTGATGATTTTAATATGAAGTGCTTGACTTGTCAGAAGGTTAAAGTAGAGTGACAGTTACCGAAAGGGATGCTTCGGTCATTACTGGTTCCAAAGTGGAAATGGTAAAATATATCCATGGACTTTGTTGTAGGATTACCGAAGACATCTCGAGGTAATAATGCAATCTTGGTTATTGTTGATCGATTGACGAAATCTTCTCATTTCCTTCCTATTTGAGATACTTTGTCTCTAGATCAAATTGGTGGGTTTTATGTTAAAGAGATAGTCATCTTGCATGTAGTTTCTCTCTCCATTGTATCTGATCATGATCCGAGGTTTACTTATAACTTTTGGAAAGGCCTTCAGAAATCATTGGGTACTAATTTAAATTTTAGTACAGCTTTTCATCTGCAATTAGATGGGCAGTCAGAATGAACAACTCAGACCATGAGGGATATGTTATGTGCTTGCTCGATGGATTATTAGGGAAGCTGGGACCAACATCTTTCTTTGGTTGAATTTTCATATAATAACAGTATCCATTCCCGTATACAGATGGCTCCGTTGGAAGCATTATATGGTAAACGGTGAAAAACTCCAACTTTTGGGGATGAAGTAGGGGAAAGGAAGTTGATGGGACCATAATTGGTAGAAGAGATGGAATAAAAAGTATAGTTGATTCAGAAACACATGAGAACTGCTCAGAGCAGACATAAAAGTTATACCGATAACCGGAGGAAGGATCTATCTTTCGAGGTAGGAGGTTATGTTTTTCTCAAAGTTTCACCATGGAAAAGTTTGATGAAATTTGGTAAGAAAGGAAAGCTGAGTCTAAGTTTCATTAGACCATATAAAATTCTGGGGAGAGTTGGATCAGTTTCTTACCGAGTGTCTTTACCTCCGATTTTATCTCAGATACACACTGTTTTTCTTGTTTCGATGTTGAGAAAGTATATGCCAGATCCATCTCATTTTTTGAGCCTAGAAGTAGTTTAGTTGGAAGAGAATCTATCTTATAAAGAATAACCAGTCTAGATTCTTGACCATAAAGAGAAAGTGTTGCGGAATAAAGTAATTCACTAGGTAAAGGTTTTTTGAAAAAACCATATGGTTGAAGAGGCAACGTGGGAATCTGAAAATGCAATGAGGGATAAATACACCCACTTATTCTGATAAGTGAATAAAATTGTCAGGACGCAATTCCCAAAAGGGGGGAAGGATGTAACATCCCAGGTAAATAAAGAACAAGACATTTTCATATTTATTAATATTTTTTCATTAAATATTAATTTTACTTTAAAGGGGTTCCTATGTTCGATAGTGTACCCGATACGCAACAACGAGTTTCTTTGAAATCTTACGTTGCACACTAGTAATATAATAATATTACTTTTAATTGCAGTTAACACGTAGCCATTGTATTGGTGGTAATGAATATAAATAACTAAAATATTATTATATATGTTTGTTAAATGTTTTTACATTAAACCAATAATATATTAAGTCTTAAAATAAGAAAAGAATTCAATTTTAGGCATAGATACTGTAATATTCACTAAAAGGTTGATTTATAGACTTTTGATGGAGAACCCTCCTTAAAAATAGTTTTTGTCACTCTTATACATTCTATTGGACCAAATGAAGTCCTTCTTTAGAATTGGGACATCAAAATTTACTTTCTGTATGTTTTTGTTATTTTTCCGATAAAGTTCGTTTTTAATGATTAAGTGAAAAATGTTGTATTTTCATTAAAAACCACTTTTTAATCTAATTTATTTATATTGTTAGATTATCATTTGAATTGGTTTTAAAGTGAAATTATAATATATTTTTACCCTTTAATCCAATGGTGGTCATTGGAATTAATTTCACTTTGAAATTGGACTTAAACTACTGTCAATCTTTTGATATATATTGTTTCATAAAAACACGCTATTTGTTTTGACAACGTGAATTAATTATTAAATTAATTAATGAAAATTATATGTATTGAATTTTTTAAAATAGACATCATTTTTGAATTCGGAATATCAAGTATATCTTAGGGTGAATTTTTGGTATTTTTCTGAAAAACATCAATTTTTGATGAATAGTGAAACCATTAAGTGGTAGTTAAAAAACTGGTTTTTTGTTTAAATGAAACTTTAATAATTGTCAGAATTGACTTTAAAATAATTCAACATAAATGGTTGTCATTATTAAGTAAAATGTGGTTCAATGGGAGGAAAATAATTTTTTGGTGAATAGTAACTTTTAAGTTTTATTAATCGCGATTAGAGGTAATTAGTGTAATTTAAGGTAAAAATAATGTTTTAATAATATGAAATTACCTGACACATGTCCTACCTTTATTGTATGAGTCAAGGACGACCACCACAATCCATGGGTCAACATAGGGACCCCATGGAGCCACTTGGGTAAGAAAATGACATTAATAACTTTTTATTTAAAGTTAAAATAAAAATGTCACAAACATGTATTGTTTTACTAAAACAATTTCTACATGGAGATATACAAGTCATATTTTTAACTATAAATATTCATTAGAAATAAAAAAATACTTCCTACATCATGATATTTTTAAAAAAAATTTAGACATTGGATAAATTTATTTATTTATGACACCATGATGATGCAGCGATTATCTCATTAATAAACGATTTAAATAAAAAGAAATGATAAGGTAAAATCTAAGACTTCAACTTGTCTAAAACCTATTATATGGGTGGACTTAGACCCTTTATCATCTTATCCTAGAAATATATCCTTTTAGGTCCTTTAAAAAACCAAAAAACATTTTATAATAAAGTAACATTTTATAACATTCCAAGAGTGCCCCTCCTCCCTCTAATAAAAGGCCCCCACCTCAACCCCCTTAACCACACATCTCAAGCCTTTGGATCGACAAAAATCTGCTCATTTTATCTATCCACATCTGTATCCTCATCCTAGATGCCTTAACTTAGGCAGAAAGCTCTCCAAGAAACACTTTTGGTTCAAACCAAAGGAGGTACATGATTTAAAGGTAATGTCTTCTCTTATGTCCTTTTGTTTTATTTTGCTTCTCCAACCCCCTAAACTATTTCTATTCCTTAATTTTGTAACAACACCAGTATATTAAATATACTAGGATGTAGTTGTGATAAGGATTAGAGCTACACTTACACACTCCTCCGTCTAATGGTTAAAGAACATACTGTTTCTGTGGATGGTGAATTACTGACTCATGAAATGATGATTGCTAAATCTTCTCTTAACACCTTTCATGGTGGCCATTATGATGTCACTGTATTTATATATGATATATAATATATTTATTACCTCTATATGCTTCTTTATTTTATATTTAAAACATACCTTTATGCTTTTCATGTTGTGAAAATATGATAATTTCATCTGAGAAAGTGCGAACTACCGCCCCCTCAAGTGATGTGACTCGCTCATGCAAAACATGGAATTTATAAAGAATGTAATTAGTGAAATTATGTTAAATATATAAAATATATATAATACTAGAATTATAATATATATATATATTTCTCATTTATTTTTAATTCCATTAATACTAAATAGAAATGAATGTAGCGTTCATGTGTACGTACGATTTACCGTCTCCATGAACGGTGCATTTCATTTCTTACCTCTAAATGTTATGTACTATTATAAATACATGTATATTCTAGATATATATGATATATATGATATCCAAATCATGAATATCATTCTAGATATAATGAATCTTTGACCACATGAACAACATGTAATTGTAAGAAGTCTATTTTTGACTTAAGTACCAAATATCAACAAAATGAACAATATTAACTTAAATGATTACCTAATAATTATAAAATGGAAATAAGTGATATAAAAGTAATAATAAGATCTAAAAAGGTTCTTAATCAAGTATAAATTAACATTAGTTTATTATTCAGGAGATTAAAGTGCGATCGAGTCATGTCAGACATGATGTAAGGGACTTCGCCTCAATCTCCTTTCATTGAGGCATATTTTGTTATAATACAAGACTTTCTTTTATACAATGTATAAAACCCCTTTGAATATTAATTTCATTCAAAGGGAATCTTTTTCTATGAAGCGTTTTACTAAATGACAAAAATGGATTTTTCTTTTAACGTACATGGTGACAATGACCTTTTGTGCTGCCGTGAGTGTTATTTGGTCTTTGGCTTCCTCAATAAGCCATAATGTTTTTAAAATGAAATAAATTCCATATAATATTTTATGTATTTTGGTATTGGAAATGGGTTTTATAATGGATTTTTTATGTCAATATATTTATGTGATATATTGTGATCGAAATGTGGAAATGTTTTCTTTCCATTATATTTGTTTTATGTCTTATGATTTTATAATGGTACTTAGACATTTGACGGGTGGTTACGTGATAAACCATATGACAGGTGGTGTCGTGAATACCAGGATGGGTGGTTAAATTATAACCTCCAATGCATTGGGTATGGAATTCGGCCGTATGGCTATTCTATTATTGATATGTGTGGAAGTCGACTGTATGGTCATTCCATTAAAGTATGTTTACATCCCAAGTTACCATTATATGTTATATGTTATTTATATGGGTTTTATGGTAATATTTTGGTTACAAAAGGGTAAGTAATGATATTTTATTTAGTGAATAGTAATTGCTGATTCGTAAAGGTGAAAAGTATTACTTTGATAAAGTATTCATGGTTTACTTGTTGTTTGAAAAAACAAACAGTTTTCCTTCTCTGTGTATCCCTTACTGAGATTTTTATTCCCATCCAAAGTTTTTTTGAAATGTTTTTCGTAGGACATAATGTTGAATTGGGTCAAGGATGTGATCAAGGAAAATTCATGTTGTCTTAAACAAGGAACTAGACATGAATCTTTTTCTTCCAGAGTTCATGTTTTGAAAAAAAGGAAACTATGTAGAAGTGTCTACTTTGTAATATTTTGAGATGTAATAGTTATGTCTTAATTATCTAAAACTCTAAACCTAAAAATATCCCCAATGTGAATTATTCATTTAATTCAGTATTAATTAAGGTTTAAGACCAAGGCCTTATATTAGTTCCAAATTCTTAACATAAATGATACTGAATCTTCTTTTTTCCACGGTCTCCATTACCTGAACTCTCACCGAACTCCATCTTCGTCTTCCTTGGGGAGTCTGAGAGTTAGTTAAGGTACATGTTGTTAATCATGTTCCATGAAATCTTATTATCCATGAACACAACATCGTTTACCCTAATAATCTTCCCACTTAACTAATCATCTGAAAACCAACCATCACATTCAATATTAATCCAGTTCCTCTTAGTTCCCACCCCTGAAAGGAAACCAAGATCATATTGTGAGAATTAGTTATCATAGTATAAAACCATAATGACATTAAAGTATTTACTTATGTGATTTCTAAATCATGACATGTACCTTAATATACGACAACCTAGGTTTATAATAGGTTATTAATCGCTGACATATACTTAAATCCTTCATGATGGTTCATGAAGTGTTTGTGCATTTCCAAAGCATATACCCCAGGATTTTCAAACATGGAGTATAGCACGACCCATTGTCTTGTACACGATTATACTGGATTATTACCAAAAAATATGTTCTATGTTGTTACCCCCAGATACATCTAGGCTATATCCACATCCACCTCTACCACCATACCCACACCTCTAAAGCATTTTTCTCGACCAAACACTGCTCATTTTATCTCTCCACATCCCTATCCTCATCCTATAATCCTTAACTTAGGTATAAAGCTCTTTAAGAAACCCTTTTGGTTCAAACCAAAGGGAGTTACCTGATTTAAAGGTAATGTATTCTCTTATGTCCTTTTTTTATTTTGCTTCTCCAACCCCCTAAACTATTTATATTCCTTTCTTTTGTAACAAAAACATTATATTAAATATACTATGATTTTTTATGAGAAGGATTCGAGCTACACATACACACACCTCCGTCTAATGGTTAAAGAACATACTGTTTCTGTGGATGGCGAATTACTGTCTCACAAAACGATGATTGTTCAATATTCTCTTAACACCTTTCATGGGGGCCATTATGATGTCACTGTATTTATATATGATATATAATATATTTATTCCCTCTCCATGCTTCTGTATTTTATATTTAAAACATTCCTTTATGCTCTTCATGTAGTGCAAATACGATAATTTAATCTGAGGAAGTGTGGACTACCTTCCCCTCATGTGATGTGACTCGTTCACTCCAAACATGGAATTTATAAAGAATATAATAATTGAACATATGTTAAATATATAACATATATATTATACTAGAATTATAATATATATATATATGTCTCGTTTATTTTTAATTCCTTTAATATGAAATAGAAATGAAATTTGCGTTCATGCGTACGTACGGCTTACCGTCTCCATGAACAATGCATTTCATTTCTTACCTCTAAATATTATGTACTATTATAAATACTTGTATATTCAGGATATATATGATATATATGATATCCAAATCATGAATATCATTCTGGATATAATGAACCTTTGACAACATGAACAACATGTAATTGTTATTTATGATGTTTGGTTATTAATGACGGTTTTATTTTACCTTTAGTGATTTACTTGTTGTGTGATGTTTTTTTATTGATATTTATACTTGTGGAATTATATAGAATGATATGACTATAAATGAATCATTAACGACACTTAAGGATATATATGTTCAGAAATTTATCAAGATTGGGAAATATTTATTTCGTATGTTATATATATTTAGCTATATGTGATGTGACATGATATAAATATTATATATAATTAAAGAACTAAATAATCTGATAGGTCATTCTAAAACACTATTAATACATGTTTATAGAGACTAATATATAGTGTATCTCTATTTTTTATCCTATTATGGGTGACATTGTTATTATATTATGTGTTCTAAAGAGTTTGTTTGTTATATAAAAAAATGAATCCTCATTGCATTCTAGTTAAGCGTTAAGAGAGTTAAAATTAGTACATTCCACACATATGATATTCATATAATCTATTAGTTATTTATGATTTTATGGATGTTCATCATTGTGACAACATCCTGAGGGTGATGCGATCCATGTAAAGGGAACCTATTCACACTCTGCCTTTGATATATGAGATGATGAGAGAGATCTAACTGCATCATCTACCCATTTTTATCGGGGAGGGAGGCCCCTAAGTAGATGAGGTATAGATCAAGTTATTCATGAAGATCATTAAAAATATCTACACACCTTCTAAAAATAGGATGAATCTTGCACATAAATGCTTTGTGGACCCACCATGAATTGGTGGGATATTCTAGTTTAAGAAAGGATGCATGATGAGATATCTTGTAAAGACTTAATAATGATTTTACTAATCCATTTTTATCCCTACAAGTTATGGGATGATAAGGATCACTTGTTAATGCACATGTCACCAGAGGGTATGTCTGTGATGGACTATAAATGATATTTCACTTACATTCAATGCTTTGAACAATCTTTAGCATCTAATGATATCTCTAGCATGAGAAATTCTCATGATGGACTTCTCTATAATATAAGGTTTCTTGTGAAAAAATTTCGACATAGAAGTAATTAGGATGTGATTACATTATCAGTCATTTTGGAATGGAATTAGAGAGAGTCCTTGAGAAGAGGCCAGAATGTTTCCACAGGGTGAACTGGGAGCTCTTATTCTAGAGGGATGGAGAGACGATATTATAGATCTCACCAAGGAAATAATGGACCGAGAAATCAATGTATTTGGAAATAATATCAAGATCAATTTTTTTTGAAATGTTATTAGTGTGGAAATATGGTACACAAGATGCCTTAGTGTTCACACCCATATTTAGAGTATCATTCTTGTGGCATGATGGTCCACCTACAATTACTTTTTAGTGGAATAACACAATTAAGTGGGGGTAGGGTTAATTATAGGTGCTGAAGTCTGTGAAACTAACTTCTTCTCCTCTCAAGACATGTTGTTCAAGTTCCACAAAACATTTTTTCTAGGAAGCGGAGGTGGTACCTCAGGGAAAGAACAAAAGTAATACGAAGAGAAAAAACTTATGGGAATCATTCTGGAACCCATGGTAGAGGGGCTAGTCATCCTCATGCTAAGGAAACTAATCCGACTATTTTAGATGTGTGAACTTATACTATTCGAGGTATTATTCTTGTATCATCTGCCCTTTCATTAATTTTTTTTGATAATGTGGAATCAAATTACATATTATCCTCTCATTCTGAAACTGGTTTTGGAAAGTATGTGGAAATACTATATGGTGTTTTGATAATCAATACCCCATTGGGAGTATGGTCACAAATGATCACACATTCAATGTCATGTTCTCTAGATATTGGTGTTTAATATTAATTTTGGGAACCATGTGTCTTGGAAGTGATGGGTATTGATTTGGTTTTCGGCATGGATTGGCTAGTTCTTCTCCAAGCTCATATCCAATATTACGAGAGGACAATTACCTTTCTAACTTTATTAGGAGAACAATATACTCACCATGGTGAGTGGGTATTTAGGTAGGTCATAGAAGAAAAATTTAGTGTATATTTAATCATCTCTTATCATAGATAACTATTATAAATCATGTTGATTTTTTAATATAATAAGATTTTTTTTCATCCATTGTTCAACCATTTTCAGGATGTATTTTCTAAAATGTTTTCCATCTTACTGTCATTAAGAGAGATCGAGTTCATGATTGATTTGTGTTGGAGGGTAGAACTAGTTTTTATTCTTCCTTATAGAATTGCACTAATAAATATACTGGATTTAAAACTTTATTTGGAAGATATGGAATCTGAGTGTTTCATGTGTCCTAGTATGTATCCATGGGGTTATCCAGTTGATTTGGCTAAGAAGGCTGATGATACCATATGATTATGTGTTTATTATTAGAGATTGATCCAGATGAAGATCCAGAATAGATATCCCATTTGGTATATTTATGATCTATTTTATCATTTGAGGTGTGATAATATGTTTTCCAAGATCAACATGAGGTCTGTCTTCCACCAATTTATGGTGATACCTCAGGAAGACCTTAGACTACATTAAGATTTGGTATGGATTTTATGAGTTTGTAGTGAGGTAGTTTGGTTAAACAAGTTCACAAGTTGTATATATAGCCTTGATGAGTTAGATATTTCATATTTTTTTGAAGTTGTTTTCATTGAAGATATCATCGTGTACTCACAGTCAATAGAAAATCATACACTACACCATGACATAATCCTATGTATATTAAGATTTTAACTACTTTATTCCAATATAATGAAAAATCTATTTATGGATTGATAATGTTCACTTATTGTGCCATGTCATCTCAGAGGTATGGTGTCAGTGGACAAAGAGAATGTTTCTTTTTTAATATCTTGGAAGCATCTGTAGAATGTATTCACGATTTGGATCATTGTGGGTTTATCTAGACATTATCATCAACTTATCCAAGACAACCCCAATATGGAGGCACTAATGTCAGGACCGACCAAGAAAGAGTTTATGTATATTTGGTCACTTTTTTGAAAGAGTATTTTTTATAATATAGAGGGATGGATGATGATATCTTGTATCCTCACATATACTATTCTTTTTCAAACATATACATTATATGGGGATTCATATAGAGTTGGATATTAGGATGTTCTGATGTAGGATGATCGAGTTGTTTCTTACGGCTCCAGACAACTGAGGCCTCACAAGATAAATTACACTACTCATGATATAGTGTTTGTAGAGGTGGTACAGTCCTTGAGATACTGGAGAAATTATATAATGGGTGAGATTTTTTCAGTATTCATGATCCATAAGTACCTTAGGTACATATTTTCTTTATGATACATGAGCCTTCGGTAGAGGAGGTGGGTCAAGTATATGTATTCTTTCAACATTTAGTTCTATTATACACTTGGAAATGGAAATTTTTCTTATAATTCTTTGAGATATAATATGATGATAGATGAAATGTGGGAGTCTTGCGATGATTGGTGGATGATGTAATACTTTATAGACATGAATTTAAGTGTTGAGTAGTATCAAGGGAATGTAGTTCTGAATTCTAAATTTGTTACACCAGTGATTTTGGACCAAATTATGATAGAGTGGTTATCTGATTCAATGGGAATAATTTTTAGAGAAAACTTATATTGTGGGGAGACATCATTGGGATGTTATAATGGTATAGAGAATTATCTTCTTTAATGTGTCTAAGTATGTATTTATATAGGCTTGTGCAAGGATCTGATAAGATAGTTTCATGCTTCTATATGGGCAGTGCATCCAAGTTTGACATGGATATTTTTTGATACATGTAGATAGTACTCGTTTTCAATAATAATGAAATAATATAAGAAATTAAGGAGATATATTTCAAATATCATTAAGGGAAGCATGATCATTTGAGGCTGTATAATCATTTTCAGCCTTTTCTTATTCCTGAGTTGCAATCAGATGACGTCACTATGGATTTTGGGATGGGATTAACTATGAAAGCCAATAAGAATAATGATGAATGGGTGATCATGGATTGAATGATATTGGTAGACCCCCCATTTCCAATTATTAATACCTTCATAGTTGATGACCTGGGTACTCTCTATATGAACGAGGTGTTTTTTTCTACATGACGTTTTGTGGAGTATAATTCCTGATAGATAAAAATGTGTCACATCGCTATTAAGGAAGAGTCTCTAGACGAATCTGTGATTGAAGGTTGTTTTTTTATATCCAATCATCCTCTAGCCGATGACCAATCTAATAATACTATTCATGTTTTAGACGATATGTTACGAGCTTTTGATTTTGATTTCAGTGCATTATTGGAGCAACATATGTCAATCCGTGATTTTCCATTTAATAACATCATACATGAATCGATCCAGATTGAACCTTTTGAGACCTTTTATTGTAGGCTATATTGATACCCAATTTAATTTTGGGAGGTAGGTGGGTCAAAACTTGTTAGACCCTATCACAAGATAGACAAATGTATAACCAATGAAAATATTATCATTGACAAAATTTCTAATGAATATATTTATAACAACAATATTTCATTCCAATATATATTGTATCATGATTCATTACACTATGATTTCATAAGTAATACATCCAATTTCCATTGTCTTCATTTAAAATCTCACAATACGTTTTCTCCATTTATTATTCTCTTCTATATTATAGGTTTTTATTGGATACTGGTGATCAATTTGGGTGACTATGACACTTGATATCACCTAGTGGTGATGAATATAATCTTTAATATTTATTATCCAATTTTAGTTTATGCACTATTAATGGATGTAATAATCCATGGTGAGTAAAACATAGTTTGATGTTCTTTTGTTGAAATAATTTTACTAAGAATAAATAATGTTTTTTGTTTAATTATAATCTCATGTGGGTTATTTCCAAATCAATTTCAATTCCATTTGACTAATAAAAAAGGTATTGGAATTATAGAAAATATTTTATGGAAGGAATATGGTTCCAACCAACCTTCATTGTTACTTCTCCCTAAATAAATTACATCCCAAAATATTTTATTGTCACATAAAAATATGATCACATAATGTTATCTAAATATAGTCATAACTCACTTTTTAACTTCTAATATAAAAAAATTTCTATCCTATGGATGACTAGGAAATGTATCCTTCCCCTCATTATATGAATATATAATATTTCAACCCATTTTATCCAATTAATCATATAAATCATTTATTATGTGTATCTAGAGTCATATATTTTACAACCTAATTTTAATAATTCTATTCCCAAGTAAATATTAGAACAAAAATGATTACTATATAATCATACTGAATATGAGTAACTTATCAAATGAATATTTATCCTCAATCCTATAATGACATATCTAATTAATCCTTCACTTAATCCACAAATACTAAATTTGAATAATGTATTAGTTGGTTCATCTGAAAAACATTCTAGTTTTTCCTATTAAACATTTCATTGTGTTATATAACTATTATTAATCTCATCCATTAATTTAATTAGAAAATAATTCCTTCATAATTGATAGCAATGTGAATGTGATTAACTAACGAATATCTTATTTGAGTTTCTATCATGATGTTTACTCATAGGCCAACTCATCTTTCTCTTGAATGAATATTTAATTGATACAAAACCAAAAGTTGAAGGTTTATTATCCAAAGGTTCATATGGGCCACAATCACATCCACTTACCAGAATCTAGAAGGGGGTTTAATTTGTAGGAGAAACATACAATATATAATTTAAAAAAATATCAGGATATTATCATAATCATAGAAATATCCATTAGACTTTCATCTATGGTTTTCAGTTTTGTTCCCTTATATTAATCTCTAAAATATTAAATAATAAGATAACTATCCTAATTGGTTATCTATGCATTTTAAATTTTGTAAAAGTTTAACATATCAACCATTGATGAAATTTATAACTATATAATTATATACAATAGATAACAACTTAGTACTCAATGTTATATAAAGCATAATATGATACCAACTATAGGAACCTAGACATGTACTTTAAGATTTGGTGTGATACTAACTTCTTTAAACATTGGTTATGATACAAAATATGATTCCCCATGAATGTGACAATCTAATTCCATGAAGTAAATAAATTGTTACATTATAATACTTTTCATGGACTCTTAGATTATAGATTTAGTGAATATTGGAAAAAAATTAAATAAAGATATTCATGTTTTCTTAATTAATGGATAAAAAAATTCACTATAATAGAAAATGATAAATTCATAACAAAATCTTAAATATATCCCAAAAAATCTTCCTGCCAAAAATGTGAGTAGATGCATTATTCCCACAACCATGTGAACAAACATAGTATTTGTATTCCTTACAATCTCATGATATTTCATCTTAAAACATTTTATTTAAAGATGAAACCGGACCACAATAACCATCATCCTTTAATATGTGTTCCATAATAAATCAAGCATTCATCATAGAGAACCCTTGTATAGAAAATGAGATTAATTAGATATTTTAATTGAATTACATAATAAAAAAATTCCAAGTTACATTAATAATATTAACATGTTATACCCATGTAAAATGAAGTGGAAGTCAAAGGCATTCAAAAACATTCATGGTAAAAAAATTCAACCATGATTATAGAAAATATGGTATTTACACCATATATATTAATGGTGTATGATGAATTAAATAATCCTCCCAACTCAATTGATTTATATCATCTTGATAAAGGCCCTTTAATCAGAGATAATAAGAAGTAGTATTCATAAAGTACATGTGTTGGAAGAAAAATTATATTTATAAACCATCAATGACTATTAAAGTTGAAGGTAGTGATGGATAATTTTTATGATAGAAATGAACATTTCATAATGTAAAAAAAGATAAAAAAGTAATTATTTGGGATCATGTCCATAGAATATGCAATATACCTCATAAAAATCCTCATAATACAAATAATGGATGGATTTTTTGAGGACTAGTTACACATGAAACTTATTTTTTAAAACATGTGAATATTTATCAATAATTGATTCGTTATAAAATACATTATAGAATTATAATAACTTATTCATATATTTGTCACCCCAAGAAGGGAAATATTATAAGGGGTGAGATCATGATCTTAGTACGGGTAAGAAAAATATATAACATTTAAAGACAATATGTAAGAATAAGATTAAATATGGTTAAAAAAACATTAAGGCACATGAACATAAAATATAGAATTCATACCAAATAAAAAAAATGAGGAACATAAGAATTGTCATATGTAATATAAAAGTGAAATTATTAAATCATGGAATCAAATAATATGTGGTAACAATATAAGACATGAAATCATAAATATAATTAAATGGCCATTTCCAAAACCATCATCAAAGTTCTAAAAAACTCCCATGGTGGATTGTTTTTTTCTCTACATTTCAATAAACATAGTGGAAATGTTTCAATTGTAGGTTTGTATCAATCCTTAGTATAATAAAAACATCTCAAGAGATATATAGCTTTACCCAATGCATTATAGACCTATAAAATTTCCTGCCCACCAGTCACATATCATAGTGTGCCTAGGCTATCCACCAATGCACCTTACATATTATATCATGAGATGAAAAAAACTGATGCATTTTAGGGATATCAATTTATATGCTTTCCCATCTCATAATGATAACCATAATATGTAATTTCATAAATTTTCCACATGAGTAAGAAACTACACAAATATTAAAAAAGATTGAAAACTCTCATGAGAATGAAGTGGGTTTCCTAATATTATGTCAAATAATAACTTAAGGTATAACCATACAGATTCCTAGAAGAAAAGTGAATAAAATAGTTTTTTATATTAATATATTAATAAAGATAAATAAGTCTTTAAAATTGACTTCCAACATAGGAAAACCAGTGTGACCAATAAGGGAGAAGTAAAAAAAATAAAAGGTAACCACATAAGTGGTTCTTTTCAAAATGAGAATGTGATATTTTAAAAAATAAAATAAATTATAATTGCACTTTATACCAAAATTGAACAATAATGATTTTGTATGAAATAATGGTTGTTTTAGAAACTATTCATTGTAAAATATATTCTAATTAAGTGATTTTTTTTTTAAAATAAGATAGAATAAGGATCATATTTTATGTTTTAGAAACACCATTGATGATAAATGTCATTATAAAAAACAATACAAAAGATTATTTTGAAACGTGGATAAGGTAAATATTATGTTCACATGAGATAAAACATAATTACTTTTTCAATTATAAATAATAAAATTATATTGATGGGAAATCATGGATTATGATGGGAAACCATCGTCCATGATGTGGGAATTATTTTCAAGATATTTTCATTTTCATGATGTATTAGAACTCATATGTAAGGTATATACGAATAAAAAATGATATATGTTACGAATATTATTGAAAATTTCAGTCATAAGAAATAAAAAAAATTTCTTCTCATAGGATTAAATATGTTTATATATGAAATATTTGGTATTAGATAGTTCATTGTAAAATTTGATGAAAATTATAGTTTTAACTCTTTAAATTGGACTATATTATTTTGGATATAAATTTTTAATACTATATTATTTGATCTCCTGATTTTTTAAAATAAATCAATAATCAACAAAATATTACAAACATTTGGAACATCTAGGTAACATAACAGTTCATCATAGATCTATAGACTATTTAAATTTTAGTATAAACAACTTATTTATCCTTAATATATTTTCTTACATGTGTATCTTATATTTCAAGAGTGTTTGGGATTTTATCTTGACTGAAAGTTATGATTTTGAGTGTCCTTCCTAAGAGCATGGTTAGTAAAATGTTAGGATTAACTGTGAACCTCAACTATGAATCCAAAAGAATATGTGAGAAATGATTTTAATACCAAAAAAATACCCAACCTTGAAAAACATGTAATAAATTTCCAAGGCACCCGGAATGGTATTTTCATGATTTATCATAAAATTCTTCTAGAACATGCAAGGTTTGGTTGGATTGACAGCTTACCATGTACGGTTTGGCCCATCATGTGGAAAAACTATGAAACCCATTGAGATATTTAAATTACATATCATTCCATAAATACATTAAAAAATATATCTCTCTTATCCTCCACCATTTATATAGATATAGGAAATAGATCTCTAATTTTTTTCCCTCTAATAGGAATTGTCGCATCTCCCTGATCAGGGATTTTTTTCTATGACCATCAGTCACATTAGATCACCCTCAGTAAGTAAAAAAACACCCTCCCTCACATTCTATGTTTAATTTCAAATATTCAGTGTCATTTGTTTGACCTAATATACCAATTAGGGTATTTTTAAATTCATCCATTTTCTATTATTCTATCCTAAATCAGATGCTTATACTATATATGCACAATACCATAATAAAATGGTAGGTGGTCCATTACATTTCCATTAATGTTGGGGTCTTTATAATTTATCTCTTTTTTGGTGAATTCCAAACATTATATGAATTCCCTATAACATTATTAACTACATTATATAATTTCCTATACAATGGATTAGACCATTCCTTGGACACGTTGAAATTATTTTAGTTTGATCACATCAACATGAACCACCCCTAGGGTGTGTTAAATTAATTTTACAATTTCTACCTTTCTTTTATTGTGAACAAAACACACCTTTGAGTGTGTTGAGCTCACAACTTGTCTGTGGAATGAAATAATTGTATTAAATAAATTATTAGATTTAATATACACATAATTTCACTTTATTTTATATTTAAAATAAATGGATAATGGAATTAATTGAGTTAAAAATTTACATAGGCATATTTCCAATCCCATGGTTACAAAAATTATGCTAGACTAATATTATAGACGATTGTGAAACTATTAAATGCATATTATTGGTCAAGTGAGAATTTGATTCTAAACTGTTAATTTGTTTTCAAACATAGAAGACTCCAACTGACTCATTGATGTGAAAAATAATTTAGATTCCAAACCTGGTTGTAGTCAATTTTTTAGATTATTAATAGCTATGTCAGATATAAACAATTCACCAAATTTTTTAGAAATAAAAATTCATTGCGTCTTCTCATTGGATTCAGCTTAATGTCCTCAGACATATACCATTATTGGAATATTTCTCCTATATCCAATCATGTCTATTTCATTTTTACCTTATAATTTTCCTTGGTATATGTTATATACTATTATGGTGGAATGATGGTGGTAAACCATTTGGATTATAGTCAAAACCCTATAATTACTTCTGTGTAGATTATTGAGAGTGGTATATATCTTTTATGGATAGGTGTGACATAAATTTTTTTCAAATCCCTGATGATTATTATTTTACATGAATTAATTCAATATATACCATGAGACATTGACCCCATAATGGTCATATAATTAGACACATCTAGCTTTGGCTGAAGAAAATTTGGTTAGTCGTTTTCTCATAATGATCCTAAGAGCGAAAAAATTATATTTACATCAAAATTCATTTATCATAAATTAACATGTTTACTTTTCACTTTAATAGATATTATTTTCATCTAACACCGTTTGTGGTGGAGTATTTACTTTTAATCACACCCTATTCGTTCCATCATTTGATACCCATGAATATTACGTGGATGATTGTAAGGATAAAGGGAAATGATTAAAATTAGAAACATGATTTTATTTCTAGATGATATATTGGGATACTATGACCAAATAATTACTCAGAATACCATTTGATATAGATTTTTTGGTTCCCATTAGAATATAATGTACCTTTTTATTTTTGATACCATATATTCCAGCTCGAATTTTTTATTGATTCATGATATCATCTTTATGTGATACTATTTTTGTCCTTTTTTAAATAAAATTGGGATGGATTATTACATTTGCTACTATACTGTTATTTCTACTACATTATATTTATTATTTACAATTGTTCTATAATTTTATTTATTGTGTAAATTCTCCCCACTGTGGCCTCAATTCCTATCACTGCTTGTTAGAATCCTCTGGAATATGTGGAGGCACACATGAGGACATTTGGCTTTATTGTTTAGTTAATTTTGTATAAATCAGTATCTGGATGTCCCAAAGTGTCAAACAATTTTATTTTCCTATATCCTATAATGTTTTTAGAATAAAGGAGATGATGATGTTTTAGAGTTTAGTAATATGTCATGTTTTGGTGTAGCTAACCATTGTGTGTGAGAGGAACCATGTTAAAAGGAACGTGAATTTTTTTCTGTACATTCTCTTGTAATTATTTCAATACATTTACAATAGGGTGAGGAATATTATTTATAATTTATTTTTATGATTATTAAATTTTTCCTTTGGTACGACATGGAAAGGTAGTATTTCATAACTCATCATTGTAGGGACATATGTATATTTATGCAATAAATATTCCATTATATTTTTAGTTTAGTTCTTGTTTCTTTTTGTATGGAACATTATTATTATAAATATGATTTATAAACATATATTATAGGAAATGGCAGATATAATTATAAAATAAATGTCTATTCATCAACTTAAATGCTTTTTTCCCAATATTCAAGATGGTGGTAAAATAACTGGCCCAAAATCCCATATTTAATAAATGGTATATTTGTTACATCGATTGAAATGTATGTTGTTTGTGATAAATTGAATTTAAATTGTAATTTATAATGTTTGTGCCTCTATAAATTGGGAATTTCAATCAATATAGTAACAAAATCATGTATGGACTCATTACATATTAAGGCTGGATCTCAAGGGATATTAGAAATTTCATATAATTATAATAAAAATTCATAACATTGATTCCTTTATAAGTTAGGAATGAATATAAATCTAACTGAAACATTATATATACAAAACATCTGAGTCATACATCAGGATTGACATGGTTTCCAAAAAATTAGAATTCGAATTACAACTCAATGGGTTTTTTCTTATATAAAATTCAATTAAAAAAACATTTAATAAAACCATTGTGAAATGAAATTGGAATATTTCATTATAACCTGACCTTGAAAACAGGTAATTTCCTATCCGATCTCTGGTTTTCAGGACATGATCATATCCTTATTCCAAATAAGGGATACTTTTCCCTTGTATCTATTACAATATATTTTCTTGTAATTTTTTGTAATTACCTCCTAGTGTGTGTCAGTTCATGAACCAGAAAGGTTGTTTCAACCTCACTCTAAAGGTAGTGGGACCTAAACGATGATTAGTGCCACTAGAGTCACCTCTAGTAGTATAAAAAGTTATACATATATTGGGCAATAAAATATATCACAGATAGCGTTTCTTATTTATAGTTTAATATATGGGGGGAGCTCCATGATGTGCATCGACAATATCTGAATAGAGAAGGGAGTTACGGGGAAAAAACCATATACATTACCTAGAGAAGGTGTTCCCATTATATTGAGTTTTGACATGGGATGTTGATACATATATTGATAAACATAAATTTATAGTCTGGAAGCAATTAATGACTGGATTATATGACTAGTTTTTCCGGGAGACCTTTAGAGCTAGTTGATATAGGGAATTCATGCCTCTGGATTAGGGTACAATGTCTATCATGGAATTGTCACCAATAATCTATAATAACCATAAATTTCCACTTAGACATTGTAGTGATGAGCTATCCATTGTGAGATATAGTTAAATGACTTATATAGCTATTCCATCTGAACTTAGGTGAATGTATTTCAACTACCCACCATCTTCAAGACGGTGAAACTGACCCTTATCTCTAAGAAAAATTGGAGGGTATATGAGGGTATAGGGAATGATGGTTTGAAATTAAGGAAATAAAATGATTTATCTAGTGTAAGGAAGTATCTCTCCAAGAGTAATCATGAGGATGTAGTATTCTGACAATTTTCACTGGAGGTTACATAATATTCCATCAGTGGGGATTGAATATTAACAAAAACCCTCAGTGTAGACAAGACAATAAAGAGCACCACACATATGAAAAAATGGGCCTTATGTTGAAAATTTTCAATTTCATTTCACTAATAACCATTGGGAGTTTATTTTCATCATCTATGAATTCAAGTGTGGGCTAAGTGGCACCTTTCCATCTTGGAGCTAGAGTACCATAATCTATATAGAATAACGAGGTGGAAAAGGCTGTAGAATCAAAAATTATGTTGTACAACACTTTTAGAGCGAACATAGATGGGGTGGTTACGTTGTATCTCAGGGATATGAATTTTTCTAGTTACATTTACTATATCCTACAATAGAGGATTTGAATGGAAGTATATCTATAGTATGACATATGGTCTTAGATACATCAACTCTATTATGAAATTTTTCAAACACTGGTGAATCACATTTGTTCTTTTTCTTGGATTTAAAAAAGAGTATTAGAATTTAAATTTAATTTTTTTGTAAATGAATCCAGATACATAGTTAGTTGTATAATTAGAAAGTTTTATCCAATGCAATTATTTTCCCTTTGTTATTGAGAGTTACCATTTTTTATATACCCTTTTCACCCTTGAGATAATGGGGTTGAGATTATTCTCAAGATGGATTAGTTACTACCTTTTCATGCCTATATTGATAGTTATCTATAAAGGGTGTTTTTATGTCAGCTGATGATGGTATACTTATTCATAACATGGAATGGGATATCCAGGAAAGAAAACCAATACTTGAAAATCAAGAGTTAGGTTGAGTGTTACCCCAAATGGAATATATTTTTCTGGATGACCGAGGAGTACAATATGTTTTTTTTCATTATATTGGAGGCCATATTTTGTTATGTTTCAAAAAAAGACTTTTCTAGGATACCTACTATGAGTGCAGTAAGTTTGATAACTTAACATGTTCTAGGAGTGGAACTAGTGTCTATACCTCTATATAGGATGTCTTGTATAGATCTTCAAGAACATTAGTAATAATTTTGGGACTTGAAGTAAAATGGATTATATGGCCCATTATATATCATTGGGATTTTTCTATTTTTGACATAAAACAAACCAGATGGTACTTGAAGGCTATGTGTGGATTACAAATAGTTTAATTAGCCTATCCTTAAGAACTAGTTCCCACATCCACATATAGGTTACCTATTTTCTATGTTTCATTGAATAAGGGTATTGTCTATTATTGATTTGACAATGAGCTATTATCAGTTAAGAATTAGACCCATGGATATACCATTTACATCTTCCAAAAAACGATATTGAATTTAGGTATATATGTCAGTTCCTTTTGGATTAAGAAATGCAGCAGTTATCATTGAGGCATTTATGAATCCTATTTTCCACTCATTCCATGATTCTTTTTTTGTAATTTTTAGTGATGGTAACATAGTCTTTTCTCAAACAATACATGATCATGCAACCCCCCCCCTAATATCATATTGAGTAGAGTAAGAGATTATAGGTTTGGTTCCGTGCATAGAAAATAACACTTTAGAATAGTTAAATTTCACATAATGTATGAAATAATATCCATTATAGTGGATTCTATGGATTTATAGAAGTAGAGATCCATTATTTCCTATGAGTATCCCATGAAATTATTTGATATAATAACATTCTTTGGGATTTATTTTAAATATTACTATTTTATTCAAAATAATTATCTCCATAAAGGAACCCATATAAGAATGGACAAGAATGGTGTAATGTTTACATGGTTTGATGCATTTGAGAATTCCTTTCAATAGTTTTTTGGAAGGTTGACCTAAATATTCGTTTCATTTTACCTGATCTTGGTAGAGGGAAAATAAGTTATTTTGAGTCATCAGTTGTAGGTATTAATGAAATTTTTATGCATGTGAAATGAGTCATATGGTATGATTCACGTTCATCAAGGCCTCATGAGTTAAATTTCCCTATAGACAACCATGAGTTAGCAGTAATTGTTTGTGATCTATGTTTTGGGTGAAATTACATATTGGGATAATGATTTTTTATTTTCATGGACTAGAAAAGTCTTATATATATTCACTCTATCCGAGATAAAACTCAAAAAATAATGATGCATTTAATACCTTATGTATTTATACTTTGATATTTCTTATATAAAAGGTAAGGGAAATGTAGTTACTGATAATATGAGTAGGAAAATATAGACTCATGTTGTTCATAAATCTAGTAGTGAATAGTAGTTTATGGTTTTCCTTTATAAAATATACATAGAAGTATAGTATTGATAAAAAACCATAGTATTAGGTCTTTAATAGTGACCTCAATCCTACTAGATTGACTAATATTAGATTAAATTTAGATCCTCAAGTCTTTGTCATATAGGAATTTGTTCTAGGTGAGGACCCACAATATAATTGTGTTATTGATGAGGAATATATCCATTATATCCCTATAAATGTCCTGGTACCTGTAGATATGTGATAGGATTTGATGCAAGAATCACATTTCTTGAACTATGAATTAATTCCCAAACATAATATTATGTATTATGAATTTCATTATTAATTTTGGTGGCCCTGGAAGAAAAAGGAAATTTTAGGAATTCTTACTTGGTGTTCCTCCTTTTAGTTAGTGAATATTGTACTACTGTGTCTTTGTCAGTCTATTACAGACATTTCCCATCATAGATTCGTAACAGAAAGAATATATTATGTATTTTATAATGGGATTATGAAAATCACTATAAGGAAGTTATAATGTTTTGGTGATATTGGAAAGGATGATGCTTGTCACACACAACATGCATATCAAGGAGTCATTATTAGTGGATGAACATGGGAGAAATAATGTGTGAAATATCATAAACCTTCATGGGGTTCCAGTTACGAAATAATAAAATAGTGATTCTTGTTTAAATTTATTTATGGGAAGGTTTGGAAAGGTATATTGAATTATATGTACTTATGAGTAAAAAATAACACCCTTAGACAATCAGTTACTCTGGGAACACTATACTAGTACTCAATGAATTTCATAGATCATGTTTCCTTGGTTTTGGAGGCTCTTGAGAAAAGCATCTATCTCTTTCCATGATTACTTATAATAGCAGTTTCCATGAAAATAACCATATAGCTCTATATGAGGCTCTCTATGGTATGCCTTACCATTCACTTATATATAGGTTAAAGGTGGGATACGTTTTGATTTTGGGACCTCATTTCACTGATGAGACATCTTGGGATATCATTTTTTCTTATGAGGCTTACATTGATTGAGTGGTTGATGGATTTAGATGCAATATAGTAACCCGAAATTCTAAAATAATGACATTATATTTTCTAGAATCTATGACACATAACATGACACATAGAAAAAAATATAACACCCAGAAAATTTATAAAATATTTATTTTTCAATAAATTTAACATATTCAAAAGATTTCATTTGAAGAGGAGTTGTGTTTATCTTGTGTTACACGAAACAAATGAGTTTATCATGGATTACCTTCAACAATCCGTTTATCTTGAGTTACACGCAATACAAAATTTTACTGAAATGTGAAATATTATGGTTTAATATCATAGTTTTAAAACATCCTTTTTAATGGATATTTTGAATTTTAATAAATAAAAAAAGAAAATTATGATATTCTATTGAATAGAAATTATACAATAATAATTTTAATGAAAAAGTATTCTTTTTTGAAAAGCTGAATTTTTATAAAAGATAGTTTACTCTCTTTTACACACAAAATGTACTATTAATTTTTATCATAATTAAAAAATATATCTTAAAAAATAAATTAAATTATAGAAATTATAATAAAAAAATTATCCTACGGTGATGTTTTTTAGTTTTTATAAAATGTTTCATTTTTTTGATGAATTGTTAAAAATAAATAATTTTATTTATATAATGTTTTTTAATTTAAATTATTTATAATTTTAAATTATGTTTTTAATTTACTTTAATGTAAAAAATCAATTATATATTAATTATTTAAATTGAGTTAATTTGAATCATTTCCATATTTATTTTTTCTATAGAATTATTTTATTTTTTTCAATATTTTATCATAAAAACCCATCATTCTTATCACATCTACGTGATTTATAAATATTTTATTTATTATATATAAATTAAAAGATATTAATAAAATAATTTAATAGAAAAAGAGTTTTACTAGCATCAAGGTATTTGAAATGATATATTTGTAATATTATATTTATTGGAAAAAAAATTAAACATTAAACTAATATTAAAATTGGTAACTAATTAAGAAATAAATTTTATTTTTCATTTACTTTCTAAAGGTTAAAATTTCTAATTTTTAATATAAGAGATAAAAATCAATTTTTTTGGGTGAAATATTACATCAGTTTCAAAATTGTAAAAACATTACTCATAAATTCATAATAGTATTTTTAAACCATTTTTATTATTTAATAAATATATATTTATGATATAAAATGGTTCTCTAAATCTTTTATGTCATTCTTATATGATAAGAGTTATAATGTTTTACAAAATCAATATTTTTACTATTCATTTTTTTTATTTCTTAAAAATATAAAAATGAAAAACTAAGATAAATTTAAAATAATTAAAAATATAATTTTATATTATAAAATTGAAATTTATATATTTATATATTTATCATATAAATAAAAAATATAAATTATTTAAAATAATAGTTTTATCGGAAATATGGAATTTTGAAACATTATGTCTTCTTATTATTATTTGAAATTTATTTATAATTTACGTGATGTAAATATATTAGTTCATATGAAATAATATAAAAAGATTATCTTAAATAATTTGGAGAAAACAAAGAATACATAATAAAATATTAATATGAAAATAAATATTATATTCTAAAAAATATATAAATTAACTAATACCCTTAATAAGTTACTTACATTCTAAAATTTAATTTTTAATACCCTATTTTTATTTAAATAAATATAATAATAATATATATATAATATCATATCTTAAAAACAATAAAATTTTATTTTTATGTAGTGAATCGATATATATATATTTATAATATTTTGATATCAAATTTTTTGTGAGTTATTAATTTTAACAATAAATGACTATAGTATACATATTTGGTGTATATCCAATGACCATATCTAATAAACCATATTTTAAATGATCATATTCACAATTACTATATTAGTGTGGTTCATATTTTATTCAGGTATATAGTCTTGTTGAACTTATTCAATTCACCCTTCCCATTTCCACGATTTTCATTTTATAAGTGACCATATATATTTTCCATTCCTGATGTTCTTCTTCAATATAGGTTTTATCAAGCAATTGGTTACCCTCAAAGGTGAATATGTTCCAAGATATATCTTAAGGTCAATGATTTTAATGAATCCACATGTCCATATTGATGAATAATCTCTTTCGCTTAATACATATTTTATTATTATCCAATTATAATTTCATTTGCTGATGGAATAAAATTTAATTTGTCTAATTACAATATTGTTTGACTTAGTTCATAATGTATTTCAATTCCTTGATCGTATTGAAAAAATCTTTAGAGTTATAAACATATATATTATGCATATACTTTGCTTTCTAAATAAATTATGTGTTATATTCCCCTCCACTAAATAAATTTTATCCACACAATTTTAATAATCACATAATAATGAAAAAATATATGGTTTTATTGTATATAGAAAATAATTGGTATATAATTTCTATATTTATATCAACTCAAAAAGTTTAAAATCATTTATTTTTCATTAAAATTAATTTATACATATTATTGAGTTTTTCATTAACAATTATAGCCATAAGACTATCGTTATTTTAATTCAAGACCCAATGTATTAAATTTTTATATAAATGGCATTCATAATAATATTTGAATATACTACCATGGGTTGATATAAAATATTCTCTCATTATACCATTTGAAGGTTGTTATAGTAAGATATATCTAACTCATTTCCATAATAACATTAAATTTACAAAATATGGGTAGTAAGGCTCGCACGAGACATAATACCATAAATTATAAAGAATATTCCTATACCATAGATAAAATAATGATAATAATTGTTGTTTTTTAGTAAATAATAGAAGGTTAAATAATACCAGAGACATGATGTCTATAAATCTAGCTTTATGAATGATAAAACCTCACCCAATATAATTATCACTATAAAAATAAACAGTTTTTAGGGTTTTACATATTTTCATAGTGAAAGTGTTTTTTGGTGTTTATTTTCATCTTAATCCATAGGATTAGTACACTAGGATTTATAGTTCCCAAATTCCTCACATCAAAAACATAAAATTAATTATGGTTCTTTAAGTAGATAACTATTTTTCCTCATTTCTTATACTAAAAAATCATTTTGCCTAAAGGGAATGATGGTAGATTCTATCCATTAAAACATAAGAAAAATTATCTTTTTTCATGGAGACATTCCATTAGGATCCTCTACCAACATTTTTGACATGATTAGAATTGAATATTCTTTCCTTTATCATCTTGTTTCACTCAAACATCCCTAAGGAACTATCCATATAATATTGTTTTAGTTTAGAATCTAAAAGAATCTCTTTTGTTTAAATATAAATCTTTTAATATAGTTTTTCATAATCAAAAGTTATTTAAATCTATTTTATACCCATTTAGGTTGGCCATTCATACAATCTTCATATTATTTATGGAATCCATTGTTTAATTTTTTCCATCAAGCATTCCAAATTATTGAATCCTAAATGGGTTAATGTGAGTGATGAATTATTATAATCAAAATAGAATAATTATAAATGATATTATAAAAATATCTCCCTTGAAATGTGACAGTCTTTAAATTAGACACATATTCTGTTAAATCGTCCAAAATTATTATCAGTTCACTGTAGGTTTTCATAAGCTATGTTCTCTCATTCTTTATTTCGTAAAATCTTAAAATAATAAATCCTTAATAATTTATTGCAGGGAGACTATGATTATCCAATGAATATCCGATATGATTTTAATGAAATATGTATTACTAAACCTTATTATCATCTACCAAGTGTGAATTCATTTAATATAGAACATTCCCTTTGCAATGTTATTACCCCTAGGTACATTTGCCCCATATATTTTATTCAAATATTATATCCATATATGGATGTTATTTATATGAGATACACATATTATATAATTTACCAAATAAGTAGCATTTTATCTAATAATTATACTTATTCCCTTGTAATTATTAAATTTCCTCTTTCCATTGTCCCTATAAATAATTAAACTAATCATAAAAAACATCCAAAATTATCAAAATTACTATATAGTGATTTGATAGAAATTGATTTTACTACTGAAAAAGAATTCTAAATTCTAAATTATTTTCAAAACATTTATATTAAATCACATAAACAATCTCACAATACCAGGGAATGATGGTTTTGTGTCTTTGAGGAAATAATAAATAGGATACTTGTTTTACAAAACAAGTGTACAAATATAATTCTCGAACCCTTCAAAAATCATTTCTAAATGTTTTATATGTTATAATTATCTTCATAACCCATACATGATAAAAATAATAAAGTTTCATCTCACATTATATGTGTGGGTAAGAATAAGTGAGAACATTAAAATATCGTATGATATCATAAGATAGTAAAATGGTTATGAGTATGTAAGGAAGGAACAATAACATAAACTATAGAATTATTTCCCAATAAGTAAATAGGTTGAGTAAATTTATCAAAAAGTGTAAAAATTAAATCATGTTATATGATCCTAGAATCATAGAATATGTTGAAAAAACATAATACCTGACATCATAATAATAATTCATAGGTACTTTTTATGACCAACATTATAATTTGAAGAAATTTCTATAATGGATTAGGTTCACTCTACATTTCCTAAATATATACTTGAAAAATTATCATTGTGGATTAGGTTAAATCCATAATCCCATAAATAAAATCTCATGAGATATAAATTTTTACCCCAAGCATTATAGGGATATATAATTCCATGCCCACCATTCATATATCCATGACCTCTTAAAATAATAGCCTACGCACAATACATAATATATCATTAGAAAAAACAATTATCCATGATTGTGGTTGATATATTATTATATTCCAACATGTATCATATTTAGAATCATAATATTTATAATTATATGTGTGAGAAAAGTGGAAAAATATGTATACATAATGCATTAGACTAAAAAACCTCATGAGAATGATGTTTGTTTCATAATTTATCTCAAATAAAAACTAAAGGATATGTTATAATGATTCAAAAGAGAAGAGAGAATTGAATAATTATGGATGATAATATTTTAATAAATAATAATAATTCATGAACATTGACTTCCAATGTAGGAAAATTCATTGGATAAATGAATGTGAAGTAGGAATAGTAATTAATCAAATAGGAAATTATTTTCCAAACGAGAATATTATGTTTTACCAATGTAAATACAATATAATTAAACAATATACCATAATTAAAATAGGTTTTTTTCTAAATAATAATTTGGATTTTAAAAGGTATTCTTATTAAAAAAATTCTATAGAGTATACACCTGACATCAATGAGCTATTGAATGGTTCCCATTTTATGTTTTAAAACAACACTATTGAATTTATAGTATATAAAAAATCAATAAAAATTACTTCTTCATATAAGATAATGTATACATGATGTTCACATGAGATAACACATTATTAGGTTTTCAATTAATAAGGAGAGTACTGATTGGAAGTGAAATTATGGAAAAGGAGGGGAATGTTTTGATAAAAGGATGAGATTTACTTATAACACAATTTCATTTTTAAGAAGGATTATGCCTCATTATTAAGAAATATTTTAATCATAATTTAAACCATAGGATATAAATAGTATATATCGTATGAAATGTAATATTAAACACCAATATAAAAATTACAACTCAATAATAATTATTGTGTTATGAAAGAACATTATCTTTTATGGAAGACATTAATTATAGCCCAAATAAATAAGAGATTTAATAGAAGTGATGGTACCATAGTAAAAAATAATTGAAGATATTATAATCATGTGGGGGGGAGTAGTCACAACATATATATGAAGAACATATCATAATAACAATGAAATTTTAAATGCATGGTGATTGAGATTAAATCCCTTCCCTCATTCCAGATTGACTCGATGCATGTTCCAAACATCATGAATAATAAAACAATGTTTGTTATATACAATCTTATTAACCAAATTAATCAATATTTAATTTAAATTAGACCAATTTTATATCATAATATATATATATATATATTATATATTTTCTTCGTAGGTGTTTATAAACACTGAATCAATTTAGCCATAATATAGTAGTTTAAATATCAATGTGTTATTTTAATAATAAGTTAAATTAATAATATAACCTCAGTAGTACAAAAAAATTAATAATTTCTTATTTAATAATTGTATTATTTTTATTTCATTTCTCATTGTTATCCATGATATATTTTTATATCATTATTAATGTAGGTGGTCAAACCATCCCGGATATGGATATATTATACCTTGATGGATGGTTATTATAAATATTCGCACCCTAGAATCCTAGAGATGGTGTAACATTACTATATTGATATAGGAAATAAGTGATCACATATCGAATGAATGAATAGTTATGTTTTTTTGGTAAACTATATACAAACATGATCATTACATTATATTGGAAACTACAAAGAAATCGTAGTTATATAAATAATTATATATACTTTCACTAATTCAAATAATCATTATCTATTTCATGTGTAAGGAAAACAAATAAATGGTGCACTCAGATACGTAGTAAGGGTCACATAAAATAGAAACTACCATCAATCAATACAACAGAATAAATATGTAAATGAACCTAACTAAACACACATTCCATTAGTGAATAACATTAATATTATTATTATATATGGACTAATAAATATAGTTAGTTAAATAATTAAACACAAATTAAATTTAATAAATAAATTGAAAAAAAATTCTTCCATGAATGATACCAGTGATTTAATCTTATGAATAATAATAACTTAAATTTCAATGAAGTTAATTGTTAATACTGGACATCATGATATTAGACATCATGATATCTATACTAGTATGAAAATTAACTAATAAAATTTAAATGTGTTATTAAATACCCATTTAAGGTCAGCTTAATGAATTGTATCATGATAAAAGAAAATGCATTGAGAAGATATATAATTTTTGGTCCCCATATATCACATCTTTTCCAATGCATTACTTTTTTATCTTTTGATCTACATAAATATTGAATTATATTTCTTATCACCAAATAAAAATATTTATTATATAATATATATTTATCATGTTTTCGCTCATTCAATCAAGTAACATTCATAAAAACATTGTATTTAAAAATTTTATATGATTTTATGAATAAAAATATTACTGATATTGAATTCAGAAAACTAAGGAAAATTTAATGTCCCATGTTCATAAGAGAGTGAATATTATAGGATAAAGACTATAACCAAAAAATTATTCAGGAATGTGAATTTAAATTCATTAGCTAGTAAAACTGAACATAAACCATACAGATAATAAATAATGATGGTATAATTATAATATATCACCAATGGGGTATATTTAAACTTAATGGTCATTTTTATTGAATATAAATACAATTATAATATTATTAATATAATTCTTCAAGAAATTACATTTTCCACATTGAAAATCAAATAAAAAATACGTACTTTGAAAATGTATGGAAAATTTTTACTTTTAAAATAACTTCATAATATGTTAAAAGAAGCATGAATGAAATGAGTGGTCATTATGGTGGGAATGTTCAATTCATGCTGATTATTTTAAAATAAATACTCCACTAACATTTTTGTAATAAATGTATAAAGGAATATCTTTTATAATTTAATGAAAATATTACTTTAAAATAAATTTGTATAAATTTAATCATGGATATAAATTATGATAATTAAAAATATGATAAAAAATAAAATTTTTGAAAATATTTTAAAAAAAACTGATTTTGATGAAAATATATTTTCAACCGAATAGAGGAATAAATTAATATTTTTAGAAAAAAATTTTCTTAGTCATATTAAGTATTAGGGAGATGAAAATTTTCCAATTCCATTAATATTTCATGATTTAATATAGGATAATAAATTTAATGGATTTTATTATATATTGAACATTTTGTTCCTTTAACAAAAACTCAACCGTAAACACTCCTTGTTAAAAATGGATTAATGGATAAACCAATACCAAAATGGTATTTCTGTTATAATTATCCCAATAAAAGAAATAAATTAAAATTAACCATTTATTAAAATAAATATGAAATGATTCATAACAAAAAATATAAATGGGTGAGTAGATACTAAATATATAAATAAATAGGTTCATAATATCATAAATGATTCAATAGAATATAAATATATGTACAATCCTTTACAACGATCATATATTAGATGTGAGTATTAATTAGACAATTTATTATGTGTACTAAATTTAAGTAAACATAAAAAATTTTAAATAGAAAATTTACATAATGAAAATACATTAAAAAACATTATTATAGAATATCAAACACAATGAAGATGTAATATATCCCAATAAAAAGAAATTGGGTTATGAAATTCATTGGATCTTGGTAACATTCATGTCAAATATCCTTGGATAAAATAATTCAAATTGAAACATAAAATATGATTAATTTTTAATTATTTTAGATTTAACATGTAAAATTGGATATATATAAACCATATAAAACACGTTAGGTGGACAACATTAAAATATTCTTAAATTTAAGGAAATTGAGACAAAATCCTAACCTCAAATTTTCATTCAATTGATTTTTCTATAAACACACATATAATTATGTTAAACACACTTGTTATTGATAAAGAAGACATATTTATATTTACAATATCACATTTGATATTACTAAAACTTATTATCCCTTGACAGTTAAAAAATAATAATTATTACCATTGTTTCTAATGCTAAATGCTTAATTTTCTAGTTCATGTTTTGTCACAAAAGATCTGTTTATTTGGTATAGGATTTAAATAAACCATCTATATAATTATATTAATGTTATTAATATAATATTTATTAATTATATATATTTTTAAAATTTAGTTTAGAATTTACAAAAGAAAAACCAATCAAATCGCTTCATGGAGACGACGTGCTGTTTATACACACGATAGATGATATGATTCAATTAATGTGGGAATGGGTAATGAATATGAAGATATATTAATTTAAAATAATTAATACAATCTAAAATTAAAAAAAACATGAATTATATCTATTATTATTAATATCCATGTGATTCGATTATGGAATACATAATTCATCATTTTGGTATGTGGTAGTTTGATACACACATGAGAGATGGATTTGTTTCACAATGTATGAATGTGGATATGGATTAATATTATTAAATCAATACAAAAAATATATATTTATATGGTACAATATATTTTTTATATTTAATGTTTTATTAGGTATTTTAATGTGATAAAAAATAAAGAAAAAGAAAGAGCTTCGTTAAGGAGATCACCATCTCTTAGATAATCCTCATTTGGTTTTCATCTGAAGGACTCTTGGGTTGGTCATTTGGGATTACCGTACCCTATAAAATGTGGATAAGGGTTATCCATTATTTTTACATGCTTTTTCCATTTTATTTATAATTATGGTAATTAATTTTTTAAACTTAGTAATTTATCCTTAATAATAAAATAAATATTTCCTTATTATATATTTTGAATCAAATAATTCATATTATGGAATCTAGTTTATCAAATAACTATTTATTATTTTGTGAAAAATTATTTTAGTACAACCATATGTAAGGTCAAAACCCTATTTTTTCATTAATCATGATAAATTGTTTTTACTATCTTCACTAATAATTATGTATACGATTTATGTTTACCATATTAAAAAATAATATATATTGTGATAAAAAATATATAAAATTTTTTATAATATTAAAATCACTAAAATAGTAGAATTTAATTTATAATTAAACGTGTAAAATGTGTCAATACTAGTTTTTCACAAAATTAATTTCTCAAGAATAAGATACTCTTACATTAACTATATGACTAGAAAAAACCATTATATTGATTTAAATTAATATATTTAGATTTATAATCAATTAAATTTATTTAAATAATTTTTATTTTTTATTAATATAGATAATTAAAATCGAGGAACATTATGTATTTAAGAACGCCATTTCGGAAAATGTTTTTAATCCTAAAAATAGCCATATTTGAATATCAGGTATAAAAAAAATAAAATTTAATTTGTTATTCTAAATCGAACTCAATAATTCTTGAGTTAATTTTAAATAAAATTAAATACATAATAAGGATTTTAAATTAAATAATATATTGAAAAGAAATTTCATTTTTATAATAACCACATTTTCACTATAACAATAATTTATTCCCATTACAGAAAAATCAAAAAAATTACACTAAACGGATTTTAATATTTTAATTTAAAAATTTATATAATTTATAAAATTAAATTTCTAAATGTATTATATATTAATTATAATTTCCTTCAAAAAAATTTAAAATTTTTTTACAAAATAAAATTTAAAGCATAAAATTAATTTAATAAAGAAATCATCTATTATTTACTAAATATTTATCAATAAATTTTATGGATTAAGCGAGATATATATGTAATAATATATTTACTCCTATTCATATGAACAATTTCAATAACTAGGTTATAAGAGTCAATTTAATATTTTACAGGTCGTTTAAGCTCGATGTTGCCTATCATATATGCTATTAAAGAGAATACTCGTCATTTAAAATCTTAGGGTTTTACATTATTATGAAAATTCATACATTTAATCCTAGAAATATGAACATACATACTAAAATTATTTTTTAGATATTAGGAAATAAAATTTTCAAAAACGCACTTTTTAATAAGGATTCATAAAACTTTCTCTTAAGAAAGTTAAAGGGAAATATTGAGGTCATCTAGAATAAAACATAATTAGGATTCCATGTTTGAGAAACTTATTGGGATGTAAAGACATGGACATAGATGAAATCTCTAAATAACTTTGGAGTGTGGCATCGATCATTGTTCCCATGAAAATGAATGATAATGATATAGTAAATTACTTTAAAACTATAAGACTATAATGAACGAAATATAAATTGATTCATAAAATTTGTATGCAATATAATAACACCATTGTATCGATATAAATTTCCTAGTGTTGGGTAATTTATTTACTATCATGGTAAAGAACATAGAAAAATATACTTACGTAATATAATCTTATTTTTAATAGCACAATTTTAGCTTCAAGTTGTGATTTTATTTATTTCTATTAAATTTCATACTTAATGAAACTAATATACGAAGAAATTTATTTATGCGTGATGTAAAACATTATATTCCTATATTAACTTCCTAAAAAGAGTTTCATGTCTATATATAAATCTCTAAATACTTACCAAACCCAATTTTGTTAGAAAAAGTTATCAAATATATTAAATAAATTTATAAAACCTTAATATTAACACCCAAAATTCAACACAATCCATTATAAAAATAATTATATGTTAATTTTTTAGAGAAAAATCATAATAAAATGGACATCACATATTCTTATGGTATTAATATCATCCTTTTAACCATTTGGTTGTGGTTTCAAGCCCCACAAACTTGAGGGATGGTACATACTTTAACTAGTATATTAAGATGTGATATTTCAAAAACAAAAATAAAATAATTCCTATAATGATCCCAGCTTATAACGAACCATAATTACCACAAGATCAAAGAGAATATAAACCATAAAATTTATAAATCCCTTCCATCTATTTCCACTAAATTTAAAGGAATTCATCCATAAATTAATTTTTCACAAAAACGTATACAAAACCATTGGGTTGTATTTCTTCAAATTTATCCCAAATTTTTCTCAACGTAGATACAATATCATCACAAAAAACATCAAAATATATTTTAAGATATTTATATTTCTATCATCCATAAAAACATAATCCTTTGATGGTATCCATAATAGTAATTTTAATCATACTTGATGAAATACATTCTATCAAAATTAACACCATCCTTATATGATTCATGAATAATATAACAAAAATTCCATTCGTAAAAATTCCTCTACAAAAGTGTAATGGAGTCATATTACCTAAATATTTCATCCCTTTTTACTACAAGTATTTGTATAACATTGGTACTACCATTTTTTATGATTAATTAGTTAATAGTGTTTAGTTAATAAAATAATTCATAGGTTCACCACATTAATGACAATAAATTATAAATGGATAATAAGGAAGAATTGTTTTTACTCCCCATTGAACTCTTCACTTTTCCTTTTCAATTAGTTTCTCTATTGAAATCATTCCCACACACAATAAAAAAATTAAAATTCCATTATTAAATTTTCTTTATTGTCTATTTATACATTTCTATCTTGAATGAAATCTAGCCTCCTATCCATAATGGTTTCCTCCACTCGATATCATAGAGGAATCAATCGTTATATTATTTGGTGAAGCCGAGAGTTGTTTATGGTGTAGGTTTTCAATCACATATTGTGATAACTAATTTGAAGAATCATGATATCTTTACGTCTAATCATTATCTCATTTGGATGCTCATAATCACCATGGTTTCCATCATATTCAATGTTTACATGATTATTTCATGTTTTAGTCATTGACGAAAACTAAGAATCCTTGTGTGAGAAACAAAAATCATAGTTGGATAACCATATAATGTTTTATAGGAGTTCTAAATCATTAAAACTTCATTTTTAATATAAGTCCTTTTATTTGAAATAATCCTTTCATTTATATCAACTATTCAAATCCATCATCTGTTTTCAAAAATGAAATATTAGTTATTAAAATTATTTCCCCTGAGAGTGTCAAAATTGGTGAATATTATAGCCCCATATCATGCACCAGGTTCTGTTTAAATCAAATCCAAACACATATTTTCGAGAGTTATTTCTCCAAGGTACGTTTGTGGGATATTCATATCCACATATAGTATCCATATCGGGATGTATTTCAAGTATTAACCATATAATATCTCCCTTAAACAAACATATAGACCTTATTTTATAATTATACTAAATATCTACCAAAAGGATAAGTTCCCTATGTTAATTTTTATTAAATATAGTTCCATGGGTTTTAAAAAATCATCCTCTAATATAAACTATAATTAAAAAACCCCAGTAGCCTAGAGGTTTGTGTTACCTTTGTATATTGGTATAAGATAAAAGTTATCAAATCCATTTGATCAAATAATTTAATAGTCCTAATAAAATAGTTTCATACTTCAATATCACATTAAATTTTAAAATATGAAATATAACATATTGAATGTAAAAAATTATGCATCCCTGAACTCAATCAATTATTATTTTTTCATATCATGTTTAAAAGAAAATAAGGGTGATCTCATATTTTAGTAAGAGTTATGTATAATTTATACTATCATGAATCATTAAAGAATAATCAATATGGAAATATAAATATGTGAAACCAAATTTCATTAAATCAATAACATTACTATCATTAATATATAGGGAAAAATCAATATGGAATGGTAAATAACCGACCACACATTCCATTTAATCAATAACTTGAGCATAAAATGAATCTACAAATAATTTCATTGAAAAATTTACATGGATATTAATAAATTAACTCCCAGTGATTTAAATTATTAATATTGGATGTTGTGTTATTATACATCATTATATATATTTTCAAGTCCATAGGCAATGTTATTTTCAGACATTGTTTAAAAAACAATTTAATACTTCATTGAATACTTGTCTCATGAAACTTGGTGATGTATATGTGGGATATATAATCAAGTCCCCAAACCTCAGTTTATTTTAAATGCATTCCCCATTGTTTTTATTCATCGATTTAATTCATGAAAAATATGCCTTGTCAATTTATAATTGTATTGAGTAAAAATTGGGATTTATCAATATTCTACATAGTTAATACAATATGATTATTAATAATACACTATTTATGAAAATGGTATGTGGATTATGTATTAAGAAAACCCAGGATAAATAATATTGATAATTAAGTGGAAACTAATGTCCATTGTTCACAAAAAAATGAATGAATTAACAGAAAGTTAACAACCAAAAAATTAATAAATAAACTAAAAACAAATTCTCTCCCTAGTCAAACTATTCATAATAATTATATGGAATTAATATGTATGGTATCATAAAAAATTATCCAAATTAGATCATATTTAAAATAAGGATTTATTTTAATTAATTAAAATAAATACAATAAAAATACCATTAAAATAATTCTTCAGAAATTCAAATCTTTTCACAATGGTTGTACTTTTTATAAACTACATATTTAAATAAAATTATGAAAAAAAATTATTCGAAATTGGAATTGTATAATGGTTAAGGAACCTTAAATATAATGAGTAGTAATGGTGGTGGAAATTATTTGTTCATGTGAATTACATTAAAAATATTTATCATCTAATATTTTTTTAATAAAATTCAAAGGGAACATTGTTTAGAAAATGGTTGGAAGAATCCTATAATATATCTACCTGAAAATAAAATAATGGGTAAAAGTGAATTTAAATAATCATATGATAATCTTAGAAAAATATTGAAAAACATTTCTAAAATACACTGATTTTGAAGAAAATTGATTTTTGACAGAAAAGATATGTAAAATCGTATTTTCATAAAAACAATTTATCAATCACATCAAGTATAATAGAGTGGATAATAGTAATATTAATTTAAAATTTCATCAAATAAATATAGGATAATAACATTAAGGGGTTTTATTAGGAATATATCTAATAAATTCTATCATTGTAATTTTGATCATAAAATACCCTAATTAAAATATGATTGAAGGAAAACCACATACTACATTGGTAATTCATGAATTATAAACCCAATGAAAGAAATAAAATAAAATGAATTGTTTAATGCATTGAAAATAATGATATTATAGGGAACTGTTTTTCCCATGAAATAATTTTAAATAATTATATATATATATATATCTAGAGCTAATATATGAGAGGATGTGCAATTTCAAGGCCTTGATGTGACCGTAATTACTTTTATAAGAAAATTAATTATATTTTATTATATGTACAAGAAATTATTAAAAAAATATGTAAATAATAAATAAAATCTCTTAAAAGATAATTAAAACCACAATTGGGTTTGGAATCAAAATTTACACAAGGTGTGACAAAATATTGGCAAGTGAAATGTGTTTTTACATGTTTATCATTAGTGATACATTTGGTGAAATAATTCATTCATTCATTCATTCATTATAACCTATCTAAATGATATATAAGAATACTTCAGGGATAAGTTTCCAAGGATAACCACATAAAACACAGTACAATTCTAGATCATTCCATCCTCATTAAGTTGGTAGTTCACCTTTGATAAAGATAAAACACTTGATCAGAGCATATCAGGAGGTAGTGAAAACATCAATTCCTTTAATCATTGTCTAGTGTGTTATTAAACATCAAATTATTCAATATCTAGGTTTGACTCTTCATTTTTTTGTTTATAAACTCTTTGGTTATAATTTTTGAGATGATCAATATATTATATCTATCTGCACGAATTGTAGCCTTAGCATTATACTATGTACTATTTTAAATTTTTTTATTTCAATTTATTCCAATTCTAGGTTTCCCCATTCATGTAAATTGGACAAGAAATATTGAAATAGACCCATAAACCTTTTTTGGTGCTTTTTCTTCATTGATTAATTAATTTTACTCATTGGATGGATCATGTGACCAAAGTTTGACCTTGACGGGTGATACCGGGTCCGATTGGACCCTCAGAAGCCTAATGAAATGGGGTACATGGCATATATTGATGAATCATGCAGAAAATTAGATAGGTTTATAAGATTTTGATGATTTTTTTAGAGATCAATGTTTAGAGGATAAATCTTATATGGTTTGGGGACTTGAAAAACACATGTCAACATTGCAATAGGTTAACAGATCGTATTTCCAGCGAATGACGACCAAAAATGATGAGTGGTGCCAAGATCTGAAAAAAGGAATTCATTCATGATGTTATCTATGGAGTATTTAATTAATTCAATGAGTGGATCATGGTTTTGGAATTCATAGAAAAACTATACAACAATCCATGTATTGGGATGAACACATGATGTGTATCCCCTTGGCATTGGAAACTAAAATGTCATATGTTTTTAATGAAGGAATGCCATGTTTCACTCCTACATTCTATGTAACTCTTCCAAATATGGATGTGAAATATGGAGGAACACATAGGCAGAACCCCATGTGAAAATAAATGGTTCAAGGAACACAGCGATGTACCGAAGTACAGAAACATGACCAAGGTGCATGAGTAGTGAACCTGAGTATTAGAACACTTTGTTTAGAAATCTTACACCCTTTATATCATTACATGGGATATAATATATGTATGAGATAAGGACACATATTGATAGTGGAGTGGTACCACACACAATGTAGGTCCTCTCACATTCCTTGTAACCCTTTGTCTCTTTCATGGAAACATCAATGTTCTATATATCCTTCGTTTGAACTCATATATTTTCTCACAAGTAGCCTATCTTTATTTTTTTTTCAAGTGTAACATTATGATTCCATTAGTGGTGTATTCTAATATATAATTTATAATGTTCTAGGAATGAATATTTTTTTAGTTGATGTCTAATGATGGCATTGATCATTCATGAAGACCAGAGGATTCATCCCAGTTGAACCCCCTCTCAGTTTGGGAGTGGGTTGTCAGGGAAAATATAGTGGAAACCCTGGTCACGCTGGATAAGGGTTCCTCGACCACTAGAGTGGAACCCCCCATCATCATGGGATCAGGCCCTTTAACGATACATTCAGTGTAGATCCCTCTATTGGATATGGTGCATGTACTCGATGAAACTAGGGTTGAACCCCTACTATACAAGGAAGAAGTTCCCTGACATATAATTATAACCCCTATCATATAGGGTGTAATTCCTATATGAATCTATATTTGAACCCTCTTTCATATCTGGGCATGGGTCCTTGACTTGTGAGTGGAAGTCCAAATCAGATATGTTACAGGTCCTCGGTGACACTTGTGTTAAACAACCCTATCACACCAATGATAATGTCCTAGACCTTTAATGTGAAACCCCCGTCAATATGTGTATAGTTACTCTACCTACTGAGTGGAAACCCTATCATACAGGGTGTGTGTAGTCATGACAATAGAGTGGAGAACCACTAACCCACTTGGGGACATGTCTTCTGCATCGAGTTGTTCCCCCTCAAATGTGCAACATATTGAAGAGGAATTATTTTACATAGACATCTACTTATGAGAAAACATGTGAGATGATGGGAATCATTGATGAAACTTTGGAACAAGTATATAATTTTCTCCGTAAGAATTTTCGTTAAATAGATATCCCATAAATATAGTGGTTAGGAATACATAATTCAGAAAATATATATTATTCAATATTCATACCTTTGGATTTTTTACTCTATTTCTATGACTCGTGAAGATGATCATGGTATGCCACATGATTTTTTTGTTTATCTTCTCATGGTTATATGAGACTACAATCCCTCTATGAGTGGAATAGATTCAATATGTACTTCATATACTCACTATGTTGATCCCCCAATTCATGGAAAAGGTTTCTTGCACCCTCTCATGGTTTTGGTTGAGCTATTATCATTGACCGTATCTTACATAAATGATATTTTTATTTAAATTATATATATTATTGATCCCCCATATACTTTTAATAAATCCTAATGGGTATCCTAATACTCACCCATACATGGGATTTTCCCAAACATTCGATGCCTTATAGAGAATAAAGATAGGTCGGTGGTGAATTTAGAGGATCATATGGACACTTGGTATGTTGGAACATGTATGGTGGTCACATCATAAAGATTAAGAGTGGTCTCTCTCAAAAATTTACATTTCCAATTTTTTGGGTCGGTAAATATTTCTTATTGGGCGTGAATTTTTTCCCATTACTATTAACATTTTACTATCGTCCTTCTATAAACCCACGTGGTTAGGCATTATTTGATTAAATTCTAGTTTTTATTTCTTTTAATAATATTCATCTTCAGTTATACAATGAAATGTTTAGTTTTGTGAATACATATACATAAGAAATACCCTCCCATTTAGTATATGTATTTCGGTGTTTTTATTGACCCCCTTATACTCTAGAGACATGCTTGGGGTAGTTGCATATTGACCCCCAACTTGGGGGTGTTTGTGAAAAAATTGTAACATTGCAGTTCATTTTATGAAGCAGTTTTCATACTATCCCCCTTATGAGTATTTTTTTGGGTGTAGAGAAGTAGTGTCAATGTATTTTGGGTGTGGATCTCATACCAGGGAATCCAAAGATTGTGCTGGCAGCTGACTTATCCATCCACCCAAATTGTTACTACCTAATTTTTGACATATAATTTCATGTAATTGGTTGTAGGGATAAATGGTACATGAAACATTTTGAATTGAGTTTTTTTATCCTTGAGTTATCTCAAATTTGTGTATATATATGTGTGTTCATCTCATTGTGGTACATCATGATATTTATCAAAATGCCACCATGATGAAAGACAAGAAATATAATGGTTCCAGATATTGATGAGGACCTGATGAGTAATGATGCCTTAGTTCTGGATCCATCCCACATGCTCTGTACTCTGAGTGGAAAGGTATTATAACCTCCACCTATCGAGCATCATATCATACCAGTAGACCCGAGTCATAATGAACATAGGATTAGTAGAATCCACATGTTCTAGTGCAAGTGGTCACTGATATTCCATGTAAATATAGATCCTTGAGTACTGGATGATTGGATAGTTTTGTTTCCCCATATATTAATGCTAATTCGAACCCTGGCATATTAGTTGGTTTCCCTTGTATCTAGCAATTTCCATGGAGTAGTTGGGAGGTAGGGGAGTATTTTTACCCAAAATCATGACGAGTCGAAAATCTCATGTGATTTATTCGATAACCTATTCCATGGGATGTAACACCCGAGACTTTTATGTTATTTAAATCATCAAAGGAATCTTTTCCTACACAACACTTTCTTGGCTTGCGTTACACGAAATTGCGACCTTCCTCGATAGCTTGCGTCGTCTGCAATACCAAGTTTCACTAAACAACGATATGCTATTAAAATATTATTAAAACTAACCGTTATGAATAGTAATAACCACTTTTTGAAATTTTGTTAATTTTATTTTTCAAAATTGAATTCATTTTTGGATTCGGAATACCGAAATTAGCCTAGGGTGAAATTTTGGTATTTTTCTGAAAACTTTCAATTTTTGATGAATAGTGAAACCACTAAGTGGTAGGTTAAAATCTGAATTTTGCATAAAACTTAATTTTACCGCTTCTGTGAATGGAATTTCGAAAATCTAATAGACACAGTTGATATCAGTAAGTAAAATTTTGTTCAATGAGATAAAAATAATTTTTTGGTGAATAGTAACATTTTACTTTTTTTACCGCGGTTAGTAGTAAATAGGGTAACTAAGGGTGAATATGATATTACTATTACCCTAACACATGTCCAAATTCTATTGGATAAGTGTAATTCGACCAAAAACAACCTTATGAATATAATATGACCATTTAGGTCCACTTGGATTAGATTATGACATTTAATATTATTTTATTTAATGAATAGTTAAAATAGTTAAAATCAAAGTTTAATAACTAAAACATTTTTAATATAGGGTTTTACATACGATAAATTAGACTATAAATATTAATTAGAAATATAAAAAGATTTCCTACATAATGGTATTTTATTTGTAATTTTTAAACATTAAATAATTTAATTTATTTACGACACAATGATGATGTAGTAATTATCTTATTAATGAAATATTGACATAATTGATGTTATAAACACCAAAATAAATGTAATTTGAGACTTTTTATAAATCCCACTAATTTTATAGGTTAATATGACATGTTAGTATTTATTTAATTAAATTTTTTCGAACTTATCATTCTGTTATGATTTTTACAAAAATCAATTACTAAATATAGTCAAAATGGACATAAAATAGTTTTTAAAACAAATATTATATTATTAATTGTTATTTTATTCCTAAAAATCTAAGGTTCGTCCAAATGACTTAGATAAAGTTATATATATTAATAATAAACAATTTGAGGTTCGTTTGGCTTCTTATAGTAAGTTTATTAACCTTATATTATAAGAACACAAGAAGACACCATAAAATTAAACTTATTTAACTTAATGTTAAATCTAAATGATAAGGTTAAAATAGGAACCTAAACGTGTCTAAATTCTATGGTATGAGAGTATTTCGACCCATCCCCACCTTATCTTCGAAATATATCAATTTGGAGCTATTTAAAACCGAAATTGACTTTATAATAAAATAATAGTTTTTGTTATTCCAAAGGTGCCCCTCTCCTCCCTTATAAAAGGACACCTCCTCCCCGTCTTCCTCACACAACTTTGAGCCTTCAAGCTCGGCCAACCCCTGCCACTTTCTCCTCTACACTTCCCTAGAAACATCCTAGAGGTTCTGTTCTTTTTCAAAGACCCATTTTAGTGCCCTAAAATAAGGTCTCAAAGAAGCACTTCAAAGAAGAGGTAATGTCCGTTACCGATTCTTTCATCTTTATTTATTCTTCCACATATTATTATTTAGTTGTTTCATTATGAAGTAATAACATCAGTATCACTCATATACTGATATGTTATTATAAGTATGAAACAACCCTATTTCACCATCTATCCATCCTACGGAAAAAGAAATCACCGCGCGTGCGTACGTACGGAATACCGTCTCCACGCCGTGGTGTAATCTATTTTCCACCACCACCATAATTTGATGGGTATAATGGTGTAAATAATGACTATATATCACTATTATAAAGTGATATTGATTCTGAAATAGTATACATACACACCAATACAATTCCACGATCATAGGAACGATATCATCACTCGTGCGTACGTACGGCATACCGTCTCCACGATGTGATGCGACTCGTTCTACATGATCTTTCTTTTCATAATGATTATATAAATGAATTGAATGAATGAATATGATATATATTACACTAATACCATTCTGGAAATGAGGTATCTATAACCTAAAGAAAATAATAATAATTTATTCAACAAAACATGCATAAGAACAAAAATTTATAAACACCTGAATAACATGTAGCAATGAAATATTACTACTAAGAAGCTTAGAATATGACCATATATGATATCATAAAAAAAAGTATGATTCTTGATTAAGTCAATAACATTATTTAAATCATTATACAGGAGGTTCGGACACTTACAAAGCAAGTCGGACCTAAGGTAAGGGAAAATATCACAATCTCATTTTTATCCGAGATTGTTTATACTTTGGTATTTACTGGGGTGTATTTTATCATCCACGTCCATGTTTCCTCAATATGTAATATTATTTCCATTCACCTACAATTTTTTTAAATCCAATTTTACCCTTCTGTGAGTTTTTAGTAAAAGATATGAAAGGAATCTTTTGTCATTTTTCGTACGAGGTACTTTTTGACTTTTCCGACAAAAGTACGAGAAGAATGTTTTTTTTAACTAATACGGCATGAATGGATTTTTAAAACATTATTTCCAAGAAGCATACTTTACAAGTTTTCAAGTTTATTTTTAATCAACTTCTCTTAGTTTAAAATTGTATGACATGTTAAGAAAGGAAAAGTGTATTGAAGTAGAAATGATATTTTCCTCAAGAATGAAGTTCAAGTGTTTTATCAAAATTATTTTCCATCTAAGATAATAAAGGGTTCTATTTTTGTCCCTATTATTACATTGATTTGATTATGTTGTGATGGAATTATTTTTATGAATTCCTTTATCGTATATGATTTGTTTTATGATTTCATGATGTTTAAGATTCCCATTTTTATTACATGGGTTATGAAATGATGTATGATTTATGATTTTGTGGCACACATAAGAATGGTATCATTATGAGATGGGTGGGACCTATATCTCCCTCCAATGCATTGGGTAAAGATTTTAAATCTCATGAGATAGACATGGCTGGAATGGTAGGTTATACTAGTTCAGTGAAACAGGACTGAAACGAGGGTGACTCGGTTCAGAAAGGGACTTTGTCCACTATGATAGTCTTGCCCATGAGTCTTGACTAACAAGAAATGATTCTCTATGATTATGCGTGTATGTCACAAATTTTCATGTTTTATGTTATGATTATTATGATTACATTTCATTGCCATGATTTATCCCATGTTATGAAATTATGATCTCTTTTGCAGGTTAGGATTTCCAAAAGTTATGTGCTTGTGTATACGATGTGATTGATATTTCTTTTGTTTACCCTTACTGAGCATTTGAGCTCACCCTTTTGTATGTTTTCTTTCCCCAGGTCAGGAAGAAGGTTATTAAGTAAGATATTCCAAAATGGACTATTGATATGATGAAATAAATGGGAGACAATGTAGACGCTTTATGAACCTGTTGTTTATGTTTCCCAGTTTCTAAAGACACTATACATATACAGTACTTTCTTGGTTTTGTTATATGTTGTAATAAGTATGCTTCAATTTTTAAGTATTAACAATGTATGTAATGTATGGGTCGTTATAGTTGGTATCAGAGGAAAGGTATAGTCAACCTTTGGAAACTAGGATGTGAATGCCTTAGTAAGAACCCTAAGGATAAGTCTAAGCATAGAACACAATATTAGTGTTTTAGAAATGACCATGAATAACCTAGGATAAGACCTTAAGTGCGAAATTTTATTCATGATTATGTGGTTTTCCTATTATAATTAGTGTTGCTCACACTATTCTTCTTGGTTTTAGTCAATGGCTGGAACCCGAATGAACCATGTTAATGCGGAATGTGACGGGTAATGGAAGGATTGTCCCCCTGAGCAACCAAACGTTATGGGAGCTGGAATGCAAAATCTTGTAGCCATGCTCAAACAACTTTCTCAAGCTATGAATCATGCAGTACTTCCAAACGAGCAAAGGAAGGAGCAACATTCTGTTGAATCCTTCATGAGGCAGCGTCCACCTTCTTTCAGCGGGTCTACTGATCCATTAGTTGCTGAACAGTGGATTAGTACTACTGAAAAGATATTTTCAGTTCTTTAATGTTCTGAACATGATAAAGTCATCCTAGCAGTGTATCGTTTGGAAGGAGATGCTGATCAATGGTGGAATCTTATTAAGAATACGAGGCAAAGAGATGAAATTGAGTCCATGGAATGGGACGAGTTCAAGAACTTATTTTTCAATAAGTACTTCCCTCATATTCTCCAAACAAAGATAGAGAAAGAGTTTCTTGAACTGAAGCAAAAGGATGATGAATCTGTTGGTACCTATGAAGAAAATTTTACAAGACTTGCAAGGTACGCTTCTGGTATTATTATCCAACCTGAGAGTAAGATCGATCGATTCTTTAGTGGCTTAAAACCAATTCTTCGAAGGGAGTTAGCCATAAGGGACTTCAATAGCTACGAGGAAATCGTTCGATGTGCTCTCAAAGTCAAGATAGAGATTGGAGTAACCCATCAGTCATATGGGTTTGATAAAAAGAGGAAAATGGAATTCAAAGGAAAATCTAAAGAGCACACTGAAAAGAAGATGAGCTTTCCCTTATGCTCAAAGTGTGGAAAGAAACATGGAGGGAGTTGTCTTAAAGGGAAAAGTAAATGTTTCAAATGTGGAAAGGAAGGTCATCGGGCATTTGAATGTCGCGATGATGGGAAGAAGATGTCTAATGATGCAAACAAAGGAAGGGATACACAGAATGAACCTACTACACTTCAATGTTTCAAGTGCAAGGAGATGGGGCATTATACCAATAAATGCCCTAATCCAAGGGTTAATGATGATGGTCGACGTCAACAAACTCTTAAGGCTAAAGACAAAGGGAAGTCATATTCAATTTCTATCAGCGATGTGGAGTACGATAACGATGTGGTGAAAGGTACACTTACCATCCACTCTAAAGAAGCAAATGTTTTATTTGATTCTGGATCCACCCACTCTTTTATTTCTGAAGAATTTTCTAAGGGTATCACCGTATTACCTCAATAATTAGATGTTGAGTTAGCTGTGACAACACCTAATGGCACAACAGTCGCATCGAAAGTTTATAATTCTTCTCCGATCGAAGTTTGTGGGAAAGTGCTTCCTGCAAATCTAGTGATCCATCCTACAGTGGAATTTGATGTGATTCTTGGAATGTATTGGCTTTCTTTATATGGAGCTCATATCAATTGCCAAAGAAGGGAAGTCACATTTCATATTCCAGATCAATCTATGATCGTCTATCAATGCAAGGATGAACATAACCTTCCAGTGGAAATTTCTTCCATTTTATGGGTATTGATTCCACTAAATGAAGGTTATTTATCTCAAATGGTTGGTGAGAAACTCATGATTAAGAATATTCCCATCGTACGGGAGTTTGATGATGTCTTTCCAGAGGAATTACCGGGTCTTCCACCAAATCGTGAAGTTGAGTTTTCAATAGAACTCGTACCAGGTGCTTTGCCTATTTAAAAGACACCTTATAGAATGGCCCCAATTGAGTTGCAGGAATTGAAGAAGCAACTCCAAGAGAATCTTGATAAGGGATTCATACGCCCTAGTGCGTCACCTTGGGGAGCACCTGTTCTATTTGTTAAGAAGAAAGATGGATCAATGAGACTCTGCATTGATTATCGAGAACATAACAAGATCACTATCAAGAACAAATATCCTCTCCCACACAATGATGACCTATTTGACCAACTACGCGGAGCTCAATAATTTTCCAAGATTGATCTTCGTTCAGGGTATCATAAATTAAGGGTCAAAAGGGAGGATATACCAAAGACGGCTTTCCGTACAAGGTATGGACACTATGAATTTATAGTGATGCCATTTGGTCTTACTAATTCCCCTGCTATCTTCATAGATCTGATGAATAGAGTCTTTAGAGACTATCTTGATCAATTTGTGGTAGTCTTTATAGATGATATTCTTATCTATTCAAAGAGAAAGGAAGAACATGAAGATCACTTGAGAATTATATTGAAGACCCTGAGAAAGGAGAAGCTTTATGCCAAATTTACCAAGTGTGAATTTTGGCTTCAAAAAGTTGCATTTTTGGGTCACATAATCTCAAAAGAGGGGATATCCGTGGATCCATCAAAAACAGAGGTTATTAAAAGATGGTCGAGACCAACAATAGTAACTGAGATCCGAAGTTTTCTTGTTTTGGCTAGATATTATCGACGTTTTGTGAAAGATTTTTCACGATTATCTAATCCACTCACCAAGTTGACTCGGAAAGGAGTTAAGTTTGTCTGGATGGAGGAATGTGAAGGGAATTTCAAGGAGTTGAAAAGAAAGTTATCCAATGCACCTGTGCTCACACTTCCTTGTAGTGGAGAAAGGTTTGTGATCTATAGTGATGCATCCAAGAAGAGATTAGGGTGTGTTTTTATGCAAAACGATACGGTGATAGCTTATGCCTCACGACAGTTGAAAATCCATGAGCAAAATTACCCAACACATGATTTGGAGTTTTCTGCGGTAATCTTTGCATTGAAGATTTGGAGGAATTACCTTTATGGTGAAAAGTGTGATATTTATACTGATCATAAAAGTTTAAAGTATATTTTCACACAAAAGGAGCTGAATATGCGTCAATGAAGATGGTTGGAGCTGATTAAGTATTACGACTGCTCAATCCATTACCACCATGGGAAAGCAAACAAGGTGGCAGATGCATTAAGTCGACAAGACCATGCTAGTTTATCCATGATGAGGATCACAAAAGATCCAATATTTATGGATTTACAAAGGATGGATATTGGAATTATAATGGAAGGGGAAAAATCTTATCTTTCTCAAATGACTGTTCAACCATCTATACATGTGAAGATTAAAGAGGCACAGAAAGAAGATGTTGAGTTACAAAAGAAGGTGAGAAATATTCCTGAGTTCAACCTTGATTGTGATGGGATAATAAAGTTCAGGAATCGGGTTTGTGTTCCTCCCATCCCCGAATTAAAGAAGGAGCTGCTGGGTGAGGCTCATAGTTCTTCATTCTCAATTCATCCTGGAAGCACGATGATGTATAGGGATCTGAAAGAGTACTTCTGGTGGGATGGCATGAAAAGAGATGTTGTTTAATATGTCTCTCGATGCTTGGTTTGTCAACAAGTTAAAGCTGAGAGACATAAGTCTAAGGGGATGTTACAACCATTACCCATACCCGAATGGAAGTGGGAAAACATCACTATGGACTTTGTCACAGGACTTCCTAAAACATCCAAAGGGAATAATGCTATCTGGGTCATTGTTGATCGTCTTGCAAAGTCTGCACACTTCATTTCTATTAGAGAGGATTTCTCTCTGGATCAGCTTGCCAGGTTATATGTAAAGTAAGTGGTAAGATTGCATGGAGTACCACATTCTATTATATCTGATCAGGATCCGAGATTTACCTCGAAGTTCTGGCGAAGTCTTCAGCATACTCTGGATAAAGAGTTGAGTTTCAGCACTGCTTATCATCCTCATACAGACGGTCAGTATGAATGAAAAATTCAAACCCTAGAAGATATGTTGAGAGCTTGCTCTATGGATTTCAAAGGAGGTTAGGATCAACACCTACCTTTGGTGGAATTTTCTTATAATAATATCTTTCACTCCAGTACTCAGATGGATCCTTATGAAGCTCTCTATGGAAAGAAATGCAGGACTCCAACTTGCTGGGATGAAGTTGTGGAAAGAAAGCTATTAGGACCTGATCTCGTTGAGGAAATGGCAGAAAAGGTCAGATCTATTCAAAAACACATAAGAGCATCTCAGAGTCGATAGAAAAGTTATGCCGACAGCCGAAGAAAAGACCTAGATTTTGAAGTGGGTGATAAAGTGTTCTTATGAATATCTCCCTGGAAGAGGGTTATGAGATTTGGAAAGAAGGGGAAGTTGAGCCCTAGATATATCGGTCCTTTCGAAATACTGGATCGTGTTGGGAAGGTAGATTACCGATTGGAGCTTCCACCGAATCTCTCTCAAGTTCACGATGTGTTCCATGTATCTCTCCTGAGAAATTACATACCTGATCCTTCACATGTACTCAGCTCAGAAGTTGTACCGCTGGAGGAGGATCTTTCTTATGAAGAACAACCGATAGAGATTCTGGATCGTAGCGAAAAAGTCCTACGAAACAAGACCACTCGATTGGTGAAAGTTTTATGGAGGAACCACCAATTAGAAGAAGCTACATGGGATCTTGAGGATATGATGAGGGAGAGGTATCCTCATCTGTTTGTTACAAAGTGACGAATTTCGAGGGCGAAATTCATTTTATGGGGGGTAGAATATAACACCCGAGACTTTTATGTTATTTAAATCATCAAAGGAATCTTTTTCAACACAACACTCGCTTGGCTTGCTTTACACGAAATCGCATCCTTCCTCGATAGCTTGCGTCGTACGCAATACCGAGTTTCACTAAACAACGATATGCTATTAAAATATTATTAAAACTAGCCATTATGAATAGTAATAACCAATTTTTGAAATTTTGTGAATTTTATTTTTCAAAATTGAATTCATTTTTGGATTCGGAATACCGAAATTATCCTTGGGTGAAATTTTGGTATTTTTCTGAAAACTTTTAATTTTTGATGAATAGTGAAACCACTAAGTGGTAGGTTAAAAACTGAATTTTGCATAAAACTTAATTTTACCACTTCGGTGAATAGAATTTCGAAAATCCGACAGACATGGTTGATATCAGTAAGTAAAATGTGGTTCAATGAGATAAAAATAATTTTTTGGTGAATAGTAACTTTTTACTATTTTTTACCGCGGTTAATAGTAAATAGGGTAACTAAGGGTGAATATGATATTACTATTATCCTAACACATGTTCTAATTCTATTGGATAAGTGTAATTCGACCAAAAACAACCTTATGAATATAATATGACCATTTAGGTCCACTTGGATTAGATTATGACATTTAATATTATTTTATTTAATGAACAGTTAAAATAGTTAAAATCAAAGTTTAATAACTAAAACATTTTTAATATGGGGTTATACATAAGATAAATTAGACTATAAATATTCATTATAAAGATAAATAGATTTCCTAGATAATGGTATTTTATTTTTAATTTTTAATCATTAAATAATTTAATTTATTTATGACACAATGATGATGCATTAATTATCTTATTAATGAAATATTGACATAATTGATGTTATAAACACCAAGATAAATGTAATTTGAGACTTTTTATAAATCCCACTAATTTTATAGGTTACTATGACATGTTAGTATTGATTTAATTAACTTTTTTCGAACTTATCATTCTGTTATGATTTTTATAAAAATCAATTACTAAATAGTGTCAAAATTGACATAAAATAGTTTTTAAAACAAATATTATATTATTAATTGTTATTTTATTCATAAAAATCTAAGGTTCGGCCAAATGACTTAGATAATGTTATATATATTAATAATAAACAATTTGGGGTTCGTTTGGCTTCTTATAGTAAGTTTATTAACCTTATAGTATAAGAACACAAGAAGACACCATAAAAGTAAACTTATTTAACTTAATGTTAAATCTAAATGATAAGGTTAAAATAGGAACCTAAACTTGTCTAAATTATATTGGATGAGAGGATTTCTACCCATCCCCACCTTATCTTCTAAATATATTAATTTGGAGCTATTTAAAACCGAACTTGACTTTATAATAAAGTAATAGTTTTTGTTATTCCAAAGGTGCCCCTCTCCTCCCTTATAAAAGGACACCTCCTCCCCCTCTTCCTCACACCACTTTGAGCCTTCAAGATCGACCAACCCCTGAAACTTTATCCTCTCCACTTCCCTAGAAACATCCTATAGGTTCTTATCTTCTTCAAATACCCATTTTAGTTCCCTAAAAGAAGGTCTCAAAGAAGCACTTCAAAGAAGAGGTAATGTCCGTTACCGATTATTTTATCTTTATTTCTTCTTCCACTTATTCTTCTTTAGGTGTTTCATTATGAAGTAATAACATCAGTATCACTCATATACTGATATGTTATTATAAGTATGAAACAGCCCTATTTCACCATCTATCCATCCTACGGAAAAAGAAATCACCGCGCGTGCGTACGTACGGAATATCGTCTCCACGCCGTGGTATAATCTATTTTCCACCACCACCTTACATGGATGGGTATAATGGTGTAAATAATGACGATATATGACTATTATAAAGTGATATTGATTCTGAAGTATTATACATATACTCCAATACAATTCCACGATCATAGGAACGATATCATCACTCGTGCGTACGTACGGAATACCGTCTCCACGATGTGATGCGACTCGTTCTACATGATCTTCATTTCATAATGATTATATAAATGAATTGAATGAATTAATATGATATATAATACACTAATACCATTTTGGAAATGAGGTATTTGTAACTTAAAGAAAAGAATAAGAATTTATTCGACAAAACACGCATAAGAACAAAAAGTTATAAACACCCAAATAACATGTAGCAATGAAATATTACTACTAAGAAGCTAAGAATATGACCATATATGATATCATAAAAATAATTATGATTCTGGATTAAGTCAATAACATTATTTATATCATTATACAGGAGGTTCGGTCACTTACAAAGAAAGTCGGACCTAAGGTAAGGGAAAATATCACAATCTCATTTTTATCCGAGATTGTTTATACTTTGGTATTTACTGGGGTGTATTTTATCATCCACATCCATGTTTCCTCAATATGTAATATTATTTCCATTCACCTAAAATTTTTTTGAATCCAATTTTACCCTTCGGTGAGTTTTTAGTAAAAGATATGAAAGGAATCTTTTGTCATTTTTCGTACGAGGTACTTTTTGACTTTTCCAAAAAAAGTACGAGAAGAATGTTTTTTTAACTTATACGGCATGAATGGATTTTTAAAACATTATTTCCAAGAAGAATCCTTTACAAGTTTTCATGTTTATTTTTAATCAACTTCTTTTAGTTTAAAATTGTATGACATGTTAAGAAAGGAAAAGTGTTTTGAAGTAGAAATGATATTTTCCTCAAGAATGAAGTTCAAGTGTTTTATCAAAATTATTTTCCATCTAAGATAATAAAGGGTTCTGTTTTTGTCCCTATTATTACATTTATTTGATTATTTTGTGATGGAATTATTTTTATGAATTCCTTTATCGTATATTAATTGTTATATTATTTCATGATGTTTAAGATTCCCATTTTTATTACATGGGTTATGAAATGATGTATGATTTATGATTTTATGGCACACATAAGAATGGTATCATTATGAGATGGGTGGGACCTATATCTCCCTCCAATGCATTGGGTAAAGATTTTATATCTCATGAGATAGACATGGCCGGAATGGTAGGTTATACCGGTTCAGTGAAACAGGACTGAAACGAGGGTGACTCGGTTCAGAAAGGGACTTTGTCCACTATGATAGTCTTGCCAATGAGTCTTGACTAAAAAGAAAGGATTCTCTATGATTATGTGTGTATGCCACAAAGTTTCATGTTTTAAGTTATGATTATTGTGATTACATTTCACTGCCATGATTTATCCCATGTTATGAAATTATGATCTCTTTTGCAGGTTAAGATTTCCAAAAGTTGTGTTCTTGTGTATACGATGTGATTGATATTTCTTTTGTTTACCCTTACTGAGCATTTGAGCTCACCCTTTTGTATGTTTTCTTTCCCCAGTTCAGGAAGAAGGTTATTAAGTAAGATATGCCAAAAGGGACTATTGATATGATGAAATAAATGGGAGACAGTGTAGACGCTTTATGAACCAGTTGTTTATGTTTCCCAGTTTCTAAAGACACTATACCTATACGGTCCTTTCATGGTTTTTTTATATGTTGTAATAAGTATGCTTCAATTTTGAAGTATTAACAATGTATGTAAAGTACGGGTCGTTATATGGGAGGTACTACCCCTCATGGATGTTATTGTTTCAGATTCAAGAGCTTCTAGTGCCGCAAAAGGTAGGGAGGGCTATGGCTGAGTATGTAGGTAGGTTCGTAGACTATACCTAGTACTCCCATGATATAACTCGATATGACTACTTCTAATAATAAATGTTTGAACATATAATCTGCAGAGATATCCATAATTTCGTAGATACCATTTCATCCACACCTATTCTATGATTTTAGAGTAGGTACTGCTGATAGAGAGATTTTTGTTAGAGGGATGACATGTGGTTGGATAATGTAGTGGGTGCTACTATGTGGAGTCATTTTCAGTAGCTAGAAAACACCAGGGACCATGTTATTTTTTAGGATACAACCACATGATTAGATTTAGGTGCATAGTTGTGGGGTACAAGGATAACACAGAGCACTAAGGTATGATAGAGTGGGCCAGTGCTATGGTTGTGATGGGCGAGGTCACATAGTGGGAGACCTCCCGACTAAACATACCATGAAGCACGAGAAGATAGATGATATACTTCCACAGTTGTGGAAGCATCGTAATCCAAGACCCCCATGTAGTGGAATGGGTGGTCCCAAGGGAGGCATATCTAGAAGAGGAGAAGGATGAGATATGGTTTCAGGATAACACTATACAAATCTTCCACCCTAACCACAAGGATTCTAACATCAGGATCAGGTAGCTACCATTCCTAGCCATGGATAACTGTAAGATATATAGTCTTATTACCTTAAGGAACAATATATTATTATAGGTTTGATCTGTATGTATTTTAATATTCCTTTGTTGTTATTAGAAATAGGTTCATGTCATTCCTTCATCTACATCATCCTAGAATGAGAGATGGAGGTCCCATTTGAGGTTTTATCTTAGTAGTGTCATATTGATGTTCCTATGGGGAATTATTTTTATGAAACATTTATCTTCCAATAGTGAAATATTTTTCATCATGTATAGAGTATCATGTGAGGACCATTTGTTCATCACGATGGAACCATATGATGTAATCATAGGTATGTATTAGATATCCCCGGTCTGATCCCATATTAACTATCTCCACAATAAATCCAAATTCCTTTATACTAATGTGAAAAGATTCTATTTTATTGGTGAGAGGGATTCCATGGAAGGATGTGTATGTTCCTCGTGTATGAGACTATAACCCCTCACCAATATGCTTCCAAGAATATCCCTTAGTGTGGAACACTATTCGGGCTTCTAAATACCTATAATTGTGTAAGACTATATGGATTTATTTCTTTAGGATGTTTGGGGACTATCTCTGAGGCGAGATATGGAGTTTTTCATCGTCTTTAATCCTACGACCACTCTTATGTATTCTGTGGCATATCATATGGACTCTATCGAGATCCAAGAGCTACAGTTTTAGTTGGATGACATTCATGTGAAGGTTTCAATTAGGCCTACTGTATCCCCCAGGCATCCATTGTTTTGTTCAATAAAACGTTGAATGGGAACTTGTGGATTTTTATGTATTATCATTTCCCGAATGAGGCTATAATAAAAAAAATAAGATATCCATCTCATGGAATGAAGACCTATTTGACCATATTTGAGATAGACGATACATGTGGAAGAATGATCTCAGGTCTGGGTAGCACTAGCTGATGGTTTGTAAGGTTGATATTCTAAGGCTAGAATTATGATGGAATTATGAACACTATATGGTAATTGGGATTCCATTTGGTATGTTAAATTCCCCCAACCATGCATTTGGATTTAGTGAACTAGTTATTGCATCCATAATTCCACTAAGTTTGGTTGTATTAATTAACAATATACTCATCTACTTTGAATAAGATGAGGAACATGTAGGTAAATTAATTATGGTTCTTGATTTTATTAAAGAGTACCATCTTTATGGGAAGAAATTGAAGTGCTAGATATGATTCACAATGATCGGTTTCTAGGGAATGTCATTTCGTAGCATGGTTTCTACATGGACCTAGAGAAGATAAATGTAGTTATTTCATTAGATCCACCCATATATGTGTCTGAGGTGTGGTGATTTATTGATTTAAATGGATACTATAGATGTTTTATGGAATAAATCTCCACAATTATAGTCCCATTTACCATATGGACATGGATGATGATGCTGATAATCTAGTTTGGGAAGTTCCATAGGGCATTCAAGTAGTTGAGGATGAGGATGATGATATCTTCTATATATTGAGACTACTAAAGGGGGCATGGAGTATGCAGCGCATTATGATACCTAAGGATCTTGTGTCAGATATTTGTTGATACAACCGCAAGAAACTATTGGATACAGGTTGAGGTAGCTATGAACCCGTTAGAAGAACTATGGGACTCATTAAATTGATATGATATATGTAGTATTCTACCTAAGGATACAGAGGGACTACCTTATGTGGTAGTGATATGTTATTTACTCAAACCATCATAGTATCATGTACATCATCATTCATAGAGACTTGAACTTGAGATATCATTCCTGGTTTGAGTTCATAATATACTTTGACATAGAAATATTATAAACATCATGCAAGGGATTGATGTTTTTGAATTCCATTAATATGATTTCACAGGATTTCTTAGTGCCTAAGACTTTAGAGGAGTTGGCACTCTTACGGATGTCCATGCTACAGTAGGTGGGTGCAATTTTTAATTAGTCAATGTTATTGAATCCTTTACTCCTCTTGTCTTTGAGAGAGTCACAGCTGGTGGACATCGACTGTGTTTTATTATATGACCAGATATCCTTGGGAGACTCTCCAGATGGATATTTAAATGAGGGAATCATATCATATTTTTCTAAGAATGTATGGTTGTTTCAGTCAAAATTCATGAGCAGGTTCTTTGAGGGTTCCCCAATTCACCACTAGTTTTCTACACCATTGTAAGGGAGATGTATAATCACCTTTAGTGGAAGTTTTGGTGGTCTAGAATGACATGAAAAGTAGAAAATTGCATCTAATATGGCCTCACCTACCAGTCAGTGTAAAATGAGAACCATGTTCCAAATGGTTTTTTGTCATCCCCTTGAGACCCTATAATAGAAGAGGGTCAATATCTATGGACTATGTGAATGAGATTCCAAACATATAGAAGGTCCAAGACACAATATAGGAGATAGTTAACCAACTCATGAAGTCAACACACTTCTTTAATAATAGTTAGCAGTGTTCATTAGATATTATGGGGGCATCTATATGTTTGGGAGATCCTTCTCCTTCATTGGGTTCCCATGATGATTTACTCTTTTCATGATAAGTAGTTAACATCACAATTATGGGTAGGCTATCATGTATAATTATAATCCCAAATGAGGATGTGTACATACTTTTACCCTCATATAGATGGGAACACAAAGAACACTATATAGGTTTTGAAGGACATGTGGTGGTATGGACTGTTATACATTGGTCGGAGATGGTATGATAACTTTCCCTTGGTGAAGTTTGCATACAAAAATATCTACCACTCTAGTATCCTAATGTATCCTTTTGAGGCCTTGTAGGGAATACCTTGAAGGTCTCCACTATACTGGAAGAGAAATGTGAGACATCTCAACTTGGACAAGAGATTGTTCAATTGAAAACATAGAAAGTCTATGGAATGTCTCAGAAATTTCGTATATATATTTTTAATTATATGGATTTTTTACGAGACCGTTAAAATTGATGGAACGTGATTCCGTGGCCTGTAGTTCCTAGAATGATCTGTCAAAAAGTGTTAAGTATAAATTAGTCCATGTGAGTAGTTTTCCTTAAAAATTATAATAACACATAAATGGGTTTCAATATCAAAAATCTGAGGGCACCGTTGCATTCATGATTGTAGGTTTACCCCAGGTTCAACTTAATTTTAGTTGGCACACGCCTCCAGTGAGAAAACCCAAAAATAGAATAATCGTAAATAAAGTAATTAAATAAAAATATTTTATTTTTCAAATGCTTATTACTCATGATAAATGACTTAGATTCAAATTCTGAGACGACTGGTGAACTCGGGAGGAAATGATTTCCTTAGGTAGACCCTAACATTGCCAGACGTGGGCCACCAGTGGAATTTAGTTTTTCACCACAAAAAAAATAATTAAGTAAAAATTATTTTATTTTATAATCCTTAACTTCTAAATGGTATCTAATATTGAAAATCTAAGAGTACCATTGAGCTTGTGAGGGTGTTTTCTCCTTGGGTGGAGCCTAACCTCGACTGGCACGGGTCTAGGGTGATTTTTTTAATTTTTGAACTATATTTATGGTACGTTCAGTAAGCGTGCGGGTAGTGATTTCTATCTTTTGAACTGGTGCTCGGATTAAAAATCTGAGTGATCCATTGAATCTGAAGTGTGATGATTCTCTTAAGGAAGGCTTAATTTCGACCATAGTTGGTTGGGTGATAAATTTCCTTTTTTTTGACTATTTAAAGAAATAATAAAATAACATCGTAATCCTTATTTTATATATTTATTTATTTTATTACTACCACCTGTTAAGGGGTCGTTCCAGGGACTGCAGGGCTAGTCAGACATTTAATCTTGGATATTAAGTGCTCGGATTCACTTTGGTTGCGTAACCATCCCGTGTGTAATTAATTTGGAACATTAATTACCTCAATTATTGAACAAGATTAATTACTCGATGCATTACACACCCTTTATCCCCTCTATTTAAATAGGGCTTGGGGTAATGTTTTTGACATGGATTCATCGAGAGAGGAACCGCTGACGAAGTGACGTGAAACCATACACTAATGGAGACGGATGTTCAGGTGGCACTGAACCGTGATCGACAAATATAGGTATAAGTGTCTGTCCTTAAAACATTACATAATATTGAATTAAATGAAGAACTCACATTGAGGAACTTTTCAGGTTTATATTTTTAGAGAATTGGGACATAACTATTACATCTCAAAAGATGAAAAAGTAGACAATTCTACTTAGTTTCCATTTTTTCCACAAAATAAAATCTCTTTGAAAAAAAGAGTAATGTATACTTCCTTGTTTCATACAACATCACTTTTCCATGATCCCTTCTTTGACCCTGTTCCTCTTTATGTCATGTTATAAACATTTCAAAAACATTGTATGAGCACAAAAATCTCAATAATAGATACACAAAGAAGGAAATCTGTTAGTTTTTCAAAATAACAAGTAAACCATGAATACATTATCATAAGAAAAATACATATCACCTTTATTAATTAGTAAATACTCTTCAATGAATAAAAGATCATTTCATACCCTTTTCTAATAAAAAGATTACCATAAAACCCATTCAATGAAAACATAACTTATAAAGGTGACTTGGGACATAAACATACATAAATGGAATAACGATACGGTCGACTTCCACAGATATAACTAAATGGAATAGCCATATAGTCAACTTCCATAGCCAATGCATTGGAGGATATAACGTAACCACTCATCTTGGTTTATCATGGCACCACCCGTTAGTTAGTTTCTCACATAACCACCCATCAAATGTCCATGTACCATTATAAAATAATAACACATAAAAAAATATAAACTAAAGAAAACATTTCCATATTTTAATCACAATATATCACATTAATATATTGACATAAAAAATCCATTATCAAAACCATTTTCAATAAAAAAAATACATAAAAGAGTATATGGTATTTTGTTTCATTGAAAAAACATATTACGGTTTGTCAAGGAAGCCAAAGAACAAATAATACCCATGACAGCAGAAAGGTCATTATACATGCTTACGTTAAAAGGAACATTCTTTTTTTCATTTAGTAAAATGATTCATAGAAAAATATTCCTTTTGAATAAAAGTAAAAGTCATAGGGGTTTATACACCGTATAAATGAAAGTTGTGTATTAATGAAAGTTGTGTATTAAAGAAAATGTGCCTTAATGAAAGGAGATTGAAATAAAGTCACATAAATCGGGTCCGACTTGACTCGATCATTCTTTAATCTTCTGAATAATAAGATAATGTTAGTTTCTAATTTCTTGAGAAAATTTTTCAAGTTTTTTATTCCTTTTATATCACTTATTACCATGTTAAAAACAATATGTAATCATTTAACTTATTAACGGTTGTTTCATCGATATTTGGTATTTGATTAAAAATGAACACCTTATAATTACAAGTTGCCTATGGTGTCAAATATCCATTATCTTCATAATTATATTAAATATGTAGATATCATATATATCATATATATCTAGTATATACATGTATTTATTTTAGTAAATAAAATTTTAAGGTAAGAAATGAAAAGCACCGTTCATGGAGATTGTAAGTCGTACGTATGAATGAACGCTACATTGATTTCCATTTTTTATTTTAATTGAATGATAACATAATGATACATATGTATATTATAATTCCCATATAATATCGTATATAAAATCATTTACTCCATCCTTTATTCATCCCACATATGGAATTAACGGGTCATATCACTATGAGGGGGCGGTAGTCCCTACTTCCTAAAATGAAATTATCGCAGTTACCCATTATGGAAACCATAAATGTATGCTATAAATGAAAAATACAGAAGCATAAAGAAAAAAACATAATATATATCTTATATAATTACAGTTCCATCATAATTTCCACCATGAGAGGCGGTAGAAGATAATTGAAGAATCATCTTTTTGTGAGGCATTAGTTTTCCATGCACAGAAACATTATGTTCTTTACCCATTAGATGGAGGTCTGAGTAAGTGTAGTTAGAATACTTCTCATAAGAACATCCTAGTATATTGAGTATATTTGTGTTGTTATAAAATAAATTAATAAAAAGAGTTTATGGGTTTGGAGAAGTAAAATAAAACAAAATATCTTAAGAGAAGATGATCCCTTTAAATCGGGAAATTCTCATTGGTTTGAACCAAAAGGGTTTCTTGAAGAGTTTTCTTCCAAAGTTGAGGCTTTTAGGATGAAGAGAGGGATCATTGTAGCTTAATGGAGCTGAGTTTTCTCGAGCCAATAGTTTGAGGAGTGTGAGAAATGGGTTAGAAGTGAGGGATTTTTATAATGTAGAGGATGAGCTCCTTAGGAATGTTTGAAACAATTATTTAATTATAACATCATCTTTGGTTTCAAAAGGTCAAAAATTCATCAATATCAATGATAATATTACTGATTGTAGAAATAAAATAATCCAATAATAATTGGATAGGTTTTGTATTTTTTTTAACAATTATAATCTTATTTATTTAAATCATATATTAATGTGGTAAATATTGCATCATTATTGTTTCATAAATAATTTAATTTATTTGATGTCCAAAAATTGTAAAAAAATACCATGATTTATAAAATATTATTATTTTTCCAAATAATAATTATAGTATAAATTATAACTTATATAACCCCTTGTAAGAATTTATTTAATAAAAGATATATATTAATGTCATTTTTGTCTTTACTTTATTTTAATTAATATAAAGTGTCATTATTACACCCATGTGGCTCCATGGGGTCCCAAATTCAACCCAAGGAATACCATGGTCAGATATGTATCAGGAAATACGATTAGGACACATGTTAGATTAATTTAAATTTATTATTATATTATATTTTAAAGTTATTTATTATTTTTACCTTTTAATCATGGTAAACAAAATTTTTACTAAAGTAAATATTTAAAATGTATAAAAATAAAAGATACCTATTTACACAATTTGGACCTACTGATTCCAAATATGGAATACATTTTTTCCATATTCAAAACACAGAAGTTCCATAAATTATTTTAAAATTAATTCCGGCTGTTAAAACAAATAGCGTGTTTTTATGAAATAATAACTATGAAAATATTGAAACTTTCTTATGTCCAATTTCAAAATGAAATTACATAAAAGGACCAAAAATAGATTCTATGGTAAAAATATATTCTAATTAAACTTTAAAACCAATTAAAAAGATAATATGACCATATAAATAAATTAGATTAAAAGCACTTTTGAATTAAAATAATGTATTTTTGAGAAACTTTGAGAATGACATGATCACCTATCTCGAAAGATAGATCCTTCCTCTGGTTATATGTATTCCTTTTCTTCTTTCTATGTATAAGTCCCCGACCTTAAACCTTACATAATATTGAATTAAATGAATAATTCACATTGAGGATCTTTTTCAGGTTTAGAGTTTTAGAAAATTAGGACATAACTATTACATCTCAAAATATTACAAAGTAGAAACTTCTACTACGTTTCCATAAAATAAAAACTCTTAAAAAGAAACATGTCTAGTTCCATGTTTCATATAGCGTGACTTTTCCTTGATCATATCCATGAACCTATTCCACATTAAGTCCTGTGAAAAACATTTCAAAAACATGGGATGAGCATAAAAAGCTTAGTAAGGGATATAAAAGTACGAAATGAAAACATTAGTCCATGTATGAAATCATACATTACTCATAAAACATAATAATTTTAACATACCTCATCAAATCATGAATAAATCATAGAAATCATAAGATATAAAGGTAACTTGAGGCATTCATAACATTATTACGTAGGGAGTAACCCTCTTGGTTACGTTTGGAATACCCATCACAGTATATTCCCTAAATCTCTTCAGAGAAACCTTAAAGTTTAACTCCTTCACGTTACCCAATGCATTAGAGAGCTATATCAGGCTCACCCACCCTTATTTTATCACGGAACCACCAGTCTTTATAACATTGCCCAAGAACCATAACATAATCACATCACATAAAACATGCATAAAGGAAACATAACATTTCCACTTTTCAATCACAAGATATCAATACAAAACATTGATATAAAAACATTATGAAAACAATTTTCAATAAAAAAATAAAGGAAAACTAAAACATGGTATTTATTTTTATTCAAAAAAAGTTATGGCTTGTAGAGGAAGCCGAAACTCAAATAATGGTCACAGCAGAAGAGAAGTCATTGTCGCCGCATACGTTTGACAAATAAAAACATTCCCTTTTATCGTTTAGTAAACGCTTCGTATAAAAAATAATAATTTTGAATAAATGTAAAAGTCAAAGGGTTTTATACACAGTATAAAATAATGTTGTGTATAAAACAAACTATTTCTCAATGAAAGGAGATTTAGACGAAGTCCCATACCTCGGGTCAGACATGACTCAAACGTTCTTTAACCTCCTGAATAATAAAAATGAGTTAATTTCAACTTGCTTGAGAACCTTTTTAAAGGTCATTATTCCTTTTATATCACTTATTATCATGTCATGAACACTATGTAATTAATTATGTTAATAATAGTTGTTTTGTTGATCATTGGTACTTGAGTCAAAAATAAACTCTTTATAATTACAAGTTGTTCATGTGGTAAATTATCCATTATATCCAGAATTATATTCATGATGTAGATATCATATATATCATATATATCTAGTATATTCATGAATTTATAATATTACATTACATTTAGAGGTAAGAAATGAAATGCACCGTTCATGGAGACGGTAAGCCATACGTACGCATGAACACTATTTTCATTTCTATTTCGTATTTAATGGAATGAAATCATAATTACATAAAGATATATTATAATTCTAGTATAATATCATATATAATATCATTAACTCTGTCATTTATACGTCCTATATATGGAATTAATGAATCAAATCACTTTGAGGGGGCGGTAGTCCGCACTTCCTAAAATGAAGATATCGCGTTTACCCATAATGGAAACCATAAAGGTATGCAAAGAATGCAAAATAAATAATCTTAGGTAAAACATAAAAATATTATATATCATATAAAAATATAGTTTCATCCTAATGTCCACCTTTTAAGGTGTTAGAAGAATATTGAACAATCATCGTTTCGTGAGGCAGAAATTCTCCATCCACGGAAATAGTATGCTCATTTACCATTAGATGTAGGTGTGTGTAATTTTAGCTCAAATACTTGTTATAACAACGTCCTAGTATTTGAAGGATACCGATGTTGTTACAAAATAAATGAATAAAAAGAGTTTAGGGGGTTGGAGAAGCAAAATAAAACAAAAGAACATTAGAGAAGACTTTACCTTTGATTCTGGTAACTCCCTTTGGTTTGAACCAGAAGTGTTTCTTAAAGAGATTCCTGCCTAAGGTAAGGCTTCTAAGATTAGGAGAGGGGTGTATAGAGAAAAACTTATTAGATATTGGGCGAGCCAAAGTCTTGAGAGGTGTCAGTATGGAGGTATAGGTGGGGGCCTTTTATAGGAGGAGAGGAGGGGCACTCTTGGAAAGGAATAAAATGTTAATTTATTTCCAAATTAGTTTCGGATTTTAAAGTCCCCACATTGATGTATTTCTAGGATAAGGTGATAATAGTTCTAAATCCACCCATCCAATATGTTTTTGACATGTTTCGGGATTAGATTTTACATTATCTTTTCATTTTATTTAAATCATTAAATAATGAGGTAATCGCTGCATCATCATTATGTCATAAATAATTTACTTTATTTAATGTCTAAAAATTATAAACAAATACTATGATGTAGGAAATCTTTTTTATCTTTCCAATTACTATTTATAGTCAAAAATCAGACTTGTATAACCCCATGTAAAAATTGTTTTAGTAAAACAATACATGTTTGTGCCATTTTTAATTTTACTTTAAATAAGAGGCATTAATGACATTATCTTACCCTGGTGGCTCCATGGGGTCCCAAAAATCTACCCATGGGTTGTATTGGTCGTCCATGACTCATCCAATAGGGTTAAGACAAGTATCAAGATATTTTCATTTTATTATAATATCTTTTTTACCTTAAATCACACTAATTACCTTTAATCGCGATTAATAAAACATAAAAGTTACTTTTCATCAAAAATTATTTTCATCCCATTGAACCACATTTTACTTAATAATAAAATTAATCTATATTGTATTTTTTAAATTCAAATCACAGAAGTGGTAAAGTTCTATTTAAACGAAAAATTACTTTTTGTAACTACCACTTTGTGGTTTCACTATTCATCAAAAATTAAGGTTTTTCAGAAAAATACCAAAAAATCACCCTAAGATATATTTGATATTCCAAATTCAAAATTGATGTCTATTTTACCAAATTCATAACATAGAAGTTTCATTAATTAATTTTATAATTAAATCCCACTGTCAAATCCAATAGCGTGTTGTTAAGAAACAATATCTATCAAAAGATTGACACTCATTTATGTCCAATCTCAAAGTGATATTAATTCCAATGACAACCATTGGATTAAATGGTAAAAATATATTATAATTTAAATTTAAAACAAATTAAATATATAATCTATCTATATAAATAAATTAGGTTAAAAAGAGGTTTTGAATTAAAATACAACACTTTTCACTATTCATTAAAAAAATGAACATTATCAGAAAAATACCAGAAATTTATCCAAAGTAAATTTCAATGTCCCAATCATAAAGAATAAGTTTTTTTGACAAATATAGATTATAAAATTGTCAAAAATTAGATTTAAAAATGGTTCACCATCAAAAGGCGGTAAAACAATCTTTTAAAAATATTCGAGTATTTCATGCTTAAGATTGGATTTATTCTCATTTTATGCCTATAAAACACTATATAATTCATAAATAGACATAGATAAGAATATATATTATTCATTACTTACTTGGGATGTTACATCCTTCCCCCCTTTTGAAAATTGTGTCCCCATAATTTATTTACTTATTGAATAAGTGGGGGTATTTATCCCTCATTGTATTTTCAGATTCCAATGTTGCCTCTTCAATCATGTGGTTTTTTCACAAAACCTTTACATGATAAATCACCTTATTCTGTAACACCTGATCCCTGTGGTCAAGAATCTAAACTGGTTATTCCTCATAAGATAGATTCTCTTCCAACTAAACTACCTATGGACTGAAAACTTGAGATGGATCAGGCATGTACTTCCTTAACATTGAAACATGAAAAACATTGTGTACCTGAGATAAACTCGGAGGTAAATCCACTCGGTACACAACTAATCCAACTCTCTCAAAAATTTCATTTGGTCCAATGAACCTTGTACTTAGCTTTCCTTTCTTACAAAGTCACATCACACTTTTCCATGGTGACACTTTGAGAAAAACATGATCACCTACCTCAAAAGGGAGATCCTTCCTCCTGTTGTTTGCATAACTCTTCTGCCTTCTCTGAGCTGTTCTCATGTGTTTCTGTATCAGCTGAACTTTTTCTGCCAACTCTTCTACTAATTCTAGTCCCATTAACTTCCTTTCCCCCACTTCATCCCAAAAAGCTGGAGTTCAACACCGCTTCCCATATAATGCCTCAAATGGTGCCATTTTTATACTAGAATGAAAACTGTTATTATTCGAAAACTCAACCAAAGAAAGATGTTGGTCCAAACTTCCCTGATAATCCATCGAATAAGTACATAGCATATCCTCCAAAGTCTGAATTGTTCGTTCTGACTGCCCATCTGATTGAGGATGAAAAGTTGTACTAAAATTTAATTCAGTACACAATGACTTCTGAAGGCATTTCCAAAAGTTAGAAGTAAACCTGGGATCACGATAAGATACAATAGAGAGAGGAACTCCATGTAACCTGGATATCTCATTAAGATAAAAATGGGAAAGTTGATCTAGGGAAATAGTATATTGTATAGCAAGGAAATGAGCAGATTTAGTCAAGTAATCAACAATAACCCAGATTGCATTATTACATCGAGGTGTCTTCAGAAATCCCACAACGAAGTCCATGGATATATTCTCCCATTTCCACTCTGGTACTGGTAAAGGCTGAAGCATCCCTTTCGGTAACTGCTGCTCTGCTTTTACCTATTGAAAAGTCAAACAATTCATAGTAAAATCAGCAATAACCCTTTTCATTCTGTCCCACCAGTAATACTCTCGAAGATCTCTATATATCTTAGTACTGCCTGGATGAACTGAAAATGGAGAACTATGAGATTCACATAACAACTCTCTCTTCAAATTTGAAACACAAGGCACACACAATCTCTTCCCAAACCTCAAAACACAATAATTATCAATATTAAATTCAGGCAACTTACCCTTCGGAACCAGATCTACCTTTTTCTGCAAACCACTGTCTTTTTTCTGCTCTTTGTTAATTTTGTCTGATAGAGATGATCTCACTAATACGTGAAAAAAAAAGAACATCCTGCACCAAAAACTTCTATGCCAAAGTTCATCAAATCAAAAACCAAATGATCTCGTTCCAAATGTAGCATGGTTAATGAAGCATTACTTTTTCAACTCAAAGCATCAGCCACTTTATTTGCTTTTCCCAGATGGTAATGAATTATACAATTATAATCCTTGATTAATTACATCCATCTCTTCTGTCTCATGGTCAATTCATTCTGAGTGAATATATAATTTAAAATTTTTTGATCAGTATATACTTCACACTTTACTCCATACAAATGATGCCTCCAAATTTTTAGAGAAAAGACAATAGCAGCTAATTCCAAATCATGTGTAGGGTAATTTACATCATGAGTTTTCAACTGATGTGAAGAATATGCAATTACCTGATCATTCTGCATAAGGACGCAACCATGTCATTTCAATGAAGCATCACTATAGATAACAAAATCACCATTTCTGGAAGGTAGTTCCAAAACTGGAGCATTCACCAATCTTCTTTTTAATTCCTGAAAATAATCATCACATTCTATTATCAAGATAAACTTAACACCCTTCTGATATAGCTTAGTCATTGGACTAGATAACCGTGAAAAATTTCAAACAAACCTTCGGTAATAGCCTGTCAAACCGAGGAAGCTACGAATCTCAGTTACATTTGTGGTTCTTGTCCATTCTTCAACAACAATTGTTTTTACAGGATCAACAGTTATCCCATCTTTAGAAACAATGTGACCGAGGAAAGAAATTTGTTGCTAAAAAAACTCACACTTGCTGAATTTCCCATACAATTTATTTTCTTTTAAGGTTTGAAAAATAACCCTTAAATGTCTTTCATGCTCCTCATTACTTTACCAAGATATCATCAATGATAAAAACCAAAAACTTATCCAATAACTCATGGAAAATTATATTCATAAGGTCCATGAATACAGCAGGTGCATTGGTTATCCCAAAAGGCATTACTACAAATCCATAATGGCCATATCTTGTACGAAACGCGGTCTTCAGAATATCTGCTTCCTTTACCTTCAACTGATGGTACCCCGATCTCAGGTCAATCTTTAAAAAATACTCAGCTCCCTGAAGCTGATCAGACAAATCATTGATATGAGGCAAAGGATATTTTTTCTTAACAGTTATGTTATTCAAGGCTCTATAATCAATGAAAAGTCTCATTGAATCTTCTTTCTTTTTAACAAATAAAACAGGAGAACCCCATGGTGATGTGCTAGGAAGAATGAAACATTTTTCTAATAAATCATGCAATTTCTACTTCAACTCAAAAAGTTCAATTTGAGCCATTCGATAAGGGGGTTTTGAAATTGGCTTAGCATCAGGAACGAAGTCAACAGTAAACTCAACTTCCCGATCTGGTATTATTCTAGGAAACTCATCAGGAAAAACATTAGGATACTCATTTACCACTGGAACATCATTAATATGAACAGTTCCCTTATTTTCAATGATATAAGTAAGGTAACATTTATTTCCATCTTTTAGATGTTTTTTGGCCTCTTGATATGTTATCAATAGTAATGGTTCATTCTTGTACACAAACTAAAAGTCTTTCTGAAAAAAACTTCTTTAGCTCTACAGTCAATCTTAGCATGGTAAATAGAGAGCCAATCCATACCCAGGATAACATCAAACTCTACTATAGGTAAAATAATAAGGTTTGCAAGTAGGTTCTTTCCACGGATAAGGATATGTAGATTCTTATAAATTATTTTTTCCTCAAAATTTCCACCAGGTGTTTTAACAACAAGGTTAAGAGTCATTTCTTGAGATGGTATTCCCATTTTACTAGAAAAGTTTTCAGAGATGAAAGAATGTGTAGACCCCGAATCAAGAAACTCACTGGAATAATCTGAAAAAATAAACAAAGTACCTGATACAACTTCGTTTGATGGCCCGACATCTGATGAAGTAGTTTCAAAGGATTTCACCAACCCTTTCTGCTTGTAGTATAACTACTTCCCATCACTCAAGCTATTTGTTGTACACTCATTTGCATAGTGACCCATCTCATTGCACTTAAAACAATTCACAAACTGTAAATCAAATTTGGTCTTACCATCGCCCTGATCTTTTTAAATTTAATCACGAGCCTTATATCCCATCTTACCACATCGGTAGCACTTTCCAGAATTCATAAGAGATTCCCCTGCATGCCTTTTACCACATTTATCACAAATTGAAAACATAGTTTTCTTACCGTCAGACCTTTTTGAATAATTCTTTCCTTTCTCCTGCCACCTCGGTCTCTTCTTAAGCTAGTTGTTATAGAACACTTGATCATCGGAAAACTCTATTTCCACCTTCTTAGCACATCGAACAAACTTTTGATAACTCTTGAACCCACGAGAAACTAAATCCCATCAATATTTTGGCTTCAATCCTGAGTAAAAACGATTGATCTTACTGTCAAGGTCTTGGATAAAATTTGGAGGATACCTTGCCAATCGAGTGAACCGCTCTTCATAAGAAGCCACTGAGTCATCCTCTTTCCTTAATTCCATGAATTGGTTTTCCATCCTAATTTGAACAGCATTAGGAAAATACTTCTCAAGAAACATACCTTTGAATTAATCCCAATCGAGAGCTTCAATCTCATCAGCGTCCCTGATATTTTTAACCATCGACCACCACTGATCTGCTTCACCCTCCAAACGGTAAATAGCGAGACTAACCTTTTGATTGTCTGAATACCCCATGACATCGAAAATCTTCTCTAGTGCTTTAATCCACCCCTTAGCTAGCACGGAGTTAGATGATCCTCTGAATGATGGGGATGTTTCCTCATGAAGTGTTCCACCACTGACATGTTCCTCTGCGGTTGATCTGGCTGATCTCGTGCATGGATACCACCACTATTTATCTCTTGATTCAACTGCTCCATCACTGCAACAAACTGTTCAGTTCCAATTCTAACTATCTCAGGATACTGATTCGGAAGGTTATTTCTTTCAGTATTCCTTCCTAGCAATACTTCCCTGTTTCCTCTACGGAAAACCATTCTTAACAAACATGTCTTAGATGAAGCAACATGGTAATCATCAAATGCTATATCATTCCAATTTGACCATAAAAAATATTTTTGTATAATCATTTAATATAATTATAACTTCTAAAGTTTTCTACAACGACCTCTGATCCCAACTACATGGCCCCAGCTTTAAACCTTACTTAATATTGAATTAAATGAATAATTCACATTGAGGATCTTTTCAGTTTTAGAGTTTAAGAGAATTAGGACATAACTATTGCATCTCAAAAGATTACAAAGTAGACACTTCTACTAAGTTTCTATAAAATAAAAAATCTTAAAAAAAACATGTTTAGTTCCATGTTTTAGATAGAATGACTTTTCCTTGATCACATCCTTGACCATATTCTACATTAAGTCCTGTAAAAAACATTACAAAACATTAGATGAGCATAAAAATATCATTAGGGGATATAAATGTACGAAATGAATACATTAGTCCATGTATGAAATCATACTTTACTCATAAAACATAAGCATTTTAACTTACCTCATCAAATCATGAATAAATCATAGAAATCATAACACATAAAGGTAACATAAGGCATTCATAACATTCTTACGTAGGGAGTAGCCCCCTTGGGTACGTTTGGAATACCCATCACAGAATATTCCCTAAATCCCTTCGGAGAAACCTTAAAGTTTAACTTCTTCGCGTAACCCAATGCATTGTAGAGCTATATTGGGCTCACTCGCCCTTATTTTATTACGGAACCACCCGTCTTCATAACAATTCCCAAGAACCATAACATAATCGCATCACATAAAACATGCATAAAGGAAACATAAAATTTCCACTTTTCAATCACAAGATATCAATAAAACACAATGATATAAAAACATTATGAAAACCATTTTCAATTCCAAATTAAAATAAAAGTAAAACATGGTATTTATTTTTCATTCAAAAAAAGTTATGTCTTGTAGAGGAAGCCGAAACTCAAATAATGGTCACGGCGGCAAAGAAGTCGTTGTCGCCGCATATGTATGACAAATAAAAACATTCCCTTTTTTTAGTAAATGCTTCGTATAAAAAAGATTCCTTTTGAATAAACTTAAAAATCAAAGGGGTTTATACACCTTATAAAATAAAGTTGTGTATAAAACAAAATATGCCTCAATGAAAGGAGATTGAGATAAAGTTCCATACCTCGGGTCCGACTTGACTCGATCGTTCTTTAACCTCCTGAATAATAAAGTTGAGTTAATTTATACTTGCTTTAGAACCTTTTTCAAGTTCATTATTCCTTTTATATCACTTATTACCATGTCATGAACACTATGTAATTATTTAAGTTACTAATGGTCGTTTTGTTGATCATTGGTAGTTGAGTCAAAAATAAACTCTTTATAATTAGAAGTTGTTCATGTGGTAAAATTTCCATTATATCCAGAATTATATTCATGATTTAGATAACATATATATCATATATATCCAGTATATTCATGCATTTATAATATTACATAACACTTAGAGGTAAGAAATGAAATGCACCGTTCATGGAGATGGTAAGCCGTACGTACGCATGAACACTACTTTAATTTCTATTTCGTATTTAATGAAATGAAATCATAATGAAATAAATATATATTATAATTCCAGTATAATATCATATATAATATCATTAACTCTATCCTTTATACGTCCCACATAAGACATTAACGAATCAAATCACTTTGAGGGGGCAGTAGTCCGCACTTCCTAAAATGAAGATATCACGTTTACCCATAATGGAAACCATAAAGGTATGCAAAAAATGAAAAATACAGAAGATTAAGGAAAACATAAACATATTATATATCATATATAAATATAGTGTCATATTAATGGCCACATTTGAAGGTGTTAGAAGAATATTGAACAATCATCATTTTGTGAGGCAGAAATTCGCCGTCCACGGAAACAGTATGCTCATTTACCATTAGATGCAGGTGTGTGTAAGTTTATCTAGAATACTTATTATAAAAACATCCTAGTATATGTAAGATACTGTATTTATTACAAAAGAAATGAATAAAAATATTTTAGGGGTTTGAAGAAGCAAAATAAAACAAAAGATCATTAGAGAATACTTTACCATTGAATCGGGTAACTCCCTCTAGTTTGAACCAAACGGGTTTCTTGAAGAGATTCCTACCTTATGTAAGGCTTATAGGATGAGGAGAGGGATGTGGAGAGACAAAATTTTCATATCTTGTCTGATCCAAAGGCTTTAGAGGTGTGGGTAAGTAGGTAGAGGTGGGGGCCTTTTATAAGAGGAGAGGAGGGTCACTCTTGGAAAGGTATACAATGTTACTTTATTTTCAAATGAGTTTCGGATTTTAAAGGTCTCACATTGACGTATTTAGAGGATAAGGTGATAATATTTTTAAATCCACCCATAAAATATTTTTTTTACTTTTTTAGTTCTTATATTTTACATTATCTTTTCATTTTATTTAAATCGTTAAATAATGAGGTAATCGATGCATCATCATGATGTCATAAATAATTTAATTTATTTAACATATAAAAATTATAAATAAAATACTATGATGTAGGAAATCTATTTATCTTTCAAATTACTATTTATTGTAAAAAATATGACTTTTATCACCCCATATAAATTTTTTTTTAGTAAAACAATACATGTTTGTGCCATTTTTACTTTTACTTTAAATAAAAGGCATTAATGTCATTATCTTACCCAAGTAGCTCGATGGGGTCCCAAAAATCGACCCATGGGTTTTCTTGGTCGTCCATGACTCATCCAATAGGGTTATGACAAGTGTCAACATATTTTCATTTTATTATAATATCATTTTTATCTTAAATCAGACTAATTACCTTTAATCGTAATTAATAAAACTTAAAAGTTAATTTTTATCAAAAATTATTTTCATCCCATTGAACCAGATTTTACTTAATAATGAAAATCATTTATATTGTATTTTTGAAATTCAAATCACATAAGTGGTAAAGTTCCATTTAAACGAAAAATCGGTTTTTGTAACTACCACTTTGTGGTTTCACTATTCATCAAAAATTAAGGCTTTTCAGAAAAATCCCAAAAAATCACCCTAAGCTATATTTGATATTCTGAATTAAAAAATGATGAATATTTTAAAAAATTAATAACATATAAGTTTCATTAATTAATTTTATAATTAAATCCCACTTTCAAATCAAATAGCGTGTTTTTAAGAAACAATATTTATCAAAAGATTGACACTCGTTTATGTCCAATATCAAAGTGATATTAATTCCAATGACCACCATTGGATTAAATGGTAAAAATATATTTTAATTTCACTTTAAAACCATTTAAAAATATAATCTAACTATATAAATATATTATATTAAAAAGAGGTTTTGAATTAAAATACAACACGTTTTCACTATTCATTAAAAAAAATGAACATTATCAGAAAAATACCAGAAATTTATCCAAAGTAAATTTAAATGTCCCAATCATAAAGAATAAGTTTATTTTGACAAATATATCTTATAAAATTTTCAATAGTTAGATTTAAAAATGGTTCTCCATCAAAATGTGGTAAAAGAATCTTTTAAAAATATTAGAGTATTTCATGCTTAAGATTGGATTTATTCTCATTTTAAGCCTCTAAAACACTATATAATTCATAAATAGACATAGATAAGAATATATATTATTCATTACATACTTGGGATGTTACACTCTGAGCTGTTCTCATGTTCTTCTGAATCAACTAAACCTTTTCTACCATCTCTTATACTAATTATAGTCCCATCTGCTTTATGTCACCTACTTCATCCCAAAAAGTTGGAGTTCAACAACGCTTTCCATATAATGACTCAAATGGAGCCATCTGTATACTGGAATGAAAAATGATACTATAAGAAAATTCAACCAAAGAAATATGTTGGTCCCAACTTCCCTGGAAATCCAGTGAACAAGCTCGTAGCATATCCTCCAAGGTCTGAATTGTTTGTTCAGATTGCTTATCTGATTGAGGATGAAAAGCTGTTCTAAAATTTAATTTAGTACCCAATGACTTCTAAAGGCCTTTCCAAAAGTTCGAAGTAAACCTGGGATCATGATCAGATACAATGGAGAGGGTAACACCATGCAACCCTCTATCTCTTTAACATAAAACCGAGCAAATTGATCTAGATACAATGTATTTCAAATTGGAAGGAAATGAGATGATTTATTCAATCAATCAAATATAACCCAATCTACATTATTACCTCAAGATGTCTTCGGTAATCCCACAACAAAGTTGATGGATATATTTTCTCATTTCCACTCTGGCACTAGTAAAGACTGAAGAATCCCTTCCGGTAACTACTGCTCTGTTTTAACCTGCTAACAAGTCAAACACTTCACAGTAAACTCAGCAATATCTCTTTTCATTACATCCCACCAGTAATACTCAAGAAGATCTTTGTGCATCTTAGTAGTACCAGGATGAACTGAATACAGAGAACTAAGAGCTTCATATAAAAACTCATTCTTCAACTGTGAATCACAGGGCACATACAATCGTTTCCCAAACCTCAAAACACAATCATTATCAATGTTAAAATCAGGCAACTTACCCTTTTGATCCAACTCTACATTTTTATGCAACTCATTGTCTTCTATTTGCGCTTTATTTATTCTGTCTGATAGAGATTATTTCACTATCACCTAAAACAAAACTGTATAATTTCTTGCACCAAAAACTTCTATGCCAAATATCATCAAATCAAAAACCAAAGGATCTCATTCCAAACGTAGCATGGTTAATGAAGCATTAATATTTGGACTCAAAAAATAATCCACTTTATTTTCATTTCACGGATGGTAATGGAAAGTGAAATCATAATCCTTGATTAATTCCAACCGTATCCTCTGTATCATGATCAATTATTTTTGAGTAAATATATACTTCATACATTTGTGGTCAGTATATATATCACATTTCACTCCATACAAATGATGTCTCCAAATTTTTAATTCCAAAACAACAGCAGCTAATTCCAAATAATGTTTAGGGTAATTTAACTAATGGGGTTTCAACTGACTTGAAGCATAAGAAATTACCTGATAATTCTACATAAGCACACAACCATGTCCTTTAAACGAATCATCACTGTAAATAACAGACTCGCCATTTCTAGAAGATAGTTCCAAAACTGGAGCATTTATCAATCTTATTTTCAATTACTGAAAGCAATCATCACATTCTTTTATCCAAATAAATAAACACCTTTTTGAGTTAATTTAGTCATTGGAATAGATACCAGTGATAAATTCTCAACAAACCTTCGGTGATAACCTATCAAAAAAAGAAAACTACGAACTTCAGTTATATTGTGGGTCTTGGCCATTCTTCAACAACTTATGTTTTAGAAGGATCAATAGATATGGAATTTTTTGAAAGAATGTGACCAAGGTAAACAAAAAATTTTAACCAAAACTCACACTTTCTGAATTTTCATACAATTTATATTCCTCAAATATTTGAAAAACAACCCTTAACTTAATATCATGTTCTTCTTTACTTTTGGATAAAACCAAATTATCATCAATGAACAAAACCACAAACTTTATAAGAACTCACAGAAAATTCTATCTATAAGTTCCATAAATATAGAAGTTGCATTGTTTAACCTAAAAGGTACAACTAAAAATTCATAATGGCCATATCTAGTAAGAAACACAGTCATGAGAATGTCTGCTTCCATTACTTTCTACTGATGGTACCCTGACCTCAGATCAATCTTTGAAAAATACCGAGTTCCATAGAGCTGATGAAACAAATCATCAATATGAGGCAAAGGATACTTGTTCTTAATATCGATGTTATTCAATGCTCTATAATCAATGGAAAGTCTCATTGAACCATCTTTCTTTTTTATCAAATGATATATGAGCACCCGACAGTGATGTTATAGGTCAAATGAAACCATTATTTAATAACTTCTGCAATTTCTTCGTTAACTCTAAAAGATCAATATTAGTCATTCGATAAAGGGGCTATGAAATTGGTTTACCATCATGCACTAAGTTAGCAGTAAATTCAACTTCTTGATCAGGTATAATACCAAACAACTCACCAGGAAAAACATCAAGGTACTCATTTACCACTGGGACATCATTAATTTCAAAACATCCTTAATTTCAAACAATATGTTCTAAGTAACATTAATTTCCATCTTTTACTAGTTTCTCAACTTCCTTATATGTTATCAAAAGTAAGGGTTCATTCTTGTATACAAACTGAAAATATTTTTATTATTAAACCACTTTATCTCTTCAGTAAATCATAGCATAATAAACATAAAGCCAATCCATGCCCCAAATAACATCAAAATCTACTAGAGGCAAAAAAAATAAAGTTTTCATGAAGATTCTTTCCGCACACATGGACAAGATGGTCCTTATGTTATCTTTTTTTCTCATTATTTCCTCTAGGGGATTTTACTATACGTTCCATATTCATATCTTGATATGGAAATACCAATATACTAGAAAACATCTCAGAAATGAAAGAGTGTGTATACCCTGAATCAAACAACACATTGGCATAATCTGAACAAAAAAACAGTGTACCTAATACATCTTCATTTGATGGCCCAACATCTACTGAAGTAGTTTCAAAGGATTTCACCACCCCTTTCTGGTTGTAGTCCGACATCTTTCCCTCATTTGATTTCTTCACTGGACACTCATTTTCATAATGACCCATTTAATTACACTTAAAACATCTTGCTGGTGGATTTTGATTGCCTACTTGATCATCTTCCTTACAGTTACGAGCAATATGACCAGAATTACCACACTAGAAGCACTTTACATACTTTGATAAACATTCTCCAGGATGATTTTTACCACAATTCTCACAATATGGATATTTAGTTTTCTTACCTCTAGGCATATTTGATATATTATTTCCTTTTACATGCTAACTGGACCTGTTATTATGTTGTTTATCAAAGAACACATGATCATCGGCAAACTCCATTTCCACCTTCTTCACACATCGAACATGTTTTTCAAAACTTTTTAACTCACAAGAGGCTAATGATCTTTGATATCGTAGCTTTAGTCCTAAGTAAAATAAATTTATCTTACTATCTAGATATCAGATGCATTTTGGTGCATAACTTGCCTGTCGAGTGAGCTTTGCTTCATAAGCACCCACTGATTCATCCTCCTGCCTCAATTCTAGGAATTGTTTTTCCATCCTTAGTCAAACCACTTTTGGAAGATATTTCTCATGGAACATACCATTATATTCATCCCAATCAATAGTATTAATCTCCTCACTATCCTTGATATGTTTCACCATCAACCAACACTGATATGCTTCACCTTCAAAACGGTAAATAGAAATACTTTGTTTTTGGTGTTATGAACACCCCATGACATAAAAAATCTTTTCTGGTGCTTTAATCCACCCTTCTACTAGCACATGGTTAGATGATATTCTGAATGATGGGGGATGTTACCTCATGAAATGATCAACTTATGACATGTTCCTCTACAGTTGATTTGGATGATCTCGTGCATGGATATCACCAGCCATTTATAGCCTGAGTCAATTGTTTCATCATTGCAACAAACTGTTCAGTTCCAATTCCAACCATCTCAGTTTGCTGATCTGGAAGGTTGTCTTCCTCCTGTTGTCATCCCAACATAGTTTCCTTGTTTCCTCTACGGAAAACCATTCTGAACACAGAATTATATTTGGCAAAGAAACATGGTAATCTGTAAATGCTTTATCATTTCAATGTTACCATAAATTAACTTATGGATATTAATTTGACAATATTATAACTACTAAAGTTGTCTAAACCGAACATTGATACCAACTATAAGAACATAGCCTTAATAAATTATATAATATTTAATTAAATAAATAATTCACATTGAGGATCTTTTCTGGTTTAGTGTATTATAGAATTAGGACATAACTATTACATCTCAAAAGATGAAAACGTAGACACTTCTACTTAGTTTCTCGTTTTTTCACAAAATAAAAACTCTTTGAAAAAAGGAGTCTTGTATAGTTCCATGTTTTAGATAGCATGAATTTTCCATGATCCCATCATTGACCCTATTACACATTATGCACTGTGAATAACATTTCAAAAACTTGGGATGAGCACAAAAAGCTCAGCAAGGGATACAAAAAGAAGGAAAACTGTTTGTTTTTCAAAACAACAAGTAAACCATGAATAATTTATCATAAAAAAATACGTTTCACCATTATGAAGTAGTAAATACTCTTCAATGAAAAAAATATCATATCTTACCGTTTTGTAACCAAATGATTACCATAAAACCCATTCAAATAACACATAAATTATAAAGGTAACTTAGGACATAAACATACTTAAATGGAATAAACATATGGTCGACTCCCACACATATCTCTAAATGGAATATATATACAGCTGACTTCCATACCCAATGAATTGGAGGTTATAACGTAACCACCTATCCTGTTTTATCATGGAACCACCCATCATTTGGTTTATCACGTATCCTCCCGTTAAATTTCCAAGTACCATTATAAAATCATAACACATAAAACAAATACAATGGAATAAAAACATTTCCATATTTCAATAAAAATATATCACATAAATATATTGACATAAAAAATCCATTATCAAACCCTTTTTCAATACCAAAATACATAAAAGAATATATGGAATTTAATTTCATTGAAAAAAAATATTACGGCTTGTTAAGGATGCCAAAGAACAAATAATACATCCGGCGACGGAAAGGTCATTGTCACTGCATACATAAAAAGGAACCTTCTTTTTATCATTTAGTAAAACTATTCATAGAAATAGATTCATTTTGAATAAAATTAAAATTCAAAGGGGTTTATACAACGTCTAAAAGAAAGTTGTGTATTGATGACAATATACATCAATAAAAGTAGATTGAGATGAAATCTCTTACCTCGTGTCCGACATGACTCGATTGTTCATTAATCTATTGAATAATAAACTAAAGTAAATTTATACTTTATTAAGAACCTTTTCAGGTTTATTATTTCTTTTATATCACTTATTACCTTATTATAAACATTATGTAATCATTTTAAGTTATTAATAGTTGTTTCGTCGATATTTGGTACTTGAGTAAAAATGAACACCTTATAATTTCAAGTTGTCCATGTGGTCAAATATTAATTATATTCAGAACTATATTAATGATTTAGATATCTAATATATCATATATATCTAGTATATACATGTATTTATTTTAGTACACAACATTTGGAGGTAAGAATTGAAATGCACAGTTCATGGAGACGGTAAGTCGTATGTACACATGAATGCTACATTCACTTCCGTTTTGTATTTTAATGTAATAAAAAATAATTATAAATATTTATATTGTAATTCCATTATAATATCTTAAATAATATCATTAACTCCTTCCTTTATTAATCCTACATAAGGTATTAAAAAGTCATAAAACTTTGAGGGGGAGGTTGTCTCCACTTCCTAAAATGAAATTATCTTTTTTACCCATTATAGAAACAATAAATTTATAATATAAATGAAAAATACAAAATCATAAAGAATACATAAATATACTATATATCATATATGAATATAGTTACATCATAATGGCCCCCATGAGAGGCGGTAGGAGATAATTGAACAATCATCGTTTCGTAAGGCGTTAGTTTTCCATCCACAAAAACATTATGTTCTTCACCCATTAGATGGAGGTGTGTGTAAGTGTTGTTCGAATCCATCTGATAAAATCATAATAGTATATTTAGGATATTGGTTTTTTATAAAATAAGGGAATAAAAAGATTTTAGAGGGTTGGAGAACTAAAATAAAACAAAATAACTTAAGAGTAGATGTTATCTTTAAATCAGGTAACTCCCTTTGGTTTGAACCAAAAGGGTTTCTTGAAGTGTTTTCTGCCTATGTTAAGGCTTCTAGGATGAATAGAGAGATCTTAGGAGCTTATTTTACCAGAGTTTTCACAATCCAAAGGCTTGGGATGTGTGAGAAATGGGTTAGAAGTGAGGGCTTTTTATAAGGGAGAGGAGGGGCTCTTTAGGAATGTTTGAAACAATTATTTTATTATAACCTCATATATGGTTTTAAATTGTCAAATATTCGTTAATATAAAATTTAAGATGACTCATGGTAGAAATAAAATAATCCAAAAATAATTGGATAGGTTTTTAATATTTTTTCAATATTTATAATATTTTTTATTTAAATCATTTATTAATGTGGTAAATATTGCATCATTATTGTGTAATAAATAATTTAATTTATTTGATGTCCAAAAATTATAAAGAAAACACCATGATGTATAAAATATTTTCATATTTCTGAATAATATTAATATTTTAAAATATAACATATATAACCCCATGTAAAAATTTATTTACTAAAATATATTTTTTTATTTCATTTTTTACTTTACTTTAAATTAATTAATATAAAGTGTCATTATTACTCTCATGTGGCTCCATGGGGTTCCAAATTCAACCCAAGGATTCCCATGGTCAGATATGTATTATCTAATAGAATTAGGTCACATGTTAGGGTAATTTAATATTGTTATAACATTATATTTTACCCTTATTTATTATTTTTACCTTTTAACCATGGTAAATAAAATATTTACTGAAGTTAATATTTAAAATGTGTAAAAATAAAAGATACCTATTTACACTATTTGGACCTACTAATTCTAAATATAGAATCCATTTTTTCAAATTGAAATCATATAAGTGTCAGAAATTAATTTAAAATTAATTCCTACTATTAAAACAAATAGCATTTTTTTAGAAATATTAACTATCAAAAGATTGACACTTGTTTATGTCCAATTTCAAAATGAAAGTACATCCAATGACCAAATTTAGATTAAATGGGTAAAATATATTCTAATTACACTTTAAAACCAATTTGAAAGTTAATATAACCATATAAATAAATTAGATTAAAAGGCACTTTTGAATTAAAATACAATATTTTTCAATATTCATTAAAAATGAACTTTATAAGAAAAATACCAGAATTTCATAAAAATTAAATTTTGGTGTCCCTATTCAAAAGAATAATTTTATTTTTCAAATATAACATATAAAAATGTATAAAACTAGATTTAAATAGGGTTCTCCATCAAAAGGTGGCAAATCGACCTTTTAAAGAATATTAGAGTATTTATGCTTAGATTCATTCACATTTTAAACCTCTAATTTTATATGGGTAAATGTAAAACCATTTAAAAAAAATTTATAATCATATTATAGATAGTTCTATTCATTCCCGCCAATACAACGTCTAGGCATTAACAGCCATTTAAAAGAATAATATTATATTATTAGTGTCTAATGTTGGATTTCAAAGAAACCCATTGTTGCGTATCAGGTACGCTATCGAACATAGAAACACTTTTAAAGTAAAGTTAATATTTAATTCACAAATATTAGTAAATATAAAAATACTTTATTCTTCATTAACCTAGTATGTTAATGTTGGTGGCTGCATCGAAGGCGGAATCTACTTCCACCACTGCTACATCTCTAAAGAATCTTGAGGTAAGGGTTTTCATTTAATACAAGAAATTACCATGTTATTTATCCCTATTATTCAATTTTTTGGTGGTCATTGTAAGGGATTTGAAATAGGTTTATCATTATTTTAAATTGATATATAAATTACCAACACTTTTTATAATGCTATCGCGGAGGGTGTGGGTCAAACGAACAAGGCTTGGGCCCTCTACTGCTTGTTTTTTATTGCATTCTTCAGATATATGTGGTTCCATCTTGATAGAAACATGAAACCGAGAGGCGCGCAATAAATTCAACATCTTGAGAAGATTGTATGCATGTCCAAAAGGAATAATGGACCACCAGAACTCCCCCAGGGGCCCACAGAAGAAGCGTCACTGTGTCACTAGCCCTAGTGGATGAGGGAATTGGATGGTAACCACTGTACATGGTGGAAGAGAGGTTCCACTTGGCACCACAATGGTTGGTTATGCAGCAACCACTGGGCCACCGCTGAGTTAGAGGCGGAGCGCTGTCACGTGTTGTGCTAAAGGGAGCCGCGACGATTCAGGGGACCCTTTATTAGGGGTTTTGTGGGTGATGAGGTGGTGCCACCTGGTGCCACAAATAAAGGAGTCAAACAGCTCCATTGATCTGTTCAAGAGAAGCGGACTATGCACCCCTGCGTGGGTCGCACCAGCAGGCATGTGAAGCCGCCACTGCCCAGCCTAGCTGGGGTGGGCCGGTCTGGTCTGCAGCCCAGTGGGCCGATCCTACCACGGTTCTTCCCAACTGAGATGGGTTGGGTCATCACTAGACTGGGTCGGGTCGGGTCAGTCCTTACCCGGACCCCTCTCGAGCCCAGATATGCTTCAAAGGTCGTATCTTGTGAACTAGACGTCCATATGAATTACCGTATGCGGCTCTGGGATCCTCGGAGAGAGAAGTTCCTTTTTAGATACTCCACTTGACATTTAGAGAATGTTGGAGTTTTTCTAGTTTGGATCGTACTAAATTCCAACCGGGCCCTTGGCTCTATAATTCATATAGCATACAGACCGGGTGTCTGGTTGTCATGATGTTTGTTTAGTTGGAACCCTTATGACATGACATATCATATGGTTACTACCTTGTGGAACTTAATGGAGGTTGAGGTAAGAACAATAACTGGAAGATCAGTACCATGGTGTTTCTTATAGTGAGAGTTATGATGGACACAACCATGATGACTCAATGTGTTGGTATTCTTTACTACTCTTCCCTAGTAGCGACCTGACTCCCCACATCACGAGTGAGGGTTCGTTTCCTTATAATTGGTTTTTCTATCTTTGGAGCCATTAAACCCCTATTGGACTAGGGAGTGGGTCCTCCATACATAACTCAGATAGAGTCTCGTACTCCCCTACCTGGTAGGGTGTGGGTCCTCTATGTTAGGAGTTGGTACTCCCCTATCATCCAAGTGTGCGGGTCCTCCTTATGTAGTGCTATAGTATTGTTGGGACTCCCCTGTTGTGCCAAGGTGCAGGTCCTCTATCATGGGATTAGTACTCCCCTGAAGTACTAGGGTGTGGGTCCCCCATGGAAAACAAACTACCAGAGTTGTACTCCCTTACAGGGGAGGGTGTGGGTCCTCATATATAGAGTCGATACTCCCCTACCAGGCTAGGGTGCGGGTACTCTAGCCTGGGGTTGGTACACCAAAAACGTACTAAAGAGAAGGTCCCCCATAACAAACAAACTACCAGAGTTGTACTCCCCTACCGGGTAGGGTGTGGGTCCTCACATATGGGGTAGTACTCCCCCGTCTCTGAGTAGCGACGTGGAGTGGGTACATCAGGGGATTTGGTGCTCCCTCGACTACAGGACATGGTGTCAAGGAGTGTCCCTCTTCACTTGTTTTCTCTTGGTCTTACCTAGGGCGCAAGATAGTGACTGCGAGACCTCTAGTGTCGGGCACTAGAGGCAGTTCAAGAAAAATGTTCTCGATGGAGCACATCATTTCGGATGAACCATTATGAATGGTTGAATTGTACATAATAGAGTACATCACTCAGAAAGGTGCCATCAGGGATGGCCATTTCATGGAGCATGTACTCATAATCCTTGAGTTACACTTTGAGACTTCTTTTGAATTATTATAATTGGATTGAGGTCGGGTCCTTAAGATTAATTGTGGATGAGACGAGTATATCTGGTTTGAGCTGTGTCTTCTTCTTTGTTCTTTTTTATTTATATCATGCTTGTGGTCTATTTTTGTAGAATTCTGAGAGGCCTTCGGGGGTTTCAGGGTCCCTATTGGGTATTGTTAAACTCACCCCTTCATGGGATTCACCCACATCTCATTATGTCTTCTGTGCAGATGAAAAGCATCTTGGCTGAGACATGAGGGATCCAAGACAAAGCAGTACATGGAGGAGACTGGATGTCGTGGAGATCTGTGGATACACGCTTAACCTGCGCTTTAGGTAGGATCCTTGGTGGATGATCAAAAGAGTTGTTTCTTTTATTTAGTTTTAGTTGTATCTTTTAGTAAGGATTGTATTCTAGACCCTTACTTTCATGACACACATATTCTACTACAGTTTTTATTCACGGTTTATCTTGTTGTGTTCATGGATGTTTGTATGTACATTTTTAAAGGCAATGGCTTCCCGTTTTAGTGATACGCATTTCTTGTTCTAGTCACCAACCCCTGGCCTCTGGATGGGGGGCTTGGGGTAGTCACGGCATGGGCCCTGGGGGATGGTTCGTGACAATGTGGTATCAAAAGAGTCAGTTCTACTGAAGAACTAGGACTCTGATCTTTCCAATGGATCAATAGTGTTAAGTGTTTTGAGTGTGGTATTCAATTCAAGGTGTACAATGCTGGTGTGATGGAAAACTTATCCGTACACTAGGTCCATGAATTCTGTTTTACTACTCGATACACGAAAACAATTATTTCGTGTGTTTTTGAAGTGTTTTTCATTTGATCTCTTTTGAGTCAGCTCACCAGATATAACTTATTTCCCATGGTTCATCTTGATTATCTTTCAAGATGCCACCATGCAGACATCAAATCAGGATTCTAATACTTGACCATGAGGATGGTCCCCAACATGATGAGGATTCGGTACAAGGACTGTTTGCCAAAATGGTACCTTCAGACGGTGTCCTAGAGATACCACTTCATGTTGGCCAATATTTAATACCGGCGATACCGGTAGAGAGAAAATGTAGGCATAGTTCCTTAAATGAGTTTCAGTGACTGTTACACCTAAGGTTCTGAGGTGAGCCTCCCTCATTGGTAGCTAAGGACTGGCCTAAGGTGGTGAATGATTTTCCATCTACACAGGGCTCCATACGACCAGATGAAATACCTGGTAGTGAGCATTCTATGTGGCTTAGCAAGGCGATGGATGGGTTTAGATTACCCCTATCTTATAATGAGTTGACATTTTTGTGGACAGACATTGAGAACCTTCCTCATAGAAGGGGGTATCTTGCCATAAAAACCTAAGGTATAAGTGTTCCCAAGAGGTTCTACAGCATCGTCATGACATGTTGGTAGATGAGTATTCATCAAGGCATACTGAAAATTACAGGTACTTTATGAATATGATACGACCTATCCTTCAGGGCTTGGACCTCTGAGTGAGATGTGTTTAGAATAATCAGAGATAGAAATATTTCTCTGTGAATTCATACTTATGTTAGGGTGCTAGAGAGAACCTTTGTGGTTGAAAATAATTTGGATGAGAAGATATAGCCAGTGAATGTTAGTAGTGGGAAAGCAGGAAATTGATGTCAGTAATGGAGATTTGGATGTGTAAAAATTCTTCTAGAAGAGGAAGTGATTAGTATAGATGAATCTGCAATGCATCAGACATGGAAGATATACAAGTAGAAAAATAGGTGGTGGAATACATTTTGATATGTTACAACCAGCACCACAAAGTAGCCCCCACCAGGCTTAGGGAGCTACGGGAAAAGGGAAGGGAGTAGCTGCATGCGGTAAATGAGTGTGACCCAATGGCTCTAGGAATGATTCTAGGTATGATCTGTGTCTACAACCATCACCCTTATTAACAGACATAGGTACTAATCATTCATTCATTCCATGAATCTTGTTCAAGACGTAGAGTTTCTAGTTAAACCATTGACTTTACCCCTACGCCTGGAGATACCTTTGAGAGGAGACTTTATAATCACACATATACTAATGGTGTTATTTGATCCTTAAGGTGAGAGTTTCAGTTGGTTCTTTTTGGTGGAAGAGTTGAGACCTTAAATTGTTAGTCTTGGTATGGACTGGGCATCCATAGTTCGTACTCAGATTGACTTCTTTAGGAAAATGGATGTGGTATATCAACAACATTGGAATGAGGTTTTCCTTGGTTAGTGAAAAAGACAACCAATGCAGCACATGATAAACTCATGCATAGGGGTGTTTAGTCGATCACTCTTGGGTCAGTCAGCCTTACCCTAATGGAAGTAGTAGTTTTTAATTGTCATTTCCCAAGAGTAGTGGAAGAGTGCGGGAACATATTTTCTAAAAATGATTCCAGGTTTACCTACCCGAATGGAGAGGGACTTCAAAATTGGCTTGTAATTAGTGATCACATAGATATCTACAACTAAATATCAGATGGATCCTATAGAGATCCTAGAGTGTAGAGTTTACAAGATAGATTTTGTGGCAAATGCACTCAGCAGGAGGTCCAGTTTATAGCTGCTGAATGAGGAGTGAGAGTAGCTACCCGCGTTACAGAAACCCTTCATGGATAATGAGAGAGTAACATACCTCTAGTCTATAACTGTCACTCCCACAAACCATCAGGGATTTTGGGAGGCACAACTTGTTGATGTGGACTGCGAGGCTCAACGTGCTTAGATATCCTCAAGATGGGCTCATAAAGTATTTTTTGATGGTGGGAAGCATGACATCCTTTTCATAGGACACACTATCATACTAGTGACAATGCCAAAGGAGGTGTTGGTGGAGTCCCACACATCCACATTGGAGGTCAATCCTTTTATGAAAATGTTGTACCAGGGCCTTCGACATTAGCACTAGTGGGCAGGGACGAAGACTACAGAGAGCTGTCATAAGTTTCATGTAGACAGAAGATTAATACCATTGGAGTTTTAGGAGGGAGACCATGTTTTCTTATAGCTCTCACCCCGATGTGGATTGTAAAGATTTTTCTTGGGTGGAAAGATATCTATGTGGTTCATAAGAATTTTTTAGATTCTAATTAGAGTGCCCGAGGTGGCGTATCTTCTACATCTTCCCCCACATATGCACCAGGTGCATAATGTTTTCCATGTTTCACAACTGAGGACATGCATGCATTATACATAGCATGTTATCGATTGGGGCATGCTGGACATTGATGATGGGGAAACTTTTATGGAATTCTCGATAGAGATAGAGGATCGACAATAGCAGGTCCTTCTTGTATGATCAATCCCTCAGGGGCATGTTTGGTGGAAACAAGAGAACTTCCATGAGAGAACATGGGAGCGAGAGGCTCAGATTCATTCTCAACACCCTCATTTGTTTATTTTGACTTTTTTGGCTTTTGGGGATGTAAATCCCTATGGTTGGGAGAATGTAATGTCCCAGAAATTTTGTATATTTTTTTTATTATATGGAATTTCTACAGGATTTCTAAATCTAACGACATGTGATTCTAGGGCTCGGAGTTCCTAGAATGATCCGTTGAAAAAGTGTTATGCTTAAATTAGCATGCATGAGTAGTTTTTATAAAAAAAGATTAATATCTCTTATATGTGTGGACATATCAGAAATATGGGGGCACTGCTGAATTCAGTATTGCAGTTTTACCTAGGCGTGACTTAATTTTAGTCAGACCAGGTCTCAACTGAGAAAATGTGGAAATCACACTATTGTACATAAAATAATTAAATAAAAGTAATTTATTTTTCAAATATATAAAACTCACGAATAGTGATCAGATTAAAAATATGAGACCACTACTGAAGCCATGAAGGTATGATTTCCTTATGCATATTCTAACTTTGGAGGGAATGGGGAAATTTTGGAAGTTAGTTTTTATCCAAAAAATAAGATAATTTAGTAAAAATTATTTTATTGCAAAATCCTTACCTTAGAAACGGTAACTCAGATTAAAAATATGAGAGAACCATTGAACTAGTGAAGGCGTGCAACCCTACGTATGAGCCCAAAATCGACCAATAATATTTTTGAACTTTTTTAAGGTACATTCAGTAAATGTGTGGGTGGTGATTTCTATCATTTGAACCAGATCTCAGATTAAAAATCCATGGGAACCATTGAATCTACAACACCATATTCACTTAATTGATTCATAACTTCGACTGCAGTTGGTCAGGTGAAAAAGTTATTTTTTGCAACTTTTTAATGAAATAATAAAACTACATAGTAATAGTTATTTTATTTACTTCTTTATTTTTTTCCTACCACCTATTGAGTAGTGTTGGTAGGGACCACATGGGTAGACAAAAAATTAATTTGATATATTAAATGCCCAGTTACAATTTAGATGTGTAACCATCCCTCATGTAAATAATGTGGCACAGTAATTATGTCAATTAATGAACCAGATTAATTCTTGGGTGTTCCACACACCCTTTCTCCCCTTTATTTAAATGGGAATTGGGGTAGAGTTTTTGACATGGCTTTATCAAGTGACGAACCACAGACGAAGTGACACCACACTTTCCACTGATGGATATCGAAGCTGAGGAGGAAGCAGAACAGGATTGAATAATTCCATCAGATTCATCGAATGTAGAATATTCTTCTACAATCGATTTATCTCCAATGAATTTCAAGGTAGGGGTTGTATTTTAATTCAATAAATTCCCATGTTTTATCTCCTCATTCTTGAATTTTTGGGTGGTCGTTGCGGGGGATTTGAACGGGGTTTATCAATATTTTAATGTTATTTATAAATTACCTCAATGTTTATATTGCTAACGCAGTGGGAGCGGGCCAAAAAAACAATGCTCGAAACCTACACTTCTTTTTTCATTGTGTTCAATGGAGATGGGTTGTTCCAACATGACATAACCTTGAAACCGAGAGGCACACAATGATAGTGACATCCTGAGAGGACCTTAAGCACGTCAAGAATGGATAACGGACAACTAGAGCTCACCCGGTGGCCCATAGAAGAATCATTTGAAAGAAACCAACGCTAGAAAATGAGATTGGTAGCTGGAAACCACTGGTCTTAGTTAAATAATATTGTCGTTCGACATCACGATGGTTGAATAGGAGGCTGGCTGTGGCCGGTCACATAGGTGGAGGCGGCACGTGGTCGCGCGCCTCACTGAAGGGAGTCGCGGCTCGAAGACGCGACAATACATGGTACCCTCTCTCTGTGGGTCCCATGGGGTATGAGTCGGTGCCACATGGCACCAAAAATAAAGTGGTTGAATGGATTATTTGAGGCATTTGGGTGAAGCAGACCATGCGACCCTACGTGGGTCTCAACAGTCGGTGGGCCGAGGCTGTCGCGGCCCTGCCCAACCAAGCAGGACCGGTTGGCCTCGGACCAGGTCCGGTTGATTCATACAGTGTCAAGATGGCCCATGTCGGGTCTGGCCCTATCAGACTAGGTTGGGTTGATCTGAACGATGTCAAGTTGGACCATTTCGGGTCGGGCTGGGTCGGACCAGACCCAGACCCCTCTCGGTCCCATATATGCTTAAAAGGTCGTATCTTACGAACTAGACGTCTGTTTGATAAACCATATGTATCACTGGGATCCATGGAGTGAGATAGTCTTATTGAGATAATTCACATGAATTTAAGAGAAATTTGGAGTTTGGCCGGGTTGGATCGTACTCGAATCCAATCGGGACCTTGGCTCTAAAATGCCTATCGCTTACAGACCGGGTGTCCGGATGACGTGTCGTCTGTTGCATTGATCCCATTATGGATCATCAGGTTACATCCTTTTAGAACACTGTGGTAGTTGAGGTATGTCTAATATCCAGTGGAGAATAACCAGCGCGTTTCTTATAGTGAGTGTTTGGATGGATACTCCCTTGATAACTCAAGTTGCGGGTATTCCATAATCCTCTTCTCTGGTAGAGATGGGACTCCCCACGTCATTATTGTGGGTTCATTTCCATCTCATTGTTTTTTATCTCTTTTGATTTGGTACTCCACTATTGGACTAGGGAGTCAGTACTCCATACATAATTCACATAGAGTTGGGTACTCCACTACCGGGTAGGGTGTGGATCCTATATGTTTTGATTAGGTATTCTCCTATAAACCCAGGGTATGGGTCCTCCTTATATAGTTCTATAGTAGTGTCGGTACTCCCCTGCCGTGCCAGGGAATGGGTCCTCTAGCCTGGGGTCAGTACTACCCTGACGTACTAGGGTGAAGGTACCCCACAACGAACAAACTACCATGGTTTTACTCCCATACCGGGTTGGGTGAGGGTCCTCACATATATATTCAGTACTCTACTGTCATGCTAGGGTGTGGGTTCTCTAGACTGTGGATGGTACTCCCATAATGTACTAGGGAGCGGTTCCCCCATAACAACAAAAACTACCAGACTTGTACTCCCTTTTCAGGTAGTGTGTGGATCCTCACATTTGGAGTAGTACTCCACAGTTTCCGAGTATCGGCGAGGAGTGGGTTCTTCAGGGGAGTTGGAGGTCCCTCGACTACAGGACACAGGTTCGAGGAGTGGGCCTCTTCGCATGGTCTCCCTTAGTTTTCCCTCGGGTTCAAGACTGTGACATTGAGACCTCTAGTGTCAGGAAATAGAGTATATTATAGAAAAATGTTCCCAATAGAGGTCGTACTTTCAGAAATTCTATTTGGAATGGTTGAGATGTACCTGATGGAGTACATCTCTCAGATGGGTGGCACCAGGGATGGGCAGTTCATGGAGTGTGTACTTCTGATCCTTGAATTACACATAGAGGCTTCTTTAGAAATCCTAGAAATTGATTGATTTCAGGGCCTTATGTATCTTTTTGGATGAGACAAGTATATCTGCTTTGAGCTGTGTCTTTTGATTTGTGCTTTGTGATTGAGATCATTCTTTGTGGTTTTACGTTGGGGAATTATGAGAGACCTTAGGGGGCCTTGGGGTCCATATTGGGTATTGATATACTCACCACCATCATGGGATTCACCCGCATCTTATTGGCTCTTGTACAGATGACGAGCAGCTTGACTGAGACATGATGGAGCTAGGACCAGGAAGTACATGGAGGAGACTGGTGGATGTGGAGAGCCGTGGAGATGAGTTCTACCTACCATTTAGGTTGGATCCTTGGTGGACGATCGTAGGAACTATTTCTGTTTTTCATTTTTAACTTTATCTTTTAGAAAGGCTAGAATTTTGTCCCCTTACTTTCATAAAATATTAGTTCTACTGTAGTTTTTATTTCTGGTTTCATCTTGTTGCGTATTTTGGCTATGTGTTTGTATATGCTTAAAGGTAATGCCTTATTGTTTCCGAGATATGCCTTTTTGGTGCTAGTCTCTAACCCCTAGCCCCCGGAAGGAGGGCATGGGGTAATCACAGAACGGGCCCAGGGGAAGGGTTGTGACAGTCTAGGTCATCATTGAGTTAATGAGAATTGCTCATAAAAAATAGAAATATTACACAAATCTCCATTAGAGGCCGCTGGATTTTATGTTTGGAGACAACATATTCCTGATAGTCCTAGAAAATTGAGGTTTGTAAAGGACAATCCATGGAGAGTTCCAAGGAGTGGAACATACATGAGAGTTCAAAGGACTACACATGCATGTGTAGTTCTTAAGGTAAATGGAATAAATATTAAATGGAATCCCATATCATAAATATAATACCATAATTGTTATTGAAATTTTATGTCTACCCTATTTGAGACATAAAATGGGTTATTGTATGGAATTCAGACATCTTGTTCATTAGTGGAACATTTAGTGGATTAATTAATTAATTAATTCATTTTAACATAAATAATTTATCTATATGAGTATATTATTGGAAAATTCTCCCATGTTAACCACATAAAGCAGAGGGGAATTCAAGATATTTCCTTCATTTTTCCATTGGTAGATCACCTTGGACAATGATGAAATGCCGAACTGGAGAAGATCAGGATGAAATGAACATAATGACATCATTTGACCATTTGATATAATATTTTTTGATGATAAAGGATCGAACATCTAGGTAAAAATACTAAATTTCTGATTTAATCCCTTTTGGTTATTTTTATGGAGAATATTGATCTATTATATTGATCTCCAACAATTTCAACCATTTAATGCTCATACATACAAGATAAAATTGATTATTTCAATTATTTATTAACCATGGTTTCCACATTATTTATATATTGACCACGAAATATTGGAATTGATCAAAAAAATTGTTTTTATGCTTTTTCATTCTGATTTATTTTCATTATTCACCGGTTGGACCCCACTGTCCCAGTTCAACATTGCTTCATGGTACTCAACCCGATCAGACCCATAGAATCATGATGAAACAAATAAAATTCATTGATTACTGAATACAAAAATATATGGATATGTTGTGGGATGTGGATGATCATTGCTATGATCAGAGGCCAGATCATCAATGGGGGATCTTTTTTGCAACCTTCCGAGCATCCTAGGGCTCCCCCATGGGTTAATGGTTTAGATTTATATAGTATGATGATTGGAAATGAGGGGAGGCTCATAGATATTAAAATCTTTTAAATATTTTAGGAGACATATGAGGTGTATTAGACTGACCCAAAGCAAGGATCATAATTTTAGAAATCAAATAAAAACCTTACTACATGTCATGTATAATGATAACACAAAGAGGGTATCCCCTTTGTTGTGGTGTTAAGAGATTCAAATGTTAATATGTAAGTCAATATGGGTATCCATCTTACACACAATATACCTCATACTCAAATGGATAAACCTTGTGATGGATTTTGTGAGCAGTTCCCGTTGTGGGGGTACACGAGATCTGCCACACAATCGTCTACTTAAGTACACAGACACAAACAAGGTTCATTGGATGAGACCTCGAGTACTAGGACACAACATGTAGTCTCATGAAATTCCATGTAGTCCAACAAGTGGTGGGAGTTGAGTAATGTATCAATACTTAACTAAGAAGTCGTGAGGGACCACATGTTGTATGTGTCTGCTCACACACCATGTACCACTTGGTCTTATTAGAGATAACATAAATGTTTCATATATACTTCATTTAAACTCACATTTAATCCCAAAAATATCTTTTCCAATGTTTTATTCCACGTAGAATGCAATAATTCCATTAGTTTTGGTTTTTTAGATTCTATGAGGAATGTTTCAAGAATGATTCTTATTGAAGAAACACCCTACAATGACATTGATCGATCTAGATAACCAAAACATTGTTTCATGTAAAACTACATATCAGATAGTGTGCGGGTCCTTGATAGAAGTTGAGTGGAACACTCATTCACATTGGGGAATGGGTCCTAGAACACTAGTGTGGAACCCCATCTCAGCATTGGTGTGGGTCCTCTATAACTACCTTCTTGTTTTAACCCTGTATTGGATAGGTTATGGGTCCTCAATGACAATAGAGTGGTACCACCCTTTCATAATAGGGTGCATGTCCTAGAACTCCTATTGGAACCCCCGATCAGATAGGGCACTGGTACTTAATCATTCTATAGTGGAACCCCCTATCAAACCATGGCAAGTATCCTCAATCATTATAGTGGAACCCACCATGATTATTTGAGTGGGTACTCTACCAACTGAGTGGATCCACCTATCGAATATCACACAATTCCTCCTGACAATAGAGTGGACCCCCCATATCTACTAAGGAACATATGCTCTAAATTTATTTTATCCAAATCTATTATGTGAAATAAGGATGAGGCATGTTTTTACTTGAACATTTACTACTGGAGAGAGGCCTGGGAAGCTGGTGATCAATAATGGAATTTTGGAACTATTGGTGATTCTTCTATCGTGGTTGAGTTATGAGATGGAGATCCCCTTGATCTCCCAATTTGTATTCTTTTACAGAGAATATATATATATTCATTTATACCCATATCATTGGATTTTTACATTCTTGTTCCATGAAAAATGAAGACACATAGGGTATACCACGTTCATTCCATGTTTAGTTTCTCAGGGTTGGGTGAGTCTACTCTCCTACTATTGGGGTAAAAGAATTGATGTGTTGTTAATATACTCATTGTGATATCCCCTTATTATTGGTTGAGGTTACTTACTACTTCTCTAGGATTGGGTTGATCTTTTCTCTTGGATTGTAACTTGAATCTACATTCTTTATATAATTATTTTATATCTTAATTCACCCCATTAATCATTCAAGGCATCCTAATATGTATGTATATACTCAAACATATAGGGCCATTACACGTAAGTGTCATGTGTTTCAAAAACACAAGACATGTCATTGGTGATGATAAAGGATCTTAGTGATACATAGTATACTGAAATATGTATGGTGGTCACATATTAGAGATTAGAATATGTGCTCTCTCTATAGTTTAAATTTCTGGTTTTTTTAGGTTGAAACATATTTCTGGTTGGGTGTGTATCTTCCCCCTTTACATTTAAATTTCTACAATTTTCCTTTGATACACACAAGAAGTTATGCATTTGTGGATTTCATTCTATATATTTCATCATTTTTTATTATTCCTCTTCACTTTTTCATTGAGATGTTTGGGTGTGTGTGTAAAGGAACCTAGGCAAAGGAATCCCATTTAGGATATGAATTTCATCACTTATCACCACCCCTAGCCTATAGAGGCATGTGTGGGGTAGTTTTGTTTCATGCCCTTGATTGTATTGGGTAATGAAATATATTAATCAATCAAACTATCAAATGGGTAGAAGTTGCAATTTATCAAAATAAATATGTGCATAATATCAAATATGTCTCAAAAAATAGAAAATTAGATAGTAACCTTTATAATGATCATACTATTAAAGTAAGTATTTTAAAATGAATATATTATCTATACCAATGTAAAATAAATACATATAATTTTTACATAAAACATCAATTATTAAATTTTATTACACACATGATTATAGCATATCAATTATAATGAAGATGTAATATAACCCAATGAAAAGAAATTGTGTTAAAAATATTCATACTAGTAGGTATATTTCTATATAAATACCCATGGGTGAAATAATAAAATTTAAAATATTAAATAAAATGATATATGATTGAATAATTATAATACGTATAAAATGGGGAGTATATACACCATATAAAATATGATAGGTACACAAACATTAAGATATTCCTCAAAGAGGGGAAATTGAGACAAATTTTTTTCCTCAAGATTCCCATTATATTAACATGATTTAAACTCATTTATAATGTTTTTAAACTTGTTATTAGTATATAATCAAACTATATTCATTTTAATAATATGATATATGATTTTCTTATAATATCTTCTCACCCATTTGTTAAGATTATTTAATTATTACCCTTGTTTCAGTTATCAACTTCATTTTTTAAAATGAATGTTTTTTCATGAAATTTGTGATTCATATTCATAAGATATAGGTAAATCAACTCAAAAAATATTTTAGTGTTATAAATTTCATATTTATTAATTTTATAGAATTTTAAAACTATTCTTTATAGCTGGACATGGTAAATTAATAACATCTTTCAAAAGAGATGGTGGTCGTATACACTCACCATCAATGATATCATTCCCTTAATGGATAAAATAGTAATAAAGTAGAGGATATATCAGTTTTATAGATTTAATATCAATTCATATGTATCATATATTTTAATTATTTGATTATTCTTACTATCCATGTGAGTTGTTGATGTAAAACAATTTACATCAGTTAACGAGATGGTTGTCCACCGTACACACGTGTGGTATATTTGTTTACCATTTGATAGATAAAGGGAATAGAAAAATATTATTCCACAAAAAAATTATAGTATATTAAATATTCTAGTGTTAACATATTTTAAGTGTTATGAAATAATTCAGGTTTGTAAAATAAATATAAAATGAAGAATCATTGTTAAGATAATTAACTTCTCTTTGGGGAACATCCTTTAGATATCTTCTTAATATTACCAATGTTGTTATTTTTTAGAATAACATCCCTCTAGAATATGTCTATGGTTTTTGGAGAGATATTTTATCTTGATTTGGTAGATCCAAATGTCTTTATAGGCTTGAATAAAGGAGGGGAGGGAGTTCCCTTTTATTATCTTGGAGGAGTGGAGTTTTTGTAAATACACAAAACCATTCATTAATGGGAAGTCAATCTCACCCCAAGTGCTTCCAAAATTGATAAATAATGAATTGTTGGAAATATAAGGTCTCGAAAACCCCTATAAAAACAAAAAAAAAATATTTTTCCTCTTTATTTACATACATTACTAATTTTATTTTCCACCATGATGATTTGTTTTTTTAACTAGGTAATTTAACCTTTATGAATAAAATAAAATTATATATATTAGATAATATGGGAAAAATTATTCATAATATGAAATATAATTAATTAAATAAAAATTCTATTTTTTGGACAATTATTTTCATTATGGAGCATGTTGCAAGAAAACCAATGTTTTAACCTAAATCGTGATAAATAAATTTTACATTATTTAATAATAATTTCAACCAAATATTTTGATAAAGAGGTTATAGAAAATATAGTATTCTAATTAAAAATATGTATTTCATTTTATTTAGATATTTTCCTAAAATTTTTAAATTTAATTTAAAAATGAACATGGAAAACATGTCGAATAATAGTTTTTCAATATATACATTTTTTAAACATATGATGATCTTACAATAACTGTATGACTAGGGATGAAAATCATATATATTTAAATTAATATGTTTATTTATATATAATATATATATTTTATTAAATTTATCCCGTATTATTATTTTTTTCAATTAATTAATATAGAGAAACATTATGACTTTTAAACATGTTTTTAGAAAAATATTTTTCTAATATGAAAAATAAACTTATAAAAAAATTATGTGTAATGATTATTCAACTATAATTAATTTTTCTAGAACATAATACATAATTATTTAATTGCAAATAAATATAAATATAACCATATTTCCATGTTTAAATTAAATAAATTATCAAAAATAATAACATTTTTTCAAAAGTGGTAATTTTATCTATTAATTAAAAAGTGAATATTTTAAGGAAAACACTAAAACATTATAATAATATATTTTTTATATAAATATTTGAAAAATGTAATTATTTTAGTAAATAAATTTTTCTTAATCTTTTGTAGAGTAATTATAATTTACAATCATAAAATAATGAATAAAAACATTTTTAGGGAAATGTATCTTAAATCAAAAAATTGATTTTCTAAAACTATGAGTGATTATTTATTAAGAATTTATCAATAAACCTTTATTTATCAAGAAATAAAAATATATATTTTTTATAATTTTGGTTTATTATATTGATACCCTCAAATTCAATGATTGTTTATAAAAATCATATTTTTATTTTACGTGTTATTTAATCTGGGTGATGTTTGTTGAATATGTTATCAAACTCAATGTTATTTTTGTAAAATTTGGGTATGATACAAGTATGGTTTGGGATGATATAATATCATTATAATATAGGTTTATTGATATTATTCATAATTTTTTTTAAAATAATAATTTAAGTGCATTTGTTAGATAATTAAGATCATGTTGAAAAAATTACATCATGGATTTTATAGTAAACACAATTAAAAATTAACATTATCATTAACTTATGAATGAGAGGGAATAATTGTATATGATAATATTAAATTTTAAATCATGTTTTTTAATAAACCAACCCTAGTATCCCATATAGGGTAGTTAAATTATTACATTGGAATGACATACAAGAAATAACATCACAAAGGTCCGAATAGATTAGTAGTCTTTAGAAGCTAGATATATACATGAAATATCACACAAATATAAAAACCTAAAATATTAACAAATATATATTATTTGAGGCCACCATTACTCTATTTATCATATCAATAATTATCATACATAAAAACATCTTGAATTCCTAGGTAGTAGAATTAAAATAAAGGGGTGTGTTCAGAATCATAGTAAGGGTATATATGAATTCGAATCTAAATATGGAATAAATTATACTTAAAGAATAAATTATAATTATATAATTATTTATAAAATAATCCCATGAGCATGAAACATATGCCCATATACATAACTATTAAAATAATAAAATTTATATCAATTAAATAATTAATAATTATAGAAATAATAATATTAAAAATTTAAAACTTACCATCGTGGCATCGTGCCATGTGATCTAAAAATACAATTAAGGCCCCATAGTAAGATATCAATGTTAATAGGTTTGGCATCAGAAAAATACCGAATCCTATTTTTCTCATGATATAAAGAGATGCATCAAGGGGATATGTAAGTTCCAGCACCACCCATCAGTTAATACTTCAAAGGCTTTTATCTTTTGAAGAAAAAAAACACAGGATAATTGATATTCATTAAAATTGAATAATTTTAAAAATTGGAAGAAATATCACAAATAATATCAACAAATTAATTGATTAATTTTATAATAAACCATTTAATAAAATATGATGGATGATATCATTTTAGTATATCCTTTGTAATGTACATGAGTTAATAATGTTTTATGGAATATAATAAAATACCTTCATAAGTTCTATGGATAATTTTATAATGAAAATAATATTTTAACTTTTAAATCACTTATGTAAAATCTAAAAATTTCTCAAACATTGAGGAAAATAATTTATCAAAATTAACCATGTAAAAACTAAATTAAAATTAAAAATAATATGTGGCCCTGATGGTAGGATATTCCAACCAATCCTTTTACATTAAAAATAAATTCCTTTCACACTCTCATAAATGATCAAGATGTACAACATTTAGAAAATGACATAAGGATTATATATAATCAATTTATTAATAATCTCAAAAACAGGAAAATAATTTCTTCCCCAATTTATTGATTACAGTTAAAAAAATTCTTTTGGACATTTTATATAATATATGGTCATGGAAGGGAAGGATTCATTAATGTGTAAAAAATAAATTTTCTTCGATAAAATAATTTTTTTAGTATCATGAGTAATTAATGAGAGGAAAAATATTGGAAAACATAAAATTTCATGAAGAAACTAGAGTAAAAAAATATAATGGGATTTTAAAAATGTATATCAAATAATTATCCAATTGGATTCTTAAACATAAACAATTTCTTATAATTACGAGATTCTGAAATAAACCTTTAACACTAACATGAATTCATTAGTATGTGTTTGAATCTCAAGTATAATAAATATATAATTCATATAAATATACTAATTAAACATATTCAAATATATCTACCATTATATGATTTAATTATACAATTTTTTCAGTCATTTGTATCCAATTCATTGTAAAATTAAATATATGGTGTAATAATGGCATCATTTTTCATGTGTGTTTTGGTATGGTAGTTTCATTCATTTTTTATTAGCATGGTTCCACCATATATATAAGTTCAATGGTAATATTATAAAATTATATATTTGAATAAATAATTATATTAATTTAAAAAAGTTTTAGAATGGAAAATAACTTAAATTGTTCATCGATACAGTTGGTCATTTGTTCATAATAATACTATTTTTAGATTTTGATAGATAGGAAAAAGATTGTTAAATAATAATAATTCTTTCCAGAGTAATTATTTAATCAAAGATATCAGATATATTTATTAAATATATCCTTATTACACATAATTGAAAACAAAATGATAACCCAAATACATTACATTGTGGAGGTGGTATTCCACACGTACAGATGAGGGACATTATGATTTTTCATTTGAAGAAAAAGAGGGTAGATATTGGTTATTTCATAACAATAATAAAATCATATTATATTTATGGAATTTAATTTATTATTTAATCATAAATAAAATAATTTTTTTAGAGATAAAATATTAAGTTAAAACAAATTTATTTCTTAATGAAAATACCTTTTGATTGAAAAAACTAACATAGATAACCTCTTAAGAATCACAGGGTCATTATTTTGGAATAAAAATAATCCTAAAATTTTTATTTGGATTTTATTAAATAAAATAGATGGGATTGGTAATTATAAGAGACTTAATGTTGTGTAATGATCCGAGAGAAGTGGTGTCTTTTATATGGAATGTAATGTACAGACATGGAATTTTTAAAGATATTAAAATATAACGAATCATTCCTAATGAAAATATACCAAATTGATATATATTATAAGATAAGGTATTATATGGTTAAAATATCATTAACCAATAAAATTAAAATATCAATTAAGGGTATATTAAAATGTATCTTTTGGTTTATACCCTTAGTTATTCTGTATTAATCATACATGTGGTAATGATTTTTTAACATTAATGGGTTACATTTTAATGTATAAAATTAAAGTGGGATCATAAATTATTTTTGAATTATAATTTTGACCATAAATTATTCTCATTTTACTCTTTAAATATTTTTATTATTTTTAAATAATTCAGTAAATTATTACTTTAATAAAATATCATTAATGTCATTTTAACAATATTCAATAAATTTGACTTTAAATACACTATGATAATGAAATTATTTGAACATTTAAAATTTAAAAATACCTAATATCTTTTATTTGAATAATAAATTCAGGAAATACTTTAATTCATTCAAATTGTATTCTTTTTAAAAAATTTAAATTATTTTATTTTATTTTGGTAATCATTGAATAAATAGTTTGTTAGTGTTGTGTCAGTTTTTATGTTAATTATACAATAAAAAAATAAAAAATGCATCACCATAATGAAAATAATTTAATAATTCTTAAAAATTCATTTACAGTTTTTCATTACTATTTTTCAATATTTGAACACTAAAGATATATATAAATATATGAGAGGGATATTCTATGTTTTTAATTTTTTTAAATATTTTATAGGTTATTTTCAGTGAATGATTTTCCGTTAAAATAGAAAATAATATGGGGGTAAGGGTAAAATTTACCTTATACAATAAGAAATAAAATGAATTATTGGGACCTTAATTCTTAGTTTTATCCTTCGTTAACATGATTTATTCTTTACCAAACTAATAAAATTTACCCTATTTATAATTCATTATGATCAAAAATAAAATGGGTACTTTAAAAAATATTTAAACCTAATTATGGAATAAAGATTCTTGACTCAATATCTATAAGAAACATAAATAAAATTTAAAATATGTGAAAAAAAGTGATGAAAACCAATTTTTAGACAAATATATTTTTTAATTTAAGATATAGGTTTATAATTATCCAATTCTTTGAAAAAATATATTAGATGAATGATAAAATGTTTTACTAAATATATAAAATATACATTTTATTAAATTAATCCAAATATGGGGATAAATTTAGTTATAATAAAAAAATTGTGCCCATGTAATAATTTTTCAGACAAGCATTACTTTAACCTTGAAATGATTTATTATTTTCATCAATTGATAACAAATGAATTAATTATAAACCAATTTTTTTAATAATTTTTTATTAAATTCATACCTATAAATTTTAGTGCATATGTTATAATATTCACACAATATTTAAGTAGTAGATAATGATTCATTTGTACAAAAAGTTTCATAGAACACATGCCATTGATGATATTAAATTTATTTTAAATGTAATATTTTATAAAATGTCAGTGTGATACAATATACACCCATTAAAATGAATTTATCCAACAAAATTAGGTTACTATTTTACAAAAAAATGATTATCTCTTTCATCACAACCATCTGTTCACCTATCATTTCCCTAAAAACATTAATTTGGTTAGTATTCTTATTAAGTAGTTAATGATAACTATAACCCAATATTTTTAACAAATCATCATCATACAAAATACCATTACACATTGGTAAAACATTTGAGTTCAATACATATGAATGAGAATGTATGTACGTACAAGGATGATATATATGGAACTTATGATGAACCCGAGACAGGTTTGGAAGAAGGATCAAGTGATAAGATTCAATTACTATTCAATCTAAAATATCAAAGGGGAAAATATAACTAGGTCCTAGATTTCCCTTGTTTACAAATATAATGACCTTTTTCATGGATAAATTCTTAAAAAACCTTCTCATCTACCTCAAAGTCTAGATCTCTCCAAATTTTATTAGCAAAACTTTTCTTTCGACTCTCAACTGCCTTGATTTTCTATTGAAATGATATGCCTTTATCTTGAATTTTTATATAAATATTCTTAAAATATATAAATATTAGATCTCTATTAGTCTTTATCATATAAAAACATTAATTTTCATTCTTAGAAAGATCATCAACCACCTTATTCGCTTTATAAGGGTGGTAATGTATTGATAAATCATAATCATTTATCAATTCAAATAGTCTAATATGGCTCATATTCAATTTTTCTATTTAAATATATGCATCATTATTTATTTATAAAAATATATTAAACATTTTTTCCTATATACAATTCTTCCATATATTCATAAATAATAATATTTCTTCCATCTTGAAATCATGAGTCAGGCGATTATGATAATGAATTTGTAAATTTTTGGGGGAATCAAATATCACCAAGACATTATTTAGGATGATTAATCCTTTTGTCTTCTTTAATTCATCAATGTGGATTTGAAACCCTTCTCTACGAATATTTATTTTATGAATAGGTTCATTGGCCAACATTCTCTTAATATTTGAAACTCTTTTTCCATTTATATTTCTCTAAGAACATAAACCCCTTATGAGTTGATTATATGGTCACGATAAATATATCTACAATAATTTTTTGTATCCATTAAACCAAAGAAACTATGTATTTAGGTATTTCTGATTATTCTACGGCAATTTTAAATAAATTTTGTCTTTTTAAAGGATATACTGATATATTATTACCTGATATTATATTAACATGAATGAAATTTTTTAAAGTCAAAATTATCACTTGGAAAATTTATTTTAAAAATTTTCATTCCCTATAATATTTACTAAAATTATAAAATTTTATTTATTAATTTCTATTCCCATTGATTATATAATAAAATAATCTATAAATACTATGAAAAAAATGATAAAGGTGATCTTTTTTATTTATTATATCCATGAAGTTATCAATAGAATTGGTATGACCAAAAGGAATTTCCATGAATTTATAATGACAAAACCTATGATGATTATTGTCTTGGGTATATCCTCTTTCTCAATCCTTAGCTGATGAAATCCAAATAAATGATAAATCATGGTTAAATATAGAGGCTAAAATAATTTATTTAGAATATTCGTGATATTGTGTAGAGGATACTCTTTCATAATTTTGATCTTGCAATGATCCCGATAATCAATGATATTTCATATTTAACAATCCTTCATCTTAATAAAAGAGTAGGTTTATCAGATAGAGAATCACTAGGATAAATGAGTCCCATTTATAGATTCTTCTAGAGTTCTATATTCCATTCCGGCATCTCATTCAACACCCTTATATATGGAGTTTTAAACATTTTCATAACATAGTGTATATTTTCTAATAAAAACACAACATGAAGATTTAGGGGAATATTAGGAATGTCCTTATAAAATACCACAACATTTTCCAAATAAAATGAATATTTTATATATACAGTTTCTCCACAACCATTTCATATAAATATCCCTATAATGTTTTTTGAAAAACCCATATGATGGAAGTAATTTACATTATGTGTTTAGGTTGATCTTGGAATGGATTTATGACCAATGTTTGATAAAAAATATCAAATGTAGCTTCCCTTCCTCAAGAAATAATATGGGATCTATACTGAGATAGTTGATCCATACATGATATTAATCCATATTTAACTTGTTCTATAATAAAATATTCTATTGGATTTATATTTCCATAAACTTATATTAGAGAGGAGTTATATATTTAAGATATAGTAATCAATCAATTTTAATTTTTCATTACCAATGCAATAAATAATATTTTGAGGTGGTTATGTGATACCATTTGAAAGTTAGTTTGTTATAAAATAGGGTTAGTACTAGAATAAAATAAAACATATTCATTCATTTTGTGTATGATATTTGTAGATTTTACAACATTAATATGAACATGCACATTAGCTATAATACTTACAGAAGATTTGTATTTTTCTTTTGGATTTTTTGACATGTTCCATTGATGATTGGGGTATTGGATGATTATTTCAACATCTCCTTATAGTTAAATCATTGAACATTAATGGATTTTTCATGAAAATATCATTCAAGATCATGGGTAAATTTTTATCCCCATTAAAATCAATCTCATTTTCCTATTAATCGTGTACCAAGGTGATTCCTTATAGAAGTGTCACATGTTGAAAAATCTATATTCCTCTTCATCCCCTTAACAATTTTTTTTTCACTATTATCATATACCTCCCATAAAATAATATTAATCCTTAGGACAATGAGAATTATTTCTCTTTCATTATTTAAAATGATTATATATCATCATAAGACGAGAATGTGAAGTGGAATAGAAAAATTAATTGGATTCGCTTATGAAAATAAAATAAATATTCGACATTGAAATTTTGATAGTGTATATTCTCTAGTACATGTCATGATAGCCTTGTAATGTTATCATAATATAGAATAAAATTTTCCTCTTCTTTTTATCTCAGATTCAAGAATGTTTTCTCTTATTTTGATTGTTTTTCATGAGGAAAACAATTTTCAATGGAAATTTCCATAAAAAAATTAGATTCCATTATTGATATTTCCTCTTCATTATTTTGGATTTGAATTAATAAAAACCAGTTATATTCATTCCCTAAGAGAAAATAAATTATTATATATGCATTTCCCCTTCATTACTTCCCAAAGTGATAAATATGTTCTCAAAATAACTCATACATTTCTCACAAAAAATAGATTTGGTGTCCCATTGAATGATGGGTTTTTATAACACTAGTACTAGTATAATATTTTTACACAATATCTTTGATAAATAAGATACACTCCATGGGAAGGAATATTTTTCGTAACATGTGTCAGATAGCCAAATATAGTTATAATTTCTTCATTCCAACAACAATTTTAATTTTTAAAAAGTAGAAAATACTTACATAAATTATGTGCATTGATACACTTTACATAAATTCTAATGGGTTGTATTTATAAAAAAATGGATTACAATAAATTATATCACATCATTATGTATCATGATTTAATGTTTTAATACTACGGAAACACATAAAAATTTGTAAAAAAAATGTTACTAATAGTAGAATCAAAGTGTTGGATTCCTTATGAATACAGTCAAATATTTAAAATATTATAAAATATTCAAATCTTTTTTTGAATAAAATTTTAATTATCCCAAGCATATCCCACAAGAGTGTAATAACAAGGTGTAAAATAAGTGCACACTCACTATGTACCATAATGATGACTAATATACACTTAAACAACTCATGTAATGGATATTAAAACTTGATAAATATATGCCAAAACCATTTCCTCTTATTGTATGAACAAATGGATTTAATACTAGGAATACCAAATAATATGTACCTTACTAAACAGTTGGGAAGTTTTCTTATACTCATAGAAATCCACATTATCTTTTGTTTTCTTATATTCCCAAAACAATATTTTTCTAAATGTAGTACACAATTCTTCTACTAAACATTATTGGATACAAATTTTAATGACCCTGACATTGATAAACTTGATAAAATGGTGACATTAGTATATTATTACAATATACAACTGATCACATGTTGAAGGAATGAATAGTTTAGTATCATTTTTAAACTAGATACATACTTGAAATATAAAATAAATCAGAAAATATAAAATACAATAAATTTTTTTTTATATAGATGTCCATTTTTAGAATTTGAATATCCCTATATATATCATCAAAAAATTCATGGAATCCTAGAGAATGCAAACATATTAAATAGTTGAGCATGGTTTCTTAGAACAAGTATGAATAAAATTAAAGATAAATAAGGAAAGGATAATATGATAGGAATAAATTATTGTTAAATAATTTCATATGAAATAATCACATGATCTTGAAACTTATCCACATATTTCATAACTATTAAAATAATCAAATGGATATCAATAACAGATTTCATAATGATTTAATTCATTATTAAAGACTTTTTAAACTTACCATTATGTCCTTATTCTATGATATTTAAAAATATTGTCAAGGACTTGTGCCAAGACATCTACATAATTAGATAAACCCATGTTCAAATACAAAATGTAGTTTTCCTAAATAGAAATACAAAAGATTCACAGGGATATTTAATTTTGGGGATATACCCATCAATTAATAATACCAATCCATTAATCATATGAATGAAAACAAAATTACTTAATCAACATTGCTTAATAAAATAACTACACATATCAGAGGAAGTATAAAATGAAATATCAGTACTCTTCCTTGTAAAAATGATTATACAACATCCAAATAATTATTGTGTATTTTATTTTTTGATTATCTTATCAGTGAATTATAACATCAAATAGAGGATGTTGATATAGATTACAATACATTCAAAATATCACTAGAAAATATATTGAGGAAAATACATTTTTTCACTCTATCGTCACATACATAAAATTTAAAAATAACTCATATTTTTTTGAAAATATTTTAATTTAAATGAAAATTGTAAACATGTAAAAGCATACTAATAAAAATCAGTTGGTTTTGTGGGAATATATATTTTTCACGCCACATATGTTAGAAATGTTCGTTTCACACATTCATAAAAAGATAAAAAGTACCTCATTTAAAGAACAATGAGAAATTTCCTTTTAATCAAATTATTTTAGAATTATTAAATTAATAAAAATATTGATTCAACAATAATTATAGATTATTAAAAAAATTATTTAATATATTTTAAGGGATATGTGGAAATGAAAGAGAAAGACCATCAATAGTGTATGAAATTAAGGTTGGTCATTATTTCATTATCATGAGTACCTAAAGAGAAAAAAATAATGTAAAAAAGTTTATTATATATATAAATATATTAGAATAAAATACCTATTTTTTAAGATGAAAATGTCAAAAAATTATCCTGATGTTGAAATAATCATAAAAAATATCATGTAATGTTGACATTATTAAATAAACTATTTTATAAGATCTTACTTCCTTATTATTTGTTCGAACCTCCTTTATAATAAATGAAATATTATTATACATATATTATATAACAAAAATGATATGCCTTATAAAACATATGACTTACTCACATTATTTTATCACTTGTTTATTAATAATTATTTTTTAAAATCACTACTCCAGGTAATAACTGATTTTTTATCATAATATTTTTTTGGTAGTTTATCCTTAGACTCTAATAATGGTTACATAATGATAATAACGTTAATAATTATATAAATATAATTTAAATTATATATCTTTATATATAGACTAATAAATTAAATCTATTGATGGAGAAATGAATTACACCATTCGTTGAGATGCTAGGTCTTACGTACTCAGGAAAGTAGTAATCACTTTTCGATGGATGGAGTGAATGAATGGTAAATAAAAATTTTCCTTTAAAGAATTATTATATATCACATATATATAATATATATAGTTATTAAATCAAAACATTTATACCATAAATTTAAAATAAATATAAGAAATGAATCACATATTTTCATAGAGTTGGAAGTCTCCATGTATATATTTGTGTCATTTTCATTTTTCATTTGATATAAAAGATGGTGGATAATTAATGTTTAATAATCAAAAAAATATTTTTTTATATAATTATTATACTATTTTTATTATTTTTTGATAAATATTATTGATTCATTGTTTGTAAAAATATAAATAAAACTAATGTAATTGTATATTGAAATTCCCTTTTCTTTGTAATAACTCCTTTATATCTACAATTAATGGCCTTGGGGAAAGAGTTTTTGAAATTTCAACCCCACTAGAATGTAAAAATTAATTTTTAGGATATAAATTTATAGGTATTTTATTATCTATGATTATCAAGGTGGTGTTAATAATATAGGGAAGGGGAGTCTTTTTATATGGGAGGAAAATTTAAAATTTAAAATTACTAAAAATATAAAAATATAACAAATTAAATTTTAAAATAACAACTATTAAAAATGTACATATATTCTAATATTGGTAGGATATTATTGATATATAACACATAAAATAAAATTTTAATAAATTACCTTATCATTTGGTTTAAACAGAAATATAACCTATTTAAATCTTAACAGTGATAATGAATTTTTTTAATGATAAACCATTATAATTTAATTTATATGGTAAAAATTGGCTAAAACATGGCTAAGGGATTCCATTTTCGAAAATAAATTATCTCCATTTCCCTCTTTAAGTAATTTAATGTTTTCTAAATAATTTTATAAAATATTATTTTCATAAAATATGATTAATTTAATTTTGCACAATATTCATTACATTTTACCTCAAATAAATAATGAAAAAATATTGAATATAAAAAAATGGAAAATTTATAATTTGATATATTGTTCTAGGATATTCACGAAACACCGTTATTTACTAAAATTGTGTTACTTTTAATATTTTTAAATTTAGTTATTTTAGTTTTCTATTAATTGAGTAAATATGATATTGAAATTGTTTAAAAATTAATGATCATTATATTATCAATAAAAATAAAAAATAAGTTACTCAAATTTAAAAAAAAATATTTATCCTGAAAATAACCATATAAAATGGTTCATAACTATTTTTTTTCATATGTGAACAATTAAGAGAAACGTAAATGTACGAAAATAAATGTTTTATTTTGGGTATTATATAATATATATGCCACTTAAATTTAAAATTATAGATTAAAAAAGTTATTTTTAAAGATAAGCTTATAAGGGTATAATTCCCTTCATAAAATTATAATAAAGATGAAAAATTGTTACCTTAAAACATTATTTTTACATAGGTAATCCCAATGTAACATTTTTTATGTGATAAATTTTAATATAGTTGCAATTAATTGTGAATAAATAAATAGGGAATATTTAACATAATTGAATCTCTTAATTGTCAATATGGTATCCTTTTTTCATGATTTGGTCTATATATGAAGGTGAAATTGAATATATAATAATTTAAAAAAAATTAAGAAACACTTTTTTTACAAAAATAGTGTTTAAAGTATAAAAATGAATACATTCTTATCTCATGCAAAAAAAAAGATTAATGTTAGAAATTATTATTAATATATAATATATAAATTTCAATAAAATTATTCAGAATTAGTGATTTATTGAACATTGAATGAAATAATCATTATGCTCATTATCTGGGTGTTAAAATATGTACATTATATATATATCGCAATTATTTATCAATAACATCATTTAAACTAATCATGAGAGTTCATATGAAATGTAATTCATTTCGCTGTGGAGGTGGTATCCCATACAACGCACTAACGAAACTTTTTTTATTATCAGATGGATATGAATAAATAAGGGATATTATATTAATATTAAAATATATACTTATATTAATTTTAATATCATTACTATATTTTACTAGTAAAAAATATTAAATATTCCCTATAATTCTTAAAGTAGTTCATTATACATTATTTTTAATAAAACTAGTTGGGAGCTCTATTGTATTTTTTTCATCAAGGGATATAGTTTTTGTTATGAAGTTTTGATTGAACATCAAAGGGTCATCCTACGTGTCCAATGAAACTAGGAATCAATACCCACATATATTTTTGGAATGTTTAAGGAATACATTATAAATTATTCTAACCATAAATATATGTCATGTGTATCCTACTAAGAAGAGGAATCAGGACCCACATAGTTTAGTGGAATGCTCACAGCTTAAACCTTAATAGGAGGCCCATAATAGGGATGATTCTACCATACCGATGTGATAATAACAAAAAATCTCCAATACTAAGTTATTATTTCTTAGTGTAAGAAAGAAAAGACATTATAGGATCATTAACACTACATGAGACTATACCATTAGATTTTAATTAAAGTATTATCCACTGTGGTTCCGTTTAGATGATTCATGTTCCATGAAAGGGAATAAATAATTAAATAAGTTGGGGCTTAGGAGTGGTCTTCCCTAGGATAACTATTCTACAAGGAAGGTAAGGTGACTATATTTATTAGGTATTATATCAAAATTTATTTGAAGAATTCATAATACAATAGGGGGTGTATTGTTAGTTTAAGAACATTCATTTTTATACTTTGAATTAACATAGTTTTATAGAATTAAATTAATCACATTACCAAAACACTTTTGTACATAAATAACAATTTGACATGGCCCTAAGTCCAATTAACAATGTAACATAATTAGTAGGTTATAATAATTATTCCACATGTCTTATTTGAAATTTATTTAATTCACAATAAGAATATGATTTAATTAGAGTAAGTGTGACATGGATTGCAATAACTATGATTAATATAAACAAGATTAAATAACTTAATGTCTATATCATAAAGCATATATAATTTTATTGAGTAATAAAATTTATTGTAATAATTAATGATGTAATTACTAAGGTCATAATAAAAAATGAGAATTGAATTTTTATTATATAAAATGGTTCACTTTCTATTGCAATATATTAGAAATGTAAATCAATTAAATGAATAAAAAAATTAACGCAAAGATAATGGTATCAAATAAAAATGGTTAGAGATCCCTCGATTTATACATTCAAGATATACTATCACACCCACAATAGGTTAAGCCCTCAATATGATGATCCAACTATGTATTGCTATCCCCTCAATCCCTCGATCAAGGAGGTGATTTGTTTATCAGTTTATCTTCCCACATAAGCCCCCAATCTGAATAATATTGACACATTGGTCTTCATTTCCATGGAAGACCTCAATCATATTCAAAATGATCAGCATCGCATGAATAAAAAACACATGATAGTAATAAGTGAATGTAAAAACTAGTTCAAAAATTTTCAATATCAAGGTTTTCACATGTAGTCTAAATTTTTAAGAGCTGTAATAGGGTTTCAATGTTTTACAAAATGAACTACAACCATAATAATTGTTGAAAATTCTTCCACATGAACTAATTTAAATGATCTGGAATTTATAGGTTTTTGTCCCAACGAACTTATTGAATTACAATGGACAAATATTATCCAAAAATATTCGAGGTAAATAGAAACCTAGCACTCCAACATTCATTATGATTTTTTCCATGATTCTGAGTATTATTTATATCATTACAAATAATATTTTCAGTATAAAAACTGGACTCTGGTATGATGAAAATCATATTCAGTATCGACGATAAAATCATATCTAGAATCATTATGATAATCATATAATTACATATTTCTATAAAAATACTGGAGTACGATCATGATCGTATTCATATAAAATTATAGTAAAATAATATATGATTAGGTTTTTAAACTATGATTTTAAAAAAGAGTTAGTAATTAGTTATTTAAGAAATATTTTGTGATTCCGGAAACTAAAGGTATAGAAAAGTCAAAAGAATACTTTTAACTCAACAATGTCCACCTTTTTGAAAAAAACACAAGTCTAAAATATAAATGTACAATGTAAAACTTGTGTTTAAAATATATTTATAGCACTATCATATTCAAGTGTAAATACATAGACTTAACTCCCTTTGTGTTTTAAAAATATTCTAAATATGATGTTGAATATTACTAACTCCCCCTTAGTATAAACAAATACCTATTGATTGTATAGTATTTATTAAAAAAAATCACCCTTATTAAATTCATTCTCCTTAGGTTTTTATCATTCTTCCATTATCCTCCTATCAATATATTTTTTTTCCCCTTCTAAATCAATCTATCCCTCTTTAAATAATTCTTCCCCTTTGTGATTTAAAAAATAGAATAAGGAAGGACTTTTAATACCCAAAATTTTAAGAGGGACAAAACATACATGATGTAAATAATGATATTATCATCTAGAATACGTAAATTAACATTTATCAAAAAATTTAAAACATTCAATAAATTTTTACGATGATGTAAAATTATTTCATTGATTTTTTAAAAAAATAATACAACAAGAGTTTGAAAAAATTTATTTCCTCTCTTTTTCCTTCTTCACGTTATCTCAGACAGGTGTCCTCATTTTCTTGACTTACTTCAGGTCATTTGTTTTCTTATTAAATTTATTCCTTCTTATACCAATAAATTTCATCATGTTATTCAAACTATTCATACTAGTAATGAATCCTTTCTTCCCTTGATTAATACATTTCATCACTTTTACCAATATTTTCTTCTTACTATTTTATTTTCAGATGATGATCATAAATTTTATCAATCATCAAGACATTTTGATATTTTAAATCGATGATCTCACATGTATAAAACATCAACACATAGATTTATTATTGAATAACCATTATATTATTTTCAATCTCTATTTATTATTTTTATTTATAATCAAATATACTTCTTTGGTTTTCATTGTTCAATCCATATCCCTTGAAAAAATATTTCATGCATCTGTAACTACATTCACAAGACATATAAAATGTTCAATTGAATATGTAATAAATTTTGATACATGAATCATATTTATGTGATCACATCACCACTTTAATTCATGCCATTTTTTGTTCCTTTGAGCATTCATAAAACACATTAAAAGTAGCCTCAATATTGATCACTTGTTATCTTAAAACATTGATTGAATCGATCATTTGTTTTGGTTATCCATAACTAAATCAATTTTCCTTCAATATATTGGAGATGGAATTACCATTTTAATCCAGTTTAGTTATTGAACAACATACTAATATCTTGTAAGAAAAAATGTGTTGTCTAAATAAATACCTTCCTCATATTAAGGGCATTCTCTAGAATTTCTTCTTGAATCATCTATTTCAAAGACCTATTAACAATATTAATTGGTTTTGACATCTTCCTCCTTATCAAATTTATTTATGACATTTTCTATTTTGGATTTATGAGTATCATTATTGGAAGACTCTACTCCTGTAAAAGGTATTTTGTATTAATTATCATCTTAAGATCATACTAGTATTCAATTAGATTGATATTTTTCTTTATGAACAACATCTTTGTTATGGTCATCATCTTGGTTTTCTTCTTATTCTTCTATTTATCATCTTAATTTCTCTCTTATTATTTCTAAATATACTCAGATATCTCTCTGATTTCATAATATTCTTTTTCTTAGGAGAAATATTTTTGAGTATCCTTTGGTGGAGCGGATTCTTCAACCACATTTTTCTATCTATTACTTTATGTAAGACAGAGGGAGTGATTACATCGTCCATAATTTATTCTCTAATATAAATTATAGCACATGACTTTTCAAACCTTTTAAAAAATTTATAAATTCCTAAAAACAATATCCTTTCCATTTGTTAATATTTTTTCTTATATTATAATTTAAGATTTTATTGTGTCCCTGTTTTTTCAGCTGGTATTCTGCTATATGAAGACCAAAATATGGGTCTTTTTATTTTCATTCGGCTTTTTTTCTCTACTGAGATAAATAGTTATCACTATAAACATTTTCTTCTTTTATTTTAGAATAAAATAATACATTAATTTCTTTTCATTCTCAGAAACTATCATCAAAACAATGTATTGGAATACCTTGACATCCTCCAACTATTTATTTTGGTGCTTCAGTTTTAGCATCTTTGACAAAATTCATTGATTTAGAATGGTATTGAAATATAATTCTCTTTATTGTATCATAAATAATCCATGGAACATTCAAATTTTCCATCACTGACTTTAGTGTATGATTACAAGATTTAATGATCTCAAATATCAATATACTCAAACCTGATCGAAACATAATCAATTGAGACGTAATTACTCCTCACATAATATTATTAATGATTAGGAAAATATTACTTTCAAATTTAACATTATCTTATTTACCTAATAATCAAGGATGATCACATACAAGGACATTAAAGATTCTCTATCTACTTTTCTAGGAATTGGAAATCCTTGAATCAAAACTGTTGTAATTCAATTTTTTTCTTAAATATGAGCAGTTTTCCTTTTGTCATCATGAATCTAAAAAAGTCATTACTCGACACTTTCCTTATTGAAGGATACTTTTACTTTCAACATCTTCTGAGATGGAAAAAAATCATCAACTTCTAATGGAACACCAAGAAATTTTTTAGGTTGATTTTCTAATATAGTAACACTCCTACACACAGTTAAATGGTTATTTTTAAATAACTATCGACTTTAAAAATAATACAACTATTTTTAACATCAACAACAATAATAGGATCATGATATGATTTGGGTTTCTTTAAACAAATATATTTCCATACAAGGGATTGAAAAATTCTTTCAAATGAAGAATCATATTTATCATAAATTTCACATGTTACTAACCTTACTATAAAAAAATCATTGAAAATTTTATTGGGGAATGAAGTGTATTCATTTTATGATACATGGTTCTATAGTTTATAGTTTTTTATGTAATGAGTATGATTAAAATATTTACTCACAATAATCATTGAAATTGGAGACTTGATGGGAAAAAGTTCAATCAAATGAAGAGACAAACAATGTGGGACATGGTATGGGTCCCCTTTAAATATGTGAAAAAGATATGACAATTGAGATTATATGTTTTAGATGGGAAAAAAATATCCAATGGATGGGAATGTTTGGGATATTGATAGTTTTTTAACGAAATTATCATATTCATCCTGTATCTGGTAAAAGTTGAAATGAAAAAAAATTATGTATTAAAAATCAGTTTGATTATGGGTATTAAAAAAATTAAATAACAAAAGAAAAGACTAAATTCAAAAAGAGTAAGGTACGAATTCATACCATTCAGAGTATCAGAATAGATCTATTGGTTTCGATTTTTTGTTCGTCTAAAAAAATTTACGAGTGAAAAAATTTATCATTACAAAAATTTATGATTACAAAAATGTGTGAGTATGAAAATTTATGAATATGAAAATTTATTATAATGAAAATTTATGTGTATGCAAATTAATTTCTATGAAAAATTTACGATAATAAAAAATTATTGGGTAAAAAAATATGATCACGAAATAATTTTGAGTACTAAAAATTTATGACTACCAAAAATTTGAGTGAAATTATTTTTTAAAAAAGAAAAAAATCTATCATATATACACCCACTTTGAAAAGTTGTAACCAAATATAAAGAGATGATTTAGATAGAAATTACATATGAATGATTACTTTACAATTATCATTCCATGATTTTGTTTAATGTATTGAAATATTTCATAAGGTAACAGTTTTTTAAAAATATCATCAAGTGGTTCTTGGATTCCGATAAATTATAAAATGATATCTCAATTAAGTGTGTTATCCCTTAGAATGTTACATATAATGTCTATATGTTTTTTACATGACTGATTTTCAAGGTTTTTATTCCAAGCTATGGAATTACTATTATAATATAGTTTTTGAATTTTTAATAAAACTCATTCCATAATAAGTGATTGTGTGTTCCATCCATAACACTTGAGTACACAAAATTCCAACTACTGCATATTTAGCATCAGTAATGGAAATTTCTACTCAATGTTATTTACTACAAGACCTAGAAACTAATGATTCTCATATGAAATGACGTGTTATGGATGTACGTTTTATATAGATTTTAAAACCACTAAATTCTGTATCTGAATTTTTTTTCAATATCATTTACATAAGAATTAAATAATCCTAAATCCATGGTCCATTTAAATATTGAAAAATTATAAATTACATCATTTAAATGGGATTAAAATGGAATTTCATGATACCTTACACATAAACATACTGAAAACATCATGTTTTTACCCTAAACAATTAACTATAGTAGACTTCTTATCATCCCTCTATTTTTTTGATTTACATGTTGTTCTGCTTTATCAATTTCAAAAGTATTTGAGGTACTGATTGGGGTACATATAATTTTAATATTTTCATATCCATAAATTATATGATGTTATTTAATATTATTATTTTGGAATATATATTTCTCTTTTGGTTTGTGAGAAAATTGAAAACCAAGGACGCATGTTAACTAACCCAAATTCTCATTTCAGAATTATATTTCATAAGACTCAGAAAATAATATATTAATGATTTCTGAGATAATATGAATATAATTTCATAACATTAATTTTATTAATCAAAACATTTGTGATTTCTTTATTTATGAAACATGTTGGATCATCCATTCCCACAAAAAATTTGCTTCTAACAAAATTCGGGTTAATCTATTAGAACAGGATCGAAGGTATTTTTTAAGGTTATTTAATGATTTTGTATGATGTAAATCTTATTCAAGTTTTTTTGAATCATTAGAACTAGGATGTTATCAAATAAATTTCCTCTTGAACAAATTTTTTATGAAAATAACTCATCACATCCATTTAAAAATATTGAATTTGAAGAATGTTTCAATGGATAATAGAATACAAATAGATTCATGTCTAGTAACCATAGAATATGTTTTCTTATAATATATTCCCCATTTTTTATTATATCATTTAGAAAAAAAATATTTATTTATTTCTTATTATTATTCCATTTTCATCAAATTTATTTCTAGAAACCCTTTTTACTCCAATTACAAAGGTTTTTTTGGTATTTCAACTAAGGAAAAAATTTATTCCTTTTGAATTCATTTAGTTCATATTGCCTTTATTTAATCCAATCATCATCAGTTAAGGCCTCGTCATTAATTTTAGGTTCAAATTGATAATGAAATGCAAGCTATTCTACTATATTTCTCCATGAACTTTTAGTTCCTACATGTTGATTTACATCACCAATTATACTGTCATAGGGATGATTCTCAAGAAACAACTAACATTGGTTTTATAAAACTATTTCATAAGAAATAGATATAAATTATTCCATAGTGAATACATCAGAAATAATTTCTTAAGTATTTTCCAAATAAGAAGAGTCTTCTATCAAAGGTTGATAATATGTTTTGGAAAACACATTAGAATATGTAGGTTGGGGTTGTTTAAAAATAAAATGGCTAGTTTTATCATATTTAACATGTAGTATTTCAACAACAATACATGATTTTTTATTGGAAACTATAAAATCCTCAGAAGTAATGAAATAGCATAATAGTATACATTCAAAATAATTTGGTGAAAATATGTGCATGCTGTGTTTTGTATTCAAAATGAGTTCATTTCATATAAATACATTGAATTATGAGACTACTGGTTTTCAAATTTTATATAACTCAAAACGTGTTTTATTAAGGAATGGTCTAATTAAAAATTGATTTATTGTATAGAAATAAATACTCATAGCTTCAACTAAAAAATCATTTTCAGTAGAATATTCTCTCAACATGGTTCTTATTATCTCTTAATGAATATTATTTCTTCTTTGAACAATAGATTTTGGTTGAGGAGGTTTGGGGATTGAAAAATTATGTGTAATTATATTCATATTACAAAAAATTTCAAAATCAGATCATAAAAATTCTACACCATGATAACTAGGAATAGTCTTAAATAGAATGATATTATATTTTTCCCTTTGGAAACAAATGTTTTAGAATAATAATAAGATTGAGATTATTCTTCTAAAAAATAGCCACATGTATATCTAGAGTGGTCATCAACTAAAACTAATAAATAACACATGCATGCAGTACATCATGTTTCTGTAGAACCAAAAAGATCCATGTTCACTAACGGTAATGAATAAAAATATGAAACATCACTTCTTGATTTAATTCATGAATTATTTTTCATTCCATATTGACAAAGTTAATAGGCATTTTAAGAATCAAATCTATGTTTTTATGGAACCTTAATAAGTTTTTTAGATAATTTATATAGGTTCCAAAGGTTACAATTTCTTAACCTTCTATTCTTTAACCAATATTTATCTTTCATATCACTAAGGCAATGTATTTTTGGGCTCCTACAGTCTTCAATGTAATTTCTATAACATCATCATGCCAGTGGGTAGAATTAATGAATCAATACACGGTGTTTTCACTAACATTTATCATTCCATAACATACAAGGGAACCTTCATCATAGAATTCTCTTATGCTTATAAGGTTTTTCATAAGTCCATTTTCAAATAATTTTTTTTAACCAATGCTTTTCCAAGAAGAACATTATAACCTATACCAACAATTTTTCCTTGATCATTGTCTTTGAAGGTAACTATTCTATCATTAATTTCAATTATCATTCCAATGAATTATTTTTTACCTATCAAATTTATGGAACATCCACTATTAATTTAACTTATACTTTTTTACTTCCATTGTTTTCCTAAAAAACAATTATACTTTTGGAATCTAATTTTTCATTGATCCTAGAATGTTAGAAATAAAAATTTTGGAAACCCAAATTGTTTTTGAAAAATGGGATCTGTGGAACACCCAATATTGAATTTTATTTAAAGAATTGTTTTATTACCATGACCTCTACTTTGACATTTTGTGAAAAAGGGGGAACATTCAAGAACAAATTTTTTTTACGGAATAATGGTTTTAATGATTATATCCCATTCCAAAATGAATACCTTGTAGAAGAAGTTGTTTATACTTATTTTTCAAAACCTTCTTTAACAGTGGTAAATATTTTCAAAATATTCAACAAATAGTTAATTTTAGACTTTAGTTTTATACCTAAATTTTTATCCACATTAACAATAATTATAGAATTGAGTTTTATTTCTAAATTTTTTTCTGAGAATTTTTTTATTCAAAATCGTTTATATGATGATCCTTCTCAAAATTATATTCCTCATGGTTTTCTAAATCCAATCAAGTACAAAAAAATTATTACAAAGAAAATTAGAAATATCTGATACTTATATAGTCAAAAACATACTTACGAATATTCTTTATCATGTTTCCAACTAACATTTCAATATTCATTCCCATATAGTTCTTCAAATATAGAGACTTATTCAATTGATGATAAATAATTATCTTCTTCTGAGTAATTTTCTTCAAAACAAGAAATATAACCATTCTCATTAAGATAGTTTTCATTTAAAGAAGTATTTATTAAAGATTTAGATGTGTGGACCTTTTCCATAAGATATTTAATTTAATATCATGTTATGAATTAGAGACTAATATTATTATATCAAAAAATTTCATTGTTTGAAAAATCATTAAAAGAATATCTTCCACTACCACTCCATGAGTTATTGAATTTGAAAACATTCAATCCTTTTGGATTTTAATACATTTTTTTATTTTTATTAGAATTTTATTCATTTGTATCTTTCCTTTTGAAATTTTGACAATAAAGTCTTCTATATCCTACCTTTTTTCATTCATAGAACTTAAGTGTATTATCTTTCGAATAATTTTTATTTTTATTATATTGCAACTAAAAGTATTTCATTCTAAAAATCTTGTTCATTCTTCGTGAAATATTGGACAACTCATTTTATAAATGTTCTGATTCAATTATGATTGATTGAACAAACTATTTATTTTTATTTGATGAGTTATCTATCTTTATACCAGTCTAAGAATTCATTTGATTTGAAGTAGAAGTAAAAAAATTCCAACATTTTTATTTTTTTCTTATTCAAAATATCTCCTCAATCTATTCTTGTATTTTAAAATATTTCCAAAAAACCCATCATGAGTTACATTTATTACCTTCCTTCACTCATCAATAGCTATTCCTTTTGATTCACATTCATTTCATATAATATCTATAATCTTTTCTACAAGGACCCCATCATCTAAACATATTTATCCAAATATAGTAATCTATTTAGAATTTCTAGGATCCTTTGGTGTACCTTAACAAAAATTTATCCATAAAGAAATTCAAAAGCCTGATAATATCCCATTTGTATATCACTTATTGTTTGAACAACATTAGATGTACCTGAGAAATTTCTATCTTCTTAAAAATATTCTTGGATACTTATCAAGATGAAATTTGTGTATATATATATATATATATTTCTAGTCATTGAACAAATTAATGTATTTCGTACCCATAATTAAATTTATATTTTTGTTTCTCTTTATTGCTAATGTTTTTCAATTATTTTTCCATAATTTTATAGTCAACATTCAGTAAAAAAAATTAACAACTTTTTTATTATTATTATAGTATTCATTATGTATCTTTACTATTCATAATTGTTTCCATTAAAATTTTGTGGTCTTGTTGGATTGAAATTGAAAATTGATCCTACATTAAGTCCTTCCATCTTTAAAATAAAAAAATATTTCTTTTTATATAGTACACTTTAGTGTAACAAATATTTATAAATAATATTTTTGTAACATGAAATATATCTAAATTATAAATGTAATGTCTGAAAATAAATGATCCATGTAAACCTCTCATGATACCAGTTTTTTCAAAATGTATACAATGATGAAAAAATTAAAGAGGGGTGAATTTTATGTTTATGAACATTCATTTTTTTACTTATAGGAAACAATGATTAATATAATTAAACTAATCATATTCAAAAAAACACTTTGTGTATCTATACAGTAATCCTACATGGCACATGATCTGATGAAAATTTTATTGTAATTATTTGGTCACAATATGTATTCCATAACTCATAATTGAAATTAATCATATTTACAATAATAAAAATAATTAATCAGAGTAAGCATGATATGGATCTTAATCACAACTATTATGATAAATAGAGTGAAAAATATAATGTCTCTATCAAAAAGAATATATAATCATATTGAGTTAATAAATTGATCGTCATCCCAAAATTTGTAATTAAAAATATCGTAATAAGAAAATAGATTATAGAAATATGAATATATAAAATTATTCACTTTATATTATAAAACCAAAAAATGTACATTATGCAAATGAATATAATTATTTTAACCCAAAGATAATGGTATCCAATAACCATAGACAGAGGTCCCTTGATTTATACTTTCATGAATTTTTTTTCTTATCTGCACCCAGGTAAGCCCTTGATATGATGTTTGGCCTCTGGGTTTCTATATCCTCATTCTCTCAATCAAGGAGGTGATTGGAACCTATTACTCCCAAGCCTTGGTATCCCTCAATCCAGAAAATATCGGCAAAACTGAATTATTATTCACAGAAACCCTCAATCGTATTCACAATGATTGAAATCTGATGAAGAAAAAAACTTGAGATTCAAAATTGAATGGAACCATATGTTCACAACTTGTAAACATGATGTTATTCCGACATAGCAGTAGTTTTACAGAGAATTCATAGGGTATAAAATTTCAGAAACATTACTTTCATCCACAACACCAGCAGTAGCAGCATCCAACATGGCTCATTCAAATGGCTTTGAATTTATAGTAATTTCTCCAAACAGTTTTTTGGCCTCTAATGGTCATATTTTCTCCATGAATCTTAGAGGGGCTTGGATTCCTGAAACTCCAATTCTCATCTTATGACTGATGAAATGATATCATTTTAAATTCATATTGAAACATAATACATGACATCATATTTTTTTAAAGGTGTTCCATTCATTACAATATTGTTTTCTGGATATTGAAAAATAAATTAGATAGGGTCTGATTATTTTTGTTACATTAGTTGGTACAATTTATATCATTTCAAAAAAAATTGTTTGGAAACTAGACAGTGTGTATGATAAAAATTGTATTTAGTGTTTACGATAAAAATCGTATGTAGTCTCATTATGACAATCATATAATACAACATTTCTTCCAAAAATCATGAGTATGATTATTATCTAATTCATATTAAATAATTTGAAAATGGTATATGATTCTATATTAAAACTACATTAATATAAAAGTTTTAGTAATTATATACTAGAGAATGAGTTCGTTAATTCCAAAACCAATGTTATAGAGATGTAAAAAATTAAACATTAGACTCATTAATGGGGCGTAATCCAAGCATGTGGAACATTTTTATCGATCCATATTTTTTATCTCGGCACATGTTAATTCATTATTTGGGGGATTATTACACATTGGATGATGCATATGTTTATGAAACTAGTACTTGTGTCATCAACTCATGGTGAATTGATGATTTATTATGGCATACACATTGTAGGATTCGCTTGTTTCTGCAACTATTTTGAGTATCTCAAATCATGGTTATTGAAGGTTTGGATGGGGTTTACATGTATAATGCTTCTCTATTACTATAAGAGTATCCAAACTCCTTGTATAGATTTGGTGAATCAATGACCATATAAGTGAACACGGTAAATTATTTCATATTCATATTGAGGAAAAGAAGATATTCGTAGAAGAAATTTTTGATAGAACATATGATTTTACATAGAAGAAGGTAGCATTATAAGGTGTCTCCAAAAATCACGTAATTTCAAAAAAGGGACACTAAAGTTAATTGCATTCGATGAAGGGTAAACTATTTGAGGTTACATTGGTTAAGGGTTGTCCAAGTGAAATTACATGCGTGGAGTGCCTCCCTTGTTAATTGCCTTGGGTGAATAGTCTCACACATGGAGGTCATCCAAGTGTGTGTCTACCGTGTATGGGATTCTCCAGTCGATTTAATTGGGTGAGGGGTAATGGAAAGGAGGGTCACCCAAGAGTTGGTCTCCCATGTAGGTTTCACCCAATAGTAGTGTCTTTGGTGAAGGGTCTACCAATTGTTGGCTTCCCAATTCTAGGTCTCCTAATAATGGGTCACCAAGTGGAGTGCCTTCGCCCAACAGTCGCCAAATTTTTTTGACACCCAGGTGGTTTAACATAGTAAGGGAGAACTAGGGGATTGATTCTAATATATTTGTGGACATAATAGATCACCCAAGTAGTGATGGAATACCTTTGAGATATAGTAGGGAATGAAGTGGTCTCAACATGATTGAATGTTTGATAGTTAATCCATACATTGAATATAATAAGTAATGGGTCAATTTATTAAAATTATATAGGGCCTTCATGGATGGGCTACATGAATGTTCTATGTGATATAGGTGGTGGGATTGTGTGACGGAGGTATGTGAATGACTTGTGTGGGAACTCAAATTCCTTAATAATATTTTGCTAATTTTTGAAAACCATAAATTTTTATATGTAAGTCTATTTGGGATCTGTGAAAAGTAAAATAAATGAAGGTGAATTAAAATACACCCTTGTATATTTTTATTCACTTAATCAAGATTTTTTATGATTCCGAAATGATTCTGGGAAACTCTAAAAAACATATTTTATTTTTTCAACTACTTTTTATCCGCAATTTCCAAAATAAACTACCAAATCCAAGAAGGGTGTTTTCACTACCATGAAACTAGATGCGTAAATACTTAAATAGATTATCCAACTCTCTTTGTGTTAATTGACATAATGAACATGGAAATACCACCTATTTATTCTTCATTCATTGTGAAACATTTATAGTAAAATGATTTTTTTTGTCTAAAAGAGGAATATATCAATGGTCATGGTGAAATTTGTGGGATGATTTTTTCTTTGTAAATAATGTAACTTTAAAATTGGAATCATTTGGGATGAAATGATTATGATTATATGGAAAATTTAATAAACTTTGACACATTATTAAATCATATGGTTATATTTAGTGATGAATGACCCATGAGAGGATACATGGAAAACAGAGGATCTCGGCGTAGATGTTTTGATTGTCACCATGAGAAGTAAACTCAAATAACAGATTGAACATCCTAAATAAAGAATGGTATACATTATATTATGTAAGAAATAGAGTGGAATTAAATATTAGTGGCTTCTAGATTATAGAAACATGATTTAGATGTCTCTTTATATTCCCTAATAATAGAAATCAACCAACTTATAGTTCATATAAATTAACTCATATGAAGATCAAATACTAACATATAGGGATGAAATTTTTAAAATAGGTTCACTTAAGAAGAACACGGTAAATAATTATGTTAAGTGGATATTTCCCATATATAGGGGGATGAATATAACTTTACCATGTATTCAAGGGAGTGTAATAATTTTTCTATTAGTATATTGTATGAATACGACTCTTATGCCCAAATTTTAAACCACATAGTATAATCCATGTAAAAAATAATATGTTTATATATGATAGAAAATGTACCGTACAATTTAAATCCATTCAGTGACTATATTTACTTATATAGATTTCTATAAAAAAGTTTTCTAATTTATTCCTAGGACAATAGACATACTGATTGAAACCTGAATTTTTCTATGTCTAAATGGTAGTCTCTAAGAGATTTATGTATTTTTTTTCTCCCTACTTCTTTATTATTCCATTACTGTTGATGACTAGTGTGAAGTAGATTTACTTTTACTCTAGATTCCCATTCGGTATTTTCATCATGACATGTTTTATGCATTTCTTTTATTATTTCAAATGCTCATGTTCTTCCTATTATATTCTTGATTTATTCCTAGTGATTCAAGAATCTAATTTTTGTAAGTATTACCTTCGAATGTTTTCAACCTACTGAGTACTATTTATATTTCAATTGGAAGCCAATGTTGTTGGAAGATGGACCAATGTATATAGTGTTGGGGGATAGAAAAAATTATCCAAAATTGATGAGGTGTACATAGTGACATGGGAAAAATAAATATAATTCATGATCCTAGTGTCATGATTTCAGAAAACCACTAGGAATGACGAATTTATTTTAAAATCATCCATATTAGACTATAATTTGTAGAGATTTTAGATCAAATAGCATTGACTACATACTACTATAGTTTAAAGTCACATAGGTTTTAAACAAATGGATGGTGAGGTAGTATATTGAAAAAAGAAAACAGAGAAACCCATTGTGAATGGGGATTCTAGGGTTATTGTTGATGATATCACCAGTATTTACACTTTGATTAAGGTAATATTTCTCATATTGGTGGATGAATTATGTTTATGGTCATTATTCATGAACCCTATATCTTTTAGGATTTTATAAAAAAATAATATCAACTTGAGGCTTTAGGGTTTCAATATAAGAGGCACACCCCACTATGATAACATACAATAATATAATGTAATAGTACTAATTGGAAAGTGAAAAAAACTCATTTATGAGTAACATAGAGGGTATTTGAATACTCTTGAATAGGTTTGTTATAGAGTGTGCAAATTATATCCTTTGAATGTCTGATTGAATTGGAAATGGAGAACTAAATGAGTAGAATGATAATTAATAATATAGTAAAACTAAGAACAATCATAGTCAATAGATATCACATGTAGTTCTGGTGGATCTCTCTTCTATACAAAAAAATTACCATAAATGTGACTTCATGTAAGTGAGTGGAAAACTATTATATTCACCATAAAATCATTAAATTATCACTTCATATCATTATATCATTAGTACTAATTTTTCTACGCGAGAGGGAACCAAGATGAATAATTTACACAAGAATCAACTATTCCAAGAGGAGAATTTTGTGTCACAGATTTTGTGGGTTTTGAATTATAAGTCATAAATATGAAATGGGTTAAAAGATAATATAAATATTCATGAATAGTTCGAGCACCATAATGGTTATACCATTGTATATTGAACACATAATCAGGTCATAGGTATACAACCTTAGATTATTTTTATTTATAGTTTATAGTCATACAACTAGGTACAAAAAAGGATAATTTATAATGTAATACATCATTGAACAAATGCTTTTGATTTTCAATGCCACACTTCATGGAAAAAATATTCCTCATGTTTGAGGTCAAAAAACCTGGTCAAAATGGGTGGTACATCCAACATTTAATGGTAATGGTAGAACCAAAAATTAACAAATAACACAATTATATTATTAATTACTCAATGGGGTGAGAAATATAATTTATTTTCCTACTAAATTGATCAAATATATTTTAATTTTAAGATCCCATATAGTATAATAAGAATGTTTTGTCTAGGCCAATTGTAAAAAAAATTAATCATCGTTATGTATGTCATAGGAATTGGAATCACGCCACACGTAGTTCTTGGTATGAAATTATTTCTTCCATTTATCATAATAACACTAAATGAGAGAGTTGTTTTAATTTGAGCATGGTTCCATAAACATTATAATTTTCATTGGATTCTTTGGGGAAAATCTAGCTAATGTGAAGGGGGTGCGGTATTAATACTCTAAGGAACATACTGCTTCTATAAAAAAGATTATTAAATGTTTCAAGTTATTAGGTATGCGATAAAGAGCCCACTAGAAATTGGTTACCCAGAGTAGTTTAAGGTCATACATGATGGAATTCTACCACACATTTAAATTTCATGTAGTTGGGATGGTGACCACATATTTTTATTTCAAATGGTAAATATGTAGGTTTTATGAATTGTATAGTCTTGATATTAGGCGTATAACAATGTATTTTATAGTCATGAATCAAAGATTAACTTCCCTACCTTCTAATAAATTCCATCTTAAGGACTATAGTCAGAGTAGATTTTAGTTCCTATAATCTCAAATGATCCATGACAGGATTGAAAAACAAGAAACAACATTTGATATAATTTTAACAACATTATAGTTTAAGAGGGGTAACATATATAAGAATTTCATTTCAAGGAAATAATGAATATCAACATGTATTTGGATCTCATAGAGTGACATGGTTAAAGGTGATGAAAATTAATGGATGGGCCTTAAATATATGATTCATGAATCAGTATATATCCCCAAATATAAAAATCAATCCACTAATAGTTATTATTGAAATATTCATTACAATGATATAAGTTGTATGCATGGAAATTGGATAATTAATGTCATAGTTTAGATAGAACAATCAATTATTGATAGGATGTGTAAACATAACCAATGAATTCATATGAAAAAATGGGATCCCTATATATATCAATCTAATATATAGGGGTCATTCATTTTTTAATTCTTCCTAGAATGGGATTTGAACAAATTTATGATCCATAGATTTTACCATGATAAAAGAATCAGGTTTCCATATAAATGGAGTAAAGAATCCTATCATTGATTTAATGATAAGGATCTTATATTAGGTACAATTTGATGGATCTAGATATAATGTAGTATTAGTTCATACTTAATATACCATGTGACAAGAAGTGTTATTTCATGTTATAAGTATTCATATGGTCTATGGTTTAGGGTTATGTGATGAGGACATTGCTCTGTAGTTTAAAATCATGAATCCTAGATGAATCTCTTACGGTGTTACAAAACTTTACCAAGACCTTGGTCTCATATTTTAACATCATGTTGTGAGAATGAATGTTTTAACTATTCTATGGTCACATATCATTGAACAATTTTTTATCCTATTCTGTTTTTTCATCGAGTAATATTGTAGAAAAAGTGGTTTAGATTCATGCTGCTATGACTATAGAGATATGAAACTATTGTCCATGTAATAGAACATAAAATTAAATGAGGGACATATGTGGATCCAATTCATTCATATTAAACCTAACCAATTATGGAGATGTTATCCACTAGGCCCGATATAGGATGTACAAGCATCAATATATACCATATAAATGTGAAGAAAGTCACATATAGTTCTAATATAGTGGTGGGGAGTGGAGACATCTCATGAGAGGTCCACAAAAATACACATCTTTTCAAAACATGATATGGATATTGGCAATGAAGATTAACATATTGTGGTAAGGATGCTAGACACATAATTTAATGTTATGTGGTAAGGATTTTGGACATGCCATTTATTATTAAATAGTGGGGATGCATGGTAGCATGGTTTGTCATCATGACAGCAAGACAATGTGAACCAGCATGATTAATATGTGAAGCATTGTATAGAGGGAAAATTATCGTCCTCGTATAATTTTTTTTATAAATAAATATATTTTTTAGGATTTAATGTATATCAAAATCATACCTATGGAATGTGGGACAAATTTACTAGACCATTCTATGCAGTTTGTGGTCATGTCCTGTAGAAAATAGAATTACGTAGTTTACCATCATTTTAGCTTTAGGATTCATAATAGTAGTTTTATTGTACGATGGGATAAGATATATAAATATTCATAATCCATTAAAATATATTAAAATGAATAACATAAATAATTCTTCATATATGTATATTAATTGATGTAGACAATCTTGCACAGAATGAAAATAAGTAATGTAGAAAGACTAATTCCACACACAGTCAACAAATATTAGTGGGAGCAGAATGTCCTTTTCCATAGATAGTCTAGATAGAGCGAATGGGGATCATGTTGACCTTTTACCTAGGTCCAAAACAACCAATGGTGTTTACTTTAACATTTTGTTTAAAATTTTGTTCTTCACCATCATAAACTAGGAGTGTAACATCCAATGATCTTATGAAATATAATATTTCAAATTATTTTAATATTATTATGTTTCATAGTGGAAAAATGCATATTTTATCTTGTGTTATATTCAACGCCAATTTTATCTTTCATTTCACGTAACATCATGTTTCTTCAATAACTTGTGTTATAGACAAGGCCAACTCATACCAGACATCAATATTATATTAATATTATTATTTAACATGATTTTTATCACCTATAAATATGATTAGAGGGAATTAAAATGATTAAATATATTATGAAAATATAGTATATATATTTCTATAAAATTAATTCATTAGTTACTAATTTAATAGAATTTAAAATAAAATGGAAATATACTTACAAAACATACACTTTTTATGCGCCCAATAGAATTTTAGATAAATAAAATATATACTATTAAGGAAAGATATTAATGAAGTAAATATATTAATTATTCCATAACATTTATTTTACATCCATCAAATATTATTGATAGAAATAATATAAAATTATTTCATAAACTTCATACAATAAAAAGTATTTGTTCCAATGTTAGTTATGTTTTTTTCATGATGCAATTGTTCAATTTTTTGAAACATTCATAAATTTCTAATGAAAAATAATATTCTTATTTGAAATAATAATTTCAACATTATCATGGGGTAATGTATTTATAATTGTTTTAAAAAATATTCATTTTTTAATAAATAGTCAAATATTCTATATTTTAATTGAAAATTAAATTTTCATCTAAATAATTTATAATGTTAAATATATTTTTTAATCATATTTTTAGTAAATATATATATATTATACATATATTAGTTTATTTTAGGTCATTTGGCTCATTTTTGTATTGAATCTTGAAATAAAAACATAGTAAGCATTTTTCACATTTTCAATTTAAAAACCTATGTTCTCGTCTCATCTGGGGGATTAATAATATATTAAATTCTTCAAAATATGTGAATAGAAATTTTAAAAATAGATTTCAGATTTTAAATTTAAATAATATATATCATCTAGTAATTTAGTCGTTTTTTTAATAATTACTAATGAATGAATGAAAATCAATTTACACAGTTAAAGATAAAATAAGTTTTTCCTCCTTACATGTGTTTCTACTAAAACTAATTTTACAGAAACATATGAATTTTATTTTATGAATTTGAAGTAATATTTTTAATCATTGTGTAAAAATTTTGTAACAATGTAATTATTAGATATAATATTCAAGGATAAATGAAAATAAATTGATTAATGTTACCATGGTAAAAACATTATACGAAAAATTGAGTAAACCTAAAGATTAGGGTATATATTCAAAAAAAATTATTTTTTTATAGAGGTAGGACTCGAAAAAAAAAAATCAATCATCCCCTTCATATTTTATCAATTATTTTGAAACATTTGTTAAGAGATAGCACCCAATAGTGTTTTCATGTTGGTACTCACTACAATTTTAGTCCTCATCCACTATAAAAGAGAAATCACTCTCCCTACTTCACCCCACATCTATATAAATATTTATCGTAAAAAACCTACCAAAATAACCTCAAAAATTCCCTCTGCTCATCCCTTAATCTATAATTCTCCAAAAAAATCAACCATTTAATGTTTTAGTACACTCCTAAGGAGGATACCCGAAGAAGAGGTCATGTTCTTCCAAAATAATCTTTATTTTATCTATTTTTTCACCACCATAAATATTTTATGTAATTAATATATAACAAACTCAATATATTCCATATAGTGATATTTTTAATCTTATTGGTATGCACTAAACCGACACATACTTCCATAAAATGTGTTACGAAATCATTATTCATGTCTACGATGCACTACCACCCTGTGAAATAATGACATCTATTTCCCCACTACCAACTCTCATGGATGATAAACATGATATAAATTATTTTTATATATTAAATTTATGATTTTTATAACATAAATATTCCTATATATTCATTATATGATATTATCCCTTTTTACATTGCATACTGTATTGGATATAATTATATCGCTCGTGTGTACAATGGACTACCTCCTCACTAATCAATGTAAAGGGTTTTTAACAAACATTTTATGCAGAACATAAAATGGTTATATATGATTATTATATATTATAGAAATGAAATAATTATTATACTCATGAAATAATTTTATTCACAGATATATAATGTATTATTTTCATCTAACCATTTCTCCCACATAAAATGTGATAACGTCAATCATGGACATGTGGACTGCTGCCTCCTCGAACTGATGAGATTCATAATTTTTAGAAAAAAATCACAACAATGATATATAAAATTAAACTATATTATATTTTGGATATATTTATCATTATATACAAATAATATTTTACTCACCATCTTTCTATAAAGATCAATTAAAATTTTAAATGTTACTCATGCGTATATACGATATACCATATCAATGATTGTAAAATTAATTACTGTTTCCAACCCATATTTCATAATTGTTTTTAGAAGTATAATTTACATATAACTCATTAAATTATATCATTATTATTGTTATTAATATGTCTAAAAAATTAGCCTTTTTAAGATAGTCATCCTACCAAATTCATTTGTAACTCATAATCCAAATATGTTCAAAACATCTAACATAAACATAATTAGTAGAGAAATATTATATAAAACATATATAAGTGAAATAAAATTAATAATATCCCTAGAAATGATTTTCAAGAATGTAAGTTATTAATATTTGTAAACTATTAGGTATGATAAAGAACATGTGTGATGAATCAAGTTCAAGTTAAGGGGTTTTCTCTTCTCACATTTATTTCTGTGTGATATATCCCATATTCACCACCTATTTTTGTTTTATGGTGTATGTAATTACCATGGATTATTATATAATTAATATACATAAATTATTATGTATTTACATACATTTTCATTATATCCATTTCAAGGGTTTTTCACTATCAAAGATGAAAAATGGAAATGGATTATTGTAATAATATTTTTTATTTGACACTTACGTGGTGTTATGCTTCTATCAACCTTTATGATCTGCACATAAAAACAATTTTACATTTAATATAATTAATTTATTGATTTTAATTATATATTATGTTATTTTTAAATTTAATGGGGTTTATGATTCAATGATATAATAGTGGTAAGTGTTTGATATTAAAATCTCATTGATTATATAGATTGTTTATGATTTAGTCTACAATGATGAAATCCTATGGTCTATGTATAAATAAGCATTATTAATTTTATTCTCCTCTGTGTATGTCATTATATGACATGTTTTCTAGGAATTTTTCTCTATCCATGTATTGAAGTGTCACGACCCTTCCCCTAGGGCCCGTGTCATGACTACCCCAAACCCGCCATCCATAGGCCAGGGGCTAGAGACTAGAACCAAAGGCGTAAATCCATAATAATTGGAAGGCACTGCCTTTATAATGTGAAAACAAACACAACATATTACGAGCTGGAATTAAAACACTAAGAAAACCTGTATACAATGGAGTGTTGAAAAGTAAAAGGGGTCAGAAATACAATCCCAACATTAAAGTACCAGTACAATTAAAAGAAAAGTAAAACAGCTACATGATCATCCACCAGGAATCCCTACCTGAAGGGTAGGTACATATAGCCTCCTCAACGCTCCACGTTCATCTGGTTCCTCCGTGTACTGACTCGTCGTAAGGTCCTCCTCCAGGTACCTTCCAGTCCTGCTACTCTCTGCCTCAGTCAATGATGTTTGTAGTCTGCAACCAACACAACGAGGTGCGGGCAAATCCCGTGTAGGGGTGAGTATAACGATACTCAGTAGGGACCCCGAGACCCTCAAGGTCTCGGAAAATCCAACAAGGATAAACCACATAGTATGAAATCAACATATAACCCCACTTAGGTATATGCCCATACATATACCTATATTTTCAAGTAATCCATCTTAATCATGAGAAAAACAAAAATTTAATGACTCAACTCAACCATGATTTTTATTCACATTGTCAAAACCATGGTTTCTAGAGAACTCCTCTTCTGTCGAGTACGGTGGGCATGCCGCCACAACCAGGCGCTTCCAAAAAACCATGGACTGTTTAGGGACTCCTCTTATCGAGTACCGTGGGTCTGTCATGCTCACACAAAGGCACTCCACACAATGGTTCTACAGCCAAATACCAGGCGCTCCCCCTAATAGCATGCAAAGGTACTCCTCCTATCATGTACCGTTGGGTTTGACACCAACTACCAGGAGTTCATCCACTGTGGGTCTGTCACCAACTACTAGGCACTCCCTACTACGCTAGTCGAATCACTCTGAGTCGAATCTGTTAAGTAGTCATCATGTATCTGCCAGCAACTAGGTCTCTGTACTCTGCTCGCTAATCTTCAGGAGGCTCTGCTCCATGAGCTACAAGTCGATACTCCAACTATCACTAAGTCCCACATATAAGTATCTCAAAGTTCCTCCCCATCATAGAGGTAAGAACGCAACATAGGGCGTTTCAATCGGACACTCGGTCTATGAGTTATAAGCTTTTTAATCCTGAGGGCCTCATTGAATTCATGTACGATCCAACCTGACTGTATCGCAACATTACCCTGATCTCCAGTGGGGTATACTCAAAGGGCTTGTCATGCTCCAAGAAAACCAGTGCCACTGACGGTTCTTCAAACGGTCGTCCGGTGCCAACGATATGGCCAATGGAAATAACAGTCATTAATGGGACTAGGCCCGGTTTGACCCGGTCAGACCAACTCAGCCCAACCAAGATTGGGCCGACCCGGTCTGGGTCTGACCCGGGATGTTGGGCGGGTCAGCCCGCTAGGTTCGGCCCGGTCTGCTAGGCTAGGCCCAGTGGATTGTCGGGGCGGTTCGTCAAGGAGGTCGCCACATAGGTGGCTCAGCCCGAAGGTCAGGGTTGGTTCAGCCAGCACCATGTGGGGTGCGGCTCTGGCGGCTCGGCCAGGATAGATGATCTGGTTCGGCCTACGATGTCGTAAAGGACGCCACGCGCCGGCTCAGGTGGCAGGAATCACTCGGCCTGTTCCACTCAGATCTTGGGTGCGGTCAGGCCGCGCGGGGCATCGAACAGGGTAGGGGGAGGCGGCAAGGGGTGTGGAAGTGTGTGGGAAAGCCGGCGGGGTGCGCGGGCAGGCCGCGGGCAGGCCAGAGGGGCATGTGGGCTGTGCACAAGCAGGCCGGTGGGGCGCATGGGCAGTGTGCGGGATCGCCAGTGGGGTGATCGGTCTGCACGCGGGCAGGCCGGCAGGGCACGTGGGAGGCCGCGGGCGGACTGGGCGGACCGATTCAGCATAGCTTAGGCCAGCGGCGTTCGGTCGGGAGTTTCAGTGCGCTGCAGGGGTGGTGCTATTCGGGGAGGCCACGAGTAGCGGTGCCTTTGTTGTTGCTACCTTCATCGTCATCACCTCATCGCCAGGATGAAAAAACATCACAAAATATCGGCAGAGGGAGTCGGTCCACGTTAGTTTGGCCTGTACCCTTTGCGTTTAAAGTTGATAGTAATTGGTTCATCAAAGGAGAACGATGAACAAAAATTTCTTATAAAATTTTAAATTGATTCATTTCAAAAGATGATGGGGAAAAGAAAAGTATATTACTTGAATTAAACCCCCTACCTGGATTGTCAGGCATTGTTCGTTGAAAGAGTTTCAGTAAAAAGACAAAGAGGACTGTCATTCGTCGCGTCCACCAAGAACTTCCAAACCCAAGTTGCATTGGCTCGTGGAAGACCCTCCACGTTGGTGGGTGTCCGGGGAAGAAGTCTAAATGGATCAGTGTTCTTCTTCGATGGAGCATTCTTCATTCTCCACTGGGAGCCTTTCTCCCTATCTCTCTTATTCCAAAGATCAACCAAATGAATGTTTCCAATGAAAAATAAATAATAGATTCTCTATTTTTTTAGTTATTGGGAGGAATTCAAATGGAGAATTAATTAATTAGATAGGCTCCCCTTAATTAATTGATGAGAGTTGTCACAAAATTAATAAAGGGTAGTTGACTCCATTAAGGTGGGGGTTTCAAGGAGTTTCACTCCATTTAATGGAGAGTTGATGACTGAAGAGGCTCTCCCTCATTAATGAGGGAGTGTTGAGAGGTTTTCCTCTACTCCAATTATTAGTGGGGTTAAGCCTCGTGTGGTCCCCACCACATTAAAACTATCAGGGGAAGTTCAGTTCGGGTGGGCACCACTACCATAACCTTTCATTGAAGGTTAAGGAACGGTGGCCCCACCTCCAACCTCCATGAGGATATTTAACCACCACACTCCAAATGGTGGCTCAAATAAAATAATTTGTAGCTACAGTTTATTTTATTATTATTTTTCAAGAAAACCTAAAAAATTAAATTCTATCCTCGACCCACTTCTGCCAAATTGAAAGTCATCTTACGAAAATACTGGCATTGTTAGTTCAACTGTTCCCTCAGATTTCAATTCTGATCACCGTTTCAAAAGTTATCGAATCCCGTTCATAGGTTTATTGAACATAAATGAACAAAACTTCAGAAATTGATTCTAGGCACACTGGGCCTCGGAATCAACGCCATAAATTTTCACATAATCATATATTTCCATGAATTTAATAAAAAAAAATCCATGAAATTTCCAGGTCTTTACATTCTCCCCACCTCAGAGATTCCCATCCCCATGAGCTACAACTCAGACTATGGGAACAAATTGGGGTATTGAGCATGCATCTGAGCCTCCCGATCCCATGTTCTCTCCTGGAGGTTCCCGTGTAGCCAGCAAACGTGAACCAGAGGTATCGACCATCTGCGTAGGACCTACTCTTTTCGATCCTCAATTTCTACTATTACCTCTATAAATTCCACCCCATCGTTGACATCTTGTTCTCTATAGTCAATGATGTAGGAAGGGTTGTGAACGTATCTCCTCATCTGAGATACGTGGAAGACGTCGTGCACCCGGTGCAACTGAGGTGGAAGATCCAGGAGGTATTCCACCTCACCTGCTCTTCTGATGACCTAGAAAGTACCGATGAATCTTGGAGATAACTTTCCGTCTCTCCCAATTATCTATCAACCTCGTCGAGGTGAGACCCGTAGAAAGATGTGGTCGCCATCCTCGAACTCTAGAGGTCTCCTTCTCTTGTCAACATGTGATTTATTCATTCTCTCTGTAGTCTTCATCCACTCCTAGATGATCTTCACCTTCTTTGTGGTATCCTGTACCATCTCTAGTCCCACCAGTATTGACTCCCCTGGGTCTGTCCAGCACAAGGGTGATCTGTAAGGTCGTCCATACAACACCTCAAAATGGGAAATCCCTATGGTGGAGTGATAGTTGTTGTTGTAGGATAACACCACCAATGGTAAGTGATCCTCCCATCTGTGACCAAAGTCTAGGACACATGCATAGAGCATGTCCTCTAGAGTTTGAATGTTCTGCTCAGTCTGACCATCCGTCTAAGGATGGAAGGTGGTGCTCAGATGAAGCAGCATCCGAAAAACCTCCTACAACCCCTTCCATAACCGGGAAGTAAATCATGCGTCAAGATCGGAGACAATAGATGAAGATATTATATGTAGCGTCATAATCTCCTGCACATAGAGGTGTCCCAATCTCTATACTGATCCCTTAGCTCTGATTAGTAAGAAGTGGGCCGACTTGGTGAGTCGGTCAACGATCACCCAAATCAAGTCGTGTCCCCTAGATGTGCGTGGATAACCCATCACCAGGTCCTTGGATATTACATCCCACTTCCACTCTTGGATGTCTAATGGCTGAACCAATCATGCTAGTACCTTGTGCTCTACCTTCACTTGCTGACATGTGAGGCACCGAGAGACAAACTCGGCTACTACATTCTTCATACCTGGCCACCAGGGCTGTTGTCGAAGGTCTTGGTACATCATTTCCACTCCTAGATGTACCGCTAGAGTGGATGTGTGGAACTCCCACAACACTTACTCCTAAAGTGCTACTGGTACCACTTTACATTCTATGAAGAGGATGACATGATCCCCACCTTCTGAAAATCCATCAGGTGCTTACCCTCTGGATATCTAAGAATGACGTGTCTCGCAGTTAGCGTCCCCTCGTTTTTCCACCATGACTCACTAAAGAATTGGCGGATTGACAATAAGAGAATATAGAAACTTTTCTCCATCTCTATCAACAAATGATATCTATAAGGTATCAAGATGATCTATTGCCTCGCCTAGCATCTGTATACAAGATCTTCAGATGAGTGAATTTGCTACAAAGATCCCATTTCCATGAGTATAAACTATCTCGAAGTCATACTTTTGGAGGAACTCAAGCCATCACCGTTATCTCATGATCAGGTCCTTTTGAGAGAAGATATACCTGAGACTCTTCTGATCAGAGTAAATGATAAAACATTCACCCATGAGATATTCTCTCCACATCTTCATGGAGAAGACCACTGCTGCTAACTCTAGGTCATAAGTAGCGTAGTTCTGTTGATACTGTTTAAGCTGGAAAGAACCATACACGATCACTGCTTGCTCATGCATCATGACACACCCGAGTCTGGTCCCAGATGTGTCGTATTTGACTACGTACCCTACGCCTTCCTCTGGAAGCCTCAAGATGGGGGCACTAGTCAGCCTTGGCCTCAGCTCCTGAAAGATCTACTATAATCTCTCCATCCACACGAATGGTTTCCCTTTCTTCGTCAAGACTTATAGTGGTGATGCGACTCTGGAGAAGTATGGAATGAATCTATGGTAGTATCCAGCCAGACCTAAGAATCTGTGTACCTCTGTGACACTCCAGGTTGGATCTCAAGGAAGTACCACATCAATCATCACTGGATCCACTGCAACTCCAGCCTACCGAGATGACGTGGCCCAAAAAGTGGACCTCTTGGGTCTAGAACTGGCACTTCGAGAGCTTACCATAAATTCGGTGCTCTCTGAGTGTGTCCAGTACTACCCGTAAATGGTAGGAATGCTCCTCTTTAGTAGTCGAGTAGATCAGAATGTCATCGATGAAGACTACGAAAAAGCGAATGAGGTAAGGCTGGAAGATCCTATTCCTGAGTCCCATGAACACTGTTGGTTCATTGGTTACATCGAAGGGAATAACCAAGAACTCGTAGTGGTCGTACCAATATTTGAAGGTTATATTCTTCACATCCTCATCTTGAACTCTGAGTTGGTGATTGCCTGGTCTAAGGTCTATCTCAGAGAACCACCGTGCTCTCTTCAACTGATCAAAGAGATCGCCAATCCTCAGGACTGGGTACTTGTCCTTCACAGTCACCTGGTTCAGGAAACGGTAGTCAACACAAAGCCTCAAGCTCCAATATTCCTTATTGGTGAACAGAATTGGGGCTTCCCAGGGAGAAACACTGGGTTTGAACAATGTCTTCCCCAGCAAGTCCTCCAGCTGTACCCGCAGCTCACGAAGCTCAGTGGGACCCATCCGATATGCTGGAGTTGATATCATTGTCGTCCCGGGTACAGGTCAATATAAAAGTCCACGTGTCTACAAGAAGGTTTTCTAGGAACATCATCAGGGAAAACATTCACATATTGTTCCACCACTAAAGAATAGCTTGGACTCTCCACATCAACTAATCTGAGCGTAAGGCAGGCCAACTAATGAGTGATCGGCTACACCATTCTCTGACTAAGTCCGTCCTACGCTGCAAAGGATCCCTTCTCGCCAGTGAAGGTTAACATCATCCCATACATGTAGACATACCACACTTTGTGCCTAATACATTAAATTTTGTCATGGACTGTAGATAACCAGTCCATACCCATGATGACATCGTAAGGCCTCGGCGCCGCTACGAGAAGATCCCAGCCAAAGCTCTCCCCTCCTAGAGTAAGCTCAAACTACCGACACCAGTGCGTAATCATAAAGTCTGCTCTCGTAGGAGTCTCTATCTGTAAGGATCGAGCATATGGCTCTGTTGGAATGTTCGATCACCATTCAAGGGAAGTGGAAATAAGAGAGTGATTGTAACCTGTGTCCATAAGAACTGGATCTATGGTGTAGTAGAAACAGATCATACCTCAAAGCATCTCCAGAGCTCCATGATAATATGCCTCAACTGCCTACAGCTAATCTCTCCCCTATCCACCTACTAACTATAGTCGGGGTGGACCTACTGGCGGTGGTGGTGGTAACACCTAGAATCGTTTCCCACCTCCTGCTGCACGACAAACTCCTCTGCCACATCTGCCAACTCCCTGCAGACCGCCTCGATCGAATCTCTATCTCAGCCTGGGCGGTCCCTCCACTGTCTGCTGATCATCCAAACTGTTGTTTGGACATTCACGAGTCATGTGACCATGCCCACCGCATGAGTGACACTGTCTGATCCTGGCATGTCTAGCACTGTCTCCACTTTGGGTGCCCCGCACAACCGATCATGAGTCATGCGGTCATCCACTTGTAGGCATGGTCCTCTTGGACATCTACGCCATCTGTCTACTGCCAGCTACAGAAGACTCCAATGCATGTCAACTAGTGGTGGGTCTCGCTGCTGGAGACTCTTTAGCAAGGAAACTCTCCACTACTAGGGCTTTCTCCAACACCCCCACCTCCGTCGAGATGCTGAGTGAGTTTATTGTAGCCCTGATCTTTCTCCCAAGCCCCTGTATAAAGGTTCAAGACCTAAATAATGGGTCTCATACATTATATGTAGAGTAGCACGAGAGGTCGGCGAACCTCGCTGTGTACTATTCACCCATAATGCTACCCTACTATAGATGTAGTAGCTCTTGTATCCGCACTACACTTAGGGTGGCTAGAACAAACTCTTGCTCGAACAGGCTCTCGAAGACTGCCAGAGAAGTGTTGCCTCGTCATGCACCTGGACCATCAGGCTCCACCATCTTCCTGCTGCTTCCTATAGAAGACTGGTAGAAAGAATTACCATGAAGTCCACCAGTGTCCCTACCAGTTTAAAGACTCTCACCATAGCCACCAGCCAATCCTTAGCCTCCAGTGGTTCTGTCTCTCCCCAGATCCTTGTTGGTCTCTGGTGCTGGAACTCATACAATGCGCTCAAGCAGCGTACATCACTTGTTGCTGGTTCTGGTGGCATCGGTGGCCCTACAGGTTGTGGTAATGCTATTTCCACTACTAGAAAAGGGCCTTGCATCGAGGCCTTGTCACTCGGTGGGCTATCCGAGCATACGACTCTCGGGGATCTAACTGGTCGTCCGCGAGGAGGAATCCTGAATGAAATATTTGCGACATAGTTAAAATATTATACCTGTTGAGATGATCTGGTTGGGATGACTTAATGAAAAAAACATTTGTAAACACACACACAATCAATGTTTTCGTGCACTGAGTTGGAAATCAGAAGTCCGGGTCCTTGTGTATGGATAAGTCGGCCGAAACACCAACACTGGACTCCCTAAATCAAAAACCATACATAGTACCCTTAACTCGATTTCTTCACAGAAAATAATGATCAAAGTCATATGTTCTACATTATAACTAAAGTGCTTCTGATACCATTTTTTCACAACCCATCCCCCGGGGCCTGTGTCGTGACTACCGCAAACCCGCCTTCAATAGGCTAGGGGTCGGCGAATAGCACCAAAGACATAAATCCCTGAGACTGGAAAGGAATTGCCTTTATAAAGTGTAAACACACACAACAGAGTATGATTTGGAAGTAAAATAGTAAGAAAACTATATACAATAGTGTGATGAAAAGTAAATGTGGTCAGAAATACAATCCCAACTAAAAAGTACAAGTATAGCTGAAAGAAAAGTAAAATAGTTGTTGGATCGTCCACCAAGAAACCCTAATTGAAGGGTAGGTACATATGGGCTCCTCATCTCTCCACATCTTTATGGCTCCTCCGTGTACTGACTCATCGTATGGTCCACCTCCGGGTACCGTCCAGTCCTACTACTCTCGTACTTAGTCAGCGTTGTCCATTGTCTGCAACCAATACAATGTGGTGCGGGAAAATCCTAGGCTTGGGTGAGTATAACGATACACAGTAGGGTCCCTAATACCCTCAAGGTCTCAAAAAATCCAACATTGATAAACCAAAAATTATGAAATCAATAGATAACCCCACTTAGGTATATTACTATACATATACCTATGTTATCAAACAATCCATATCATTCATGAGGAAAACCCAAAGATACTGACTCAGCTCAACCAGGTTTTTTATTCACATTGTCGAAACCATGGCTGCTGGAGAACTCCTCCTATGTTGAATAATGTGGGACTTCCTCCACAACCAGGAGCTTCCCACTAACCTTGGACTACTGAGGTACTCCCCTGTCGAGTACCATGGGTCTGCTGCACTCACACAGAGGCACTCCCCACGGTGGGTCTGCCACCAACTACACGGAACTCCCCTTAATAGCCTGCAGAGGTACTCCTACTGTAGAGTACCATGTGTCTGCCACCAACTAACATGAACTTCTCCGCTGTGGGAATGTCTCCATCTACCTGGAACTCCCCACTGGGCTAGTCGAATCACTCCATGTGGAATTGGTCAAGTAGTCTTCAGGTCTCAGCCAGCTACTAGGTCTCTATACTCTACTCGCTTGTCTCTAGGATGGTCTGCCCCATGATCTATAGGTCGATACTCCAAATGTCACGATTTCTAATGTAGAACTATCTCAAAGGTCTTCCTCATCCGTGGGGTCTCAATGCAATAGACATCTCGTCAATCAGATGCTCGGTTTGTGAGTTATAAGCTTTTTAGTCCCGGTGGCCCGGTTGGATTCATGTACGATCTAACTTGACCATATCTCAACATTACCCTGAACACCAGTGAAGTATTTTCCAAGGGACTGTTGGGCTCCATGAAAACCAACGCCACACACGGTTCATCAAAAATTCATCTGGTGCCAATGATATGGCCAAAGGAAGTAACAGTTAGTAATAGGCCTTGGCTCGGTCTGACTCAGTTGGACAGACTCGGCCCAACCTAGACTAGGCTGACCTAGCCTTGGTCGACCCGGACAGGCCTGCTAGGTCTGACCCAGTCCATTGGGCGGGTCAGCCCACTAGGTTAGTGTGGGTCCACTGGGCCCAGCCTAGTGGACTGTGGGGGCGGTTCGGACCGGAGGTCACCGCAAAGGCGGCTCGGCCTAAAGGTCGGGGCAGGTTTGGATAGCACCACAGGGGGCACTAATCATCCCAAAAAGATGAGTTGGTTCGGTCATTTACATTTTTATTTATGTCACGAGCCGGTTCGGGTGGCCGGTTCTGCTCGACTGGTTCGACGAGGAGTTGGGGCGCTGGCAGGTCGTGCGGGGCACCGGGTAGAGTGCAGGCAGGCCGCGCGGGGCACAGCAGTGCACGGGCAGGCCGGCGGGGCTCATGGGTAGTGCGCATGCAAGACGGCGGGGCGCGCTGGAGTCCTCGGGTGGGCCGTGATGGCCGGTTCGGTGCGTCTTGGGCCGGCGCGGGCCGACTGTGTTCGATAGGGAGCATCGGTGCGCTGCGGGGGTTGTGCGATTCGTGAAGGTCGCCGGTAGTGCGTCCTTTGTCGTTGCCACCACCATCAACGTCACCTCATCTCAATGCCGAAGAAACATAACAAAATATTGGTGGAGGGAGTTGGCCCATGTTAGTTTGGCCCGCACCCTCCCCCTTTAGAGGTGATAGCAATTGGTTCCTCAAAAGAGGATGATAAACAATAATATCATACAAACCTTCACATTGTCTCCTTTCAAACGAAGATGAGGAAAAAGAAAAGTATATTAATCGAAGTTATCTCCTTCTTGGATTTTTGGGAATCGTTTGTTGATGGAGTTGTGGGAAAAAGACGAAGAGGATCGTCATTCGTCACATCCTCCAAGAACCTCCAAACCCGAGTGCGTCGGCTCGTGGAAGGCGTTGCACATCGATAAGTGTACGGGAAAAAAGTCGAAGTGGATCATCGTTCTTCGTCGGTGGAGTGTTATTCGTTCTTCATTGGGAGCCTTTCTCCATAGCTCTCCTCTTCCAAATATCAAACAAATGAAAGTTTCCAACCCAAAAGAAATAATAGATTGTCTATTATTTTAGTTGTTGGCATGAATTCAAATGGAGAATTAATTAATTAGATAGGCTCCACCGAATTAATTTATGAGAGTTTTCTCACAATTAATAAAGGGAAGTTGACTCCATTAAGGTAGGGGTGGTCAAGAGTTTCTCCCCATTTAATGTGGATTTGAGGAATCAGGAGTTTCTCCCTCATTAATGAGGGAGATTTGAGAGGTTTTCCTCTCATACGATTAATAGGGGTTAAGCCTCATGTGGCCCCCACCACATTAATCCTCTCATGAGAGGTTAAGATCATGTGGGCCCCACCACCATAACCTCTCATGGGAGGTTAAGGTGCGGTGACCCCACCTCCAACCTCCATAAGGAGGTTTTAACCACCACACACCAAATGGTGGTTCAAATAAAATAAAGTGTAGCTACATTTTATTTTATTATTTTTTTTCAAGAAAACCCAAAAATTAACTTCTATCCTCGACTCACTTCCATGAAAGTGAAAGACTTATTAAGGGAATACTGATGTTTTGAGTTGAACGGTGACCTCAGATTTCTATTCCGAGCACTACTTCAAAACTTAAAAAATCTCACTCGTACGTTTACTAAACGTGCCAGAACAAAACATCATAAATTGGTTCTGGCACACCGGGCCTCGGAATCAAGCGCCATAAATTTTAGAGGACAAGTAAAATTCCATTTTATTTAAGAAAAAACAATTCCAAATAATTTCAGGGTGTTTACATGATCTATATAAAGTAATGTTTTTATGAAAAATATTCTTTTTCATTGAAAACATTTTCCTTCAAAAACCATGTTTTCAAAATGTTTTAACAAAAATATTATAAAATGTTTTTTCAAATTTGAATGGAATATTTATTGAATAATTTTTTTATTGACATTAAAAACATCCATTATAGTATTCCAATTTCTTTTTCAAATAAATTTATTAATAAAATGTTATAGGATTTAAAAAGTGATTTTCAGAATGAAAATGGTATTTTATCTCAAAATGTTATTAATGATATTTTAAATGATTGTCTATTAATAAAAATAAACAACCCTTATTGTCACTTATCCTACTCATGGTATATGTTTTTATTGATACCATCCTCATCCTTTCCTTCATTGGATTTTTATTATTTAATAGAGATTATTATCGAGCCAGTTTCTTTTTGAAGGGTTAATCATATTTCACATATATTGGAATAGAACCGATTTCATTTCAATGGGTTCATCATGTTTTAGGAATTTTTTATAAAAACCTTTTCCATTACATGGGTCAATCATGATTCATTGACGTTGTTATGGTACCCATTTAGTTTTTATTGGTTAATCATTATTCAATTATATTTTTATGGAAGCCATGTATTTTTCATGGGATGATCATGTTTTTAGGATATTGTTATATACCCCATTTATCTTCCATATGTTAATTAATTTTAAATTTTATTAAAATAAAATCAACTTCATTTCCATGTTTTTATCGAGTCGTAATAGGAATAATGATTGTTTTCAAGAATTTTATATTGATATACTGGCTCTTATTTACTTTATTCATGTTTTGGTTCTTTGAAATAGATTTTACAATGGGGTGACATAGAAATCATTGAGTGAGACCATTACAAAAAATATTAAAGGTTACACATATAGTACATGGGGATTGTATTATAACCAAAACTATAGGTTCAACATGGTTGTTCTCTAATTCAGTGGATAATGTTTCTTGTTTTAACTGGAAATCAGGGGGAGTTTCCAAAAGGTTTCTCCAATGGGATTATGATGGCTCCAATTACTTCTAAGGAATATTTAAAATGTGTCATGATTGTGATTTTTCATGTTATCAAAAAGGGTTTTAATTTATTTTTATGGTTTTATAATGTTTCTCATGATATAAATTAATATTATATGGCTCATGATTATTGATTCTAATGACTCTTTCTTTTCCATTTTTTCCCATTTTATGATCCATGTAATGATTGGTATATGTTATATTATGATTCTCTCATTCACTCTGATTATTTTGTCATAAACATATTCAATTTTTATGACCAATGATTAAATTCAATTGATAATGGTATTTCTACACTTAAATGGCTTTGAGATCACCGGTCTTATGTTTACTTTATCACCAAGTTGTATAGAATGTCATTGAATAAGTAATTTCTATAAGGTATTTCATATGGTTGATGATTATGTCTTAACACAAAAAAATAAAATAGGTTCAAGTAGTCTATATTAACATTTTAAGCCATTTTTTCATTTATTATGGATAAAATCCCAATTCAATAAAAATATAAAACTAAAAGATCCTTTATGATATAATTCATCCAATTCATCCATTTTATTTTTTATGTTTTGGATTGAAAATGGATCTCCAATACCATAATCAAATCTAGTAAAATAATGTTCATGATTTCAGTACCAGATCAAAAATAATGGGTCATATGCTATTATATTTGTAATCAATCGTTTATTTATAAAACATAAAATATTATGTTGTTTTCATGGGAGATTATTTTAAGATTTTTGGATTAATATATATTCTTATAAGAATAAGGATGATAATAAGTTCAATGTCTTCTAAATGTCATTTAAGAGTATTAAGTAGTATTAAATGTGTGGTTGTTAGTGACTTTTTTTATGTGTTTATTTCTGGATTGAATTATTTGTATCCACAATGATCTAGATGAACTATTTGTTATTGATGAATTATGTTTCATTTTTAATCTAAAAAAGTGTAAAATCCCTATGGTGGTTGAGTAGTCATCCCATCCAGCTAGGCGGTTGGGCTTCAATCCCTGATAAAGGGATGATAAGGGTTTCACACCAACCACATGATTACATGATTTCCTAGTTAGTATGACCTTTTATAGGTAAATATTATGTTTATTTTGGAATCATATAGTTTTTTAACTGGGGAATTCCAGTAGATCATAGAAGAATATATAATAAAATCATTCAAATCATTAGGTTTCAAACATAGTCAGCAAAGAATCGATGAATTTTAAGGATGGTAATTTGTTGAATGGTATGGATTGAAAATTGGGAATAAATTTTAAAGATTAATGTATCATATTTTGCATTAAAACTTTTTGTAATTATTTTACAGTGAGTTAACCATTATTCTTTTAGTAAATTTCTAAAGATAGGTGGAATATCCGGACTATCTCATTTATTATTATGTGTTCTTTAAAAGTTAATTTTAGTGCATCAAACCTTAAAAATTCATTTTTAATACTCATCATTTGGGTAAAATATGTTATTATGGTTTAATTTTAATAAAAGATGAAATTATACTCATCAAGGATGCATATTTCCATATTATCTCTATCTGGATGGTAAAATAATCCTTCAAATTTTAGAAAAGGATATTTATACAAAATGTTATCATATTATATCTATTCATTATATATCAATGATACTTTCCAAAACAATTTGGCTTCTGGGTTTTTAGTCATTGAACTACCCTTGACTACGTTATCTATATATCTCCATTAGTATATTGTAATTTTTCCCTCAATGATCATCATTTGATTTCCCCCCAATGTTCTCCCTTTCTGGAATCCAACTTATACATAACTAATGGTGAAATTTATGTTTTCAAATTTAATGTTTTCAGGGTTTTTTCTTTATATCATATGTACAATTTGGATTTCAATGTAGAAATTCTAAAAAATTTACTCATTTGATAACTATGAAGAATTATATGGAGAAATTAATTTTAATGTTCATAGGATACAACATCCTGATATTTTATAAAATATATTATTTAAAATTAAAATAAAATTATTTGGTTGATTAAATTACATGAAATTCATAGTTTATATTTTATATTTGAAGCACCCTGTTATTCTTACTTTTAACATGACATTAAGTTTTTTATATCTTTTGTTACACCCGAGGCTGGGTCTTAGTAAGAAACAATCTTCTATTAATATTATTAATTAAAATGATATTAAATAACAATCCATTGTAATGGTTTTAATGAATATGAATATATATGTTAAGAAAATACAGTTTACACATGTTAATAAAATTAATTCAATTGATATCAATTCATTTTAAAACAAAACAAAAAGGATACATTTTTTATATAAAAACTACTATTATACACCCCAATGAATTTTACCTAAATAAAATAAAATATTTACTATTGTTGAATTATATAAATGAATTTTATATATTAAATATTCAATAAAATATTCTGACATTCCTCCAATATATTTTATATTAATATGAAAAGAACAAAACCAATTTTACGTATAAAAAGAAGTGTTTGTTCTTAAGTTAGTTTTATCATCCTCTAATGGTATAATTTTTTTTGAAACAAATTATTGACACATTGAATTAATTATATTTAAAAATGTAATTTTTTTTGAAATATGAATTTAAAAATTATCTTAGGGAGTGTTTCATTAAATTTTGGGTGAATTTTTATTTTTCAATGAATAATAAAAAATACATTATTTTAATAAAAAAATAATATTCATCAAAGTATATTATATTTTTATATTCCTTTTGAAATTAGTTTGAGAGTAAAAATTGATATATTATACATATATTAATCCAATATAGGTCATTCTAGTTATTTTATATTGAATATAGATATAAAAATTTCAATATGTTGATCATTTTCACTCCAAAAAATTACCTTTCTCTTCAAGGCACTGGGAATGATTATAAATTAAAATCTCCCACTAATGTGAATGGAGTTTTTTAAATTGTAATTTATGTTTGGAATAATTTTATTTTATAATATATAATAAATAAAAAATAATTTTTTTACAAAAAATAATTATTGAAATCAATTAAAATTATTAAATGTTATTATTACTAAAATAAGTTTTTTTACATTACATATGTTTGTATTAAATTAAATTTACAAACATCAAGGATTATTATTTAATGAAATAGAAATAATATTAACTATTAGATTGTACAAATAATAAAATAATGTCATTTTTAATAATAATTTTAATGGATAAATTACCTAGGTAAATATAATGATATAAGTTACCTTGAAGAAAACTGTAAAGATACAAATGATTAAACTTATATACAATTTGATGACATGATAAAAAACTATTTATATAGTATCATGGATGAATATATATATATATATATATATATATATATATATATTCATCCCTAAACTTCATTATATTTCAATATTGGATACACATGAGGTAAGGAAGACCTCTCAATAGTGTTTTCTTTTTGGTACCTACCAGAATGCCACTCCTCCTCCACTATAAAAGGGAATCCAATCTCTCCACTTCACCTCACCTCTCAATAAATTTGGATCATAGGAAACCTACCCAGATAACATAACAAATTACATTCCCTTATGTCACACCCTGACCGATAGAAATTTTTTTATTTTTTTATTTTGTAAACCTTAAATAAATTTTGGGTTGCAGTTTGGGATAAATCCCAAACAAAACTTTTGAGTTTATGTTATGAAGTGCGTGTGTTGAGTCGTTGCCATTGGGCGCATGGGCATAGTGCATTCTAGAAGCTGCGCGGCTTCTCCCAAACAACTGTGTAGCCTTTCATATTCGGGAAAATTTAAAATAATATATTATTGTAATTAAATTGTATATTAATTGTTGTGTCGTTTAAAATCGTAATTGTGTTATTATTATTAAAATAATATGATAACATTTATTATTTTTTCATTTTTATCATTTTCATTATTATTATTATTATTATTACTATTATTATTATTATTATTGGTTTCGGTGCGCGAGTATCGCTTGGCAAGCGGAAGCTGTGCGGTTAGCTCAGGCACCTGTTCTATTGTGACGTTTGAATCGGCCAAATATAATAAATTGAATGAGTTGAAAATTTAATATTTTACTAAATTAATCCGTTTTGAAATAACGATAATATTATTATAAAGTGACTAATAATATTAGATTGTTATTAATGAAGTGTTAGTACTCGAATTATTATTTTTTTAAAAAAATTATTATTATTACAGATTTTTATTTTATTATTATTGTGTGTATTATTATTATTAACAATATTATCATTAGTTTGTTATCATTAATTTTACATTATTTAGTTTATTATTTTATCTTTTAATATCTCTCTCCCATAACCCTAATATCCCCTTATTCTTCCTATTGAGTAGCCAACCCCACCTTCCCTTGTTGTAGCGCCAGAAGGACCCCCCCCCCCCCAGATCTCCTCCTCTGGTCACGCCAGTCGGTGACCTCCATCCAGCAGTGCAGCACCCTCGACCCCTGCTTCCCTCATCTGTGACTGTACCCCCTAATCTCCCCTCTTGCATGCTTCCAACCGCCCAGTGCCCTCCTGCATGCTTCTAGCTGCACAATCGCCCAACACCCTCTTAACAGACTCGCCAGACTGTCGCGACACCCGCCTCCCTCGGTTCTACCTCCACTGCCCAGCCACAGACTCACCCACCCTCTTCCTCCTATCCTCAAACCCTCTGATGTCATGCCACACACCCATGTCATACACCGGTCTCCCACTGGACTCCTCCCCTCTGACCAGCGCCTTCTACCCGACCTCCAACTGGCACTCCATCTGGCCAGCAGCGGCGCAGCGCCCTTGGCGCCTCCAACTAGAAACTTCGACACCCATTGTCCAGCTACATACCTCCCAGCTGGTACCCAACTGATCGAATGCATCGTCCTGACCCCTTTCCTTACTCTGACAAACCAGTGTGCACCTACCCTGAACTGCGGGACCTATTTCTAGCAGTCGCGCAACTCTGACTAACTGGTACCCTCTTGTCGCGCACCTTCTGACCCGTCATGCATCGTCCGACCGGTTGCGAACCCTTATCGACTGTGTGCCCCCCAGCCAGTGACTTTTCTGGTTCCCTATAGCCTATTTTTGGAATTCGGATGTGGGAATACTTATTCTGTTAGCTCTCGTTTCACCTATTTTTGTGTGACCAGTTGCGTTCCTTGATCATAATTAGGCATGCGATGAGTGTCACGACCCGTCCTCGGGGCCCATGCCGTGACTACCCAAAGCCTGCCTTCCATAGGCCAGGGGCTGGCGACTAGCACCAAGGCGTAATTCCAGGTAAAGGGAAGGCATTGCCTTTGTAAAGTAAACAAGCACCACAGAGTAAGCAAGCGGAAAAAAGTAAACACTAAGTAAAAACTGGTACAACAGTAAGTGCGGAAAAGTAAGTGGGCCAGTATACAAACCCAAACTGAAAGTAAAGTACAACTCGAAAGGGAAAACATCAACTAAAAAGTAAAAGTCGCTACGCCAAACTGTCCACTGGAAATCCCACCTGAAGGGTGGGTACAGATAGCTCCACTGCACCTCGGGTCCCGCCGTCCGCTCCGAGTATGTCCCGCCCAGTGGTCCACCTCTAGGTACCCTCCTGCTCTGCAAGCCTCAACCACGATCAATGTTGTCCGTCCTCTGCAACCAACACAACGTAGTGTGGGCATAGCCCGTGTAGCGGTGAGTATAAGCTACTCAGTAGGGACCCCGAGACCCACGAAGCTCTCCCAAAATCCACAAAGGATAAACCACAAAGGAAAGATACAATAATGAAGTAACAACCGACACTGCTTAGGTATATTCCCATACATATACCTAAGTCATAAATTCCAGTAGGCTCTAACCTCCGAGCCCAAGTACAACCCAGTCCACACAGGAAAGAAAAACGTAATCCACACAGGATAGCACAACACAATCCAAACAGGAAAGCAAACTGGATTCAGCTCACACAGGTATACTTCTTAGAAAGATGATAGAGATAATCACTTATCCATCTACATCGTCGGACCCACAAAGGATCGATAGGTAGTAACCCCCACACTGACCCACACAGGATCGGTAGGAAACTAACCCCTGCAAAGACCCACACAGGATCAGTAGGAAACTAACCCCCGCAAAGACCCACATAGGATCGGACCCACACAGGATCTGTAGGCGCTGGCTAACACAGAACCGCTGAGCGCTGACCCACATAGGATCGGACCCACCCAGGATCGGTAGCACTGATCCACAAAGGATCGCTGAGTGTTGTAGTCGTCGCCGTCGAATCCACTGAGGATCTCTGTATAGTCGTCGTCGCAGTCACAGTAGTAGTCACAACCAGCACTAGGGTTCCCGCACACAGCAAGCTCGTTCGGGAAGGTCCGCTCCATGAGCCGAGAGGCTGATACATCAACTGACACATATTCCAGAGTTGATGTATCCAAAAGTTTCGTATCGTCAACAGGAACTCAACGTCGCAGACGACGCGTCGATCAGACGCTCGGTCTGAGAGTTGTTGGCTTTTTCGTCCCAGGGGCCCAGTTGATTTTTAAAGCAAAACCAACCTGACCGTACTCCATATGCGGCCAGACCTCGGGCAGAGTATTCTAAATGATCCGTATCACTTAGATGAAACCAACAAAGTTGACGGCACGTCATTCGGACATCCGGAGCTTAAGATATGAGCGTTTCAGCTCCGAAGGCCCAGTTGGTTTCGTGTACGAACCAACCCGGCCGAACTCAATGTATTCCAAAACCTTGAGAGTGATATACCTAATCGACCATCTTGATTCAAGGGTCGCATCGCAACTGATGGTGCATCAATTAGAGGTCCGTAGCCCAAGTTATGGGCAAATGACCGAAGACGGTCCGAAAACGGGGGTTTCGGGCCTGAGACCGACCCGGCCCGAGACCCCCCGGTCGGCCTGAACCGGGTCGACCCGCCCCGGTCCGGGTCGGCCCGGCCCGGCGTGCTTCCAGGTCAGCTGAAGGCCGAGCCGTTGGCAAAAGGGGGGCGGGCGCCTGCCCCCCCTTCTGTAACTGTGGCCCCCCATTTATGGGGGCCGTTTGAAGTCCGGCCGGGGGAATTAATTCCCCCAGCTCCTCTCTGTCCAGCCGGCCCGACCTGGCCAGCCAGTTCCAGCTCAACGGGACCGGCAATGGCCAGTCCCCTTCCGTCTCCGACACCGGCGGCCCGGTCCGGCCGCCGGTCACCTTGCTCCGCCGTGGCCCGGAACCGGCCGCGGCCCTTGTCGTCCGGCGGGGCGTGACGACGCCGCGCCCCTCCGCTGCAGCCCCAGAACCGGCCGTGGTATTTTCGGGTGTCTCCGACATGGAGCGATGGCGTCGCATCCTTGGATTAATTCGCGGCACGGTGCGACAGTGTCGCATCCTTGGTCTTCTTTCCATGGTGCCGCGCATTTTCCTTTCACTTGATTCCGCGTAGTGCGATGGCACCACGCCTTCCCATACCAAACCACAAAGGAATCAATCATGAAATAAGGAGGAGGTTCGGCCGTGTTTGTGTAGTTCAGCCCCCTCGCGTTATTCAATAATAAATGGTTTTAATCCACGAAGATCGTCAAGTTGGTATTCACGAACAAAATAAATAAATAAAACCCCTACATCAGTTTCAAGAACGGTGCACGTCAACGAGCCGCGGAAGACGAGCATCGCGGAAGTCGGGCGTCGCAGAAAACGAACATCTATTCCATTGTCGTCGAGGTGCGTCCGAAGAGGAAACGTCGTTGGAGAATTTCATCGTGTTCTTCAGCGGAGATGTTCTTCATTGAAGAACAGTGTTCTTCATCGGAGTCCGAGGTGTTCTTCACGTTCTTCGTCGAAGTTGAAGAAGAAGAAGACTTCCTGAAACCCTTACCCATTTCTCTCCCAAGTCTCTACCACAAGAAGAACTAACCCCCAAAGTAAAATAAGTCTCCCACTTATTTTATTAACCCAACATAGGTTTTTGAATTCAAGAGTTTGAAAAATCAAAACCCACATTTAACTCACATTATTTATTAACATAAGTTGTTATAAAATTAAAGAGGTGATAAGTTGGAAAAACAAAAATGGGGGGTTAAGGAGTTAAAAACGGGGGAGGTGAAAGGTTGGGGCTCGTGTGGGCCCCACCTTTCAATTATCCACACATGGGAAGTTGGGTGGATGTGGGTCCCACCACCAACTTCCCATGGGAGAAATTAACCACCTTGATATAAAATAAAATTCATCCACCAATTTTATTTACTTCTTAATTTAACCCCATTAATTAACTTCTTCTCCCGCACAAATTCAACTACGGTAAAGGTTCCCTTAAGCAATTACCGGCGTTGCGAGTTCATCGGTGCCATCGGATTTCAATTCCGAGCACCTGTTCAAAATATAGGAATTTCCGCTTGTTCGTTCACTGAACGTACCCGAGCTAAACTTCGGATATAAATTCCGGGCATTCCGGGTCTCAGAATCAAGTGCCGTCGGAAACTGCGTTCTTGTAAAATTTTAAAGAAAATTAAGGAAAAATTTCCCTGGAATTTTACGGGTCTTTACAATGAGAGTCTACAACCGAAGGTGGGGGGTTTGGGATACTTCCATTTCTACTACACTGGGGTTCATTTGAGGTTTATGTTTTCACTTTTTTTATTATTTTAAAATAAGTTTTTTGTTTTTTTTTCATTATATTTGTGGTTGCAGTGCATTGGCAAGATTTTTTTCCCATGGTCCTACGCTCTTCATCTTGTGCATGCTTGCGTGCCTGTGTGAGGCGTTTCGTGTTGTAATGATTGGTTTGCGAGTCTAGGTAGGCCCCCACTACACTCACCTTGAAATTTATAATTTATTATTTTTTGGATATTTCATTTATTTTTAATATATTATAAAAATTATTTGATAATTGATTTTTAAATAACTACAAGACGTAAATTCAGATGTTTATTGTATAAATGGAACATGAAGTATTTTCTAGATGAAAAGACGAACAATATTGAAAAATGCATGTTTTTTCCATTGAACATAATTCTAGGATTTTCAATTGTGGTTCTAATTTTTTGATAAATATTTTCATTTGATACTTGAGAAAATGTCTTGGTTTCTCTTGAGTAATTGTGTTTCTTTTAAAAGATGAATAAGGATCATATGACACATTCATAAAATATATAATTTTGGAGAACCTTCATTGAGGTTATTCAGGGGAGATCTTTTGTGTACGTTGATTATGTGGGTTGTGTGTGATGTTTGTGCATCATGAAAGGTTGGTTGAAATTGGTGACTCACCCCCCTTTTATTACATGTTTTGACATGATAACTTTTCATAGTAATTGAATTTTTTTTGAACGATTACTACACTGGTTTTGATTACGCACTGGCTAGTGGAGCATAACAGAGAGGTGTTTTGTTATTATTGCAATGGGATTGGGACCCTCGATCAGGCCAGAATGGGTGACATTTGGGCATTAGGGTGGTATGTAGTCATTGAGAGTAGGGATGCCTTCATGATGAGACACACATGTAGTATGTTCGAGATTGTTCACAAGATCCTAGGTTCAACCCATGCCTTTTTGTCTCTGTGTTTCATGTAGAGATGAATGATGAACTTGGATGTGTATCTAAATGTACCATGTTGCATACTTACCATTTTTCATTCTTATGTGATTTTTTCTTGGAAAATGTTGAGCTGGTTTTGATTAGTTTTTTTAAATGGTTCATAAATGAAAGTGTATTGTTCTCTTTGTAAAAATATGAAAATTTAAAAATCAATTTCATTTTTAAAATTCTATTAGAAATAAGGGAAAGAACATAGTTTTGAAAATAAAGAAGTGAAATGGTTCATGGTTTGTTTTCAATTAAAATATTTATGACAATATTTTTTTATAAATTGTAGCTCAATCTTGAAATTATTGAATTATTTATTTCTTATTACGTGCATTGGGAATAGAATTATTCATGGCTACCTATTATGTTCAAATAATCATGCCTATATTGTTTTCTTTTTTTTAGTTTCTCTCATATGTTTGAATCGAGCTTGTTCGTTATGGGCGAGAGTTGGTTGTGGTTTGGTGAGTGACTCTCAGTGTTGTGACACGTTTTGGTCATGGTCCGGTTAGTATGTGTTGTTGGTCATTATTTATATTTCATGTCATTTATTTATTTTGCGTAGTTCTATTTTATTTCTATTGCTTAGTGTTTTTTGGGTGAAATCATTCTCTTATTGTACTCTGTTCATGCCCTGGCACATGTCGCCAGCCCAGGAGGATCGATAACGCCTCTCGGGGCTTGCCACAGTTCGGCTCAGGTCATCGGTTCAGGGTCGACCCAATTTGGATCAAGGAGAAATGGTACCATAGGTGGTCGGCTTTTGAGAAGACCTTGTTTTTTCATAATTCCCATCGTTATTTGGGTTCTTTCATGGTATAAGGAGTAGAATTGTCTGGACCTGAGGTGTATGGATGAGAAGGACGTCAAGAATAATTGCTCGTTCTGAACATCGTGTTACCATGGGATGTCTAAGTCATTGGAGTCTTTTTGGTTCATTTGAAAATTTTATGTTGGTAAATGAAAATGGACTTGAGAAGATGACCATGTTATCTCGCAAGGCCTGGAAAGCCATGTGGGGCGGGGGACATTTCCCTAGACTGATCTCGATGATGGTGTTGTGACTGGCATGTGATCGCCAACCATATTGTAATGTCCCGGTTCCAGAACCCACCTAGAGGCACCCTGTACCCGATTGGTCACATGGCCTCAAGTGCATTTCCCCAAACGCCAGAGGCTTATGACTAGAAGTGAGGGCCTTAGGTGTGTTATTTGGGAAACAATGCCCTCATTGGAAGAGTACAAAATGGAATTACACAAATACATACAGTAGCGGAAACAGTAAATACCAAACAACCATAATAGTGGGAAATTGATGAAGGAAACAATTGGAGCAGATATATATATATATATAAATGACACATGATACATATAAGTCTAGGAAAACAACCAGACAAGTCACAATGGTGGAATACGACAGTGCCAATCCAAAGTGCAAAAGAAAATAGATAAACTCCTAAGTATCGCAATCCATAGCTTGGTCCCATGCTCTCCAGCTCCACACAATCAAGAACATGTAGTCGAATGGAGCTTTCCCTTATCTACACCTGCAACAATATAATCTATTAGGGCCCAAAAGCATGACCCAAACACTGTGTGAGACAAAACCCTAGTAGGCAACCACCCACAGATATGTTCTTAATAGTCAGTGAATATATGGACGTTAAAAGTACAGAAAAGCAGTAAGTAGGAAAGTACTAAGCATCAATCAATCCAAAATTTCTTGCATATAAATTAAAAACAAGTGATCATCCACTCAAGCAAGTAGAAAAAATAGGTAACCCTCTGGGTAGTTCTCATATCCTAACCCCAATGGTTCAACCAACAAGTACTAACAACCCTATAAAAGGCACACACAGTCCCACCCCTATAGTTCAGCTAAGAATAGACTCTTGGGGGAAGCAATCACTGTCAATTCCCCATATAGTCTTGTATCGTACTAAAGGAACACTGGGGGGGACTCAACATCTCATTCCCCATGTGGCTCTCATCGAGGAACTAAAGACACAATGAGGAAGCACTCAACATCAATTCCCAATGTGGTCTCGCATCATATTATAAAGACAATCTAGAGAAGCCCTTATGTCGATTCTCCCTATAGTCTACTACACTAGGTTCCTAAAACACTATGTAAATTCAACAAGTATCAAATTGAATAACAGCCAAAGATACCTCATGAAATAATTGGCTTTCATTCTACATCATCTTATAATGAAAGAACTACAATCACACCATGCTATAATACAAGGCATTCGAAAAAAACAACAGTTAAAAGGTAAATAGACCCAATGGTCCCAGCAGGAAATAACAGGCATCGAAAACACTTCCAAATCGTAATGATTATCCCAAAACACAATCAAAATACTCTACTCTAGCATTCAAGAAAAGCAGGAAATCAATAGGGATAAAACTGTAAACACGCAATACCCCGTTCAAGGGTATTGGTTGAATTTTCACAAAATATTCAAATAATTTCTACAGAAAGTAACAACCCACATACCATGATGTCAAGAGTTTAATATAATTGAACCATGGGGATTGAATGTACTTAGAACGTCAAAGATCTACAAAACTGTCTAAAACATTCAACCCACGATAATAATAGAAAGAGGGAAAATCATGGAATGAAAATCAAGAAGAAGGAAGAGCTTACCGTTGCAGTTCAAACGCAATCAACAACAGTCTATTCAGTAAATAGATTGAGGGTCGTGGGCTCTGAGATGTTTTGGCACCTTAATGTTTCTCTCGACCGAACGGAACCTAGAAGAAGACGCTTCAGGGGGTTAGACGCGACCCCAGTGTGTTTAATGAAAAAAAAGTACACGGCGTGTAATTTTCGAGTACACGGCATGTACTTGTTGTTTCCTTACTACACATTAGGCGACCTCCTTGTCACCCCTACATGGCCATGTGTGTGGCCATGAAACGGCCAGCAAACGGCCTCCAGTGGTATCACAGTACACGGTTTGTACTTATAAAGTACAAGGCGTGTACTTCGAAAATTTATAGATTTTCATATTTTTTCCAAAAATGACCAGAAACAGAAAAACATACCTAAAAGGAAGATCCGGGATATTACAAACTTCCCCCCTTAAAAAATAAGTCCCCGGATTTCCCTAGTGCGGCGTAGAAGATGAAACCCCGAATAACTCTGTCCACTGCGATTGTACATCGGCCTCCCTCTCCCATGTCTCATCCTATACTCGCCCATGCTACCATGCCACTCGTACTAGGGGAACAGACTGGCCATAGAGAACCTTTGTACTATGATCAAAAATCCAGATTGGATTCTCCTCGAACGATGCATCCACATCAAGCTCAACCTCCTCGAGTTGAAGGACAAGAGACAGGTCTGAAAAGTAATACCGGAGTTGAAAAACATGAAAAACATCGTGCATATCACAGTACCTCTGAGGTAACACAACCAATATTCAACCGCCCTAACTCTCTCCAACAGCTCAAACGGTCTGACGTACCTTGGTGAAAGCTTTTCCTGTCTCCTAATCCTCTTGTGCCACAACCTCAGTGTGACACGTAGGAAAACCTGATCCCCGACCTCGAACTCCGGAGGTTATCTCTGTTGATCAGCATAAGACTTTTGATAGGACTCTACATTAGCCATCCTCTTCCGAATTAGCTCTATCTACTCTATGGTCTCCTAAACAAGATGAGGTCATAGCAAAGTTGCCTCTCCTACCCCTAGCCAACATAAGGGTGATCGGCATGGCCTACCGTACAAAGCCTCATAAGGTGACATCTAAATAGTTTCATAAAAACTATTATTGTAGGAGAACTCCACAAGAGTTATATTATTCTACCAAGAACCTCCCAAATATAGGATGCATGCTTGGAGCATATCCTCAAGCACTTAAATCGTATGCTCGGATTGGCCATCTATCTAAGGATGGTAGGCTGTACTCATTTGCACATGCATACCCAAAGAATTATATATCCCCTGCCATACCCAAGAAGTAAAATGTGCATCCCTGTCTGAAACTATGAAGTGTGGAACTCCATGCACACGTACAATATCTCGGATGTACAACCAGCCCAGCTCATCAACACTGAAGGTCTCCTCGGTTGGTAAGAAGTGAGAAAACTTCGTAATCCTGTCGATGACAACCCAAGCAACATCACTTCCTCGAGATGACCTCAACAAACTAGTCACAAAGTCCATCACGATGTCGTTCGACTTCCATTCAGGAATGGGTAACTATTTTAAAATACCTGCTGGTCGCTGATGCTCCACATTCAGCTGCTGAGAAGTAGAACATCTCAAGACGAAACCAGCAACATCTCTATTCATACTTGGCCACCAATACAGGTGGTGAAGATCGTGATACATCTTGGTGACACCATGATGAATTTCCCAAACTGAGGAATAAAAACACTGCATCAGCTGCTTGCGTATATCTGTTGGCACCCATATACATCCATGGAAACCCAAGATCTCATCCTTGCTTATAGTCCACCTAGGAATAGGTTCCTCTCATGACACTCTTTCCAATAAGACTAGGCCTTCAGAATCTGATATCTTCCTCATTTGAACATAGTCATGAAGCGTAGAGGTAACAGCTACAGAAGAAAGAAACGTTTGTCCCTGTCTGTTGTGCACCTCCAAATGCATCTTAGAGAACAGAGTTGTAAGATCCCACTCACTACTGGCCTCCTGAGCTGCCTTTATCTATGTTCTCATACTCAACGCATCCGCCACTTCATTTCCTTTCCTAGGTGTATAGGCAAGATCAATGTCAAAGTATAGAAGATACTCAACCCACCTGCGCCGTCTCAAATTCAGATCATGTTGAGTGAAGATGTATTAGAGACTTTTTTTTAGTGAAAACCACAAAATTCTCTCTCATAAGGTAATGTCTCCAACAGCATAAGGCATTAACAATAGCTGCCAAATTGAGATCATGCGTCGGGTAGTTTCTCTCATGTGGCCTCAACTACCGAGCCCCGTATGCAATGACTCCATCTCCCTGCATAAGCACAGCTCGCATCCTGATACCTGAAGAATAACTGTAAATAGTGTAGCTCTTTTCTAGTTATGGCAAGACTAGTATCGGTGCTGATGTCAACCTCCCTTTCAACTCCTGAAAGACTGACTCACATAAATCTGACCATATGAATTTCACACCCTTCTTAGTTAGACCTGTATGCGGTGCTTCCAAGCATGAAAAATCATGTATGAAGCATCTGTAGTATCCATCTAGCCCCATAAAACTCCGCACCTAAAATAAATTTTTTAGCTGCTCCATGGAAATTACTTCTCTCACTTTCTCCTGGTCCATTGACACTCCGGTCTCTTAGATAATGTGGCCCAAAAAGTGAATATGATCCATCCAAAAGTGGCATTTCGAGAGCTTAGAATATAACCGATTCTCTCTCAGTGTACACAAAACAATATCAAGATGGGTAGCAAGGTTGTGTCGAGTGTGACAGCATACCAAGATATCGTTCAAAAAGACAACCACGAAAGAGTCCAAGTATGGATGGAACACTCGGTTCATTAGTGCCTTGAAAACTACAGGTGTGCTCATGAGGCCGAACAACATAACCATATACTTGTAGAGACCTTACCTGATCTGTAAATCATTAAGAGGTATATCAGATAGTCTAACGTGAAAATGATGATAACCAGACCTCAAGTCGATCATTGAGAACACTTGGGCTCCTCGAAGATGATCAAAGAGGTCATAAATCCTAGGAAAGGGATATCGGTTCATGACTGTCACCTGGTTCAGCTTCCGATATTCCACAAAGCCTAAGGGTGATGTATTCCTTCTTCGCAAACAGGACAGACGAACTCCAAGGAGAAGTACTGGGTCGGATGAAACCCTTTGCCTGCAACTCCTCCAACTACTTCATGACCTCCTTCATCTTAGGTGTATCCATCCTATAAGGATGAATGGACACTAGTGACACTCCTGACATGAGCTCAATCGAAAATCCTACCTCACGCTCTGGAGGCAAACCTAAAAAGTCATCTACAAAGACATCCCTGAAACGATCCACCATTAGACGAAAGTATAACTGCGAAGTCCCCTGGTCATCTAGATACAGACGGGAAATATGAGTTGTAACTCAACATAGCCCATGATGTTGGGGTCATGCTCTACTCACCTGGAAATCCCACTCGCCTCGATAATGAAATGATCTACCCTATGGTTATATGAAACTCAACCTACGGAGATAACAGTCGACAACTACCTAGAAGGGAACTAGCCAGTCCATTACGAGAATGAAATCATAGCATGTCATCTCTAGGACATAGAGATCCCATAGAAAGTGATACCCAGTCACCTCAAGAGGTAACACCTTGAACTAACATACACTAGTTGTCCCAGTCCCCAAATGTGTGTCTAGAGTCAATGTATCGGTAAAGGAAAAGATGCAGAGACCAAGACTCTCCACAATAGAAATAGAGAAAAACCTATGGGATTCCCCTATATCAAAAATAGCATAAGATAAAACTAAGGTTACAATGATCGTACCTCAAACTGTAGAGGGTATGGTATCCCACTCAAGCTGGGTCTGCTCCACTGCAAATTCCTGACATGTACCACGGACCTGTGACCATGCCTGAACACTCTGAGCTGATCCACCCTGTTGTCACTGAAAGATCGGTGACTGACCACCACGACCTTGACCTCCACCTTGGCCCGAATGACCGGAAGAACTCAAGTTCCTAGATTATTGAGAAACTGGTGGCACTGCTCCTGAATGAGAAGTCATGGATGAACCCCTGTCACCAGTTTCTGGTGAGATAACCTGACAGAAGCGCTGATGGTGACCCATCTTGCCGCAACATCGGCACTCCACTGGGTCTCTCTGGAACTGCATCCTCGTATTCCCAGCCCTTCCTACATCGTAGAATACCACCTAGCTACCTAAATATGTGTCTCGCTACCTCATATCACCACACGTAGACTCCCTTCAGTGCTTCCTATTGTCAACTGGTGAAGCACTAACTCTAGAAGCGGAACCGGCCAGGCTTTCAGCTCTAGAATCTCTCAGATTGAAATCTACAATCAGTGCATGGTTGACGATGGAAGCGATGGAAGTCATCCTGAAGATATTCACATGCGAGTGGATCTCCGGTCTGAGACCATAATCAATCTTCCTTTCCATGAACAATCCATCTCCACCCTGGAGGGTTGTGAAACACTGAAGCTCGGTGAAATGAGAGGAATACTCCATGATAGAATGAGTACCCTTCTCCAAACTCATAAACTCCTGGGGTCGGTTGTCCCTCAGGGTCTCTAGATAGAATTAGCCATAAAAGACAAACTAAAACTCCTCCCACGACATAACCTACAGATCACCGGCATGTGAGATCATGTCCCACCACCTCCCGGTGGAATCTCATAGCACGTACGTAGAGAGAATTTCCCGCCTCTCTGGAGGCATCTCCAGATGCTTGAAGATCATCATCATGGATTCCAGCCATGACTCTGCTACCTGAGGTCCTTCTTCCCCTGAGAAGGTGGGAGGATGCTGCTACTGGAAAACCTACACCAAGTCTTCCATAGTCAAGGCAGGAGGCGGAGCTCCCTAGAAGGTCTGCATCATCCTCAAAAATCATTTTCTAAACTGTGCATCGGTGCCAATAACTGGTATCACTGTTGGTTCCAAGTCTGGAATAACAGGAGGATCTGTGGGAAGTCCATGATCAGCCATATCTAGCATCTGATCACCACCTGGAAACTAGTGTACAACCAGAGGAAGTCTCTTTACCATGACTCTACATGGTCAAACACATACTTTATATCACATTTACATGGACTGAAAAATAGGAGCATGAGAAAGGAATATGGGAAATAAATAATTAAAAATTTACAAATCATGACTAAACGACGTGTATAAAGACTATGTGGCATGTTCTCTTAAGTCATTTATGTGGGCGTGTACTTTTTCCACAACTGGTATTGTAACACCCCAAACAGACGACATGTTATCCCTACACACAGCGTGTACATGAATCCTCTTTCCATGCCCAAGTCCTTCTAAACGTTTAAGCCACATGTCTCTACTAAGACAAAACTACACGGCGTGTTCCCAAAGGAAACAATGTGTACTTATGTAGTCCCAATAGACCGTGTGGTTAGCTACATGGCTAGATACACGACTGACACTACATGGCATTTTCCAGGTAGACACGACATGTATGAGATAGGATAACACCGCCCCGTGTTGCTAGTGACACAACTGGGTACCTGGATCAAACTACACGGCATGTTCAAGGTGGACTCAACATGTATAAGAAATAAATCCACCGACTGTGTTGTTAACTACACGTTCGGGTTCCTAGGATTACCCTACATGGCGTGCAAGACCGGTACATGGGGTGTTCCCACAAGATTTTTCATATTCCGTGTATCTTCCCACATGACCTTTAACACGTTTAGAGAATACACAGCGTGTATAAAAGGTACACAATGTGTACTTTCGAAAAACCATTTCTTCCCAAACAGAAGAACACATGGCATGTAGTCAAATCTACACAGCATGTATTCTGGGTTTTTCTAGACAGTAAGCCTTAGAAACTACTCCGGAGCCTAGAAAACACTAAAAAAACTCTTAAATTTCCAAATTCCGATCCGTGAGGGCCCATAATCCCGGTGAATCAAAGTTTGGCATCTTTAACAAGTTACAATGAAGGTAAACAAGCCAATAGTCCACCAAATTCCAGTCCATAAGGGCCCATAAAACCTCAAGATCGAAAATCTGGAATTCATTCACGTAAAACCACACACAATCAATGCTCCATCAAAAGGAATATATTTTTATCAAGGCATCTATCACAACAACATGCATATTCTACACAACATCTATCACACCAACATGAAATTGATTATATATCCTAGATGACATGGAAAGAATTCATGACATGTGATTTCAATCAAGTGCCTATATGATGCATGAGATGGAATAACCTCATCTCATTAGGTTGGGAAAGAAATAGAACCTTAATAAGAACAACGGTAATAGCACGAAGCATGTGAATCACCCAACAATAAAATCAAATTAGCTGTAAAATTTGAAAACCATTAAAATTTCAATAAATGAGGTAGAATGGATTTTCCCTGTACACGGGTTAGCTACTCCTAGGAACCACTTATTACCAAGAACCTATTATGTCCTACCCCTAGATATAGGCTCCAAATAGCAAGTCAAGTGAAAAGAATTACTCTAATACCACTTTGTAACATCCCAGTTCTAGAAGCCACCCAGAGGCACCCAGTACCTAGTTGGTTACATGGCGTCAAGGGAATTTACCCAAACGCAAGAGGCTGCAGACTAGCATCGAGGGCCTTGGGTGTGATAGTGGGGAAACTATGCCCTCATTGGTAGAGTACACAGCAGAAGTACACAAATACATACAGTAGCAGAAACAGTAAATAAAAAACAACAGTAAAAGCAGAAAACTGATGAAGCAAACAACTAGAGCAGATATATATATAAATGATGCATGATACATATATGTTTAGGATACAGACAAACATGTCACAATGCTGCAATACTGAAATAGCACTGTCGTGGGTGCCCTCAAATGATTAGTGTGATTTTGGGGTACTTAGGTGCAGCAGAGTGGCTTACCAAGGTCGTATCTCAAAGGAGGAAGTGAATTTAACAACTTACACTACTGGAAAAACAGCCTATACCCACAGTTCAAAACCGTGGGTATAGCCCCCAAAACCGTGGGTATAGCCTATACCCACGATTTTGGGAACCGTGGGCTGGAACGGCGTCGGGATAGGTCCCCAGCCTATACCCACGGTTTTCCAAAACCGTGGCTATAAGTGTCCTGCCACCATGTCACCGAAACATATCCAATTGTCACGGTGTCAACGGCTTTTACCCACGGTTTCAAAACCGTGGGTATAGGTCCTAAAATAATGTAGGCGCCGAGTTTTGATCTCGCGACCTCTCCGCTGCAAACACCGCGTCTAACCACTACCCTAACATCACCTATATGTATATATATATATATATTTAGTTAAATATATTTATAAAAACCGTGGGTATAGAGGGAAGAACCGTGTGTATAAGGTTTCCGCCAAAAAAAATTCCTTCCCGTGGGAAAAAAAATTTCCTGTGCACACAAAAGTGACCTATACCCACGGTTTTTCATAACCGTGGGTATAGGAATTTTAACCCAGACCTATCGCCATGGTTTTCCCCAAAACCGTGGGTATAGGCACCCCTATACCCACGGTTTTGGGAAACCATGGGCATAGGTCACTTTTTAGGACCTATCCCCACGGTTTGGGAAAACCGTGGGGATTGACCCCCCCTATACTCGTGGTTTGGGAAAACGGTGGGTATAGGTCTTGAATAGACACCTATACCCACGGTTTTCCAAAATTGTGGGTATAGGGGGGTCAATCCCCACGGTTTTAGAGAAAATCGTGGGGATATCTCCATTTTCCAGTAGTGTTATTAAAGGTATTATAAAAAATATAAAATAGAATAGAATAAAAACACTACTTTAAAGGATTGTGGTTTGTTATAGTTTATGAATCTAGAAGATGTTTTCTGGAATAAGATTGTATATTTGTTTTGTTTTTAGTTTTGAAATGAATTTCGATTAAAATGACACAACAAGAAGATGTTTTTTTAGAAATCTATTTTAAAAGGCTTAGTCGATCTAACTCTGCCTCTTCATTCACTTAATAATCATTATCATTTAAATCAATATCCACTTAATTATGATCCCCTAATTTATTATCCCTCGAACCCTACGAGACTTAACTTAACCACAAATATGAAATTACTTAAACCCTAGGCTAGCTTCGGAACACGAAATCGCAACACCCTGCTTTGATTGTTGTTCTAAGGTTAGCTTATGGTCAGTGCTTAATTAGAGCACATATCCATTCTGGAAATGAGGATGAATTGTGTTTAGGTATTATATTTTAACTCTACAAATTAATCCCATATGGTCTTGTATTACCAATTAAGATCGCGCTCTCACAATTTACACAATTCCCGACCTCGCGTGTTTTGTGTTAATTGTTCAATTACTTGTTTAGTTTCTTACAATTTAAAAAAACAATTAATGGATCATATTAATTGAATTACAGTAGCTCAATGATTCAAAATAATTAAATGAATAAGGATAGAGGTCGATCGATTACTAAAAAGAACTACTCTTCCATGGGCAGTGTAGTCATCATGGAGACGTTTTTCATAAGCAAAGGATTGAAAGGGTAGAACCCAATCTTGTCTCCAATCTTGATTCCAAACCAATTAAGAAGATTAAGAGAAGAAGAAAAGGTAAGAACAAAGAAGATTATTTGAAGAATAATTCAAGAAAAAAACATGAAATAAAAGAAATACAAAGAAGAGGTGGGAGAGGAGAGCCTTTTTGGAAGAGAGGTTTGCACAAAGGCTTACTTCTTCCAAGAGTTGTGAGGGGATCCCAAGAGACACACTTTCGTAAAAACCTTACCAAAGCCTCAACCAGCCCTCCCAAAGAGTTAAAACCCCCTTTAAATAGAGTTTGTGAGGGATAGGGTTACATAACGTTTTATGTGTGAAATGAAAAACTCGGCCAAATATTTTATTCCAAGTTGCACCGCCTAATTGACCTCCAAAACGAGTTAATTGACCGGCCTTCCAGAATGATTATTTGTTCCAAATCATATCCCCGAACTTTCTTAAAATTTAGGCTCAATACAAGCCCGTATGAAGAAGATATGGCCCAAATACTGAACCCATGTCCATTCTGCCGAGTCCAGCCCACCATTGTCTTAATGGCCCATTTACTCCATCCGAATGCACTTATTAGCTCTAGTGTCCTGATTGAAAGTTGTCGAAAATTAAGTTAGGAACACTTTTAAAAAATTTCAAAATCAAATAAAAAAAATAAAAATATTTATCTTCGAAATACTACAGTGCACTATAAAGGGTAAAACTGGCATTTTCACCAAATTTTCAAATGAATGATAAAATCCCAAATATTTTATAAATAAACATATTTAACACAATGTGAGGAAATTATATAATTTATTATCAATAAATTATTCAACAAAATTGTGTTTTATCAACTCCCCCACACTTACCCTTTTGTACTCCTGGGAAAAACCTCATGTCAAGTAAACATCAATATCAAATCAAAACCAATTTTAAAACACATATTATTGGGATCCATCAATTCCGCACCAAGAATCAATAGTTATCATGCCTCATAAAAAACCTTATTTAAAGTTCTCTATTAATATCATTAAATATATTTTCACTTCATTTATCCTCCCATGCACAAAACACTTACCTCGCTTGAATTTTCTCTCATCACTGAAATATCAATTTTTTTTTGCAATGTCTTTCTCATCCAAACTCATAAAAGGGTCACTATAGGCTTGATAAATTCCTACATCTCCACCTGATGTGAGTCAAGTACATATGTTTATCATGAAGAATTTTCAGGGTTGTCCTGTGGTTTTTGGTTGGTAGGATTTAGATGTGAAAAATTCTGAGACTGAATAAGGAGGGCTTGACTCTTTTTGAAGATAAATTGAATTAATATAGTTTTCACTTAAATATTGTCTTCTCCTCAATCCACATAGTATCAATTCAGCCCCATCATCATGAAAAGTCATGAATATTTTACACCATTCATCATTTCAGCATAAAAAATTTCAATCTTCTCAAACATGATTTTCATGAAAGCTCCAGATAGGCACAACTTTCCACCTTAATTAGAATCTCCAGAAAAGGCATAGCTTCACTTGTCATGAAAGCTCCAGAAAAGGAACATCATTCAATATAATGACTTTCTTCAGCAGAAAAAACATCTCTTAAGAATTTAACTTTCCACCCAATGTATCACATAATATGGTAGCACAACACAACATAGATTCCCCCACACTGAAGCTCAACTAGATTATGTAATTTCACTTCCAGAGTTGGTTGGATAAAGAAAATTGGCTTGTAATGTGTCTAACCTAACAGAATATGCATGGCTTCTAAGGGATACATGGATTAAATATTCAAGGTAGGCCATTATGAAAAACGATTATTTGAAATAGGGGATTTAATACCAAACAAATGCCTCTATCATTTAAACAGAATTACCTCAAACCCTCAAGTTTTGACAGGAATAAATAAAATTCTAGTTAAATCAAGCATGGTTTGGTTCTCTCAAGAAGTGAGGTGAATGTAAAGAATATGAAAATAATGTTTCAGAAGCCTCAGAGGAAAGTGATTTCAAATATAAAGACAATGAGATGTGGCATGGGATTCAAAATTCAGTGTACTTTTCATGAAATTACTAAATATTTGAACATGAAACAAAGTCATTTTAGCATTAATTTAAGCTCATTTCATTGGGGTAAATTGTTTCACTCATTGATATGCATTTAAAAATTGTGATGATAATTATTTCAGCTCAAAAATTTCAAAAACACAAAGAAAATTGAAAAATAAACACACAAAATTTGAAAAACACACAATTTTTTTTAACAGGAAAGCAATTGAAATTACTAAACTAAAAGGTTCCCTCCCCCACACTTAAAATTTTGCATTGTCCTCAATGTGAACCCATGAGATGATATATGCAGATGAAATGCAGAATTTTTAAATAGGACAAATAATATAAAAGTGAAAGGGTTAGGAATAGCCTGATGTGCTCAAGTGATGATGGGGTTATGCAGTGTGATGAAATCCACTACATCAGTAGGAAGTCCCTCAATGTATCTCTTCAAACGTTTCCCATTGACTGTAAAGATCCTTCTAGTGCCCTCTTGTGTGATCTCCACTACACCATAAGGAAAAACATTAGATACAATATAAGGACCTAACCATCTGGAACGCAACTTACCAGGCATCAGCTTCAGTCGTGAACTGTAAAGAAGGACTTTCTCTCCAACATGAAACTCCCTTTGTTGGATCATTATATCATGAGATACTTTTGATCTTTCCTTGTAAAGCCTTGAGTTTTCATATGAAGACAATCTAATCTCCTCAATCTCAAGAATTTGCAGCTTCCTTTGGAATCCAGCTTGGGCCAAATACATGTTGCATTTCTTTATAGCCCAATAATCCCAATGCTCATCTTCCACAGGTAGATGACACGCTTTCCCAAAAACAATCCGAAATGGGGACATACCAATGGGTGTCTTGTATGTTTTCCTATAAGCCCACAATGCATCATCCAAGCACTTGCTCCAATCCTTCCTATTTGGCTGCACAATTCTCTCCAATATTTGTTTCAACTCACGATTTGAAACCTCAGCCTGGACATTTGTTTGGGGGTGGTATGTTGTTGATGTTTTGTGTGTCGCCCCATACTTTTGAAGGAAAAAAGCAAAATTCCTATTGCAAAAGTGTGTCCCACGATCACTGATGATGGCCTTTGGTACTCCAAACCTGCAAAAAATCTGTGCTTTGACCAATTCCACAACAACATGAGAATCGTCAGTCCTGGTGGCCTTGGCCTCCACCCATTTACTCACATAATCAACAGCAACCAAAATATAAAAAACCAAATGAACTAGGAAAAGGACCCACAAAATCAATTCCCCAAATATCAAATATTTCGCACAATAGTATGGGTTGTTGGGGAATCTCATGTCTCCTAGAAATATTCCCAGTGTGTTGGCAATAAGGGCATGACTTACAAAACACATGGGCATCATGGAACAAGCTAGGAAAATATAATCCAGAGTCCAAAACCTTCCTAGCTATCCATTGGGGTCCAATGTGTCCACCACATGCAAGTGTATGACAAAATTGTAAAGCAGACTCAAACTCATGATCAGGAATACACCTCCTAATAACTTGGCCACAACACATGCACCAGAGGTAAGGATCATCCCACACATAAAACCTAGACTCACTTTTTAATTTTTGGACATGATGTTTCTTCAATTTCACTGGAATTTTAGAGGAAACAATGTAATTAACTAAATCAGCATACCAAGGATGTGTACCTGAGATGGTATAGAGATGCTCATCGAGGAAAGTGTCCCGAAGTGGTACCTGGTCCAAGATTTCACCCTCTAGTGTGTGAGTAAGCCTACTCATGTGGTTTACCACCAAGTTTTCTGACCCCTTTTTTCCCTTTATCTTGATGTCAAACTCTTGAAGAAGGAGCATCCAACGGATAAGTTGTGGCTTTGCATCTGGATTCTTTAGGAGGTACCTCAAAGCTTCATGGTCAGAAAAAACAACTACTTTAGAGCACAATAAATATGAACGGAATTTAACTAAAGTAAATATGACAGCAAGAAACTCCTTTTCTGTGGTAGTGTAGTTTGATTGGGCTGAATCCAATGTCCTTGATGCATAGGCAATCACATTTGAATGTCCTTCCACCCTCTGAGATAAGACAGCTCCAACCGCGAAGTTGGGGGCGTCACACATAAGCTCAAATGGAAGGTCCCACAGCGGGGGATGTATGATCGGTGGAGTGGTCAGACACTTCTTTAGCCCATCAAATGATACCCTTCATGAATCATCAAAATTGAAGTCAATATCTTTTTGAAGCAATTGAGATAAGGGTAGAGAGATGTTACTAAAATATCTGATGAAGCGTCGATAAAATCTAGCATGTCCAAGGAATGATCGAACATCACGCACACATGTAGGATATGGGAAGGATGAAATAATTTCTACCTTAGATTTATCCACTTCAATGCCATTTTGTGAGACTATATGACCTAAGACAATTCCCTTTTCGACCATGAAATGACATTTTTAAAAATTTAAGACCATATTCTTCTCAATACAATGATTCAACACCTTTCCCAAACTAATTAGACATTCATCAAATGAAGACCCATACACTGTAAAATCAACCATAAATACCTCCATGCAAGTCTCAATAAAATCAGAAAAAATACTCACCATGAATCTCTGGAAGGTACCTGGGGTGTTGCAAAGTCCAAATGGCATCCTTCTGTAGGAAATTTTTGCAAAGGTACAAGTGAATATAGTCTTCTCCTGATCCTCTGGAGCTATAGGAACCTGAAAATATCCCGAAAATCCATCCAAGAAACAGTAGTGTGTCTTCCCAGCTAGTCTCTCAATCATTTGATCAATAAATGGGAGGGGGAAATGGTCCTTGCGAGTGGACTGATTTAGTTTAATATAATCAATACACACACGCCAGCTGTTTTTCACCCTCATTGGAACTAACTCAACTTGCTCATTTTTAACAACAGTAACACCACTCTTCTTAGGCACAGCCTGAATAGGGCTTACCCACTAAGAATCTGAAATGGGAAATATTATACCAGCCTCAAGAAATTTCTCAACTTCTTTTTTAACAACTTCCTGGAGGGAGGGATTGAGTCTCCTTTATGGTTATCTCACCGGTTTAGCCCCATCCTCCAAGAGAAACCTATGCATGAAAATGGAGGGGCTAATACCTGATATGTCATCCAAGGTCCACCCAATCACCCTGATGTTCTCCCTCAAAATATTCAAAAGCTTTTCTTCATGATCAAAAGGGATATTGTTAGCAATGATAACATGTAATCTCTCACCACTCAACAAGTATGAGTATTTCAGATTTGGTGGCAATGGATTGAGTTCTAATGAAGGAGGGTGTAGTATGGATGGAGACATTGAAGGAACTGAAATATGTGCACAAAGAGCATCAGTATCAGAATAGAAATCATCAAAATAAGAGAATAAAGAATCAAATCCATCAGCATACTCAACAGCCATGTCATAATCAGAGTGAACATGATCAAAATCAGAATATGAATCCAAATCAAATCGAAGAGAGGATTTTGTATCAGAAACATGTGTGGAAGTGCTCTTAGACATCAAACTTGAACCAATACTCATAATCTATCTAAGCATAGGAAAATCAAAATACATGGACTTTTTACTTGGTGGTTCAAAATGGGAGATAACAAAAGCAGAATGGTCCTCAGAGGGGTACTTCATGGAGTCCATAACATTAAATATCACAACTTCATCTCCAAACTCCATGGAAAGTGTACCCTCATGAACATTTGTGATAGTTTTTGCAGTTTTGAGGAAAGGCCTACCTAAGATTATGGGAGCATGAGAAATTACCTGATCATCCTCCATGTTAAGAACATATATATATGATGGAAAGATCATGTCTCTTACCGGGACAGGTACATCCTCAAGGACTCCTGCTTGATATGTCGTAGCTCTATTTGTCAACTGCACCACTACTCTTGTTGGCTTCAACTCACCAACCTGAAAGGAAGAGAATACAGAGTGAGGCATCACATTTATGGAAGCACCAAAATAACAAAGTGCATCAGAGAAGTGAAACTCCCTTATGGTACATGGGATGGTGAATGTCCCTGGATCCTTGCACTTTGTCGGCATTGCTAGAGTTGGTGTAATGAATGCTGACACATTCCTTCCAAGATTGATCCTCTCATTTCCCTTGAGCCCTCTTCAATTGGTGCAGAGTTCTTTTAAGAATTTGGCATACCTTGGAATTTTATTAATGGCTTCAAGTAAGGGAATGTTGATCTCCACACGCTTGAATGTGTCCAAAACCTCTTTTTTCATTGATTTTTCAACCATCTTATTGGTTTGAACAACCCTGTTTGGAAAAGGAAGGGGTTTAGGAGGAACATCTTCAATCTTTTTCTTACCTATATCTTTCTCCTTGGATTTCTCATCAGTTGGTATGGAATGTGGCTTCTCTGAAGTTGAGGTGAATCCCGGTGGAATGGTAGGTACAAATGTATTGTTCATTTTCTTCCCAATTCTCAATGTGATGGCACTAACATTCACCTTTGGATTTGGAGTTGGTTGGGAAGGAAGATTTCCAGAATTTTTACTTACTAGTTCATGGAGGGCAGTGGTAATCTGGCTCATTTGAGTCTTCAACTCCCTCAACTCCAAAACATGACTCTTCAGTTCATTCTGTTGATTAAGAACAATTTGCTTCAAAAGATCATCAGTGTTAGAGTCTACCTTGTGTTAGATATTCCCTTGTTGTTGGCCTGTTGATGCTTGATATTCAAATCTCCTTTGGGGGTGTTGGAAGCCCTGCTGGTAAGGCAGAGGCTACTAGAAGTTTTGTTGAAAAGGGGGCCTTTGTTATTGTCCAGAGACATACCTCATGTCTGATTGATCCTTCCACCCTTGGCTGAATGTGGGTGCAAAGGAATCATACTTCTTTTGGGGATATGGTTGTTTTTGTTGCTGCTGAAATGGTCTCCCTAGGAATACTGCTGCGCAATCCTCTGTCTCTTGTAGTTGTGGGCAACAGTCAGTTGGATGGCTTGTCTCAGTGAAAATTCCACAAGGCCATGAAGGAGTGGGTTGAGATGTCTTTTTAACCAAAGAAATATACTTCACCATAGTGTTCAATTCTTCCAACTTTGTATCAATCAAATGACTTTCAAGAGAAGAATGACTTACCTGATGTACTCCCCTGATATGTGGTGTACCTCTATCGCCAAATTTTTGGGAGTTTTGGGCCATTTTGTCGATCAATGCTCGTGCAGCTACTGGTGTCTTGTCCATCAATGCTCCTCCCAGCCGCGACATCCACCATGCTTTTCTCCATAGGTGTGAGTCTTTCATAGAAGTATTGGATGAGGAGTTTCTCACCGATTTGGTGATGCGGACATCTTGCGCACAACTTCGTGAATCGCTCCTAGTACTCATATATTGACTACTCTTGGGCTTCTTTGATCCCTGATATCTCCTTTCGAATGGATGTGGTCCTTGATGCTGGACAAAATCATTGCAAGAAAAGACGTTTCAAATCATTCCAACATGTTACATCTTCAGGTTGTAAATAGTACATCCAATCCTTTGCAGCTCCATCAAGTGAAAATGGGAATGCTCTTAATTTTATTTGATCTTCAGAAACAATTCTAGGTTTTAGGGTTGAGAAAACCACATTAAATTATTTCAAATGTTTATTGGGGTCCTCACCAGAGAGGCCATGAAACTTGGGAAGAAAGTGAATTAACCCATATTCTAGTTCAAAGTCTGATTCAAGGTTTGGGTATGCAATGCAATTTGGTTGATAGTTAATATCTGGTGCATCCAATTCTCGAATGGTTCTATTAAGTTCATTTCCATTATTTTCTGCCATCGGTTCTTGTTTTAATTTGGACTTATAAGTGTTTCCAATTTCAAAATTCCTAGAGTGGAGGAATTCCCCAGTTTGGTAAATGTCGACACTTCCCGTAGACTTAGAATGACGGATCCGCTCCCTAAGGCTACGTTCAATCTCAGGGTCAATATCTAATATATCTTCGAGATTAGTTTGGGTCATAAATAAAATAAAAATGAAAATAAATAAAGTGGACCATAGTAAAATAAAAATGATAAGTTTGATTTGATGGTCCAAAAAGAAAAGAAGAGGATGAATAAAAGGAAAACTTGAGAAAGGGGAAAGATGAAAGAGAGAGGTGAAGTAAATAATAAAATGAAAAATTAAAAAAATACCTCTAAATGGTTGAATAAATTACTTTCCTCCCCGGAAACGGTTCTGATTTGAAAGAGCACTGTCATGGGTTCCCTCAAATGATTAGTGTGATTTTGGGGTACTTAGGTGCAGTAGAGTGGCTGACCAAGGTCGTCTCTCAATGGAGGAAGTGAATTTAACAACTTATTAAAGGTATTATAAAAAAATAAAATATAATAGAATAAATACACTACTTTAACGGATTAGGGTTTGTTATAGTTTATGAATCTAGAAGAAGTTTTCTGGAAGAAGATTGTATATTTTTTTGGTTTTTAGTTTTGAAATGAATTTCGATTAAAATGACACAACAAGAAGATGTTTTTTTAGAAATCTATTTTAAAAGGAATAATAGATCTAACTCTACCTATTAATTCACATACTAATCATTCTCATTTAAATGAATATCTACTTAAGTTTGATCCCCTAATTTTTTATCCCTCGAACCCTGCGAGAGTTAACTTAACGACAAAGATGAAATTACTTAAACCCTAGGCTAGCTTCGGAACACGCAATCGCAGCACCCTGCTTTGATTGTTGTTCTAAGGTTACCTTATGGTAAGTGGTTAATTAGAGCACATATCCATTCTGTAAATGAGGATGAATTGTGTTTAGGGATTATATTTGAACTCTACAAATTAATCCCGTATGGTCTTGTATTACCGATTAAGATCGCGCTCTCACAATTTACACAATTCACGACCTCACGTGTTTTGTGTTAATTGTTCAATTGCTTACTTAGTTTATTACAATTTAAAAACACAATTCATGGATCATATTAATTTAATTAAAGTATTACAATGATTCAAAATAATTAAATTAAGAAGGATATAGGTCGATCGATTACTAAAAAGAACTACTCTTCCATGGGCGGTGTAGTCATCGTGGAGACGTTTTGCATAAGAAAAGGATTGAAAGGGTAGAACCCAATCTTGTCTCCACTATTGATTCCAACCCAATTAATAAGATTAATAGGAGAAGAAAAGGTAAGAACACAGAAGATTATTTGAAGAAGAATTCAAGAAACAAACATGAAATAAAAGAAATACAAAGAAGAGAAGGGAGAGAAGAGCCTTTTTGGAAGAGAGGTTTGAACAAAGGATTACTTATTCCAAGAGTTTTTAGGGGCTCCCCAGAGACACCCTTTCGGCCACACCTTCCCAAAACCTCAACCAGCCCTCCCAAATAGTTAAAACCCCCATTAAATAGAGTTTTTGAGGGTTATGGTTAAATAACTTTTTAAGTGTGAAATGAAAAACTCTGCCAAATATTTTATTCCAAGATCCACCACCTATTTGACCACAGAAACGCGTGAATTGACTGGTCTTCAAGAAGGATTATTTGTTCCAAATCATATCCTAGATCTTTCCTCAAAATTGGGGCTCAATCCAATCCCGGATGAAGAAGATATGGCCCACATACAGAACCCATGTCCATTTTGCCGAGTCCATCCCACCATTGTCTTAATGGCCCATTTACTCCATCTGAATGCACTTATTAGCTCTAGTGTCCTGAATGAATGTTTGTCGAAAATTAAGTTAGGAACACTGTTACAAAATTTAAAAATCAAATAATAAATATAAAATTTCTTATCTTCGAATACTATAGTGCACTAGAAAGGGTAAAACTGGAATTTTCACCAAATTTTCAAATGAATGATAAAATCCCAAATATTTTATAAATTAACATATTCAACACAATGTGAGGAAATTATATCATTTATTATCAATAAAATATACAAAAAAAATAGTGTTTTATCAAATACCACAGTGCTAAAACAAAGTGCAAAATAAAATAGATAAACTCCTCAGCATCGCAAGACATAGCTTGGTCTCATAATCTCCAGCTCCACACAATAAAAAACATGTAGTTGAAGGGTTCTTGCACTTATCTACACCTAAAACAATATAATATTATTGGCCCCAAAATCATAACCCAAACAGGATGTGACACAAAATCCCTATAGGAAACCACCCGAAGATCTTTGCCTAACAGTCAGTGAATATATGGCAGGTAAAAGTAAAGAAAAGCAGTAAATAGGAAAGTACTAAGTATGAAACAAACCAAAGCTTCTAGAATATAATTTACAAACAAGTAATCAGCCACTCAAGCAAGTAGAACAAAAATATAACTCTCTGGATATTTCTCATAGCCTAACCCCTATGGTTCAAACAACAAGTACTATTTACCCTCTGGGGGGCACACATAGTCTCACCCCTCTTGTTCAGCTAAGAATAGCCTCTCTGGGGAATCACTCACCGTCAATTCCCCCTATAGTCCCGTATCATACTAAAGGTGCTCCTGGGAAGCACTCAACTTCTCATTACCCGTGTGGCACACGTCGAGGAACTACAAACACTTTTAGGAAGCACTAAATTTCAGTTCCCCATGTGGTCTTGCATCATATTGTAAAGTCACTCTGGAGAATCCCTTACGTCCACTCTCCCAATGGTCTATTACACTAGGTTCTCGTAGCCCTCTGTAAAGTCAGCAAGTATCGCATCACATAACAGCCAAATTAACATCAAGAATTACTTGGGTTTCATTCTACAACATCTCATCCTGAAAGAGATACAATCACACAATCCTACAATACTAGGCATGGGAAAACAACAACAGTAAAAAGTAACTAGACCCAATGGTCCAAACATTCAAGAAAATGCATGGAAAACAAATCCAAATCCTAATAATTATCCCAAAACACAATCAAAATCCACTACTCTAGTATATAAGCATAGCAAGAAATCAATAGTGATAAAACAGTAAAAATGAAATACCCCGTTCATGGGTATTGGTGGAATTTTCACAAAATACTCAACGAAATTATACAGAAAGGCACAAACCACCTACCATGATGTTAGGATATCAATATACTTGAACCATGGGGCTTGAATCACTATAGAAGGTCAAATATCTACCAAAGAATCTAAAATTTTCAACACACGATAACTTGAGAAAGAGGGAAAATCATGTAATGAAAGTCATGAAGAAGAAAGAGCTTACTTCTTCGGTTCTAACACAATCGACAAAAATAGATTCTTTGAACAGATAGAGGGTCGAAAGATCATATAAGTTTCAACATCGTATGGTTTCTCTTGGCCAAACGAATCTTAGAATAAGATGCTTCTGGGGGTTAGACGCGACCCAAGTGTGTTTAATGAAAAAAAACAAAATACACAGCATGTACTTTCTATTTCCATACTTTGCATTAGGTTGCCTCCATGTCACCCCTACAGGGTTGTGTGTGTGGGCATGACACGACCAGCACACAGCCTCTAGTGGTATCATAGTACACGGCATGTAATTTTAAAGTACACGATGTGTACTTCGAAAATTTCCAGATTTTCCTCTTTTTCCCAAAAACAACCAGAAACAGAAAAACATACCTGAAAGGAAGATCCGGGTTCTTAAACATATGTATGAGTCACCCATCGACACCAGTTTCCAATAGTGGATCATTTGGTTTTTCCTTACTTTTAAAAAATGTTGTGAAAAGTGTTATTTTGTAATTTATAAGGGTGATGACCATGTTTTGATCCCGCTTCATGTTTTCTTGTTCCTTACTGTTCGCCCCCGTGAAGGTTCGATGAATCCCCAAGATGGAGCTTTAGATGCTACATCATTAACAAATCTTCTAGTTGATCAGCCCATGGATTACGTCCTTAGTTTTGAATGTTTAACCCTCCCCTCTTTTATGGTCATGGATATCCACTTGAGGAGGTGGAGTGGCTATGGAATATTGAGAGAATTTTTTGTTCTCACACACCACCTAAGTCATTGAAAATGATGTTGGGTACCTTTATTCTTGAAGGGACATCCTGGATGTGGTGGATGGATGTGTCTTGAAGCTAGCCCTGAGAAGATCTCACTTGGGAGCTCTTCAAGTCATCATTCCTCCAAAAATGCTTTCTGAGGTGACAAAGGTGAGGAAGAGGATGGAGTTTTATGCTCTTTAGGAAGGTGTTGTATTGGTGTTGGAATAGTTTCTTTGTTTCTTGTACATGGCTCAGTATGGACCTGGGAATGTTGGAAATGATCCTATGAAAGCTTTACATTTTGGGCATGGGTTATATCCTGGGCTGCAGTCCAAGGTGAAAGAGTTTAACATAATCAAATTCCATGATGTGGTGAGATAATATTTCCTCTCGAAGGCTGAGTTGGTAGGAGGATATGAGGTAGAGAACCTTCATCCGGCCTTGGGAGGCAGTGAAGAAGATATAGATAAGAATAACATGAAGCGTCCAAATGTTGGTCGTACAGGTAGAGAAATCAAGAGGCCTTCAGACCTTCAGTCATCTTCCTCGCAACATAATTCTTTGATCTATCACCAGTGTGGTAAGCATGGGAACAAGATGATGACATGCCAAAATGCTCCAAGACCATGCCACACCTGTGGGCAGCTGGGTCACGTGCATCGATTCTTGTCGAGGTGTTTCAAATAATTACATTGAATCCAGGCATGGCATGCCGAAGTTCACCTTATCCGGTCAGCAGGAGTAGGGAGATATTTCTGGATCAGTTTAAGGATTTCTCTTTATAGTGTATCCTATATGAAATGGTCATCTATTGTATCATTTTTTGGTGTTTCGTTTCAATTAGTTGTAGGAATTGTTTTTTAAATGGGTACTTTTAACAGTGGTGTTAAAAGTGCTTTTTTATCAACGTTTTTTTAACGCTAATAAAGGTAGCTCATTTATCATCATTTTTTAGCACTAATAAAGAATGGCGGTGCGTAAAACTATTTTTGTGGTAGTGTTAGATGTCAAATCCTAGGTCGATGTGCCAGAGGGTAGCGATCCTAAAATGGATGGGCCACATGATGATGTGACACTTGAGAAGGATGTACAACATGATCATTCAGATGTTCTTCCACTTCTTTTTGTAGACGAGTCATAACCACAGGCTACGCATACATATGTCAATGACGATTCTCCTAGTTATTCTAGTGAACACTCCTTTACTATATCAGATTATGGTGTAGTTGTAGCTAGCAACTAGGGCTTACTTGAGTCTATATTTTTCCTCAGTGAGTAGATACCCATTACACATCAATTGTGTTCTAGGAGAGAGTTCTATACAACAACCATTTTCCTTCTAGGTGTGATAGGGTACCGGCATGAAGACATCAAATCTAATGGCTTTCACACCAAATAATGTGGAGGTAGTGCAACATATGCTATGCAAGAGAAGGATACATCATAACATAAACATCAACAGACATTCCATGAAATCATTGTTGATACACTAGACCATGTCATGGAGGAGAATCCTAAAAAGCAATGAAACCACCCAGCCGCCCTAGCCCCCCTCCCCCATCTTCCTTATTGCAGCATGAGCATGACCTCCCTGATCTCCTCATCTGGCCGCCCCAGCCGGCGACCTCCGGCCAGCGGCGTTGCACCCCAGACCCATGCCCCCTCTTCCGACATCATTCCCCCTAGGTTCCCATCATGATCACTTCCATCCCCTCAGTGTGTAGCGCCCTCTTGCGCCCTTCCTGCCGCCCAACCACCCAGTTCCCTCTTTCTAGACTCGGCATATCGTCGTGACACCCACCTCCCTCGGTCCTGCCCATCCCCGCCTAGCCACACATTCCCCCACCCTATGCCTCCTGTCTACACACCCTCCGATGCAATGTCACATACCCCAACCCTGTATTGGTCTCCCACTTGTTGTCTACCCTCCGACCAGGACCAGCTACCCGACCTCTAGTCGGTAATCCATCCATTAAGAAGTGACGCATCACCCTTGGCGCCTCTTGCAACGCCCTCTAGCACCCGTTATCCAGCTTCTTCCCACCCAGCTGGCACCCACCTGTCATTTCACGACATCCCAACACATTTTCATACTTCAGCTGACCAGCGTACACCCTCCCTAGACTTGTAGGGCCTCTTTCCGGCTACCGCGCCACTCTGACCACCTGTTTCCCTATTGTCACGCACCATCCGAAAAATTGGGCGCCCTCCGACCCATCGCGAACACTTCCTAGCCGCATCCCCCCTTATGGTGAATTTTTTGCTGCCCTACAACCCCTCACCAGCTTTCTGGGGTTGTAAGACCTGTTATGTTGGCTCTCGTTCCAACTTTGTTTGTGTGACTGATTATTCACCTTGTTCTCAATTGGTCATGCGATGAGGATCTATCGTTGAAGGCGAGCAGTTTGGGATTGTGCCATTTCACCCGTACTGGGGTTCAGGTGAGGTTTTGGTTGTATCTTGTTCTGATTATTTTAAAATAATGATTATATTTTTTTAGTTATTTTTATGGTTGCATTGTGGTGGCAAGATAGTTTATCCATTTTCCTGTGATCGTCATCTTGTGCGTGCAAGCATGCCCGTTCTAGGCATGTTGCATTTTCAAGAATAGTTTGCGAGTCGAGGTAGGTCCCCCACAACGTTCACTATTAAATTTATAATTTATTAGTTTCTTTATATTTCATTTATTTTCAATAGATGATAAATAGTATTAGATAATTAATTTTGAAATAATTGAATTATTTAAATGAAGTTGTTTATTTTATACATGGAAATGAATTATTTTCAGGATCAATTGATGCACAATAGTGAAAGAATGTCCATTTTTACGTTGAATATAATTCAAAGATTTTCATTTTTGGTTTGGTTTGTTATTAAATTTTTTCATTTAACATGTGATCAAATGTTTTAATTTCTCTTGATAACTATTGATTCTTTTAAAAAATTTATAATCCCCATTTGGAACTTTGATAAAATAAATTATTTTGAAAAACATTCTTTGAGGTGACTCAGGGGAGAGATTTTTTGTGTACGTTGACTATGTGAGTTGTGTGTAATGTATGTGAATCATGACTGGTTTATTGACATTGTTGACTCTCCCCCCTTTTATTACACGTATTGACATGAGAACCAAGCATAATAAGTGGATTTTAAGTGAAATATTGCTTCACTAGTTTAGATTATGCACTGGCTAGTGGCCCAAAGAAGAGAGGTGTTTTGTTATTATTGTTATGGAATTGGGACCCTCAGTCAGGCTAGGTAGGCCAAAGATCGGGCATTAGGGTGTTATGAATTCATCGAGGGTAAGCATACCATTAGAATGAGTCACACGTATAGTACGTTCGTGATTGTTCAAAAGCTCCTAGGTTATACCCATGTAATTTTGGATCTCTATTTCTAGTAGTGATTAATGTTGTACATGGATATGTATCCAAATTTCCCTTGTTGCGTACTTACCATTTTTTATTTTTCTGTGATGTTGTATTAGAAAATGGTAAGTTGGTGTTGAGTAGTATTTTTTGGAAAGTTTCTCTCAAAGGAAAGTATTTTTTCCTCTTTGTACAAATCTGAAACTGTAAATATCACATTCCCTTTTAAATGTATATTAACACTAATGAAAATAACTTAGTTTTGAAAATAAATAAGGGTAATGATTCGTGGTTTCTTTTCAAGTAAAATATTTATGTAAACCTATTTTCTGTATAAATTATAGGTAAAACATGAATTTAGTGAATTCTTTATTTAATGGTATGTGAATTGAGAATAGAATTAGTATGGCCCACTTACTAAGTTTTAAACCTCATACCTATTGTGTTTTCTTGTTTTTAGTTTTTTTCATAGGTTTGACTCAAACTTGTTTGTTGTGGGAAAGAGTTGGTTGTGGTTTGGTGAGCGACTCTCGGGGTCACAAGGAGTTTTGGTCATGGTCATGTTAGTATGTGTTGATTTTCGTTCTCTCTCTTTCATGAAATTTTTTTATTTTGTGTAGTTCTATTTTATTTATATTTATTAATATTTTTATTGTGAGAAATTGTTCCCCTGTTATACTTTGTTGATGCCATGGAATTTTTCACTAGCCCGGGAGGATCGGGAATGCCTCTTAGGCCTTGTCCTGGATCGGCTCAGGTGATCGGTTCAGGGTCAACCCGGGTTGGTTCGTGAAACCTTTTCTTATAATCATTATTTTTGGAATAAAGGATACCTATTATAGTCTTACTGCAAATGTAAGGAGGATATCCAAACTATTGGAATTCCTATTTTGTGCAAGGGCTATTTGCGATGGGATCCCATCGCAAATTGCCTGTTGGAGAAAACAGCATCACAACATACATATTTTGCAATGGGCCCATCGCAAAATATATCTCTTGCGACTGGAATTTTACCGATCGCAAAAAACATTCTGATTATATACATTATATAACCAAAACCCTTTTGTGATGAGCCTGTCACAATTATTTTTTGCGATGGGGAACATACCCGTCACAAATACCATTCTGATTATATACATTATATACTCATAAACCTTGAGCGACAGACCCATCGCAAATAGAAATTGTGACGGACTCATTATCCTGTTGCAAATAATATTGTTAAAAAAACACACTTCACTTATTTGCGATGGGGCCCCATCGCAAAAGACCTAGTCGGAAATACTAAAATTAATTAAATAATAATAATAAAATTATGATTAATGAAAAAATTATTTTATTATTATAAAAATAAAAAAAATAAAAAAGATTATTATTATTAGTAAAATAGACAAACAATAAAAAATATAATAATAAAAAATATATATTTAATAAAATTATGATTACTAAAAAATAAATATTAATATTATTAAAATTTTAATATAATAAAATAATTTTAGATTTATTAATATTTAAAAATAAATTATAACAAAATCATAAAATATTAATATTATTATTATTATTATTAAAATAACGAAATATTAAAAAATATAATACTAATAATAAATAATAAAATATTAATAAAAATTAAATTATGCAATATTTCCACCAATATAAAAGGAAGAAACAGTAAATAGTTTATATTATTACTAAAATTGAATTCAAATGTTTTTACATAAAAAACCAATCAGTGGGGGGTCGTCTCGATGGGGTGGAGGAAACTCTATCTCTAATCTACGAGTCAGACGATGCATGTAGTCCATATGCTTGTGATACTCCTACTGTCGCCGCTACTCCAATCGACGCAGCTCCTCCTTGTGATGTCGCTCCTCCTGCTGCTACCGCCGACACATCTCTTCATGCTACTTCTGCAAAGTATCTATAAGCTCAGTCAGAGTTCACAACTACTCCGGATACTGTGAGCCAGAAGATGATGTCTCTCCACGAGCTCCTCTCGAGCTGGACGCCGACATCGCAGAAGTACTATAATAAGAACCAAGAGTCAAATTAGAGTGGATACAAACTACTCAGCCCTTCTCAAAGCCATATTGACTCACCCACATCATTGCTGACTCATCGAAATGGTGAGCACCGGTCTGCTCAGTCGTCTTGTCCTGACCCTCAGCCTCTGTCTGAGAGGTCACAGCCTCATATGACTCCATCAATTCCAATGTAAAATTAAAATTGGGAAAATATTATATGCAATTAATTTTTGAACTAAAAAAATAATACTAACCACAATCTGATGTTAGATATCACCTATAATCTCTCTAGTGGGTGGATCACTGTACATACTCTAATAAATGTCGAACTCTGTAATATTGGGATGCTCAACTGCCTACAGAAATATAAATTAAACTGTTTATATATAAATTTATATAAAATATTTCAAAAATATACTTACCAAATGATCTCTATGCTAACTAAATGTATGACTACCAGCTCGATGAGTCACCTCCGGTCTCCCCCGGTTCTGCCGTCCCACTGAAGATATCCTCTGAAATCCACCACCTAACCAGTGTAAACATAATCCATCCCAAACGTGAGATGAAATGTACTCTGGTTGGTGTGTTCTACATGACCCCTCAAATTCTATCACTCCTTCTTTCTTAATGGTTGTCCTTCTCAAATTGTGCAAAAACTGACAGAGACAGTCACGTATCGACACCTTTCATGCTGCGTGGATAGCATCGTGCATGCTATCATCGATAGGATACCATAAACACTATAAATTATTTATAATATCAATTTATTAATAAAATAACTTTTAAAAATAAATATTATTTATTTATTTACCAACCAATGATGAAACATGTCACATCGCACATCAACGAGAATCTGTTCCCATGTGATCCATGACTGAAAAAAATAATTGCGCAAGATAGCGCTCCCATTTCTAAGAGCTACATGCGCAAAACTGTGAAAAAGAAATAAATAATAAAAATATTAGTGTATATATATAAATAAATTAATGAAATCTAACTAAAATATACTGGTTACCATACCTCTATGTGTGTGGATTGAAACCAAGATGTGGACGTCACTCGGGGATAAGATCAGGAATCATTAGTTGTGAAAGACCGCATCTCCTCCGTGTACCCCCTGAACAGCTAGTAGGCAGAGGGTTATATGATCCAAAATCTCCCTCATCCAACATTAGGGTAGCCTCCTGCAACTCGCGAAATATATCAGAGTCCATATGAAACACAAAATGAATGTTGTTAGCAGATAGTTGAAAATAACTATTTAATATAGATATATATTAGTTATGATTATAACCATCATTTAATTGTGCCATTTTTCATAATCGTCAACTTCTCCATAGCTATCAATGCCAAAGTATTCATCTTCCTCCTCAGCATCATCAATATCTATATGAGTTTCAGTGTCATCAATTCTTGTCATTTCAAATACATTTATAACATCATTAAAATATTCATCACCATCGATCCTTAATTGTGGGGTGTCATCATCGATATTCACGTCTCTTTTTGAATCAAATGGATTTTGAGCAGTCTCTTGAAAAAATTTAATTCCTTCCAATTCAGCAGAACCACATTCAATTTGAGTAAACTTATTTTCTTGAGATTTGATTTTTATTATGATCCACCAATAACTCAAATCTTTTAAAGTAGCACAGTACTTTGCATAATAAATTTGATGTGCCTGTTGAGCCAGTAAAAATGGTTCATTTACTTCAATAAGAATTTTATATTTAATATCGACGATTCCATGAGTCAGACGAACATGAAATCCTCTATCAGTATCCAACCACCAACATTTAAATATTTTTTTGTAATTTTCTCCTAAATTACACAGCTCAATAATTTCATCCAAAATGCCATAAAGTCAACTTCAGTTTCTCTATGATGTGATCCTCTCAAGAAAACTCCACTATTCATTTTTTTGACTCCACGTATGCATGTGTATGAAATCGAAAACCATTCACCACATATGAATTATAAGATTTATCCATTTTGGATTGTGGGTTACTAAATATACACAGTCGCTTATCAATTTTATCAGCATATTGAGACACCTGAAAATTTGTAAAACAATTATCAATATAATAAATAATAAATGGAATTGATATTAATCCATCAATAATTTATGTTACTAGTTTTTGAAACTATTGAGATTTTTTTTCTGTGTTCTTCAAGAGAAGCTGTTGTAATTTGTGGAAGTTGTTTCCTGATATGGTTATCATAAAACCTATAAATAAAATATGTTTAAATACTGTAACATAAAATATATAATAAGTGATAGAAGCACCCACAGGAAAAATGATGTCATTTCTCCCTAGTTGAGCAGAACATATGTATGAGCTTTGTGATGTTCATCATCTGAAATCTATGGTTCATGAACTCCACCAAAACCAAGATTTGGCTCATTAAAAATGGTTAATTAATTGTCCATTTCATCATTAAAATTCCCCTCGTTTCGTCCCATGCGATTGTGTTTTGAGAGATATTGAGATTCAACATAATGAGAGCAGAAAAAAGAAATTTCCTCTTTCAAATAAGCTTCATCAATTGAGCCTTAAATTAATTCCTTGTTGCGTACTTTTTTCTTCAATTTCTACATGCATCTCTTGAATGGGTACATCCATCAAAATTTTTTTGGACCTCGACATTTAGCATCATGTGGGAAATGTAATATCAGATGTTCTATTGAGTCAAAGAAATCTGGAGGAATGATTTTTTCCATTTTATATATAATTACAGTAACAACTTCTTCCTGTTTTCATCGCACATCAAAGTTTGTTGTCACTACACAAATGTATCGAAAAAAATATGATATGTCTATTATCAAATTCTAAATCATATAATTAAACAAACCACTGAATCCAATCGGCATTAGTCTTTCCATTATAACAATACAATCATGACTTTTTAATCCAGTAATATAACCATTCTTAACACATCTGTCAAAATTGGAAGAATACCCATATGGAAGTCTCAAATATGAAATGCACTGAAAAAATATTAAGTGACTCTCTTTGGATAGTGTATAAGAAGCTTTTGGCTTAATTAACCTATGTGATCTGTCATTTTCAAATAGTTTAAGTTCTTGTCACCTGAAAATTTGGGCAAGATCTAATCATGTCTTTACATATCTTTGGTCTTACCTGGTGTATCCAAAACAGTATAAAATAAATTATCAAAATAGTTTATCTCAATATGCATAACATCCAATATGTGGCAGACCTACAAATCAGACCAATACGGAAGATCCCAAAAAATGCTCTATTTTATCCAATTATGTTCTTTCCCAAAGCCATGAATTTTTTGTTGGTTTACAATTGGTCCAAATTTGATGAGAGGTAATGAAAATAAAACTGATTTTAAATCTATACATGAGATCATATTTGGCGGTTCATCCCTTTCAATTGTACCTTTTCTAAAATGAGATTTGTTCCTCCAAAAAGGATCATCGGTTAGAATAAATCTATGGTGACAATAAAAATAGCAAGGTTTTTTTTCATTTACGAGCATAAAGGCTTAGTTGTCTTTTATACAGTAAGGACATGATTTCAGACCATGTGTACTCCAACCGGATAACATACCATATTCCAGAAAGTCACTAATCGTCCACATCAATGCAACTTTTAATATGAAATTTTGTTTCACAGCAACATCATATGTATTAACACCATCACTCCACAATTCATTTAACTCGTTAATCAATGATTTCAAATAAACATAAATTTTTGTTTGGATGTCCTGGGATTAATAGAGTCAAAAAGATATAAGGATCCTTCATCAACATCCATGGAGGAAAATTGTACAGAGTTATAATGACAGGCCAACAAGAATAATGTCAACCACAAGAACCAAATGGATAGAAACTATTTGTAGAAAGACCGAATCGCACGTTTCGGGCTTCTATAGAAAATGATGGTCGCATATGGTCAAAATATTTCCATGAATCACCATCAGTTGGATGATTCAAGCTTCTATCAGTTGAAATCTTGGTTTTGTGCCATGACATCATTGACACTATATTCTGAGACATAAATAAATGGTGTAACCTAGGTGTAAGGGGGAAATATCTCAACTGTTTTACTAGAATAGATCTAGACTTCCCTAGTTTAGCTTCTTTATACCTCAATTTTCCACATGTGGGACAATTATCCAATGACTCATTTTCGCTAGAATATATGATGCAATCATTTGGACATGCATGAATCTTCTGATAACTAAGTCCTAGATTATGAAACATCCTCTTAGTCTCATATTAATTTGTAGGAAACACATTTCCTTCAGGTAACAGTGTTTTAACCAAAGAAAATATCTGATTAAAACAGTTTTTTGACATTGCATTATCTGATTTAATAGCCATAATTTTTTCAACCAGTTATAATTTTCTTATCTTGCAACCAGGATATATTGCATCCTCAACAGACATCAACAATGCATAAAATTCAGATGGTGACAACTCAGGAGTTAAATCAATTTAATAATGAGTTTAGTGTGTTTCACAAATGGACCTACAACATCATGTTCTAAATTTTGAAACCGTGATGGATCCAGAATAAAGTTATTAGTATCTTCTCTGGAACTGTGTTCACTGTGTTGTTACCAAAAAACATAATCTTGTTGAAAACCAAACCGCAATAGATGTCCCCCAACCTTGTCAACTATGTCAAACGTTTTCATCGCACATTTTTTTATAAGGACACGTAATTGTGCCTTCGGAAACATATTCTGGTTTTGATGATGCAAATGCTAAGAAAGCTTCAACACCCTTAATATACTAATGATTTAAACCAAAAACATTTGGATTTCTGTGCTGATTTATCAAAGCACGATTATCTAATAATGACTGATGTTGACTTCCTTGTTCCATATTTTTCTACATAAAATATAAAATCATCACTTTTTTTTGAATAATTTGAAATTATAAAAACACTATCTGAATGATGAAGATAAATAATTACAACTACTTTTTAATAATTACCATTAATTTTGGGGGACTAAATTTCCAGTGGATTGACGACTACTCTTTTCTCCGAAGGCTCATTTACTTGCATCTTTCTCACACTGAAATCACAATGAAGAATCTAGTCCGAGGTACACATATTCATTCTCGTATGCAAGAGAATGAATATGGGTACCTCTGACAAGATTTTTCATTGTGATTTCAGTGTGACAAAGATGCAAGTAAATGAGCTGTTAGACCAAAGAGCCCCCTTTTCGTTGATAAATCGTCTTCTTCGAACTGTCACTGCCTCAAAACATAAAAAATATGATCCTACTAATGCATATCCAATATCATGCATACAATATTGAATATGTCTACGTAGCATCACATTTTTCATAATGTTTTTAGTTAGTGAGTGTTGAAAGGAGAAAAGACATCGAGCAAAAGGAGTGCCGTCAATCCACTTGAAATTGTGCCAAGTTTAGAAAATTTATTAAAATTTATTAAAATTTCTTCCTAACTATTCCTAACTGTTCCTAACTAATTATTATTAATTATTACTAATTATTCATATTTATTATTATACACTCTTATTTATTCCTATATATTGCAAATTATTAAAATTTATTGCTAATTAGTACTATTTATTGTTAATTATTACAATTATTTTCTAATTAATACAATTTATTGCTAATTATTACCATTTATTGAAAATTATTACAATTTATTTCTAATTATTTCAATTTATTTCTAATTATTACAATTTATTTCTAATTATTACAATTTATTGCTAATTATTCCTAATTATTGCTATTTATTCCTAATTATTGCTAATTATTCCTAACTATTCCTAATTATTGATAACTATTCATAATTATTGCTAACTATTTCTAATTATTTCTAACTATTCCTAATTATTTCTAACTATTCCTAATTATTTGTAACTATTCCTAATTATTGCTAAATATTCCTAATTATTTCTAATTATTCCTAATTATTGTTAATTATTACTAATTATTGCTAATTATTACAAATTATTATAAATTATTACAAATTATTACAAATTATTACTAATTATTATAATTTATTACTAATTATTACAATTTATTAATAATTATTACTAATTATTACACTCTATTAAAATTTATGAAAATTTATTACTAATTATTCCTAATTATTGCTAATTATTTCTAATTATTTCTAATTGTTAGTAATTATCAAAAAAATTACTAATTTTTACTAATTATTACTAATTACTACTAATTATTACTAATTATTACAATTTATTACTACTTATTACAATTTATAACTAATTATTATAATTTATTACTAATTTAGCAATACTTAGCAATACTTAGCAAAATTAAAATTACTTGAATAATGAAAGGAAATTTGGTAATCATCATTTTGGAGATGATTACAAATTTCGCGTTCATTATCCAAGCAGTTTTCATTTAATAACTATTACTAATAAAAAAATTATTTTATCAATACTTATAAAAAAATATTAATTGTAACACCCCAAGTTTCTACGGTACACTTCTCGATGAATAATACAGTAGTGTGTGTTGTACGCAACTTCAAGTTCTAAAACACACCACAACTAATAAAACTAGCCGTTATGAATAGTAATACCCAATTTTTGAAATTTTATACATTTTATCTTTCAAAATGGACTTCATTTCTGGATTCGGAATATCTAAATTATCCTAGGGTGAAATTTTGGTACTTTTCAGATAACTTTCATATTTTGATGAATGGTGAAAATTACTATTTTTTAATTAAAAACAAATTCTTAAATCAAAATAATTAATAGTGATAAATTATTAATTTGAATGGTTTTAAAGTATATTTATAATATATTTTTACCATTTAATACAATGTTGGTCATTGGACATAATTTCACATCTAAACCAGACATAAACAAGTGTCAATCTTTTGATTGTTATTATTTCTTAAAAACACTCTTTTTGTTTTGAGAGAGGGAATTAATTTTAAACTAATTTCTCCCACTTCTGTGTTTTGAAGTTAGAAAAATACAATCCATATTTGGAATCAGGATGGCTAAATTATGTAAATTGCTAACTCTTGTTTTTAGACATTTTGAATAATTACTTCGGTAAATATTTTATTTACCATGGTTAAAGGGTAAATCCAGTAAATAGGAGTAAAAAATAATATTATAATAATATTAATTTACCCTAAAACCTGTCCTAACCTGATTGGTTGATACATGTCTGACCATGGGCATCTTTGGGTCGATTTTGGGAACCCAGGGATCCACTTGTAAGTGATAATGACACTTTATATTAATTAAGTTAAAGTAAATACAAAAATGACATAAGTCAATATCTTTTAGAAAAACAATTGTTACATAGGGGTATATATGTCATATTTTCATCTATAATTATTAATTAGAAATAGAAAAATAATTCCAACAGAATGGTATTTTATTTATAATTTTTAGACATTAAATAATTTAATTTATTTATGACACAATGATGATGCAGTAATTACCTTATTAGTGAAATATTAAACTAATTGATATTATAAATACTCAAATAAATATAATTTGATACTTTTAATGAATTCAACGAATCTTATAGGTTAATATGACATGTTAGGATTGATTTAATTAAATTTGTTCTAAGTAATCATGCTGTTAAGAGTTTCAAAAAAATCAAATTCAAAATAGTGTCAAAATTGACATAAAAGTGTTTTTAAAACAAATACTATATTATTAATTGATATTAAATTCCTAAAATTATAAGGTTCGAAAAAAAGAATTTTATCAAGATAGGTGTATCATTAATTTACCACTTTGGGGGTCTCTTGGATTTATATAGTATGTTTATTAACTATATAATATAAAATACAAAGTGAAATGGTAAATGGAAAACTAATTAACTAAGAGTTAAAACTAAAAGATAAGGTTAATATAAAGACCCAACCCTGTCTAAAATCTATTTATTGAAATTATTTAGCCCCATATCCACCATATAAATTGAATAATCCACTTTTAAGCCATTAGAAACCGAATATGAATTTATTATAATATAATACTTTATGTTTTTCCTAAAGAGCTCCTCCTCCCCCTTATAAAAGGACACCACTTATAACCAATTCTTCACAGCTTCAAAGCCTCCTGGGTCGGCCAAACTCTTCTCAAATATCCTCCCAACTTCCCTCACAACATCATAGAGGCCTTATTTTGATCAGAAATCCCACTTAAGGATCCCTTTTGATCAAATCAAAAGGAAGAACCCGAAGAAGAGGTGACATCTTTACCACCCTCTTAAAAGTTCCTTTCTTCTTCGACTTCTTCTTTCCTTGTTATTTCCATTCTAAAATAATGACTCCATTATTTTCTATATACTGTGATGTTATTATAATTATGTAACAAACAAATTCATTATTTTATCCATCCCTTGAATGACATGTCACCATATGTGCGTACGTACGGCCTACCGTCTCCACGTTGTGGTGTAATTGTTATTCAATATATTATTATTTTGATGGGTAAAATAATGATGTATAATTCATGTAAATAATAAATATAACATGATAATGATTCAGTATATATTATATAACATCCAATTATATATTATTTTAATACCAAAAGAATGATATTGTCGCTCGTGCGTACGTACGGATTACCGTCTCCACGAACGTGATGAGATTCATTCCCCATCATATATATTCAAGACTAAATTTCATTTTTTGAATAAAAATAATTTGTAGAGACATGATATCATTCTCTATATTAATAATATACATCCCATACATAAAAAATAAATCTCTCATAACAAATAATATAAAAGAAAACAAATCTGTTAACACCCGAAATGACGATAATACTAAGATATTATTAACAAATCAATGTTAAAAGATCATATATGATATTATATTAATGTAAATAATTTTTGTATAATTCAATAACCATTATTTCACTATTATATAAGAGGTTAACCTACCGTCGACCAAGGAAAAAGTACAAAGTAAGGGGTTTTGTAATCTCACTTTTAATTCCGTGGGATTTCCATTGTTCACCACTTATTTATGGTATGTGGTGTGTGTATGGCCCATGATTATATTCATTGTGTAATATGCATTAATTTATGGATAATTACATCTTCATTTTATGATCCTTCTTTCATGGATGACTATTTTTTGCGTTACCAAATTGATAATGGAATTTGAAATTTCAATTTCCACTCATTCGGCTTTACACATACTTCATTAATTATTTTACTCCAAGATTATGTGTGGAATCACTATTCATTTGATTATGTCATAATTTCCAATCCCCGTTCTGTGGATATACATCTGATACACATAATCACTCCATTGATAAATTCTCAAGTAATCGGTATGAACTTGATACGAGTAATTTTTACTCAATCTCGATTTGTTGAGTTGAACATCCAATTCATTGGTGTTGCTTTTACAAGAATATGTGTGAATTTACATTGATTGTTTCACAATGATTATCCAATCATATTGAGTTTATTTCTATTTTTCATACATAATTATGTCATTTATTTATCCTTAACCTAAGGATAAGATCTTTATAATAGATTTCATCTCAATTTACATTCAATTGAGACTTTGTTGTTATACGCCAATTCACTTTTATATTGTCTATATAATGTACTTTGACATAGTATATCATGAATCCCTTTATTCTTATTATATTACAATGTTTTGATTAACTCAATTATTTTTATTCATGTCTCTCTTTTGGTTTGAAACTCTAACTCAAATATCATTTTTAAATGTTTTAAAGATTTATTCATCTAAATCCTTCTCATTAATGTCCATGTTTTAAAAATAGTTTTAAGTATTTATTTATGTGGACATTAAAGCTTTAAAATTAAAATTACTTTTAAAATTTTTGATGTGGTATGGGACACTTTATTCAAAAATCTATTTTTAAATGGTTTCTTGACAAGTAGTGTGACTTTTAAATGATTTCATGAAAAAGGGGGATTTTTCTCTCTAACAGATTTGATTATTATTTTCATATATGTCAATATCCTTTATTATTCTCTATTCTGGTTAATATGATACAATAAAATCTTCCATATTGTATCAAATGAGTTTTGTATCACTATGGATGTGCTATTTTTATACCATTCATGGTTTTTTGTTAAAGTATTGACATTTCGTATGCTAGTTTTAATATGAATCTTTATGTTATGTTTAAACCTGTTCATATGAGGAATGCATTAGACTTAGTAAGTGACGGGTGGAGCCAGTTATTTCTCCTCAATGCATCGGTAGGTCTCATGAGAAAAACTAGTGTCTTGGCATGAGGCATGGACAAAATCTTATTTGTAGTCTAGGCAAAAGGCCTTGGCTACGTGGTTATGATAGTCTGGCATTATGCATTCCATCATTATGAAAGTTGTTATTGATATTGCATGTGATTATTCGACTAGTAGAATATCTATGTGAATAAGTAAATGGCATTATTTCATTTTATATTTTCCATATTATTCTAATGTTCAAGTTTATAAGGATTTTGTTTTAGTTGTACTTTGCCTTATGTGTTTATGCTTATCTATGAAAGATTGTGATATATTGTTATCCTTACCGACCATTTGAGCTCACACCATTAAATGTTTTATTTTTCCCATGATGTGAATAAGTAATTTATGAATGACCTGCAAGGATAGTATGAGGGGATATGAGTCAACATGTTGTTGTAGTTTTTTTTAACTTATGATGTAATGTAAGACTTATGAATATATCTAGTATTTCCAAGACTGCTAAAATAATCAGTCTTTGAAGACTTTATCCATTGTGATCATGCCAATGATACGTAATAATGCACCGACTCTGGGTAACTACGGTCGGGGTGTTAGAGTTGGTATCAGAGGAAGTTTAGTACAAACCATGGGAGCCAAATTTAGATAAACTCTGATTACAGCACATAACCCTCAGATGGAATTGAGGATTAGTATAGAAGAACTTCCTATAATTTTGGTATTGTAGAGATTTTGTGAGTTTTCTAAGCAATACATCCCTATCTGGATATGAGCAGGTAGAGGCTACTCTGGAACAGATGTACCTAGGGGTAAGACCCAAAAACACTGCTTCGATCTAGATTTGAATGGGAACTAGTGCACGACAATGGGCCTTATTTCACTCTTGATTACGACACTCCCGGGGGATATGCTTAGGATAATTTACATTTTCCTTACAAACTGATTTGAATTATTATATATAAGATGAGAGTAAATGACCTTGGTTAATCCTAATGTTTATAAATTTGAGAATTTGATGGCATGATATTCTCTAAATGATTTTATGACTACTGTTGCTCACACAATGATTTCTTGTTTTAGTCAATTGCTGGATTCCAAGGAAGTCATAGCTACTTTGAGAATGATGTAGAAGGTGGGAATGGTGGTGGAAATAAGCAACAAAATGGAATGTTGATAAGCGTAAAATATATCTTCTTCATGAAAAATAAATTTTCGAAAAATATAATCAACAATATATATTAACCAATTACCAGAATCAAAAAAGAAGACAAAGGTGATGAATGATAAGAGCTATAGTAGTAGAGGCCATAGAGAAAGGAATCCTCAATTTCCACCAAACAAGAAATGTGGAAGGAGACACCCATGAAAGGGTCTCAATGGAACAAAGAAATGCTTTACGTATGGGAAGGAAGGACATAAAGTGAAGAATTTCCGAAGAAAAATGAAGAGTACTATAGAAGAAGATAAAAATGGTCCCAAGAATCCATTTATAGTCATTTGTTGTAAATGTAGGGGACCCGGCGATTACCCGAGTGAATTCCCTATTCTATAGTATATTTTCTTGTTCAAAGAAGAAGCTATGTGGAAATAAATTGTTGGAGAAATGTTTAAAATCTATTAGGGATCCTTGTCGATGAATTTACATTGGAATAGTGTTCTATTGTATTTTTAACCCTACAGTTTTCCATGTGAGAATGATATTTGAGGAAGAATTTTCTTTTCTATTGTGGATATAGTTATAAATAACCATTTGGTTTTATATGATCATTGGGTTTGTGGCAATTACAAGTTATTATAATTTGGGATGAAAATTCAAGGTATGAGATAACATTTGTGGTTAAATTATGTTATGGTTATTTCGAGGAATTTTTATCATTTTGGTAATGTTATAAAATATTGTTTTTGAAAAAGGACAACACGCAGACCATGGGACAAACCGTCGCGTCGGACAAAGCTATAGGAATTGAACCCACAAACAAAGTGCGATTGGGATTTATTGCCTACCACTGGACTACGTTAAGTCCATGGTTAGTATGACTATTATTTTTAGTTAAATGATTTTATTGATCAATAATAATTTGATTTGGGATCTTATGTCTTATCAAATTAATACCCATAGTATAGGAAAATGATTTGGTGATTAAGTGATAAATGTTATTTTGGAAGATGTTCGCTTTTTTGGGAACACTATATGCCCAAGGAAAATAGAATAGTATGGGATTTCATTTGAAGAGTAATGGTGGATTTTTATCTATGTTTTTATTGTGGATTTATGGTGATTTGGGTTATTTATGGAAATGATTAACCTATAATAGATAATATGTTATTAGGTTAATTAATTTTAAGTATGTGACTTTTAGAGTAATTGATCTCATTTAGAGATAACATTTAACATGGAAGACTACATAACCAAATTATTCTAAGTTTTGTGTTCAATATTATTTTGGATTTTATTAGAGGATTTTAAGGAAAATTATTTATTTAACATTGGGGTACTATTGGTTTAATTTTAGAAATTAAAATTAGTGTCTCTTTCTCTAATGAAATAACCTTTTGAGGGATCATCAGATATTATAATAACTATTTTGGTTTTGATTAATCTCTAAAGAGAAGGTAAATATAAAGTTTTTTCATCATGGATCATGTGATTCTATAATAATTTTATTGTAGATCTTCTACTATGACCAAGTCTTCTTAAATACTCATCGTTTAAAAATGAGTTTGTAGTAGAAATATATTAAACAATAAAACATTACTTAAAAATTAGTTATATCTCTTTATGTTCTTATTCAATCTCAGAAATAAATTCCTCATCTTTATGTAATGTAACGTAAAAAAATAATAATAAAAATGTTGTCCGTTTACTTTTCCTACTGGGAAACTAATGACCGTTTGTCCCATCACAAGTTTGTGGTTTTATTATTGTCAAATTTCTCCTGATAATTTTTTATATCCCTCTCCATCAGAACTTGACACATAGTTTATCATCCATATCCATGTTTTTCTACATGGAATCCTAGTATAGGTTATCTCGGGTGACCTTTGTACTTCTCTTTCTTTTCTTTAAAGTGATAGTTTTATTGACTCCTTTTTTGATGTGGAACTGTCCATTATATTCCCAAGCCCAATTTTAAAAAATTTCCAGGAAGCAATTTATTGAAGGAGGGGAGAATGTAACACCCCATGCTTCCACGGTACGCTTCTCGCAGAATAATACAATAGTGTGTGTTGTACGCAACGTCAAGTTCTAACACACACCACAACTAATAAAACTAGCCATTATGAATAGTAATACCCACTTCTTGAAATTTTATACATTTTAACATTCAAAATGGACTTCATTTTTGGATTCAGAATATCGAAATTAATAAAGGGTAAAATTTTGGTACTTTTCGGATAACTTTAACATTTTGATGAATAGTGAAAATTACTAAATTTTAATTAAAAACAACTTTTGTAATCGAATAATTAATAGTGATAAATTATAAATTTGAATGGTTTTAAAGTATATTTATAATTAATTTTTACCATTTAAGACAATTTTTGTCATTGGACATAATTTCACATTTAAACCAGACATAAACATTTGTCAATCTTTTGATAGTTATTATTTCTTAAAAACATGCTTTTTGTTTTGAAAACGGGAATTAATTTTAACTTAATATCTGCAAATTCTGTGTTCTGAATTTTGAAAAATTGAATCCATATTTGGAATCAGGATGTCCAAATTATGTAAATATATAACTCTTATTTTTAGACATTTTGAATAATTAATTGGCTAAATATTTTATTTACCATGGTTAAAAGATAAATCCGGTAAATAAGGGTAAAAAATAATATTATAATAATATTAATTTACCAAAAAACGTGTCAAAACCCTATTTTTTGATACATGTCTTACTATGAGAATATTTAGGCTTATTTTGGGACCCCATGGATCCACTTGTAAGTGATAATGACACTTATTATTAGTTAAGTTAAAGTAAATACAAAAATGACATAAGCCTATATATTTTAGAAAAACAATTTTTAAATAGGGTTATATATGTTATATTTTAGACTATAAATACTAGGTAGAAATATAATAATATTTCTTACATAATGGTATTTTATTTATAATTTATAGACGTTAAATAATTTAATTTATTTATGACACAATGATGTTGCATTAATTACCTTATTAGTGAAATATTAAAAAAATGATATTATAAATACCCAAATAAATATAATTTGAGACTTTTAATTAATTCCATGAATTTTATAGGATAATATGACATGTTAGGATTGATTTAATTAACTTTTTTCGAAGTAATCATGCTGTTAGGATTTTCACAAAAATCAAATACCAAATAGTGTCAAAATTGACATAAAATGGTTTTTAAAACAAATATTATATTATTAATTGATATTAAATTCCTAAGAATCTAATGTTTGAAAAAAAAACTTTTATCATGATAGGTTTATAATTAATGGACCACTTTGGGGTCTCTTGGATTTATATAGTAAGTTTATTAACTATATAATATAAAATACAATGTGACATGGTAAATGTCAAAATAATTAACTATGAGTTAAAACTAAAAGAAAAGGTTAATATAATGAATGAAACATTTCTAAAATCTATTAGTTTAAAGGATTTAGACCCATACCCACCTTATACTTTTAATAATCCACTTTGGAGCCATTAAAAACTGAATATGAATTTATTATAAAATAATACTTTATGTTTTTTCTAAAGAGCCCATCCTCCCCCTTATAAAAGGACACCACTTCTAACCAATTATTCACATCTTCAAAGCCTTTTGGCTCGGCCAAAATCTTCCCAAATATTCTCCCAACTTCCCTCACATGAACCTAGAGGCTGTCTTTTGATCATAAATCCAACCTAAGGATCCCTTTTGATCAAATCAAAAGGAATAACCCGAAGAAGAGGTAATGTCTTCACCACCCTCTTTAAAGTTAATTTCTTCTTCAACTACTTCATTCCTTATTATTTCCATTATAAAATAATGACTCCAGTATATTCTAAATAATTTGATGTTATTATAATTATGGAAAAAACAAATTCATTATTCTATCCATCCCTTGAATGACATGTCCCCATACGTGCGTATGTACGACCTACCGTCTCCATGTTGTGGTGTAATTGTTATTCAATATATTATTATTTAGATGGGTATAATAATGATTTATAATTAATGTAAATAATAAATATAACATTATAATTATTCTTTCTATATTATATACCATCCGATTATATATTATTTCAATATGAAAAGAATGATATTGTTGCTCGTGCGTACGTAAAGATTACCGTCTCCAAGAACACGATGAGATTAATTACCCATCATATCCATTCAAGACTAAAGTTCATTTGATGAATAAAAATAATTTTTAGAGACATGATATCATTCTGAATATGAATAAGATACATCCCATCCATAACAAATATGACTCTCATAACAAATAATATAAAGGAAAATGAATCTGTTAACACTTGAAACAACGATAATACTAAGATATTATTAACTAATAAATGTTAAAAGATAATATATGATATCATATTAATGTAAATGATTTTTCTATAATTCAATAACAATTATTTCCCCATTATAAAATAGGTTAACCTACCGTCGTCCAAGGAAAAAGTACAAAGTAAGGGGTTTCTTATCTCACTTTTAATTCTGTGGGATTTCCATTGTTCACCACTTCTTTATTGTATGTGGTGTGTGTACTACCCATGATTGTATTAATTGTGTATTATGCTTTAATTTATGTATAATTACATCATCATTTTATTATCCTTATTTCATGGTTGTATGTTTCTTAAGTTACCAAATTGATAAGGAAATTTGAAATGTCAATTTCCAGTAATTCGGCTTTACACATACTTCATTGATTATTTTACTCCATGATTATGTGTGGAATCACTATTAATTTGATGATGTCATAATTTCTACTCCCCTTTCTATGGATATACTTTTTATACACATAATCACTCCATTGATAAATTCTCAAGTCGTCGGTATGAACTTGATAAGAGTAATTTTTACTCAATCTCGATTTGTTGAGTTAAACATCCAATTCATTAGTGTTGCTTTTACAAGAATATATGTGAATTTACTTTTATTGTATTACACTTAATATCAAATAATATTGAGTGTATTTATATTTTTCACACATAATTATGTCCTTGATTTATCCTTAACCTAAGTATATGGTCTTTATAAGAGATTTCATCTCAATTTACATTCCATTGAGACTTCTTTGTTGTTATACGCCAATTCACTTTTATATGGTGTATATATTGTACTTTGAAATAATATATCATGAATACCTTTATTCGCATGATATTAAAAGGTTTTGATTACCTCAATTATTTGTTCTCAAGTGTCTCTCTTTTGGTTAGAGACTCTTACTCAAATATCATTTTTAAATGTTTTAAAGATTTATTCTTTTAAATCATTCTCATTAACTTAAATGTTTAGAAAATAGTTTTAAGGATTTTTTTTATATGTACATTAAAGTCTCAAAATTAAAAATACTTTTAAAAGTTTCAAAGTGGTATTGGACACTTTGTTTCAAAAATCTATTTTTAAATGGATTCTCGACATATAGTGTGACTTTTAAATGATTTCAAGAAAAGGGGGATATTTTTCTCTAATAGATTTGATGATTATTTTCATCTATGTCAATATCCTTCATTATTCTCTATTAAGGTTAATATGATACAATACAATCATCCATATTGTATCGAATGAGATATGTATGATTGTGGATGTGCTATTTTTATACCATTCACGGTTTGTGGTTAAAGTATTGACATTTCATATGATAGTTTTAATATGAATTATTATGTTATGTTTAAACCTGTTCATATAGGGAATGCATTGGACTTAGTAAGTGAAGGGTGGATCCCGCTATAGCTCCTTGATGCATCAGTAGGTATCATGAGACAAACTAGTGTCTTTGCATGAGGCCTTGACATAATTTTATTTGTAGTCTCGACACGAGGCCTTGGCTACATGGTTATGATAGTCTGGCATTATGCATTCCATCATTATAAAAGTGGTTATTGATATTGCATGTGATTATTTGACTAGTATAATATCCATGTGAATAAGTAAATGGAATTATTTAATTTTATCATTTCCATATTATGATGATGTTCATGTTTAAAAGGATTTTGTTTTAGTTATACATTGCCTTAAGTGTTTATTATTATCTATAAAATATTCTACTATATTGTTATCCTTATTGAGCATCTGACCTCACCCCTTTCAATGTTTTATTTTTCCCAGGATGTGGAGAAGTAATTTATGAATGACCGGGAGGGATAGTATGAGGCGATATGAAGAAATATGTTGTTGTAGTTTTTTTACCTTATGAATTAATGTAAGTATTATGAATATATCTATTGTTTCCAAGACTACTAAACTAATCGGTCTTTCGAGACATGATCATTTGTGATCATGCCAATGATACGTAATAATGCACTGAATCTGGGTAACTGGGGTCGGGGTGTTCCATTAATATTTTTAAAATAATAAAAATCTTATAAAAGATTAAAATTATCAGTATTCGCAACATTCATTGCTCTATTCTTAGAATGTTCAAAACCTAAAGGGTTACCAGTTGTTAGGTCATGTGCAATAAAATTTTGGTGTCAGCCAAGTCCATTGTAAACTCTATAATTTTCCTTGCATGGTTGATCACCTCACAAGTAGTGTTGCAATAGGACGACCAAAGTAATGTCTTCCTTGTCTCTAAGAATCATCTCGCTCCCTTTACATAGATCATTCTTCCTTAAAAATTTGAGGGGACATCAGTATCATTCCCTTAAATTTTCAAGGATGAATGGTCTACATAAAGGGTCCTGTGAGATAATTCATATAGATGAGAATGGAATGACTTTGGTTGTCCTATTACAACGCTACTTGTAAGGTGATCAACCAATCATATCTAATTATATCAAATTATATCAAATTATATCAAATTATAAAAAATTATATCTAATTATATCTAATTATATCTAATTATATCCAATTATATATAATTATATCTAATTATATCTAATTATATCAACTTTTATCTAATTATATCTAATTATATTTAATTATATCTAACTATATTTAATTATTTCTAATTGTTACTAATTATTACTAATTATTACTAATTATATCTAATTATTACTAATTATTAATAATTATTACTAATTATATCTAATTATATCTAATTGTATCTAATTATATCTAATTATATCTAATTGTTACTAATTATTACTAATTCATACTAATTATTACTAATTGTTACTAATTATTACTAATTATATCTAATTATATATAATTATTACTAATTATTACTAATTACCACTAATTATTACTAATTATTACTAATTATTACTAATTATTACTAATTATTACTAACTATTACTAATTATTTCTAACTATTACAAATTATTTCTAATTATTACTAATTATTACTAATTATTAGTAATTATTACAATTTATTACTAATTATTTCAATGCATTACTAATTATTACAATTAATTACAATTTATTACAATTTATTACAATTTATTACAATTTATTACTAATTATTACAATTTATTACTAATTATTACAATTTATTACAAATTATTCCTAATTTTTGCTAATTGTTGCTAATTATTGCTAATTATTGCTAATTCTAACAAATTGTTACAATTTATTAATAATTATTACAATTTATTACAATATCTTACTAATTATCCCTAATTATTGAAATTTATGACAATTTCTTACTAAGTATTGCTAATTGTTACTTATTATGGCTAATTGTTACTAATTATTGCCAATTGTTACTAATTATTGCTAATTGTTACTAATTATTGCTAATTGTTACTAATTATTGCTAATTATTACTAATTTTTGCTAATTGTTACTAATTATTGCTAATTGTTACTAATTATTGCTAATTGTTACTAATTCTAGCTAATTATACCTAATTATAACTAATTATACCAAATTATAGCTAATTATACCTTATTATTACTAATTATTAATAATTATACCTAATTGTTACTAATTATACCTAATTATTACTAATTATACCTAATTATTACTAATTCAACCTAATTATTACTAATTATACCTAATTATTACTAATTATACCTAATTATTACTAATTATACCTGATTTTAATTAATTATACGTAATTATTACTAATTATACCTAATTATTACTAAAAATACCTAATTATTACTAATTTTACCAAATTATAACTAATTATTCCCAATTATTACTAATTATATCCAATTATTACTAATTATATCTAATTATCCCTTATTATATCTAATTATGACTAAATTCGCTAATTATCTATAATAATATCTAATTATTGCAAATTAACACTAATTATTTATAATTATCCCTAATAATATAAATTTCTTAATAAAAATAAATATAAATAAAAATCAATTTAAATCTAATTTAATTACAACTAATAAACAACAATTAAAAATAATAAAAAAATAAATATAAAAAATTTATAAATACCGTAAACTATGATATTCTGAAGGTATTGGCGCCTTCCAATTTCTCTCGTATAATTTTTTTTAACTAACATAATTTTTTCCCATAAAACTGGAGAATCAAGAGAGAGAGAGAGTGGGGAAGATCTGAGTGATTTAAAAAAACGGATGGGGTATATATAGGTTAGATTAGTTTTGAAGGGGTTAGTTGCGACGGGATACCTGTAGCAAATGGTGGTTTTTGCGACGGGCCCCGTCGCGAATACCCTCACCGGCATTAATTACAGTCGAAGGTTAAACAGATATTTGTGACAGGTCCCATCGCACATACACACCTACCGACATACTATTTGCGACGGGCAAAGCCACCCGTCGCAAATGGTATTTATTGCCACCGGCCTTTTGCGACGGGGCCCGTCGCAAATACCCTCGCCCGCATTAATTATAGTCGGTGATTAAAAGGGTATTTGTGGTGGGACCCATCACAAATGGTCAGCGGTGGTAAATACCATTTGTGAAGGGTGGCTTTTCCCGTCGCAAATGGTATTTACCGCTTTCAGGAATTTGCGACTAGGAGGCGTCCCCATCGCAAATACCATTCCCGCGTTTTGGCACGCAAACCGCGCCAACCCTATTGCGACGGGTCACCTATTTTCATCACAATTAACCTACTATTTTTGATGAGAAAAGACTCTCATCAAAAATATGTTGTTCATTGGACCTTTTTCGACGGTATATATTCCCGTCGCAATTGACCCGTCACAAAAAACCACTTTTCCCGTAGTGCCAAAGGAGAGGTGATGATCCTCTAAAATAGAATTTATTTTATTTCCTTCTCTACCACCTAAAATTATATTTATATTTATTATAATATCCTCTTGATATTAAATATTATGAGATTTTTTATGTTAAGGGTATGACCTATACCAACATAGAATTCCATAAAATAGGATACAAAATCATCGTTCCTGTGTAATACAGAATACCACCTCAAGAAACGATGTCATTTGTTTTTCCATTACCACATCTAATTGTTTTAAATATTGATGTAAATTATGTTTATATATATATTATATGTATTATATTTATAACACAATAAAACCTCTAGATTTATTATATCATGCCCACTCTTCATACATTTCCTACTGTAGGGGATACTTGATTTGATGTGATGCATTTTTTAATATCATGTTACATGGAACATAATAAAGGTAAATATAAGAAATATAAATGATATAAATGTCAAAATTATGATTATCATGACATAATTCACTTTTGGAAAATATTATATATCATTTTATCTTTACCATTTCACTCATTGAAAAAGTGTTAACGTCATTCGTGGACATGTGAACTACCACCTCCTCGAAGTTCTGTGCCTCTACTTTTTTCAATGCCACAGAAAAAAAGTTAAATATATAATAAAATTATAGGGTAATTATGATATAATTATATTCACATAATGATAAAATGTTTCATACCAAATTTCTATAACGATCATTGACAGATTGAAGTGATACACATCGGTACGTATGACCTACTGCCACCATGATTGCAAAGTTATTTCATTTATTATATACATTTTAATAAAAATATTAATGTATAATTGATTTGTAATAAGGTTAATTATTTCATGGTTATTAATATTATTATTCTTAAATAATTACACATTTTGAACATAGTCGACCTTCAAATTTCATTATTTTCAAAATAAAATGGCCAAATCATCCTACTTAAAATTAATTGATTAAGTTATTATTTAAAAAATCTTTACATGTGAAATAAAAATAATAATAAACTTGAATAATTTTCTATAAAAATTAAATAATTCAATATATTTTATTATTCAAGATGATAACGATCATGTGTGATGAATTAGACATAAGGTAAGGGTTTTTCTTCTCTCAGTTCTATTTTTATGAGATATAGTCCACATTCATAACTTATTTGTGTTGTGTTGTGTATATTATTATAATGAATATATTGTACAAATTATTATATATAAATTTATTTGAATTTACAAATAAATTTTAGGATCTCTCTTTCGTGGGGTTTATTGTTTCATTGATACCAAGGTGGTACTATATTTCTATAACATGATTACTTCTTTGAAACTTTTTTCTGGTTATGGTCTGATATTCATTTATGAGGTGCATAAAATCCCTTATTATATGAAATATTAGTAATTTAATTTTTCTCATGATATTATACATTTCATTTAAATTATTGTACGGGGTTTACGATTCAATGATACAAATGTAGCAAGAGATTGAAATTATAATCTCATAGTTTACCAAGAATTTTTGTCATTACGTATCAAATATTGAAATATTATGATCTACACCTAAATAATAATTATTAATATTATTCTCCTCTATTTATTTCATGATAATTCACAATTTCTATTAATTTTCCTCTATTTCTATACTTTATAGATCAACAATTTTCTTTTGAAAAATCAACTTTTCATTTGAAAACTATTTTTCTTCCAAAACAATGTTTTCTATAAATGTTTTATAAAAGGTTTTTAAATGATTTTTTATATAAGAAATTATATTTTACATAATAAATGTATTACATTACTTTAAATACATTCATTATAACATTCCTAGGTGATATTCAAGGAAAATTATTTTCAAAATGTTTTCAGTATTAAAAATTTACATTGAAAATGAATATGGTATTTTTCATCAAAATGTTTTGAATGATATTTTAAATATATTTACATTATCCAAAGGAAAACACATTATTTTTAATTTTACACCACTAGGTATATTTGATATTGTTACCATCATCATCTTTTCTCTAGATGGATTACATTTGTTTCAAAGTGATTGTTTTGGAATACATTTTTTCCATGGGATAAAATTGTTTCCGGAATATTATTATGGAACCCATTTCATTTCAATGGGTTAATCATGTTTCAAATTTTTTTAATGGAACCCATTTATTTTCCATGTCTAAATCATTATAAATGTATCTTATTATAGAACCCATATATTTTCCATGGGACAGTAATATTTCAAAAATACTTTTGTAGAACCCATTTGATTTCCATGGTTATCAGGTTTCAAAGAGATTCACATGAAAATCATTTATTTTCCATGGTCTTATCATGTTGTAAAATTAACTAATATTGTTTATATGAGTTTTATGATTGAATATATTCTCTTTTTTACATTATTCGTCTTTCGGTTGGTGGATATTAATAATACGATGGGGTTATATAGATAGAACCAAGTGGGCATGTTACAACTAATATTATAGTGTCATGCAAACAACAACGAGTGATCCCATTATTGAATAAACTATGTGTCCACCCATATACTTCTTCAAATCATTTGGTATTTTTACGTTGTTTAACATGAGTGAAGGGTAGAGTTACCAAAGGGTATCCTATTTATTTACAAGTGTCTAGTTTCATCATTGCTTTGAAAGGGGTTATTAATGTGAATATCCAAGTTATCAAAAAGGGTTTTACTTTATTTTCATGGGTTCATAATGTTTCTCATGATCAATAATGATATCTTATCGATAATGATTATTGAATGTTATAACTATTTCCTTTGGCATTTGTTTATATTTGATGATTTATGTATTGATGGGTTTAATTTTTTTTTATGATTTCTATCACGAACAATGATTATGTTGTCATGCCCATATACACTTTTTATAATCATTGAAAAATTTTAATTTCTAATGCTTATTTTTAATCTTTTTGATAATTTGAAATCAATGTTATTATGATCCCTATTACTCTGGTTATAAATATTGGTGTGGAAAATTTTATGTCTTGAAGGGATTTCATTTGCATGATGATTATGAAGTGTTAATATGAAAATTAAAATATATTTTTAGTGTTTGAAATAAATTTTAATTCCTAGTGAATTTTTTATGTAGGATTTCTTTATAATTATCTAAATCATGAAACCTAAAAAAATTTCTAGTATGTAAGTGATCCAATTTATCCTTTCGATATTGTAATGTTTGGATGGGAAAATGGGTCACCCTTATCAACATCAAGGATAAAAATGTGATGTTTATGATATGAACACCAGATCCAGATGTGCAGGTCCAGTGAAATTATAAGTAGGGTCGCTTCAAATCAATAAATACATGCTACAAATTTTTCTTTTAAATGTGGAACAAGGACGATTAATCATTCCAGGGTATTTTTTATTCAAACATCACAAGGTATGAATTAATTTCATTAGATGGAGGGGTGTAAATTTTTTGGGAGATTCCTTGACTATCACATCACATACTAAATAGGATATTAGGGTGGCACAAAGGAAGCCTTACTAAAATGAATGTTCAATTAAACTTGAGATATGATGGAGCTAGAAATCAATATGAAATAGAGGAATTTAATATATTTATTAGGATGATTTTTCACGAATTTTTTTTTTCATATTTTACGGTTATCTAGGTTTCAATGACTTTTTGAATATTTGTTTCATATATCTAGAACTTAATACTAGACCATCACAACACAATTTAATGTTATGCGAATGAGATGATAACCTTTTATTTTAATGTATTATGGTGAGGATGACGAAATATAAAATTTAGACGGTTGTGAGAATAATGCTTTCTTATAGTTTAACATCAAGTAATCAACCCAAGAGATAGACTGTTTTATGATATGCATCATAGTCCATTGTTTCATGTTGTCTTTGGTTATACAAATATGACTTATTGTGTATATCAATTTTGGGTCATATGAATAGGACCAAATTTCATGAATTTAAATTTTAGGATATGATAATGAAGGGTTGTTACACTTTAGGATTCTACATATTTGATTAATTGTTGTAGTGACAAATCTTGACCCACTAGTTATAACAAGATCATCAGGATTAGAAGATTTGGTGGTGTAATTATAGAAAATTGATTCTTATCTTTAGGGATGAATTTATTTGGCTTTTCCTGAGATTGTGAGTCTTTGAATCCCTATGTATCACATGTAATAAATAATCAATCATTATATACTGCTAAAAAGGGGTGATCTTGGATACTAGATCTAGAGGAAGTTCCCTTCAGGTGAAACCTAATCAATCATTCCATTATATGAAAATCGATAGGGATTTGGATGGTACAATTTAATGTATTATGGATAGGATATATGATACATAATTTAATAAATAAGGAGGAAGATGAGGCATTGCAGAATATAACATCAGGTGAATGAAAAAATTTCAAGGATTCTTAATGTAAAGGATTGTCACGACCCCCTCCCACCAAAGATGCCCCTCCTGAGCTGGAAATGGAGAAAGGGAGATGATGACCCCCAAGTCCCGCCTCCAGTAGGCCCCTGGGTGGTGACTAGCACCAAGGGTATGAGTTTTTCACAAATATGGGAGGCATTAGCCTTTTTATTTTCAAAGATCGGGAAATAGAATAAGTAAACCACCAAAAGGAAAAATGGAAATTGTATAGAAATAAACCCAAACCATTCCCATATGCATGTTTAAACAATTTTATAACATGGTACAAGTACAAGAAATCTCAAAGTACAATACCATAAGAAAACAAAGGTACAGAAATAGCAACAACTCCAACTGTCTGACTAGTAGGGTCCCGCACGGCCCTGGTAGTCCTCCTAGAAACCTGAAAGTAAACGTAGAGTGAGCATACAAGTATACTCAGTAGGGAAACCTAAAGCTCTCATGCACAAGTGGGGAGACATCCTAATGTCCCGTGAGAACAACAGAAGAAACCTAGTAAGGAATTCAATCCACCCAACCTCACCAGCCACACTCACCAAAACAGAAGCACAACAAGTAGTAGTATATCAGAAACAAGAGTATTGGGTACCCCGCACCATTTCCCTTTAGTTAGACGCTCTTCCTAATGACGAATGTCCGGACGCTGCCACACTCTCCCCGCCCGCTCACACCTAGGCCTCACAACCACGTATCCCGCCCGCACACACGTGGGCCTCACAACCACGTATCCCGCCCGCACACACCTGGGCCTCACAACCATGTATCCCGCCCGCACACACCTGGGCCTCACAACCACATATCCCGCCCGCACACACATGGACCTCACAACCACGTATCCCGCCTGCACACACCTGGGACTCATCCCGAAGATTTTTGGGAAACAGAAGAACCAGCCCGAAGAGTCTTGGGCTATAACCACCCCAATCGAAACCTACCCAAAGAGTCTTACGTGTAAGGTCGCCTCAAGCCATCATATCCTAGGGGAGAAGGAGCAGGAAGGAGCTAGTAACTAAGGAAAAAACACCCTCTCCCATAAAATGGGAGTGTTCGACACTAAGTGCTCAACATGGGTGGGGTGCGATTAAAACACAAAAGATACAGATATATATAAATATATACCAACCACATGTCCCAACCTATGGCTTCTAAAAAGAAAAAACTGAGCACTTGCCTCGACACTGCTACTACGAAGCATGCATACAACTAACAAACCTTACCCCCTTTTGGTTTTCACATTTCAATAGAAATATTTATCTAGTTCCTTAAATACTGGGAAACTATCCACAACTAACCACACCAATCATTCGTAAAAACATATCCTTGCCATCCACAAAACATGTTAAGAAAAACACAAGCAACACAACCAAGCCCTTCTTACCAACCATCCAACCCATTGATTATTAAAACTGTTCCATTACCATGCCCCACCATTCATTAACTCTTCCAAATTTTATATATTAATCACAACCCACTGTCCGTTCACATTTAAACCCACCCTTGTAGCCCCGCTGCCAACCACCATAACCACAACTATACCGTACATCATTATCCCTTTAATACCATTTATTGCAGCCCCATTTCCCATCACCATCATAACATTCACACCAACCCACAACCAAGTCATCTGCAGCCCTTCTGTTCACCCGATCCACAACAACCCACAAAACACCCCCAACACATGCCTCGGAAGCAAGCCAACACCCACGTGTTCATTATTCCATTTTTTTAACCGGGGTGATCACACAAGGGTTTTATATTTTAACAGCCAACTTTACGTGATTAACCAATTTCCGCATTCCACAAAGTTTCCATCCATAAGAAAATCTAGAAGGAGAGGGTAACATTTAATTGCATAAGAAAAGGCCCCCAAAGACCTTGATTTTTAGTAGGTAGAAGCTCATTCAATTCACAACATAATATCACAGTATATAAAGTAAAGGCAATCACAACTTCCCATCCCCGTTATATAAGCCAGTTATTATCTTCATTAAACTGGTTCAAAAGTGTTTCACGTAAACAAGATAACACCCACCCCACATGATGCACAAATTAGAGAGACGAAGGTAAAATCCCTACCTCAATAGGTTCTTGATCGCAACGCCCCCCTGGATCAACTTTAGAAGACATCCCTCGGCGTCCGTCACTTCTGTCGGGTCGCGGAAAAATCTCCTCGGGTGGAAGTCGGAAAGTAAAGGCTGAAGTAAAGACAACGGATCACAGCTCGGAAGCTCCGCCTCGTCGTTACGATCCCGTGGCCGTTGACAGATCGTAAATCGGAGCTCAGATGAAGAAGTTATGGAAGAAAGAGCCTTCGAGTCTCTTGGGAGAGCTTTTCTTAGAGGAGAGGGGAGGAGAGGTGTGAGTTGAAAGGAGGAGGGGCCCCCTCCTTTTATAGGCATGAAAATAAAAATTACATGGTGTGTACTTTATGGTACACGGCGTGTACTCGGTTCTTTCACACGGTATCCATGCGGCTTCCAACACAGCTCTGCGGCTATTCACTGGTCAACACACAGTTTGAGGGTAACGCATACGCGGGGAAGGACTACACAGCATGTAGTTTAGACACACGATGTGTACACATTTATTGCACATGGGAAGGACACGACTCCAACATGGTACACGACTGTTGACTGGTAACACGTACGCGGGGAAGGACTACACGGCGTGTAGAACTGGACACACGACGTGCACCCATTATTCCACACAGCAAGGACACGATCTGCAACACGGGGTATACACGGAAAGGGGGTACACGACGTGTACTCAAACTACACAGCGTGTAATTTCAAAATTCTGGAAAGTGTGGAAAAAGTCCATTTTACCCTCCAGAACACTTCTTGACCTTCTTTTAAACAAAGGAATGTGCCGGAGAGGTCCGGGCCATTACATCAGATACCTCTTAAAACATTCTCGTCCCTAAGAATTCAAAAACCAACGAAGGGGAAACCCAACAAGATACCTCTTAGGGTTCTCGTTATAACAGGAACCCAACCAACAACCCTAATAATAAGTGTTAAGAATTCCTTCTCCTATGTCGAGATATTATCCGCTTTAGGCGGCACTGACTCGCCTGCACGGGTTTAATTGCATCCTCATTAATGCGTCTCAATTAAGAATTGGGTCTTCCCACTTTCATACATTAGTATTTTTCAACTCGCACTGCCCCCAACACCGTACAACCCACACACTGCCCGGACACATGGCTTGGGGAATTCCTTCTCCCATGTCGAGATATTATCTGATTTAGGTGGCACTGACTCGACTGCACGGGTTTAATCACATCCACATTAATGTGTCTAGATTAGGGATTAGGTCTTCCCCTCCCCACATGATAGGGCTCTTCACGTACATTTAAAGAAAATCAGTAAACAACATAGCATTAAAAACTCACAAAAACAAGGTCCAGGCCCAAAGAATGAGCAAGGGTTCCAACAATGGAGTGTAATGCTCCCAAAAAAACACAAAGGAGATCATTCAAGAGAACCCAACCAAATCTATATCGATCCTTGGTCCTTATAGAGATGCTGCCTCTGATGCATGAAACTATCCGCGCCCAGATCCTCTGCCTCTCTGTTGACGTTCGCCTCCTCGACCACGTCCTGATTGGGATCCATGAGGAACTCCTTGTGGCTGGCCACCACCTGCTCCATCTCCCCTCATAGGGACTGGAGCCTGTTGCTGCTGGAAGGGTCTTGCCGGTAACTGGTGCTGCTGAGGTGGGCGCTAAACCTGCCCACCTCCACCGTACTGAGCTCGGGTCGGGCACCGACTCTGAACGTGCCTGAAACCTCCACAAGAAAAACACCTCGGTCTTATGCTCGTGAAAAAGGGGCGAGGACCCGAAGATCTGAACTGGAACTTCTGGGGCCTGCTTCCCACTGGACTGAACCTAGAAGGTCCCTTCGTAGGAGACCTGCTGCTGACTGCCTTCCCCTTCGACGAGCGTGGCTGGATCCCCTCTCGGGGTGCACCTCCCAGCGAGTGCATCCTCTCTACAACCTCTGCCTTCTTCTGTACCGCCAAGTACGTCGGAAGGGTGAAGGGGGTGACAACATACTGGAGCGAAGGATGGAGCGCCTCCTCCAAACATCTCTCCTGAGACTCCTCGTCCAAAAAAAGATCCGGAGAAAAGTGCAGGAGTTCTTTGAACTTGATCCCCAGCTCTCGTACCGTCATACTCCCCTGCTGAAGGGAGAGTAACTCATGCCACCTCTCTGCCATGATCATGGAAGAAAGGAATTCTTCTCGGAATTCCTTCTCAATGTCATCCCATGGAACCTCTGCCTCTATCCTCTCTCCGAGGTAGAGCATCCACCAATGTCGCGCCGCACCTCTCAGCTGACTGACATCTAGGGGAACCCAGTACTCCCTAGGAGCACGGATCAAGGTAAAAGCAATCCCTAGATCCTCAAGCCACCCATCCGTCTCCGTGTACGATGTAATACACTCGTACTTCTTGAGGGTCTGCCACTGGAAAGAACGGAGAGTCTTCTGCCATTGGTTATCTTCCTACTCTCGGTCAATCCTCAACTGATCGACTGCCTGAATCTGCTAGGCCTCGACCGTCTGAGCCACCTGGGGACTACATCCAGCTACCATAACTGTACGGTAAACAAGGATCGCCTAAGCCCAACTATTAAGGAAAAACTCAAGGGTTCATTTTATCATTTTATTTTAATTTCTATCCCAGAACAACCAAATCAAGTAAAACACAATCACGATGATGCATGTTCATTCCCTAGGGTCTCTACCCTGCAATCGATGTAGTATCACTTGGTCATTCGGTAGGCTCAGAGTCCTTGAATCGGATCACGGGGGCCCCTAAAATCCCGTGTCCTGGCCGGTCTTCCACGGCCTATGTCACGCACCAAGATTGACTAACACTGTTGCCCTACCATCCCATGCAATCCTCACTGTTCCTAACTCCAGACTCCATCCTATCTCTCAACCATCACCTCTGATACCATTCTGTCACGACCCCCTCCCACCAAAGATGCCCCTCCTGAGCTGGAAATGGCGAAAGGGAGATGATGACCCCCGAGTCCCGCCTCCAGTAGGCCCCGGGGTGGAGACTAGCACCAAGGGTATGAGTTTTTCACAAATATGGGAGGCATTACCCTTTTTATTTTTAAAGACCGGGAAATAGGACAAGTCAATCACCAAAAAGAAAAAGGGAAAGTGTATAGAAATAAACCCAAACCATTCCCACATGCATGTTTAATCAATTTTATAACAAGGTACAAGTACAAGAAAGCTCAAAGTACAATACCAAAAGAAAACAGAGGTACGACAACAGAAACAACTCCAACTGTCCGACTAGTAGGGTCCCGCACGACCCTGGTAGTCCTCCTAGGAACCTGAAAGTAAACGTAGGGTGATCATACAAGTATACTCAGTAGGGAAACCTAAAGCTCTCGTGCACAAGTGGAGAGACATCCTAATGTCCCGTGAGAACAACTAAATAAACCTCGCAAGGAATTCTATCCACCCAACCTCACCAGCCAAACTCACCAAAACACAAGTACAATAGGTAGTAGTATATCAGAAACAAGAGTATTGGGTACCCCGCACCATTTCCCTTTAGTTAGCAGCTCTTCCTAACGACGAACGTCCTGACGCTACCACCCTCTCCCCGCCCGCACACACCTGGGCCTCACAACCACGTATCCCACCCACACACACCTAGGCCTCACAACCACATATCCCTCCCGCACACACCTGGGCCTCATAACCACATATCCCACCCGCACAAACCTGGGCCTCACAACCACGTATCCTGCCCGCACACACCTGGGCCTCACAACCACGTATCCCGCCTGCACACACCTGGGCCTCATCCCGAAGATTCTTGGGAAACAGAAGAACCTGCCTGAAGAGTCTTGGGCTATAACCACCCCAATCGAAACCTACCCGAAGAGTCTTAGGTGTAAGGTTGCCTCAATCCATCACAACCTAGGGGAGAAGGAGCAGGAAGGAGCTAGTAACTAAGGGAAAAACACCCTCTCCCATAAAATGAGAGTGTTCGACACTAAGTTCTCAACATGGGTGGGGTGCGATTAAAACACAAAAGATACAGATATATATAAATATATACCAACCACACAGTCCAAACTATGGCTTCTAAAAAGAGAAACTAAGCAAGTGCCTCGGCACTGCTACTATGAAGCATGCATACAACAAACAAACCCAACCCCCTTTAGGTTTTCACATTTCAGTGGAAATAGTTTTCTAGTTCCTTAACTACTATGCAACTATCCACAACAAACCACACCAATCATTCATAAAAACATATCCTTTCCATCCACAAAACAAGTTAGAAAAAACACAAGCAACACAACCAAGCCCTTCTTATCAACCAACCAACCCATTGATTATTAAACTCATTCCATTACCATGCCCCACCATTCATTAACTCTTCAACATTTTATTTATTAATCACAACCCACTGTCCGTTCACATTTAAAGCCATCCCTGCAGCCCCGCTACGAACCACCATAACCACAACCATACCGTACATCATTATCCCTTTAATACCATTTATTGCATCCCCGCTTCCCATCACCATCATAACATTCACATCAACCCACAACCAAGTCAACCGCAGCCCTGCTGTTCACACGATCCACAAAAACCCACAAAACACCCCCAACACATGCCTCGTAACCAAGCCAACACCCACATGTTCATTATTCCATTTTTTTAACTGGGGTGATCACACAAGGGTTCCAGATTTTAACATCCAACATTAAGTGATTAACCAATTTCCACATTCCACAAGGTTTCCATCCATAAGAAAATCCAGAATGAGAGGTCAACATTTAATTGCATAAGCCAAGTCCCCCAACGACCATGATTTTCAGTAGGTAGAAGCTCATTCAATTCACAACATAATAACACAGGATATAAAGTAACAACAATCACAACTTCCCATCCCCGTTATATAAGCCAGTTATTATCTTCATTAAACTGGTTCAAAAGTGTTTCACGTAAACAAGAGAACACCCACCACGCATGATGCAAAAAATAGAGAGATGAAGGTAAAATCCCTACCTCAATAGGTTCTTGATCACAACGCTCCACTGGATCAACATTAGAAGACGTCCGTCGGCGTCCGTTACTTCTGTCAGGTCCTAGAAAAATTGCCTCGGGTGGAAGTTGGAAAAAAAAGGCCAAAGTAAAGACAACAGATCCATGCTCGGAAGATCCTCCTCGTCGTTACGATCTCGTGGCCTCTGACGGATCGTAAATTGGAGCTCGGACGAAGAAGTTATGGAAGAAAGAGCCTCCGAGTCTCTTGGGAGAGCTCTGCTCAGAGGAGAGGGGAGGAGAGGTGTGAGTTGAAAGGATGAAGGGACCCCTCCTTTTATAGGCGTGAAAAGAAAAATTACACAGTGTGTACTTTATGGTACACGGCGTGTACTCGGTTCTTTCACACGGTCTCCACACGGCTTCCAACACGGCTCTGCGGCCGTTGACCGGTCAACACATGGTTTGAGCGTAACACATACGCGGGGAAGGACTACACGACGTTTATTTTAGACACACGACGTATACTCATTTATTGCACATGGCAAGGAAACGACTCCAATATGGTACACGGCCGTTGACTGTTAACGCATACGTGGGGAAGGACTACACGGCATGTAAAACTGGACACACGACGTGCAACCATTATTCCACACAGCAAGGACATGGTCTGCAACACGGGGTATAACCGGGAAGGGGGTACATGTCGTTTACTCAAACTACACGGCGTGTAGTTTCAAAATTATGGAATGTGTGGAAAAAGTCCATTTTACCCTCCAAAACACTTATTGACCTTCTTTTTGAAAAAGTAATGGGCCGGAGAGGTCCAGGCCATTACAAGGATCTTATACTTTGGTCTTATATATTTTTCAGTTATAAGACTTAGTCCTTGGCGTCTTTCAGTTTAGGGTCTTATGCCTATGACCAATGTCACATAACTCATCATGCATAGTGATATTAGAGTGGATTGAGAACAACTAACTGACCTACTATTAAAGAAATAAGTTTATCTAGAGCTCTGAATTATTTACTTAATTTTAAAAGAGTCAATGAATGTGAACCATTATTCAATTATATGCCCCAAAATTTAGTGTTATGGATAATAATTTGAAGGGACTATCATGAATGCAAATTTATGTTTCAAGATCATAAAAATCTTGATATAGTATTTCTCTAATGATAATGTGAATTATGTGATATTAAACTCACTATTGGAAGAATACACCATGTTGTTTCTTCCATTGGGGAATGGATGATCAAGTCATTTTGATGCAGTTTTTTGTTCTTCTCTGGGTTTCCACAGGGATGAAGAAAAAAATAGGGTGTCATTGTCTCCAATATATTTTATCATATATGTTTCTAAAGACAATCATCGAGTAAAACACACCTATCAATCAAATGACCTAGAAATCAATGGTAGTTTTAGTTTTTTTGATGTTCTCTCAAATATTCATCTTCATATCTCTATATATTTGGGAGATCGATCAAATAACTTTCCTTTTCATATAAATAATACTCTTGGTATTTCTCTTGTTGGAATGAATACACATTACTTTGGTTATTTTTAGGATATGGTTGATAGAACAACTTTTTTATATTTCTACATATACCATTATTAGTGTAGAAAAATTCCAAAATTTGTTATTGTGAGTAAATATCCATATGTCGATCGATTTAGGGGAATAATATCAAACATTTAGGTTCCACGATGCTGATGATTTCTCCCATCAATTAGGGAACATTAAATCTCTATGTATACTGTTTTGGTCAAAAAAATTCTATAATGAATATGATGACGAGGTGGATAATATGAAAATTAACCCAACCCCATAGGATGGGGTGGGTGGAATGAGGTCTAGAATTCACTCAATGTGGCAGTACAAATTTATTAAATACCCCATTCATGTGGGATGTGGTACATTATTAAAATGAGGACCTTTGTAAGAGTAATCTGATATTATATATTGGGTAAAAGATCAACGATCCATCATTATAATTATTTTATGAAGATCCTAAATTTCCTCCTCCAACTAAGAGATATGTTATTAAAAATTGTTGGATATATTATTCTTAAGGGGTTGAACAGAAGATGAATCATCAACACAATTTTATTTTTAGAAGGGTATGATGCATTGAAAATGATGGGATATTTTTTTCTATTTGGAAGATTCCCAATTAACCATGCACTTTGAGGCATGAACAAGGTTGATGATTCTTTAATTTGAAGTAGTCAGGGTATCATCAAGCCCTTCTTCACCAATTCACAGAAAAAAGAGATAGACAACCTACTAGTGCATAGAAGATTAAGTGAACGTATAGACATCCTAATTAAGAATATGTTCATCATAATCATATAGAATGTATTCAGACATCATTAATACCATGTTGAAGGATATATAGTTAAACTATTTCTTTTATTTAATAGTGTATCCCTTTTCATGAGATGGAAAGAGTTCCCACTTTTTGCTGGGATGGGGCCTGTTAGATTGTTTTTTGGATTTGTATCCTTTATCTTGTTTTATAGGTTGGTTCTAGTTTTCTCATTTGTTGGGTTGGAACACCTTTACTCGTTTGGTGGGTCGTTGCATTTTTTTTCATTTAGTTTGTCAACACCCTTTCACATGTTTAGTAGGTTGGAAACATTCGAGATTCATCTCCATTGTTTTTGAGGATGGGTTGAACATATCCCATATATTACATATAATTTTTTATATGCACATTACCAACATAGTTCATCTATTATAGCACGTACTTCATGATAAATAATTCATGGATCGTGTGGAAAAACATTATTATGGAATGGGATGTAACATAGATTGTCATATTTCCCTACATAAACTAGAATCTCGATTTATAAAATAATATTTATGTTATATTCATAAAAAAGTTGAAATGCATAAAAAACAAATTCATTTTGGGTTGAATAAATTCAATCTATCTTTTTTTGAAGGTTACATCCCCTCATCCTTTTTCTCTTCGGGTTGAAAATATTTTCTTTAATATTACCTAAAGTCCATATTTTTTCTATTGTTTCTTGATATGATAATTCCATGGATTATGAAATACCATCATTTACACATTTCTCAATTGTCACAAAATAAAGAAAACTACCAGGATACATCATATGAATTTTAATAGTTGAAAATTAATCCTAGAATATTTCAATATAGATCTCTAGTAATTGTTCATGTGGAATATGTTTTTCCATGTAAATCATTAGACCCATGAATTTTGAAATTAAATACAAGACTCTCTAATTTTACACTATTTACAATTGAATAGTTTAGTGATTTTCATATTTATCATTGAGAATATGAATTAGAAGGGGAATTGAGGATGTTTATCTTCAAAGAATGAGATAGACCCTAAAGTAAAAGTATTATAACAAGAAAAGTTAAGGTCTCCAATGGTTTACATGAAGCATCTGATCATAGAAGCCACTTTTTTTCTAAGAATCTAATCATTTAGATTCATAATGAAGAGAAATGGGTAATATGCTGTTTTGGATAAATAATTCTATGAAATTCTAACAAGAATGGGTTCCTAATGATGGGAGTTTTTAGAGTAAAATTTTCCCACTCTTGAATAAAATACTTTCTAGACTTACTTCTGGATGTCAAACTCCATGATAATCCTTTAATGCAATGTGTGAATCCACAAATTCCTAGGATATACCTTTCTGAGTTATCATCGGATGACTTTCGTGAACTAGTAACAAATGTAACTGTTATAGAAGAGAACATGGTAATAAATTGGCACTACATTAGAATGGGTTGATTGGTGTATTATCTATTTTATGGGGTATCTCAAAAAATTAATTTTTTATTGTGAAAAATTCTCATGTTACTGAATTTCAGCTGAGGAAGGTGTAACATACTTATCCTAATAAATTTACTCAAAATATTTACTTCCCCTAATAATGTCAACTTTGATATAATAATCCTATACAATTTTGGATTTTATATGACCAATATTCTCTCATGTTGATATGCCTTCACCATGTTCACATTATTGGTAGGTAGTAAATGTGGCCACATCTATCTCTTTTTAGTCAGAATAATAGATTTGAAGGTATCTTATTCAAATATTAATGAAATTCACTGATATGAAACATGTGGGAGGAATCATATATTCCCTTTATGGAGGAATAACTATGATGTGATTATGCTCATGCAAAATAAATGACATCAGAGATAACTTCATTGTGAAAATTACCCCTTCCACATGAGATTGAGTTTTCTATGGGACTATACTATAATTGAGGATACCATCACATATTTATTAATCTCTTTACTAGTGGTAACTATAAATCACCCTCAATCTAGTACATGTATGTGTTGATGGGGTTTAGATGTGTTTCCAGTGGTAGTGACACTAACATAAACCAAAATCTTAATTTATGCCTTCCCCTGACAACCTCTACATTTGGATTCATTGTAATACTTTTATATTTTAATAAATATTTATCTTTAAATATTTTTATGTCTTCTCTAGTTTTCACTGCACGACAACATGAGTTTAAGCAAACCGAAAGTCACTATTAGAATAAAATGATTAGTATAACCTACAAATTAAATTTATAGGAATAAATATGAATAACATATTTATTGAATAATAATTTTTTTCCAATTCAATTTTAATGTTTTGGCATGTTCTATAAAAATAATTCCCGAATTTTTCATAATGTAACTTTGTTCTTGAAAAATAGTTTTTCTTCAAAATGGAGTTTAATTTATTTTTATTAGTTAATATTATTTTTTCAGAAGTTCTAAAAATTTATTTGAAAAATTTATTTTTATCACGTCAAAATTATGTTAAAATTATAATTTTTAAAAATTTTTTTTTAAGGAAGAGTGAAAATAATGATTTTCATTAATAACTGTATTTTCTATTAAATTATTTAAAATGTAAAATTATATTTTTTATTAGTTTTAAGTATTAATTAATTAACTTTTATCCAAATATTGGTTTTAAGAGTAGTTTATAAATTAATTTATTATAAAATAAAATTATTATTTAAAACGGAAAATTGTTGGAAACAGTTTTCATTGCATTTTATATGTTTGATTTTAAATTTAATTCTGAATGTTTTGTGTTTTTTATTTTCAAAAATATATACCAAATTTATATTCATAAGGACTATATTTAGTGAATTTTTTTTATTTTTGTCCAATATGAATCATTACCATCATAAATTTTGTTACCACAATAAATGGTAAATTGGGTGGTTTATTTTTAAAATAAAATTTTAAATACTATAAAATAACCCCATCAAATGAAAAAATATTACAGGGGAATGATAATTCAAATAATTGAACCGAAGAACATAAATTAATATGTTCAGTGGAAAATTTTATTTGAAACTGAATTATATAATATAAAAAATTCATAAAATATCACTTATTTTATCTAAAATATCCATTATGTTTCCACATATGGAAAATATTTTATGATCAAATATAAATATAGAATATAAAAATTAAAACTTTTTTTCATGATATAAATTTATTTTTGAAAATTTGGGTCACTTAGATTATATTATGATAATATTAATATTTTATTTATTAAAAACTCAAATATGTCACATTTACGTGTAAAATTAAATAACATTTTTAATATACTAATTTAAAAAAAATAAATATTTAACTATTAATAGTATTTTGAACTATATAATATATATCTTAATAATGAAATTTTATTATTATTTTTCTGGGAACAAATATGTTTATTAAATGATTATATATATCCGATGTATTAATTATTTTACTTAAGGAAATATCAAAGAAATGTTTCAAGAAATATTAAAATAAAAATAATTTGACATAAATAATGTTATAAAATAATTTCATAGATTACCTTATCCTATTATGGATATAATAATATAATTTTTTCCATGTTTAATTGTTATATTTATATTTTTAAAATTCCAAATAATGGATAGTTTCAAAAATGACTCTAATGATATTTTATCAAAATAATATTATGCTAAATTTTTTAAAAATCATAAAACATCCTTAAAAATACATAATATTTATAATATGGTCTATAAAGATAAAAAGAATTCACTATTGGTCCAATTGACATTAAATATGTAAAATATACACCCTTTCATTATTGAAAAAGTTGTTATCATAGTTAAAATTGAAATATGTTAACTAAGGGTTATTTAAAGTGATAAGGTTTAAAATAATAACAAAATATGTATAAAATATGTCAGTTTATTATATTACAGCCATATATATTCTTATTTTATAATAATTTTCATTTTTGTGGTCTCTGGATTGAGATTGAATTTATGATATTTTAATATTGTTTGAAATTCCAAAAGTACCCATAACATCAATTATTGAACGGAATATCCTCCCCCACTTCTTCATATCACATTGATCCATCATGATCAACCATAACATGAAAATATATATTCTAAACAACCATAGAATCATTTTTATTATTCTCTTATTCTAAAAATACATCCATATTCTCCCTGATAGAAGATCTGAAGGAAGTTTTCCAAAGAAGAGGTAATTATCTTTACCAATTTATTCTAGATTATTTTTTTTATACATCCTATTAATTTTTTGTTTAAATTGTAAAATAATAAATCTATTATAACCTATTTTATGAGATGTTTCTATAGTTTTGTAGAAACCATATTCCATCATTTATCGTTGCTATGAAAAACAAAATCAATGTGTGTGTACGTATGGTTACCATCTGAATATCATAATGAAATTTAATTTTCATCCCCAATTTACATCAATTGGTATAATTATGAAAATAAGATATATATATTATAACTATTAAATTATATTGACTTGAAAAAATATATACATTATCCTCTTCTATAAAATTACATCATTAAAGGAATGATATCATCGCTCGAGCGTATGTACGACTTATTGTATCCATGAAGTGATTCCATTTAGATCTATGATTACTATTCATTAATGATTATATTAATGTATAAAATCAATATAAATGATATTTATTACTTTAATATAATTTTTAAGATTTTGGAACTGTATCATATTTAAAGGATCTACGATTTTTATGACAAAACATGCATAGGAAAATGAAATACTTAACACCCAAAAGAAGGGTAATAATGAAATATTATTAAAAAATTGGTGATAATATGATATAAGATGATAATATATGTTATAATAATTTTATGATTATATTATAAGTTAATAAAAAAAATTGAAACCATTATACCTGAGGTTCAAATATATACAATGGGAATTGAGTCTAAAGTATGGTATAATTTCAAAATATCATTTTCATTAATGATTGTTTACCAGGAAGTATCAGTTTTAGAATATTCATCTTCAATGTCCATGTTTCCTAATTTTTTTTTAAAATATGTTTTTGATTGTTACACAATTTTCAATGTCATTTTTAATAATGTGTGAAATTTTACTAAATGATTTGAAATGAAACATTTTGTTGTTTTCCTAACAAGGTAATTTGTGACTTTTCCATCCAAAGTTTGAGTGGAATGATTTTCAAAACATATATGGAATGAAAATATTTTTAGGAATTTATGACACAATAATTCCATAAAGCATCCCTTAGAATTGTATAATTTTATTTCAAATGAAAATTAATTCATTCAAAAATTTCAAGACATTTTAAAAAATGCTTTCAAAAAATAAAGGATATTTTTCTCAAAAACTATTTCAAGAAATATTTAAAAACAATTATCTATATATGACAATGTAATTTTATTTTACTTTTGTTTAAATTGGGATATGATCTAGTGATACCATTTTTATTCATTATATGATTTTTTAATATTTATGCTGTATTTATTTTCATGAATTCAGTTTCATTTCTATGAGTCATGTTATGTTAAAATATTTATGAAACCATTTATTTTTATGGGATCTGATATGATGATGAAATTATATATTTATGGAGCACATATGTATGGTTTTCATTATGTGATTATTAGGACCTATATATCTCTGAAATTAATTGGGTAAAAATTTATATCTCATGAGTTTGTTAGGACATTAACGAGTAGTAAACTAGGTTCAATATAACATGGAAGGAATGAGGAGAGAACTCAGTTCAGTAATGTACTTTATCTTCTATGATAGTTTTTGAAGTGAGAATTTACTAATATGGAAATTGTTTTATATTCGTATGTTTTTTTCCACAAATATATTTTGTATGTTATTCTCTCATAGAATATTTTCATTGATTCTTTATGGACTCCTTTGATTTCTTATAGAACATGATATTATAATCTTTGATATGAAAGATATAATATTTGAATGTTATTTTCGTTTACTTATCCTCTTATTATTATGTTATCTCCCATTATTACCATTAATGAGCTTATAATCTGACAATATTCTTATATTTCTATTCACTAGTATATGTAGAATGGTATTAAGTATGTTGTGTGAAAATTGGTTTTAGTTATGAAGGAATAAGCATGAGACAACGTAGTTGATTTATGAATCAGTTTTTTATGTTCCCCAGTTTAAATAGATTCAATACCTATATATTTATGGAGTGGTTGTTATTATATGTAATGAAAATTATTCTATTTTAGATGTAATATCTTGGAATGTAATGTATGGAACATTGTTGTTAGTATTGTGGAATGTTTTAGTTAAACTTTGGAATTTTGGATGAGAAAACATCGTAAGAACCCAAAAGAAAGGTTTATGTATATGAAAAAATCATAGAGTTTTGGTGATTATCATAAATAACCTAGGATATAAACCAAAGTTATTCTGAATTTATATTGTACATGTAATTTCCCTTGATTAAGTTATTTTACCACTATAATTTTTCTTTCTCACATAATGATTTCTAGATTTAGTTTATGGATGGAATGTGAAGGAACAATATTAATGATTAATGTGAAAGGAAATGAATTGAATTTCTACCTGATGAATCAAATGATATGTAATATAGAATGAAAAATCATGTTACAATAATCAATAAAATTTAGGAAGCAATGAATCACACATGAATTACAAATGATAAAAGGATGGAACAAAATTTAATTGAGTCCTTTGTGAGGAAACATATACCTTCTTTATAGGGGACTTCTAATTAACTTATTGATTAAAAATGAATCCATACCACTGAAAAAACATTACTTTTTCCCCAAATTTCAGAACATGATAATATAATTATTTAATTATATCATATGAAAGGTGGTGTAGATCAATGGTGTATCCTCATCAAGAATGTGATGATATGAGATTAAATTGACTCAAAGGAATGGGATGAGTTAAAAGAACATATATTAAAATATGTAAATCCCTCATATTGGTTGAATGAAGATGGAGAAGGTGTTCTTTTACGTTAAGAAAAATTATGATGAATCTATTGGTAGTTATGAAGAAAATTTAATATGAATTTCAATGTATGCATATGGAATTATGCTCCAAACTGGATGTAAGTTTTAATGGATTAAAACCATGTCTCTTAAGGGCGTCAACTAAAAGGTTCTCCAACCACTATGTGTATATTTTTTTATGTCCTCTAAAGGTTGAGAGGAATATTTTAGCCACCCATAAATCTTATGGGTTTGATAAAAAGAAAAAAATGGATGTCATGGAAAATTCCAAAAACCATATTGAAAATATGAAGAGCTTACCTATATGCTCATGAAACATGGATGAAACTATCTTAACAATATTGTTAAATTTATTAAGGGTGGTAAAGAAGATAATTAGGTAATTGGCTACCGAAGTGAAGGTAAATAGATAGCTATTGACGAAAATAATGAAAAGGCTACACATAATGCACCTCCTGTCCATTAATGCTTCAATTAAAATGATAATATTCATTATTGTAACCAATCCCATAATCCAATGTATATCGATGATGATTTATGTCATTACACTCTTAACCCCACAGACAAAGGAAACTCGTATAAAATCACTGTTGGTACTGTGGAGTTTGATAATTACATGGTGAAAGGTACACTTACAATCCACACTAATGTATTTATTATTTTATTTGATTATGGTTCAACTTGAAATATTATTTCTAATTAATTTTTTAAGGTTATCTCTATATTACCTGAAGATTTTGAATTTGTGTTAACTGTCAAAAATCTTAAAGGCACAATGGTTGCATCACAAGTTTATAATTTTTCTCTAGTTGAAATTTATGGGAAAGTGTTTCTTGAAAATATTTTGATCCTTAATTTAGTTGAATTTTATGAGATCCATGGCATGGATTTTCATTCTATATATTGATCTCATATTAATTGCTTGTCAGGGAAGTCACATTTCATATTCCGAATAAATCGATGATCATCTATCGATGCAAGGATGAATATGAACCAACAGTGGAAATTACACCCATCATGTGTGTTTTAATTACTATAAATAATGTTCATATGCCTCAATTTGTTTGGGGGAAAATATCCAATAATGATACTCATATTATATGTGAATTTTTTGATGTCTTTTTATAATAATTTCTAGGTCTTCCACTGAATCGTGAATTAGTGTTTCCATTAAATCTCATATTAGGTGTGATGCATATTTCAATTACTCCTTATATAATGGACCCAATTGAGTTGTTGTATTTTAAAAATCATATCCAAGAGGTTCTTGGAATGGTATTCATATAGCCTATTGCATAACCTTGTGGTACACCTCTTTAGTTTATTTTGATGATGGAGGGATTAATGAGATTCTACATTGAATATTGTGAATTTAACAAGATCACAATCATGAAAAAATATCCTCCCCCATTTATTGATGAATTATTTTATGAACCAAATGATACTAAATAACATTCTAAGATATATCTTCAATCTTGATAGCCTCAATTATTGGTCAACAAGTAGGATATACCCTTGATGAAATTTTATACAAGGAATGTACACTATGAATTTATAGTTTTTACTTTGTTATTATTAATTCCACTTCCAACTTCATTTATTTAATGAATAGGGTCTTTAAAGACTATCTTGATAATATTGTGGTAGTCTTTATAGAAGATATTATCTTATATTAAATGTTAAAGGAAGAACATGAATATCACTTTTGGATTGTTCTAGAGACACTATGAATGGAAAGGATTTATGAAACATTATCAATGTGTGAATTTTGGACTTAGAATGTTTTATTTTTTGGGATATATTATATCAAGATACGGTATATGTATGAATATACAAAGATATATGTTTTTAATCATTGGTTTAGAGAAAAAATGTTAACTGAGATTTGACATTTTCTTGGTTTGGATGGATACTATTGATGCTTTGTGAAATATTTCATAAGATTATCTAATACACTCAACAAATTTTACTCGGATAAGATTGAAGTTCATATAGAAAGGGAAATGTCAATGAAATTTCAAGGAGATGAAAATAAGGTTAGTAAGATAACTTATGCAAACACAATGTTGTAGTAGAGAATGGTTTGTGATCTTCAGTGATTCATCCAAGAAGGTGATGGGATGTGCCCCCAAGTAAAATGATAATGTGGTAGCTTATGCATCACAAAATTGTAAATTATAGAGAAAAATTACCCAAATCATCATTTAGAGTTTGATATGGAAATAATTTAATTTAATATGTAAGAGAATTATATTTAAGGAGAATTGTGTGATATATATACGAATCATACATGTTTAAATAATTTTTTCAATAAAATAGATATGACTGTGAGCCAATAAACATGGTTAGAGTTGATTAAAGACTATAACAACTCAATAAATTACCACCCAAGGAGGGAAAATAAGGTAGAAGATTCATTGAGTCAAGAAAATCATTCATACCAATATATGATGAGGTTCAAAATAGATCCAATAATTATGGATTTCCAAAGGATTTATATTGTACTTTTAATTGAGGGTGTGATATACTGTCTTTTTCAAATGAATGTTCAATCATCTATATTAATGAAGATTAATGAGGTGTAGAATGAATATGATGAGATACAGATAAATATGAGAAATGTTCTTCCGATCATCTTTTATTGTGATTGACTAATAAAGTTCATGAATTGTGTTTTTATCCCTAAAATACTATAATTAAATTTGAAGTTATGGAATGAGGCTCATATATCATCATTATTTATTCATCATTGAATCACAACGATGTATAGAGACCTGAAAGAGTATTTCTAGTGGGATGAAATGAAGGAATATATTATAGTGTATGTTTCTTGATTCTTGGTTTTCATCAATTTATTGTTGATAGATATAATTTAATGGGTATATTACTTCTAATACCCATAACACAATGTAAATGGGATAAAATCACAATGGACCATTTCATCTGGCATCCCATAACATATAAAGTCCATTATGCTATATGAGTTATAGTTCATCACCTTACAAGTTAACATACATCATTTCTATCAAAGAATTATTATCTCTTGACTATATTTATAGAATATATATTAAGAATATTTTGATATTTCTATAGTACCACATTCCAATACATATAATCTAGACTGTATGTTTACCTCAATGTTCTAGATAAGTCTTCAGAAGTCTTTGGGTACACATTTATGTTTCCAAAATTATTATAATATTCTGATAGATGGTCAGTCTGGGAGAAAAATTAAAACTCTTTAAGACATGTTGCTAACTTTTTCTTCATATTTCGAATGTATTTGGGATCAATACCTACCATTGGTATAAATTTCTTACAATATTATAATTTACTCAAGTATTCATATTTCACATTATGAAAACACTATATTAAAAAGTGCAGAACTACCACAATTTAGAATGAATTAGGAAAAATAAAACTATTTGGACTTGATCATGTTGAGGAGATAATCTAGATGGTTTGATATATTAAACAAAACATAATATAAGATCATAGTCCACAAAAAAGTTATGATTTTAATTGTTGAAAATACCTAGAGTTTTATGTGGGTGATAATATATTTCTATATATCTCTCTATATAATATAGTGATAAAATTGGGATATAAGTAAAATATATTCCTTAGGTATACCACTCATTTGGAAATACTTAATAATATAAATAATGGAGATTATTTATTGGAACATCCACTGAATCTCTCTCAAGTCCATGATGTGTTCCATATATCTCTCCTAATAAAGTACAAATAAGAATCTTCAAATTTACTGAACTCAAGAAGTTGTACCTCTTGGGATATATATTTCTTATGGAGAATAAATGAATTAGATTTTGGATCATAGAGATAATGTTTTTATTAACAAGACAACACGCTTGGTTAATGTTTTATTGTAGAACTACAAATTTTATACATCTATAAGGGAACATGAGGATGTGATGAGGAATAGGTATCCTCATATATTTGTATCCCAAGTGTTGAATTTTGAGGAAAAATAATTTTATGGGGGGTAGAATGTAACACCCGGAAATTTTAATAATTATTTATCTTTACATAAATTTAAGTCATCAATAGTTTTTGATTCATGTAACCATGATCTTAAACAATCCATGATACATTATTAGTATAAAATGATCATTATAAAATAGACAAAAAAATTTGAATACTAAATATGATTAAATAATTTATAAATTTAAATAATTGTCTAACTCAAGATGAGTGTATTTCTAAGTTCACAGAAAATATAACCTCAGTTTTTAATAAAATAAAATTTTTCATCAAAGGTACTATTTCTTAAAAAATAGGTTTTTTTGAGTGAATGTAAAATTTTTATATGTTAAAGAAAATGGATTTGACAAAATTAATTTAATCTTATGAAGTTTATCATAAAATATTTTTGTAGAACATTTAATTTTTAATGGAATAATGAAATTAATAATTTTTATTGAAAACAATATTTTATTTTAAAGTATTTACACAATCAAATTATTATTTTATTAGTTTAAAATTTTAATTATTTCATTTTAACCAGTTTTTTCTAAGTGTATTTTATAAATAAATTTTTTTATAGAAATCACTTTATATTTTCGGAGGTCATTTTTCTGAAAAAATAAATTAATTTTGTTTTACTGATGGTATTATAAAATTAATTATGAAACTAGTATATTTTGATTTTTGAAAAATTACAGCCAAATTTATATTTATAATGCCTAGATTTTTTAAATTGTCTACTTTTATATTCGTTTGATACAAATAGTAACCATGAAAAAATTTGATACCACGGTAAATGGAAATTTTCTTATTTAGGTTAAAAATAAAATTATAAAGACTATAGAATTACTATAAAAAAAGGAAAAAATTTTAATGGATGAATATAATTATCTCATTAACACTTAAGAATCTGAAATATGTTGTTTAATGGAAACTTCTCCATGAAAATTCATTGTATAATAGGTCAATATGAAAAGGTAATAAAATGTTAGTATCTATGTATTTAATATCCCTTCTGTGCCCACATGGGGAAAAAATATTTTTTTAATGAATTAAAATGATTGTTTTTAACTTAATAAACATAAATTCTTAATATATATTTATTTTTGAAATTTTCGGAAACATTGATGATATTATGATATTTATAAAATTGTATTTTCTAAAAATTCAAATATTTCACATTCATGTTTTTAATACCTTATCATTTTTAAAATAGTATTATATATTATATATATTATACAATAAATATCATAATGAAATAAAAAATATTTACCTTCATCATGCTATTTTATTAGTGAATTTTAGTTAAAAATATATATGTATTAAATAATTGTATAACACTTATGTAGTAATTATTTTATTAATAGTAAAATCAAATAAATGTAAAAAATATTAATGTGATCAAAGAATTTTCTAGACGGAATCAAACTCTTAGAGATATAATAAAATATTTAGATCAATATTGACATGCTATCTTGATTTTATAGAAGTCCAAATAATTAATAGTTTCAAATGTGACAGTAATAATATTTTATTTAATTATTTTTAAACCATAAAAAATCATTTCAAATTCAAAATAATTACTGTATGGTTTAAATTGGTATAAAATTTTCATTTATGTTCCAATTTACATCACAAAAGTATAAATTGAATCCTTTTAATATTGAAAGTGTTGTTATCATAGTTAAAATTATAACGGGTTAACTAAAGGTTAATTATAATGATATGTTTTAAAATAATACCAATACATTTCCAAAATGTATTATTTTATGAGATTACATCACTTTATTATATTATCATTGAATCTATCTAATTTTGGACGCATTGGTATTTGGATTTAATTATTTATAAATTAATATTTTTGGAAATTACAAAACTGCCCCACTCCTAAATTATAAAAGGGCATAAACTCCCTCATATATCACATCAAATTGAGCACTCAAAATCAAAATACCCTAGAAAATTATCTTCTAAATATTTCTACCCAGCATATATAGTTTATGGTAATCTAAAAAGACCAACCCATGTGTCGTAAAGAGGAGATATAAAGGATGTTTCCCAAACAAGTTGTAATCGTCTTTACAAATTATTTCAATATTATTATTTTCTCTACATAATCTTCATTTTTCATTTCCATTATAATGTAATAACTCCAATAGCACCTATATTATTATATGATTTTATGATTATGAATTTTTTTCCATATTTTATACATTTCATGAAAAAGAATATCACAGAACATGTGTACGTATGACTTACCATTTTCACATCATGGTGTACACTTTCTTCCATCACCACTTTATTTGGATGGGAATTATGATATAACACATATACATGTATATATATATATATATATATGAAAATTTTAACATTATATTTATTCCAGAAAAAATATATACACCATCTAATTAATTACCATTTCACCCTCTAGGGAATGATATCGTTGCTCATACGTACGTATAACCTACCATCTCTAAGATAGGATGTGATTATTTTTCCATGTTCATCATTAATGTATTATTATATAAATGAATATATTGAATATATATAATATATATTAACTTAATATCATTTTCTAAATTCTGGAACTATATCATACACATATTAATTAATACTACCAGGACAAAACATGCATAAGAAAATGAAACAGTTAACAACCAAAATAAGGGTAATAATGAAATATTATTAACAAAAGGTTGATACGTTGATATAAGATGATAATATATGATATCATAAGTATATGATCATGTTATAAATTAAAAACATTCTTTTAATCAATATATTTTGTTTTTGGTTAGTTATAAAGTTATTAAATCTAAGGATATGGTTATCTTCACAATCTCAATATTATTTAGGATTTTATATATATATGTATCTACTGGGGAATATTTATAGTCCAGGTCCATGTTTCCTAAAATTGTTTTCCCAAATAGTTTTTCTATTAATATATAATTTTTAAATTCTTTTCTAACTATGAGTGAAATTTTACTAAATGGTTTAAAAGAAATATTTTTCTCATTTTCCTAGAGGTAGATTTTTACTTTTCTATCATAAGTACGAGAGGAATGTTTTTCTTTATTAGAAGAAAAGAAATGAATTTTTAAAATTCAATTATTCCTTAATTCATTGAATATTCTATTATATTATTTCATGGTTATATTCAAATAATATGTTTTATTTTAAAATTTTACAAAATCTTAGGGGCAAAATGGTTTCAAAATAGAAAGCATATTATCAACATGAATAATTTAATGTGATCTTTCAAATTATTTTTCCTTTCTAGAAAAAAATATTAAATATTAAAAATGATTTACTTGGGATATGATAAAATGATAATATTCTTATTATTTCTATAATTAGTTTTTATTTAAAATGAATTTTTGTTTATAAATTCAGTTTGTTTTCCCAGAGTTATGTTATGATGAATTTATTGTTAAACCACTTCTTTTTATTGGTTATGATATGATAAATGACTTTTGTTCTTGTATAAAACATGTATATGGTTTTCATTATGTGAAAGGTGGGACGTATATCTCCCCCTATGCAATGGATAAATATTTATATCCATTGATATATAAAGGCATAGAATGGTTAATAAACATAGTTCAGTGATACAATGATGGAACGAGGAGTGAAATTGGTTCACCAAGGTACTTTGTTCTTTATAATAGACATGGTCGTGATCATTGACTAATATTGAAATAATTTTATATAATTATTTTTATTATACAATTTCATGTAATAATTTATTCACCCATGTCATATGTTCTTTGATTCTTTATGAACTCCTATGATTGAGTCTAATCCTTATATCATGATCTCTGAGATGCATGATACAATTTTCAGACATTATTTACCTTTCCTTATTCACATATTGTTATGTTGTATCACTTTTGTTAGCCTCATTAATAATTTTATATTACCCATTTATTTTTGTTATTTTCCCAAGGATATGACGAAACATACAATGTTGTGTAAAAAAGGGTTCTTGTTATAATGTAATATACCAGATATGATGTTGTAGTTTTAAGAACTAATTTTTTGTGTTTCCTATTTTCTAAGGACACCAATCTTACATGGTTATGGAATTGTTTTTATGATATATAATTAACATTGTTTAATGTTATATGTAATATATATATATATATATGGAATGAATGTGATGTTATATTCATGAATCTCGATGGCTAGGAAATGCACTAGTTCTTCTATAGTTTATTTTAGAATATGGGTTGCATATCAATTATAACAACCCTAGTGGAATGAGGACCTCCTTAGTTGTTCACAGGTGACACTATAATGGGGTAAATATCATCATCCACCTCCACATTTTAGGTAAACAATGGGATTATACCATCTATGGATATGATTCTGAAATAATTCTTTTTGATGAGCAGCTCTACAAGATTCTTCAAAAACCATTATTGATAGGATGGACTCCGATGCATAATACTCAAGAGGCATTCATAATATACATGTAGGGTTATAATGGTTCCATTTAAGTGATACTTACACAACAAGGTGATCATTTCTTGAACATGTGTTTCTCAGTTGTTGATACTTCATGTTGATCCCATGAGGCCATGTACACCATGGATGTTGAGAAATATGATGGTTATATCATGTAGTTGTGCAAGCTGGGATGAGGTATCCTATAATTACTAACAAATTTTATGATTGTTTTATAATTCTCTAAAACATTTCAAAAATTTCCTTTGGATTATATGTAATATCTAATGTCATAGAGAGGAAACACCACAAGACATTCTTTAGTATAGTGCCTCAAATATGTGCACATGGTCAGGTGATAAACATCATAAAATAATTGAAAATTTGTAATTTTATATATGTTAGAGGCTTGAAACTATAAAATGAGTCCTGACTGGGATAAAAAATTTATTCAATGGATTTCATGACCTCAATCATTTCAAGTTAATGCATGCCTATTTTCCAAAGGTAGAAAGCTACTGGGGATGCTTCTGTAACATATTATAAAATGAGCTGGTCGATTAGATGGGATATAAATAACAAAAAAACCCATTTATGGGGTATAATAAACAAATCCATGAATCTCTTATAAATTTATGATATATTCATGAATCCTTCCCAAATCCAATTAGGGGTTGGGTTAATCCAAGGAAAATGATACATTCTTGACCATGGTATGATTTCCACCACTATATATTAGATATTCAACATATTTCTCTTATCAATTCATGATAATTTAGAATGAATGCTAATATTTAGGCGCACTCAAGTATATTTTCATAAAGGGTAGAAATTTTTGTTTTAGATATGTGATTGATCTTCAAAGAGGCATCCTACGTATCATATGAAAGACGGAATGAAAAACCATGTTGTTTGATGGAATGGATTTGGGGGAAATTAAATAGTATTTTATCTGGAAATAGGTATCCTATATATCTAGAAAATTTATAGGAATTATATCTCATATATGGTGGTAGAATATTTTAGGGTTACACCATGGTATGATTCATATAATGGAGGCACATTCCCCATACTGATTGGACGATCATTGAAAGTCTCTATACCACATCAATTATTGGAAATAATTGAGAGTAGAAGATCAACATTATTTCATAGATCATATAATTATATTTTAAATTAGGGATTAAAAAATAATTTTACCATGATATGATTCATGTGATGAGATTGTGGAGACAACTGGTAAATGGGGGGGTTACATGAGCTACCCTGAGATACCTAACCTAGTAAGAAGGTTATGTGGGAATATTTTATAGGTCTTACTCCTAGTTAGAGGACCATGTGTAAAGATACCATTATTGTATCTCAACTCATGGTAATTAAATATTTTGTTGGTTATTACACCTTTTAGGATTCCCATGTCTTTGGAACTACGAGGATTATCTCAACTCGTGATGAGTTGATTGGTTGTATGCTGATTACACCTATGAAGATTCCCATTTCTTTGGAAGCATGAGGTGTATCTCATATCATGGTAACTGAAATATGAGATAAAGAAGACACTATAAATTTTGGGGACTATATAAATATAAAATATATATTGAATGAATCAATTCCCATGAATATGACCTTGGTAAATTAGTTCTTATATATGTGATAGAGGGCATTGGTTTGTATCCCTTGTTAGGGATAATGAAGATGATTATCCCTAGAGGGGGCTAGTATTATAATGTTTTTACCAAATCTAAGGGACTTGGGATATGGTTCAACCAAGTAAAATGAATTTTTTAAATTATTGATATGGTTATGATCCTTAAGTAAAGGGTTATCCAAGTAAGGTTCCATGGGTAATGGGACTCTCAAGTAGAATTATTCAGGTGAAGGGTCACCTAAGTGAATTTACATGGCTGAAAGGTCTCCCACATGCGGAGCTCCCATTTTTTGGTCAGCCATGTGTAGTGAACTAATCAAATGTCCACTCAAGTGTGGTTGGACCTACTGTGGGTCTCCTACGTAGGGGTCTCCCTAGTGCAGCGACATGGCTGAAGGGTCGGCCATGTGTGGGTCTCCCCTATGGAGTAACATAGGCTGATGGCCGCCAACGATTGCGTCACCTAGGTCATTTTCCCTAGTAATGGAAAAATAGGGGCCTATTCCTAAAAGGGGATATATATATTTCTTCAGGAATATAGGTTTAGAATAATTTAGTAAAGGTATGTGAAAATTAGATCTCTCACTAGGATTTGTTGTCCTTGAGTATGTCCCTCAACTGGAAATTAGAAGTGGGGGTCTATTTATTGGACGGTTGTAGAACATGTGAATAGTTGATGTTCCATATAGATTCATGATATTTATCCGGGAATTGTGTGATGGATATTTAAAAGGAACTGTGAATATAGCTTATGTGTGATATTGATTTTTTTTATAATATTTTCAAACATTTGACAACTGTATCATCTGATTTGTATGTCCAGTTCGACACCACAACCAGTAAAATTGAATACTGTAAAGTGAACTATTCCCTTGGATACAATTTATACACATCATAAGGATTTTATATTGATGGAAAAGTACCGTTAACACCCTCAAAATTTTGATTTATGGTGTAAACATATTTTTAATTAGAAAATTACAAAAAATAAATGACCAACTCCAAGAGAAAGCTTCACACCACAATGATAATAGATTTGGTATCAGTTTTTAAGAATATCTATCAATTTGTGTTTGAATAGTCTTAAGGAACATGAAATTCTATGCAGATTCTTCTTCTAATATTGATTAATATTTCTACTCAAACACAACATGTGTTAGAAAAGTGTGAATTATATCACGGTTCTTAGGGAAATGTATGTTTGATGAGTTTTTTTTTTCCAAAAAACACATTTTAACTAATTTTTATTGCTTAATAAAAAATTTAACCTCCATTTAGTATAATTGTATAAATATATTTGATAAAAACAACTTTTAAATTAAAATATATATCATTTAAAAAAATGTGTTTATAGAAAATTGACTTATACAAATTCTGTGTTTTTAATATTATTTATTATTAGTTACTATTTTTTCTTGTAAATTAAATTTTATATTTTATTAAAAATAATATTATATTATTAATTTAAATTAGGTAGTTTTTGATCATATAAAAATTACATGATATTAATTAAAAACCTTATTTAAAAAAACTTATTTACAATTATTGTGTTAATTAACATTAATATTCATTAAATTTGCACAAGGACTAGAAAAAAATTTCATTTGTTAAATAATATTCTCATCTAGACTAAAAATAGAAAAAAAAATTAATATGTAATTTCTGAAATTGTTAATATATAATATTTAATATAAGTGTATAAAGTATTTTTTTAGTGTGAAATGTTACTTGAGTTTCCTATATGATAAACTTGTGTCCTTTAAGTTTGAAATTTTATTTTTAAATTAATTATTATATGTAGTAAATATATATATTCTATATCATAAGATTTAATGAACCATTTATCTTATTCATATATTATAAAAGGGGTTTTTTTTTTGCAAAATTGACATTATTACTATTTGAATAAAAATCCATTATTTCAGAAAAATATCAAATATTTATGCTAATATATTTTTAGTAATATGAATTATGAAATGAATATATGATATAAAATTAGAATTAAATTTTTTTCTTTATCTTTAAAATAAAAATACAAATTATCAACAAAACATATTTTATTAAAAAAAACTTTTTAAACATTAAATTGTCTTATTATTATTTCACATTGATTTATAATATTTGTTACTTCAATATATTAGTTCATATAAAATAACATTATATATTTCAATATAATTTACTAGGTAAAAATAAAAAATGCATTAAAAATATTCATTTTAAATAAAATATATATTTTTTTCCATATACACTTTAACAAATACCATTTATTATTTATTCATATACTAAAATGTAGTTTTTTATATTTACACTGTTGTTGAAAAATATATTTCAATTTTTTATATAGAACATATAATATTCTAAAATAAAAAAAATTATATTTAATTAGTAAATATACACATATTTTAATATTTTAATACAATATATTTATTATATTATGAATTATACTTTTTAATAATTAATAAATTTCGTATACATATTAGATGTATTTCAAATGAACATATTTGAAACATCTATATAATCAATAAAGACATTTACAATGATAGTATTTATAATTATAATATTTTATTTCAGTATGCAGCCATACTAAACTCATTCCTTTAACTCTTCTCATTTCCATAGTTTTCAATTTGGATCCAACAATATGAATTCTCTATTAATGATGTTATTCCTCATTATAGGTTATATTTATATAATAAATATCCTCAATATTGAAAAGGATCCAATATATCTCTTATTTCTAATCATTTCATTCTTTACTATTTATTGATAATTTTAATTTATTATAATTCATTGGATATTATAGTCCATATTGAATAATAATAAATTATGTTAAATCCTTATATTTAAGGAAATTTTTATTAATTTTATATCATGATGGAATAATTTTTTTCTTCAATTATTATTTTATAATACTAATTTAAAAATTCATTTAATTTCCTTGATCATATAGAAAAAATATTTAGATCTATAATCATACAGTATATACAATGAATTTGATTTCTAAAATCATGGGGTGTATTATTTTGTATTCCATGTAGAGAAATATGGATGATTCCATAATTTGATGAATATACATGATTGTGTTTAAGATATATCAATGGATAATTAAATAGAAAAAGAATTAGGTGTTACAGAAAAATTACTCTAGAAATATGAAATATACTCAATCATTCAAAATCATTTAAAGATAATATTTTTAAAAATCAGGTGAAGTTTTATTTCTTTCAAAAGCCAAAAAATCAAAGAGGGAAGTAACAACAAAAAGGAAAAGGAATACGGTAGATGGGTTTAAATAGATGTTAAAAAATGGAGTTTTTATAAAGCATTTTTAACATTGGAATAAAATGAATGTTATATGAGTCCTTTTAAAAGACATTTTCGACTTTTTTAAGTGAAAATATATGAAAAAATATTATTTGGAAAATGAAACATCAATAATTAATCAATTAAAAGGAATATATGTAATAAAAATAAATGAATGATAGATGAAAAAAAATTAATATCAAGATAATGGAAAACCATTTTAATATTTTAAAATATGTTTTTAGAAAACCCATTTCATTAAAAAGGATGTGAATTATTCTAAAATATGATATTTTAGTTGGGAATAAAATTATCAAGGAAAAATATTTTAATTTAATGATTAATTTATAGTATTTAAGAAGATAATTAACCATTAAATAAAATCATAATGTGGATGCAATAAATTTTTAAAGAATGATGCTCAAGAATATGAATTTTAACTCAATTAAGAGAGTCATGTTACCAAAATACACATATGGTAATGCAATAATAAGAATTAGAAATGAGCGAGAGGGTTACCTATAAATGGAAATAAATATATCATGATATTATAGATATTAATTATAGTTTAATGAAATAGTTATTGAATTCAATATAAAAATTTAATGATTGTGTGCTATAAGAAACATAACTTATAGAGTTTGTAATGAGGAAATGAAAACCATATCATAATTACCTTTATTATCGAACGAAATATGACATCTTATAAAAAATTACTATATTAATATTTTATTTAATAAGGATATTTATATAAATAATATTTTATATAGTAAATTTAGAATTATTATATACTTTTAAATTTTAATTTAGTTATTTATTTTAATAATAAGTTTTTTTAGTCAGGATCATTGTGAAATAGTTTTATAATAGATATATTTTTATACATTATTTTTCCAAATCTAATCATTCCTTGATCACAAAATATAAATTTATTTTCTACTTTAAATTATATATATTTTTAATATTTCATTCAATTATATTTTAGATTATAATCCTTAACGTTGAAATAAATTACACTCACATTTAGGAATTTTTTAATGAATTGAAATTGGTAACATAATTAATGAATATAATATCAATGATACTATTATATAAAAAATTAAAATATTTATTTATATTTTCTAATCATACAATATCATTAATTAATATTTCATATTCATTCATGATATTGTTTTATAATTATATTCAATTAGGTTTCTAAGCTAACATATTCATGCATATATAATAATTAATAGACTATTATTACTAATAATGCTTTTTAATTTGGGAAAAAAATTTCCTAAAAATTAATAAGGATATTATTTCTGTAATTTTAATTTAGGGAATCTTATTTTATTATATTTCATAATATATGAAATCATCAAGATAAAAAATGAGATACATTACATTGTTGGGGAAATAGTATGTAGAACTCGTGATAAATATTTTAACTTAATAAATAATTAAAGGGAAACAACATGGATAAAAAATTTCACTCTAATAATAATATTATATATATCATATTAATCTCAATATTATACCATTAAAATAATTGTATAGAGGTGGTGGTAAAAACAGAGGATGTCTCTTTGAAGAGGTGGTAGTCTGCACAACACCTGGATGACAGTATCTTTTGTATTAATGGAAAGGGGAAATAAATTTAATAGTTATTCCCATATAATAATAAAATTATTTACAAAACATAATTATATCATTAAATTATAATTTTAAGATTTTATGATTTAATGTGTTCATTAAAAGAAATGTTGATAGAAAAAAGATTGCACATTAGGGACTTGAGATTTCCATTAATAAAATCCATGGAAATAGGGTTTTTATGATAACATATTGGGAATTTAAGATCAAAGGAAAATGAATATGATTATATTAAAATGAAAATATGTATATTTTCAATAGAAACTCAAAATTTTATTATGGCCCTGAAGGGTTGATGAGATGAAACTTTAATATGTGGTGAGAATGATATTATTGGAATTATAACCACTTTATATAGAGGGAGATTGAGTTATTCATAAAAAGTGGATACAAGAATGAAAATTAAATAATTTTGGATGATATAATGACTTTTATCCCATAAGAATTCTTTTTTATGAATGTTTTAGACATGTTTTTGTGTCCTTCAATCATAGAATGTTCATATTTCCATTTATGTTTTACCTTGGAAACTAATTTATTACTATATAACGTAGTTTTAATTCCTAAATATAAAAAATAACATATTATAATTATTTTACTAATTTCATAAAATATAAAAATCATCTATCATAACAAATTTATATGTTTTAAAAAATCAACAAAAAAATAAGCTCACATAATGCTTAAAACTTGTTTTAAGGAAAAGTGTATTAAAAAAGAAAATTTTATATGTATGGTAATCGTATCAATTTATGTAAGTTCCATCATACGAAAATTAATTTTATAAAATAATTTCATAAATTTTTCAAATAAATTAAAAACTAATATTAACAAAATTAATATTTAATTAATTGAAAATAAAAATAACAATTTTATTGGAAAAAATGTTTGTTTCTAAATTTTTAATCAAATTTATTTTAAAATCAAGAAGTTATTTTAAAATAAAATATTATTATTAATTACATATATATTTGTTTTATATAAATTCCTATTTCAATATTATCTTAAGATCATTTCTTAAAAAATAATGTTGTGGGAAGAAGATGATTTTACTATTCACCTTTATAATATTCAATTTTAGAAAAATCCTAAAATATTTCACAATGTGAATAATTTTATTATATTCTAAATATTGATTTTATTTATGGAAAATTGAAAAAATAAAATTTATATGCTTATTTACAAAATAAAAATAATAAAAAAGAATAAAATTTGATTTAGATGAAAAATGAAATTTCTAATCATTATGTGTTCTTAATAATGTTTCATATCATTTTATAATTTCAATAGTATTAAAAAGTTAATGATAATTTAATAATATATTAAAATATTCCAATTTAACTTCATTGGATAAAATATACTTAACTTAATGGGTTAGTTCTTTGATTTTTTTTATTATTATACAAAATTTACCAAAATACAAATAAAAGTAATTATTTATATTCTAAATTATAATTTTACTAATCCATTGATATTAAAATTTTGATTTGAATTTCATACCTTAATTATATCACTTTATAAAAGTAATTCTAATAGTATTATTAATATTTAATTCATTTAAATATATAAAATAAAATAATATTTTTATTTCGATACATGATTTATTTATTAAACTTATTTAAAAAACAACAGATATTTTGTATTAATATTACATACTTGTATATCCAATATCTATATTCTCAATCACCACATTTAAAATGACCATATTTAAAATTTTCATAATTCTTTGTTATATATATACATGTTATAGTCATGAATTTCCCTCTCACTTCTTAATTCACACTCTTCATTTACATAGATTCATTTTAGATATCAAAATATGAATTTTAATTTCATGATGTTATTTCCTATTATATGTTTTATTTGACTAATTGTAATCCACCTCATTAAATTTTATTGAAGTATTCTCTTAGTGTTCAATATTTTATTCTTTTGAATTTCTATTCCACATTACATTTATGAACTTTTAAGGGATGTAATAGTCTATGGTGATAAATATAGAGCATCATCTTAAATTGTTCTAAGAATTTTACTATCAAAGAATAATATGTTTTAGATCAATTTATATATTGTATGAATTACTATATAATAAGATGTTATTAATTTTAACATATAGAACGATATAGTTTATAATTATAAACATATAGTTTATAAAAATAATAATCTTCCTAAATAATTTTTGGGTTACATTGATAAATTTGATATTAATATTTAACCTTTGGTTTAGAGTATTTGTGGGGAAAATATCCATTATCCTTATAATTGAACCAATGTAGTGTGGGATATTAATTAGGTTAATAATTATTTTAATTATTTATATACATTCAACATTCATGTAACCTATGGATTGCTCTCCCACAAATTAATCATTAACCTATTAATTTTAAGTAATTCCATTAATACTTATTCCAAAATATTAATCATATTATAAGAATAATTTTCATTCCCCCATAGGTTTTTTTTTAGTTTCACTGAAACTCAATATTATTCTTCATTTCCCCAAAACAGTTAAAATATTTGGAGCCCAATTATATTATTCTAGGCAGAGTGTACATAAAAACATGTATTCATGCTACCGAAGTCCATTATAGTTAATGAATATTTTGAGAATTGTTTTTATACTACTAAATAAATGATTGATTTTGTTTTCATGGTGAATAATAAAACAAGAAGTGTATTTTTCTAGTCTTGTATTGTTTTCTACATATGTACAAATAGATTTATATTTTTTTCTATATGTTATGCAATAATCTATATATTTTAGTGTGATATGTTAATAGAAAAAATTTATTTATAAATAACTCATTTTATTGCACACATTTCATGGATTTGATTTATCCATTTAGCCTCATGTTCTTCTCCAAATTCCACAACCGGTCATGTTCAACTTATAACTGATATACAAAAAAAAAATTAAATTTTCTTCCTCTCAAAATTAAATAGTATGAAATATATCTAATTGAAAATTTTTAGTATAATTTCTATTAATTATAAGTTTTCATTAATGAATTATATACTTAATAGATTACCTCTCTTTATTTTTTTCATGCAAGAGCTCAACATGAGTTATATATTTCATCATAACCTGAGATAAATTTTCTATGAAGGGCTTCAATTATTTTCATATCCAATTTTTTATCATTAAGGAAATAATTTCTTTATCAATCACACTAATTATTAACATATTTCCAATTAGTTCAAGAAACTAAAAAAATGTGGTTTAGTATGAATATCATTCAACATTAATTATCGTATGATCAAATGATGTGAAAATATAATTCTAATATGACCAAAATTATGACACCATCATTTCAAATGATGACATTTTAGTGTCACCCAAAATCACTTTTACTTCACCATATGTTATATTTGGTTCTATCATCTTATTCTGAGCCTAAAAATAACATAACCCTACTTTACTACCAAATGAAGCAATGAGTACCCATACTCTTGGATATGATGTATAAAATATTAAACTTCACATATTATTTGATACCATGAGAGAAAAACAATGTATGCAAAAAATATATTTTACAATATTCCTTTAATTAAAAAAAATTACACAAAAAATTAAGATCCTAAACTTTTATGGAGATGTATCGAGCTTCTTTAAAAGTACTATTTTACCTTTAGTTGAGTAATTTTTATTTGGGTTTTACTTTGGGGTGAATTTTGTTGAAAATTTAGAATTTTGAAAGAAATTTATGATATGAATCATTGGCACACAGTTTTCCAAGACTGTGCACCATGAACCAAAAAATTGTGAAACCCTATAAATAGAAGGATTTCATGGGTAGAGCACAATTTTTCAAATTAACTATATAATTAATTAATCTAAATGAATTATACAATTAATAGCTGAATTAATTGATTGTATTTAATGTTATTAAATAATTATGGAATTAATTAATAGATTGGAAGTGAACATTGACATGGTAAATTAATTGAAGGGTTGGTTTTTGTTAGTAAATTGTGGAATTAATCTCTTAATTGGTGAATTAATTTATTGGGGTTGAGTGGGATTGATTAATATTTGAAAAAATTATTAAAGTCGATTTGGATTAAATAATTAGTGAATTAATTAATGTATGTAATTTTATGATTTTAAATTTGGATTTATTAATTGGTGAATTAATTAATGGAAAAATGTTATGATTTTTGATTTGGATTAATTTTTTAATTAATATGAGGATATTGAATTTTTTAATCAGAATAAATAATTACGAATTAATTATAGGGATTTTGAATAATTGAGTTCGTATAATTAATTGTTGAATTAAATACGTGGATGTTTAATTTTTGACTTGGAATAATTATTTGTCTAATTAAAAATGAGGATATTGATATTTTGATTCAAAATAACTAATTGATGAATTAATTATGTGGATATTGAATTTTTGGATAAAAATAATTAATTGTAAAATTAATGATGGGGATATTGTATTGTTGAGTTGGAATAATTAATTTTTGAATTAGTTATGCATATATTGAATTATTGGATCAGAATAATAAATTTTTGAATTAATTTTGGGGATAATAAACTTTTCTGTGGTAATAATTAATTATTTAATTAATTATGGGGATGTTGAATTATTGAGTCAAAATAATTAATTTTTGAAATATTAATGTAGATATAGAATGATTGGACAAGAATAACTAATTTTCGAATAAATAATACGAATATTTTATGGATTGAGTTATAATAATTAATTAATGAATTAATAATTGGGATATTCAGATTGTAAAATTGGAATAGTTAATTGATTAGTGAATTTTTTTATTTTTTGTCTATGGATTTGATTAATTAATTATTGAATTAATTAATGGAAGTGAGGTGACTGATTACATATTATATAATTTAATTGATGTTATTTGATAAATTAATTTCTAAATTAATTAATGAAAGAAATGTGATATTATAAATAGTGAATTATTTAATTTGATGGATTTGAATAATTAATAGTTGTAATAAATAATTAATGTGATGTGATTAATTAATTAGTAAATTAATTAATGGATTTTACGTGATTAATTAATTTGTGAATTAATTTAATTAGAGTGTAGTGATAAACTAATTTTGAAATTCGAATGATGTTTATGTGATAAATTAATTATTGAATTAATTTATAGAAATATGGGAACATGAAATTATTGTATTTTATTAATTAATGTTTTAATTAATTAATGTGATATTTTGATTCATGTGATATTTTGATATTTTCATTTATGTGATAAATGTGTGTGGGATAGGGACTGATCTTCCAAATACCCATAAATGTGATAATTGTGCATGGGATAGGGAATGGGGATCCAAATACCAATATATGTTATAAATATTTGTTGGAAAGGTACTGAGGCTCCATGTTCCTATATATATTATAATTATGTGTGTGATAGGGAGTGAGGCTCCAAATATGCATATATGTGATAATTGTGTGTTGGATGTGGACTAAGGATCCAACTACACGTATGTGTTAATGAGTCTGAGACAAGGACATAGGATCTAAATACCCATGAGATATATGGGTGTGGGACCGAGACAATGGCTCTAAATACCCATTGGGGAAAAGTTATGATGTTCTACACCCAATATTGGACATTGGGCTACGGTTCCAATTGACTGTTATATGAATTAAGTAGAATATGGATAACGAAATCACATGATATATTATTATTTTCTAATTGAATATGATATATGGTTCAAACTCTGACAAGGGATGAATATTATACTGATGTTCATGTGTCTTGGTGAACCTAACGGTGTTATGTGGTTTAATAAAGAGTAATTGAATTAATATACACTATTTACTTTTTTCTTGTAATTTATTCTTTATAAAAATGAATATAGTATTATAAATTAGATTTTTTTATACATCATTAGCAGTGTTCTACTGAGTTGAACTCGCACCCCACTTGGGCTGCCTGATTGGTACCCAAATATAATAACGGTTGTAGGACATGATAAGGGAAAAATCCCCATGTTAGATGGATGATTTGGGAAGGATCTTGGATGAGGGAATCATACATTTTTTTGGACTCACATTGGATTTGTCGGTGTCTATATTTATTGGATTTCATTTTAACTCTCGGCACATACATTAGCATGAAATATATACTATTCATTTTTCATATCATCTATCATGTTTTCTTCATCTTATGATATTGGTACTAGTGTGGTTATGTAATATCATTCAGTTATTATTTTTCATTCATTTCCCCCTGGTGTATTATTCTCATTGAAAAGATATACCCTCCCCATGATCAATATTAGAACCTATATGAAATATAGAAACCATTGGAATTTGAGAATGCATGCTTGAGGTCATCTGACCAACATTCTTGGGGAACTAGTGAGTGGCACACAGGATGGGATGTTACAAAAATTTACATAACCCAGAAACCCATTTTTTTTATTTTGGAGATTAACTATTTGATCCATTTATTTTATAATATTCCTTAATCCTTTCACTTAAATATCCTACTCTTATGATACCATTTTATACACATCATACATAACACACTTATTAATAACATATATTATATGTGCGAGGAAACAAATTCCAAAAGTATAACTATAATATATAACAATATAATTTCATAAGTGATAAAAAGATGAGAATGTGGGTGTGTGAACATTATCAGGGTACAAATTAATAACATAAGAAAATTATTCCAAATAAAGAATAAATGGTCCTATTGAGACATAGTTTTAGGGTTTTTAGTATCATTTGACAAGGCTAAAAATATTCTTAAAACCTTAGTTGATGGAAATTATATATAAAATTGTAACATTAAAATAAAAATATGTAATAGTCATAATAATATAAAATAATATATTTTTAATTATAGATAATAAGCATAATGTCCACTCATAATATAATAAAAATATCTATATGAAATAATTTATAAGAAAAAACTATTGAACAATGCTATATCAAGTCATGTAAAAACATAATAATTTGAAGAATTATTCCCTAAACAATATCCCCAACATAGTAGTGAACATAACATTATATAATCATGACCACACAAAAAATTGAGAACATAACTTTCTGCAATCATGATCATGTCAAACATCATAATCCCATGATATATAAAACATTATCCAATCCAATTTATGGTAATAATAGTCCCACCAATAAAACATTGATAAATCATACAAACATGGGCCACAATAACTGGAAAAAATATATCATCTCATCATAAATCTATTAACCCATCGAAAAAAACAAGTTTCATGAAATAATAGTGATTTTATTATATTGACCATTACATAGAAATAATATGTATGATATTATTAGAGAATATTCATAGGGAATCATAAGAAACATTAATGGGGGTTAGAAGAGATGAAAAAACTTTTACAAGGGCATTAGGAAATTTATTTATAAATTATGGAGAAATATCATTTTATTTTGTTAAAATTCATTTTAAATTAAAGTTAATTTTAGAAAAATGAGAATATAAATAAATTTTGAGTAACATGAAAAATTATAAGAGATTATATTAAAAAATTGTGATTAATTTAGGGAATGGACTCAATGTGGAACACAATAAAAAAGATGACTATTTTCAATTTTTTTAAAGAAAGTCAAATATGTATGAAAAGTATATTATGTAAAAATTATTAAATTATTCATTTTAATCTATTGTAAAGATTTAAAAATTTAGTAAAAACATACCTTATAAAATCATATAATAATAGATAATTATATAAATAATAAATCTAATAAATAAATACATGGAGAATATATATATATATAATTTTAAAAATTGTAATGCAGGGATGTACCTATAATAAAACCATCAGTTTAATTATAATAGAAATAGATACAAACCAGAATTAATAGATGTAAACCCTCTAAATAACAACAAGTTATGAAATTACATGGGTTCTATGAGACATATATCCGTTATTTTCCAAAATAAAATATCAGTCATTTGTAATCATGACATGAAACAGAGATGGGAAAGAAAACCATATAAATTTTGTAACCTTAGAATTAAATGATATGGAATTAAAGAAGATGATATGTGAGTGATAATATCATTAATAAAATGTAAATTATATTATAGGATATGTGTGGTGTAATATATGCACTATATTGTGAAAAATGGGTAAACAGAGAAATTATTTTATTGAGAAAAAACTGAAATGAGAAAACCCAAATATTTTTCTAACTTTTTTAAATTGAAATTATTTAGAAAAATATAGTAGAAATTAAATTGTAATATCATTAATAAATTCATAGGAAAACAATTAGTGAATTCTAATGTGGATGTCAGGAAATTTAGATAATCAAGAAAGCTTAAAAATGATCATAACTTCATGAAAAGAATGTGAGTGAACAAAAAACCCTTAAAATATTGGTAATAAATGAATAAGAATAATGAAATATAAGTATCATGAAATACACACATATATATCACATGATATAAACTTCAATAAATGAAATACAACTCAATGGGGTAGTCATAAATACATATAAAATAAAATTTTGTGTATATAAGAAAAATTAACCAATGAACTCAATTTGTGATGATGAATCCATACCATTACTCTCGACATCCCTGAATTTTATTTAACATACTGTTAAATAAAAATAATTTTAATAATGGATTATCCAAAATCCATATTCAAATATACAATCATTTAATTAGTATGTTATATTCATCCATTAAACAGTTTTTAGTTGATTATTGTATATTTTCATCAACAAAAGTTAATTTATTTTTATTATTATATCCACGTTTTTAATGGGGATGTAAAGAACATTCCCTTGATATTATTTCATAATTTACATACTATTTAAGTAAGTGTAAAAATTTGGAAATAATTTTTTTTAGTTCCACATTCAAATAATAAAAATAGAGGTATAGTCTATTTGAAAATAATACTTGAAAATAATGTTTCCGTTAATTCTCAAATAACAACGAGTTACCTTATGAAAAATATTTATTTAATTTTTTTAATAAATAAATATATTTATGGAAAAAATTAATTTATATCTTTTATCAAAATTTATTAATATCTTGCTTCTTATTAATAATGAAAATGGTGATGTGTGTAATGAATAATTCATGTGGATGGTTGAACCTACCCAAAAAATAACATGTTATTCTAATGAATGTGTATGAATATAGAAATATATAACTCTAATATAATATCTTTATAAGAATTTAGATGGTAATATAATATTATTATATTGGATAATTTGTTTTAGAAAGAGTGTAAGTATAAGGTAATTGAAAAATATTGTGTTGAACATGGAACTTACTTTTATGATTTCCCTGATTCTCAAAATAACTTTCTTCAGAATGAATGATTTTGGATACATTATTATGTTTAGAGGCTACCAAAATTCAAATAATGATATAATATATTCAAAATGGTGATTTATTCAAGGGGAATGATGAAATAAATGATTTGTTAGTGATGTGTAGATGAGGAGTACATTTACATGTGAGTTTTTAGTCACTTTTCCATAAATTACCTTTCTCTAATTTATAAGGAATTTATTAAAAATGGAATATATAAAAAATGTAAAAATAATTGATATGGTTCGTGACTCCCAACTTAAAAACAAATTATATACTAGGATTCAAAATATTTCAAATATTTATTCACATTGTTTAACCATTTTTTAATCATTTTAGCTTTGACATGGTAACATAGTTTTATCATTACTGACATATTTTTAATCACGAAAATGAAATCAATAATACTAATTTATTTTTCCTGATTTATTTATATTTTTTCAATTTAATGTAATCCAAAATATAAATAAAGGAAATTTTATTTATAAATGAAAACATAAAACCTGTATAAAATTTTTCTAGTTTATCAAATTTTCCATTTAAACATTAAGTGTTCAATGTATTCTTTAATATTAATTACTTATTAAATTATTGATAATTTTGTTTATTATAAATTGAAAATTTAAATTATATTTTTTATTTAATATAGATAAAATATATTTATGAAGATAAAAATACAATACTTACAAAAATAGTTCTTTCAAAAATTTCAATTTTTCCTTAAAAAATATTAACCACATACTTAAAATTATTATTATTATAACCAATTAAAATTACAAATACATTGGTATTAAAATATTTATTTCATTTTTTATATAATTTTTTTATTTAATTAATAATAATATGAATAATATGCAACACATAAACATTATATTTTAATAATAAATAATTTTAATTAAATAATATCATTTAACATCATTATTTATTATTTATAAATTACATTATATTCAATTTATTATTTAAAATCACATTCCTTCATTATACCAATTGAGGAAATTTACACACAATGACCATATATCCATTCATAATATTTTTAATGACCATATTTTCAATGACCGGAAATATTAATGTCATATTTAATTCCTATATATGATCTTAAATTAATTTTTAGAATCACTCATCTTATTCATATACTTATATCTCAACATTTAAATTATATTTATAATGTTATTCATTCATTATGTAGATTCTATCTAGGTTACAAGAATCATGGAAAACAATGTGTAAAAATATTTTATGTTTTTCATATTTTCATTTACTAGAAGATATATTCCTATTTTATTTTTCTTAATGATATTTCATATTGTTTTCTCAGAATATATTAATTTATATCTTGAATTAAAATATATTATATTAATAAATTTATAATGTTTCATTTTATTTCGGTGTTTCATAAGAATTATGATATTCAATTATATATTTATTTAACAGGAAATTCATACTAAAATATAGGGGTGTTACAAATACCGCAAAAAATAGTTGGTAATATCCAATTAACATAAGGTAACTATGAACCTCAAACACCATTTCTGGGTAGATCGTAATCTCTCATAGCATTATAAATTTTAGGACCAACTATCACATCACCCTCAATATGAAATTCCACAAGAAATGAACTTCTAGAATCACAAACATTCAGTAAGAGAGCATGTGATGAAATTGGAACTCAGGAAGTAAGTCTATGAAAATAATAAATAGTCCATCATGAACATAATTAGTCTCATTATAAATAATGATATTATCAATGAAAACTAACACAAATCATTGTAGTAATTATTGGAAGATCACATTCATGAGACCCATGAATATAGAAGGTGTTTTCATCACATCAAACAAAATCATTAGTAATTCATAGTGACTAAAACAACACATACCAACCATCATATAGATATTCTCCTCCTAAATACAATGATAGTGATATATTGACCAGAGATTGATCATCTATAACCTCTTTTATACTTTTAGTGACCCAATGAGATATACAATATTTAAAAGAAGATACATATTCTTGACTATCCCAAAATTCAGACCATGATAGCCAATACAAGGCATCATGATTCCCACTGACTTCCTAAATAACAAAATAAGAACTAAATATGTGGGACATTGAAAGTTTTTTGATTTTGTTTCAATAGAATGTCTTAAAAATTCAGCTTCATCTCATTATTATCTTCCAGGATCATATAATATACTATAGATGAAATTGTTGAGGTTTCTATGTTAGTGAAAATGAAAAAATTGACCTATGTGTGCAATGGTAAATGTAGAGCATTCTCTTAGAAAATGAAAATACACATATCCATCATATTAGGTAAACACATTATATATAATCTGGATAACATAATTATAGTCTTAAAAACTAATGTGTAATTGACATCAGTATCCCATGTGTTTGACTTTCCCATTCTCCATATGGGCCTTCTCATAAGTGAAAGTAAATCATGAACCATTCATTGGATGACAAGAAACCCTATAGTAATATGTATATATATAGTATTGGACTATAATTGACCCATTAAATCTAAGGATAACATCATAAGGTCACATATTATATATCATGATATCTTATAATAACCTCAATTTTCCATGAATTGAAAACATATAAGACAAACAAGGGTAATATGATGATTATCACTAATATGAGAACCTACAATAGGAGATTGAAATAAGGTAACTACTAGAATATATTTCTCCAAAAAATCAATACATCAGGAAAATAATGGCTCATAATGGTACCGATAAATAAATGTTCAAAATAATAGATGAAAAAAATCATAAAGTGAAACATGACTAGTATATCCCCTGGAATAAAAAAGATACACAATATCAATACAGAGTGGTCAGGTTAGGGGATATATTTCAACAAACACCTGAAAAAAGATACAATAATGTGTATTTAGTTATTTTTAGGGTATTTGTGGTTTTTGAAGAAGCTATGTACCGAGTTTCCTGGAGTTGGTCCTGTAGGATCGAAATATAATATGAGATGATCAATATACAAGAGGGGGGGTGAATTGTATACTTTAAAAATTCCTTTGGAACCTTTAAAGTTAGTTATGAATAACTAAAGTTTCCTTAAGAAAAGGAAAGGACTAAGTTTAACAAAGTTAAACTAAGTAGATTCACAACACCTCTAAAACTGAACTAAACTTGGAAAGAGATTCCAAAAGTAGATTCCAAAAGTAGATTCCGGAAATATAATTCCGGAAATTGAAACTTAACAAAAGTTACAATATGAGATTCTACCTTAAAGCGTATAGAATCTAAACTAATCAGAGTAAGTAAGGAAGTATAAGAAAGTTATACTTTCCTTAAGATACAAATTGCAGCGGAATAAATACAAGTAGTAAAACTACTATTAAAAAGATAATAGTCTTTTAACCCAAAGAGAAGGGTATCCAACAACCTTGGATAAAGGTCCCTTGATTTATACTTTCAAGCAAGTCTGTCTTACCCACACCAGGGTAAGCCCTCGATACTAAGATCAGTGTCTCTGTCTTGCTATCCCCGCAAGCCCTCAACTTCAAGGTAGTTGGAAACCTCTGTCTTTCTCAGCAAGAAAGCCCTCGATCTTTAAGGTAGTCGGCACCTCTGTCTTTCTCAGCAAGAAAGCCCTCGATCTTTAAGGTAGTCGGCACCTCTGTCTTCCTATCCCCGGAAGCCCTCGAATGTAATCACCAACATTCGGAGTCGCACGAAGCTTTGAGAGTTAATAAGAGACTCTCTCTCTCTAGAAATCACTTCAACAGCATGTAAGCACTTTATCAACAATCGGCATATGCATCAGCATCGAGTTCTTTCAAATGAGATCCTATTTATAGGTAAGGTCGGCTCCTCTCCAACGATCATATTTTCCTTAAAGTTCGGAGGGACCTGTACACGTGTCACTTAGACAACGGTTAGTTTATAACAAAATGGACGACATCGTTTTATAACAAAGTAAGTGTAACAGAATGCGCGACATCGTTTTAAACTCTAACATAAAGGTTCGGAATAGAAATTTCGGAGTGAAGGTTCGGAGTGAATAAATTCAGAGTGTATAAAACAATGATAATCAGATTCTGTTTAATAGGTGAATTCGGAATGAGAATTCGGAATAGGAATTCGTCATCAGAAATCGTAATGAGAATTCATCATCAGAATTTGTAATGAGAATTTTTCATCAGAATTCGTAATGAGAATTCGTCAACAGAATTCGTAATGGGAATTCGGAATGAGATTTCTTTATTAGAATTCGTAATGAGAATTCTTCTTCAGAATTCGTATCCTGAATCTGGAATAGAACTTAGTCAGAATTCATATCCGGAATTCGGAATGAAACTTCCTTATAGTTCTTGTCCAGAACCGAATCCTAAAACAGAATGCTTTTATATCAAAGTTTTAATGACTCCGAGAAAACGAATCTGAATCTCATACTTAAGAAAAATATGAATGAAAATATGATAAGGATAATTTTCCTTATAAAAGCGATTTTCCTTAAGAAATCAATTTTCCTTATAAAAGCTATTTTCCTTAAGAAAGTATTTTTCCTTATAAAAGCGATTTTCCTTAAGAAAGCATTTTTTCCTTATAAAAGCAATTTTCCTTAAAGATAAGGTGTTTGTGATTTTCAAAACAAGAAGGAATGGAAAAGTCATAAGGAAAACCTTATTGACTCAACAATCTCCCCCTTTTTGGAAAGCACAAAAATCCTTACGAAAAAGATATTCTAAGAAGAAAGAAACACATTAAAGCTTATCTCCCTTGGTTTAAAAATATAGATGAATACGACTAACTCCCCCTTAGGCTTTGAAACTCTAAGGATCGTATTCATATTTCCGGAGTGATGTTTCTTTAAGAAAAACTCCCCCTTAAACAAACTCTTATTAGAGTTCTTTTTCCTTGGGTATTTTCCCTTCTCCCCCTTTGATAAGCACTTATTAGATTTCCACTATTTCTTAAGGATCTTTTCCTTCTCCCCCTTTGTGATTTTCAAAAAGAATTGGAGGGAATGGAAAAACTTAACAAAGTACCTGAAAAATTAGTAATGAAAACAATAGAAACAACAAGCACGATTCTCATTAGATTTGAAATGTCAGCAACAAAATAATTACAACAAAAAGATCGGATTGGTCATTTCAGATCTTTCTCCTTTGACATTAGCCCCTTAAGAATTGTCTTGATCTTCTTTAAGTCTTTGTGATCTTCCTCTGCTTGCTTCTCTAAGACGACTATTCTTGCTGACTGAGCTTCAATGATTTCTTCCTGAGCCTTCAACTTTTCTTCCTGAACTTTCATCTTCTCTTCCTGAGCCTTCATCCTTTCTTCAAACTCGATCCGATAATCCCTTTCATATTTCCAACTTTGATTAATGGAATTGAGCTTTCCATTCAGATCTCTCACTTCCTGAATCCGAAATTTCTTTTCCTTTGTCAAATTTTCTTCGAATGATGCAGTCAGCTCTTTAATCTTCTTGTCCTCAGTTTCAAATGCATCCTTAACATTATCCTGAAACTCATCCAGCAACCTCATCTCTTCTACAGTTTTCTTAGACCATCTTGTCATCCTCTTGCAAGATCTTTTATGTGCTTCGTAACCAATGAAGAAATTTTTGAACTGGGCTTCAATCTCAACACATTTATCCATAACCATTGATACGGAGTCGGTTTTCTGATTCAGCGCATGTTGAAGCATCTGGCATCTAGAGTCAATACTGGAGAAGGTTGGAATGGTTCCCACCAACTTCTTCAAAGACTGGACAACAAAATCATGCCCCAACGAAGATGACTCCGAATCTGAAATCTTGCTAGGAGAATTTTCTTCCTCAATAAGCTTCAACTTCCTCTTCGAAGAACTACCAGCTTCCTTCCTCATCTTCTTTTCTGAACTCGGGGTATCAGCAAGAATTTGTTTCCCCTTATCTTTTTCCGGAATAGAAACCTGTTCCGGAGATTTCTTCTCGCTATCAGAGACTTGAAAAATATAATCTTCCTCATCAGCAACTTCTACAATTTCCTTCTGAGCAGCATCAAGTGAAAGATGTCTTCTTCTCTCAGACAAGAAACTTATTCTTCGCCTTTCTCTTCTTCCATAGTCGGAGTAACAAGCTTTGAAGATTGAGCTTCAGATGTTCGGAGCGAGAGGTGTTCCGAAGGAGTTCCTTTATATTCATCTACTTGTTTGAGCACATCTCCTGTCTCACCACTTCCTTCAGCAGCTTCTTCAACTTGTTCCACTTGCTCTTCTTCCTCTGTATTCTTTGCAACATTCTCTTCTGAAGCAACAAGATTTCTTCCTGGATTCTCAGGTAGAGATTCCAGAGAAAAAGATCTCGGAACGGGAATGGTTGCTGAAACCATTTCATTGAACTTTAAAAATGCTTGCATAGCCTCGGCTTCTGACATTTTCTTCTTCAGTTTCTTCTCCTTTGCTTGTTTCTCGAGCTCATCAGCAGCCTTCTCTTTCAGAGCTTTAGCCTCTGCAGGATCCAATCCGAACTGCGGATCTCCTTCCTTCCTCTTCTCTTTATCAGCTCTCCACTTTGCTGCAACCTCATCAGTATAGGTTTTCTTCTTCTTAGACTTAGGAGGTGCGGAGTGGACTTCCTTAGACTTGGGTTCCTCAGCTTTGACTACCACTTCTTTCAGCTTCCTCTTCCTTACCGGCTTAGATGATTCCGGATCAGCAACTTTCGGAGTCACTTCTACTTGAGGAGGTAGATCAATGAACTTCCCAGACTTCTTTTCAAAAGCTATATTCATCCTTTTAAGAGTGGCATCACTGAGCAACATGATCTTGAAAACTTTCGGCTTAGAACTGCAAGCTACCTTGAAAGATTCTAGGCACCGAACTATGAGCTTTGACAATATTGCCAGGTACATTACGATCTGAGCTCTCAGATTCCCCTTCTTCAAATTTTCAATGTTAAGAATAATATGCTTCATCAAGTTAAACTTCCTTAGATTTATCAGGAAATCTAAGATATATATCTCACTCTTCTTCAGGCTATCCTTATCTCCTTTTCTTGGTACAATAAGCCCTTGCACCCATAACTCCAGCATCCGGAAGTTTTTAGAAAGGCTTGCTATTTTCAGAGCCTTGTCATCATCCAATCCGAGAATTTCTAATGCCTTTTCCTTGTTGAAACTACCCAAAGAGTCTGGAAATACGTGGGAAATAAACTCAGCTTCACCTTCATAACTTAACCCTACCAAGCTTGCAGCCTTGGTGTAAGAAAGCTTATATGTCTTGCCATACGATTTGAAAGAAAATTTTTCTCTATTATCTTCCTCGAAGAAAGCAACCAACTCATAAAACTCAACAAGCAAATAAGAGTAGACTTCATCTTGGTTTCCGGTTTTTGATACCGCAACATCTTCCCAGCCATTCAGCTTGATATTCTTTGAAATAATAGAATCATAATTGCTGAAGAAATTCGGATGAACTAACCTCTCTCTGTAGACTAACCACTGAGAAATAGGCTTGGTTGAAGACATTTCTTGAGAAGCTAACTCTGCAGACATTCGGATCTGAAGTCTCTGAGAAGTTCGGAATCGAGAAGACTGAAGTTCGGAATGGCCTTAAATCAGAGAGTCAGAGCTTCAGCACGCAAAAGCTTGAAATCGATGTGGGACTCAAAAATAGGGTCCCCTTTATATAGGCAATGGGATGACGGTTCAACTTCATCGGTTGATCTAACGGTTTAGAATGATCTGAGATCAAATCTGACGGTTGAGAGCTTGAATCCGATCTTTTTGAGGTTTTTATTAAAGTAAAGAATTATGAAATCCAAAAACCGAAAACAAACTATAAGAAATTGCCAGCAAGTAAAATATGATTACGATAACTTCAGTAAGGAAAACATACCTTTCAGATTAGCTTAGGAAAGTTATTCGTAATGGGTAATATAAAGACGACTACGAAAAACTCAATACGAAAAACTAAATACAAAAAACTCAATATGAAAAAGTAAATACGAAAATTCAATACGAAAAACTCAATACGAAAAAGTAAATACGAAAATTCAATACGAAAAACTCAATACGATAAAGTAAATAAAAACTTGTTATGGATGATTCAGTACGAAAGTTCCGTTATGAAAATACCAGTACGAAAGTTTTCCATTCCGGAAATTTTCAATACAAATACTTCCATTCCAGAAGTATTCTGTGCGAAAATATCCTTTCTGGAAAATTGTAGTTCCGGAAGTTCCATTCCGGAAATTTTCGTTCTGAAAAGTTTGAAAACAAATTTTGAAAAACATTGTTAAATAAACAATCAAATGTACTCCCCCTATAAAAAGGAGTTTATTACTGTAAGGAGATTTTTTCAACAGAAAGTTAATTAAGGAAGATTACCTTATGGTTATCATTCCTAGCTTCTGTTTAATATATTCAAATCAATCAGAAGGCAAGGATTTTGTGAAAATGTTAGCAAGTTGATCTTGCGTTCCGATAAACTGAAGAATAATATCTCCTTTGAGTGTGTGATCCCTAAGAAAGTGATGCCTAATATCTATGTGTTTTGCACGAGAGTGATGTGCATGGTTTTTACTTAGGGAAATGGCACTTGTGTTATCACACAAAATTTGAGTTTTAGTAAAACTCAAGCCATAGTCTGTAAGTGTGTGTTTAATCCACAACACTTGTGCACAACAACTTCCAGCTGTTACATATTCAGCTTCAGCAGTGGAGAGTGCAACAGAATGTTGCTTCTTGCATGACCAAGAAACTAATGAATCTCCTAAGAAATGACAAGTTCCGGATGTACTTTTCCTATCTATTCTACATTCACCAAAGTCAGCATCAGAAAATCTTTTTAGAACAAAATCATTTCCAGAAGTATAAAATAATCCTAGATCCATGGTTCCCTTAAGGTAGCGAAAAATTCTTTTAACTGCCTTTAAGTGAGATTCCTTAGGATTGGATTGATATCTTGCACATAAGCATACAGAAAACATTAAGTCTGGTCGACTAGCTGTTAAGTAAAGTAGACTTCCAATCATACCTCTAAAAGATGTTTGATCTACTGGTTTCCCAGCTTCATCAAGATCTAAAGAGTTTGAGGTACCAATAGGAGTACTTATACTCTTAGTGTTGTCATAACCATACTTTTTAAGAAGATCTTTAATATACTTATGTTGAGATATGTAGGTTCCTTCTGGTTTTTGAGAAATTTGAAAACCAAGAAAAAATGTTAACTCACCCATCATACTCATTTCAAACTCAGATTTCATTAGACTAGCAAAAGAGTCAGTCAAAGATTGCTGAGTTGAACCAAATATAATGTCATCAACATAAATTTGAACAATCAAAACATTTTTCTTATCTTTCTTTATAAAAAGGGTTGGATCTGCATTTCCCTTAACATAGTTATTTTGAAGCAAAAATCCAGTGAGTCTATCATACCATGCTCGTGGGGCTTGTTTAAGGCCATACAAAGCTTTGGTAAGTCTAAAAACATGATCTGGATGTTTTGTATCTTCAAAGCCAGGAGGTTGTTTAACAAAAACTTCCTCTTGAACATAACCGTTAAGAAAAGCACATTTCACATCCATTTGGAAAAGTTTGAAATTAAAGAATGCTGCAAAAGCGAGTAGAATACGGATAGATTCAAGTCTAGCTACTGGAGCATAGGTTTATTCATAGTTTATTCCTTCTTGCTGATTATAGCCTTTAGCAACAACTCTAGCTTTATTTCTAACAATGACTCCATTTTCATCACATTTATTTCTGAAAACCCATTTTACTCCAATAACAGAAGTTTCCTTAGGTCTTTCTACCAAGGTCCAGACTTTATTCCTTTCGAATTCATTTAGTTCATCTTGCATTACTTTGATCCAATCATCATCACCTAAAGCTTCATCAGTGCTTTTAGGCTCTAATTGGGAAAGAAATGCTTGATGTTCTACTTCATTTCTTAAGGAACTTCTAGTCCTTACAGGTTGATTTATATCACCAATGATACTATCACTGGGATGATTCTTAAGAAACGCCTGATTTGGGTTTTGTAAAACCTGTTCATCAACATAAGGTAGAAAGTCTTCTGGGGTAAATGTTTCAGAAGTATCTTCTAGAGCAATTTCCTTATCAGAAGGTTCTTCTATCAAAGGTTGACAATCAGTTTTTGAAAACACATCCGAAGATGTAGGTTGGGAGGTTTTAAAAACAAAAGGGTCTGATTCATCAAATTTTACATGTACTGTTTCCTCAACAGTGCAAGTATTTTTATTAAAAACTCTATAAGCCTTAGAGGTTGTGGAATAACCTAAGAAAATTCCTTCATCAGACTTTGGTGCGAATTTATGTAAGTTATCTTTAGTATTCAAAATGAATACTTTGCAACCAAAAACCTTGAAGTAGGAAAGTCTTGGTTTTCTACCATTCCATAACTCATAAGGAGTTTTATTAAGAAAAGGTCTAATCAAAACTCGATTTATAGTATAACAAGCAGTACTTACAGCTTCATCCCAGAAATGTCTAGCAATAGAATATTCACTCAACATGGTTTTAGTTTTTTCTTGAAGAATTCTATTTCTTGTTTCAACTACACCATTCTGTTGAGGAGTTCTAGGTGCTGAAAAATTGTGAGTAATACCTTTCTTACTACAAAAAGTTTCAAAATCAGAATTTTGAAATTCTCCTCCATGATCACTATGAATAGTTTTCAATGGAAGGTTTTTCTAATTTTTAACTTGAGCTCTAAAACTTTTGAAATAAGAAAAAGCTTCAGATTTCCTTGCTAGAAAATAGACCCAAGTAAATCTAGTGTAATCATCAACTAGAACAAACACATGGTATTTGCCACCAATGCTTCCAGTTTGTGTTGGACCAAAAAGATCCATGTGCACTAACTGTAATGCATCGGTTGTTGAGACTTCACCGATTGACTTAAAACTAGATTTATGTTTCTTGCCATATTGACAAGGATCACAAACTTTAGAAGAATCAAATCTAAGCTCCGGTAGATCCATAACAAGTTTCTTCTTAGAGAGTTTACATAGGTTTCTAAGATTACAGTGTCCTAATCTTCTATGCCATAACCAAGAATGATCTTCCATTGCACTTAGACAAGGTAAATCTTGGCTTCTTAGGTCTTCTAAGTTTAAGGTGTAAACATTCTCTTGCCTGTTGGCTGAGAGAATAAATTCTTCCTTGGAATTGTGAACTAAGCATGTATCATTCCTAAAATTCACAAGGTAACCTTCATCACATAACTGACTTATGCTAATGAGGTTGTGCTTAAGACCTTTAACAAAAAGAACATTTGAAATCAAAGTTTTACCTAAAAGAACAATATTACCAATACCAACAATCTCTCCCTTAGCATTGTCTCCGAAAGTTACCTTTCCTCCTTTCGTTTTGATAATCTTTTCAAAAAAGCTTTTGTTACCAGTCATGTGCCGGGAACATCCACTATCCATGTACCAAATATTGTTGCTGGAACTTTCTTTATTTTCCTAAAATTAAGAACAAAGTTAGACTTTCGGAATCCAAACTTGTTTGGATCCGAGATTTCCACACAATAAAATTTTTGGAACCCACATTTTCTTAGAAAAGTAAGCTTTATGAAAACCTAAAGATTGGGTTTTGTTTAAGGAACAACTTCTTGCCCAGTGACCACCACATTGACATTTGGTGCAAAATGGGGCACTTTGAGGAACAAAATAATTGTTACTGAAAACTGGTTTTGCATGGGTATAACCAAATCCAGATTTATTTCTTAAAGGTCGTATTTGAGAATACATCTTATCAAAATTTTCTTTACCATGGGTAAAGTTTGATAAACACTTCTTTAAGGAAAAAATTTCGGACTTGAGTTTTACAACCAAGTTTTTATCCTCAAAATCATTAGTTTTTGAACTAGAGTTAGGCTCGAAAACATTTTTCTTAGAAATTACTTTTTCTAACTCTTTAGAAAGTTTATTCTTCTCAGAACTTACTTCCTCAAGATTTTTTGAAATACTTTCAAAATCAGCATTTTTCTTATCAAGATCTTTAGAAAGATCTGATATCTCTTTAGTAAAAATAGAATTCCTAGAATTTGCCTTATCAAGTTTCTTGTTGAGTTTGGAATTCTCAATCTCAAGAAGTTCAGCAAATCTAGAGACTTATTCAAAAGTAGGTAAATTATTTTCCTCATCAGAAGATGATTCTTCATCAGAAGAGTTATAATACGTACTATCATTAGGATTTAAAGAAACATTGGTCAAAGAATCAGCATTTCGTACCTTAGCCATAAGACAATGATTATCAATAGGTAATCTGGCTATAAGACCAAGATTCTTCTGTCCTGAAGATTCATATTCAGAAGATTAATCTGAAGAGTCACCACCACTGGCACTCCAGGTGTCATTAGCTTTTAGAACTTTCTTAGTTTTGGCTTTGTAATACTTCTTCCTGTTCCTTTCTGAATGTCTTTCCTTCCTTTCTTTCTTTTTGAGCATAGGACAATCTGGTCTAATATGTCCAGCTCTCTTACATTCATAACAAGTAACTTCTCCATCTTTCTTATCTTTCATGTCCTTCTTCTTATACTTGGATTGAAAGTTTCTCTGTCCAGCTATCTTGTTCATCCTTCGAGCAAGATTGGCTAATTCATTTTCTGAAACTTCACTCTCACTAGATTCGGATTGGAAAATAACTTTCTTAGACTTGGATCTGGTTACTCTCTCAGGAGTCTTAGCTTTCATCTGATTCGAAGTTGTAGTAAAAGCAACAGTACCATTTCCATTCTTCTTCTTGATGTTGTCACCATCTCTCTTCATTCTGGTCTCATGTTGTAGAAGAGTTCCAAATAATTCATCAAGAGTAATTTGAGTGACCTTCCTGTTCTCATCTATTGCTGTTCTCTTGGATTCCCATTCATTGGGCATAATATCAATTATCTTGTCCACAAGAGCTTCATCATCTAAACCTTTTTCTCCCATAGATTGTAGACTGTTGACAATAGTCATAAATCTTTGTTGAACTTTACAGATGGGTTCTCCATAAGGAAAATTGAAGCCATGATATTCAGCTCTAAGCATAGCTCTCCTAGTCTCAATCACCTTAGAAGTCCCAAAGTGTGTAACCTCTAACTTCTTCCATATACAATTAGCTGCTTCACAAGAAGAAATTTGGCTATATATATTTCTATTCATTGAACATAATAAAGTATTGCGTACCTTATAGTTGAGTTGATATTCTTGCTTCTCCTGGTTAGTAAAGGTTCTGACTTCCTTGTCAGGAATTTTATAATCACCAGTAAGCATAACAAAGTTGTCTACTCCAGTATTGATAACAAAAGTCTTCATACGATCTCTCTAGTATTCATAATCATTACCATCGAAGATTGGTGGCCTTGTAGGATTCAGATTGTCAATCGAACCAACATTAATTCCTGCCATACTAAAAGAAACTTTGCACACAAACTTGTTAGTAGCTTTGAATCGTAATAACAAGGTTCGGAATGGGAAAAGTTCGGAATGGATAAACCGGAATGACAAAGTTCGGAATAGAAAAATGAGCAAGAAAAACATGTATGTGAGTACAAGTATTTCAGTAACCTTGGCTCTGATACCAAATGTAAGAATGGTATAGAGTAAGAGGTTTCCAACCTCTGATACCAATTGTAGGATCGAAATATAATATGAGATGCTCAATATACAAGAGGGGGGTGAATTGTATACTTTAAAAATTCCTTTGGAACCATTAAAGTTAGTTATGAATAACTAAAGTTTCCTTAAGAAAAGGAAAGGACTAAGTTTAACAAAGTTAAACTAAGTAGATTCAAAACACCTCTAACACCGAACTAAACTTGGAAAGAGATTCCAAAAGTAGATTCCAAAAGTAGATTCCGGAAATATGATTCCGGAAATTGAAACTTAACAAAAGTTACAATATGAGATTCTACCTTAAAGCGTATAGAATCTAAACTAATCAGAGTAAGTAAGGAAGTATAAGAAAGTTATACTTTCCTTAAGATACAAATTGCAGCGGAATAAAGACAAGTAGTAAAACTACTAGTAACAAGATAATAGTCTTTTAACCCAAAGAGAAGGGTATCCAACAACCTTGGATAAAGGTCCCTTGATTTATACTTTCAAGCAAGTCTGTCTTACCCACACCAGGGTAAGCCCTCGATACTAAGATCGGTGTCTCTGTCTTGCTATCTCCGCAAGCCCTCAACTTCAAGGTAGTTGGCAACCTCTGTCTTTCTCAGCAAGAAAGCCCTCGATCTTTAAGGTAGTCGGCACCTCTGTCTTTCTCAGCAAGAAAGCCCTCGATCTTTAAGGTAGTCGGCACCTCTGTCTTCCTATCCCCGGAAGCCCTCGAATGTAATCACCAACATTAGGAGTCGCACGAAGCTTTGAGAGTTAATAAGAGACTCTCTCTCTAGAAATCACTTCAACAGCATGTAAGCACTTTATCAACAATCGGCATATGCATCAGCATCGAGTTCTTTCAAATGAGCTCCTATTTATAGGTAAGGTCGGCTCCTCTCCAACAGTCATATTTTCCTTAAAGTTCGGAGGGACCTGTACACGTGTCACTTAGACAACGGTTAGTTTATAACAAAATGGACGACATCGTTTTATAACAAAGTAAGTGTAACAGAATGCACGACATCGTTTTAAACTCTAACATAAAGGTTCGGAATAGAAATTTCGGAGTGAAGGTTCGGAGTGAATAAATTCAGAGTGTATAAAACAATGATAATCAGATTCTGTTTAATAGGTGAATTCGGAATGAGAATTCGGAATAGGAATTCGTCATCAGAAATCGTAATGAGAATTCATCATCAGAATTTGTAATGAGAATTTGTCATCAGAATTCGTAATGAGAATTCGTCAACAGAATTCGTAATGGGAATTCAGAATGAGATTTCTTCATTAGAATTCGTAATGAGAATTATTCTTCAGAATTCGTATCCTGAATCTGGAATAGAACTTAGTCAGAATTCATATCCGTAATTCGGAATGAAACTTCCTTATAGTTCTTGTCTAGAACCGAATCCTAAAACAGAATGCTTTTATATCAAAGTTTTAATGACTCCGAGAAAACGAATCCGAATCTCATACTTAAGAAAAATATGAATGAAAATATGATAAGGATAATTTTCCTTATAAAAGTGATTTTCCTTAAGAAAGCAATTTTCCTTATAAAAGCAATTTTCCTTAAGAAATCATTTTTCCTTATAAAAGCGATTTTCCTTAAGAAAGCATTTTTTCCTTATAAAAGCAATTTTCCTTAAAGATAAGGTGTTTGTGATTTTCAAAACAAGAAGGAATGGAGAAGTCATAAGGAAAACCTTATTGACTCAACAGGTCCTGGGGTGAGAAATCTATATTTGATGACCGATGGAATTAGGTAACCAGTGCTAGTATATTGAGTTCCCAGTCGACCTATATTGGGGAGGGGGTGTATAAAATGGGTAGGATGTTCTATAGGTTGGGTACATGGTAGGGGATGAGATACGCTGTTAAGGGTTACAAATTTCTAATAATATACATAGGTGTTCTTCATATATAATTAAAAATTTTAATATGATAAAATAATTATATAAAAATATTGATTAAAAAAAATTTAAACACCAAGGAAAATTTAACTAATATATTTTACCATTTAGTTTTCATCTATCTAAAGGGGGAACTATATTGTGTGTGGATTAATATTCATGTTTATTCTATGGAGTGTTATAGGTAAGGGTATTAATTATTTTACATTCATTTTGTGTTTATTTATTAATTTCATTATATTTTTCAATATATCCAAAATTTCAAGGTTTTTAATATATTATTTCATTCAATTTGATCCAAATAATTAAATTATTCTCATTGAGGAGGGTTATGGTGACTCTATGTAATTGGTTTCATGATCATTGATAGGTGGTGAAAGAATCACAATGAGACAAGATGTAGTCTTCTTTCTTTAATTTAAGTTCCATAAGTTATTTTGAGTTTGAAAATGTTTTGTTATGGTTTGATATATAATGAAAATAAGTTCTCCTGGGGTAAATTGATAAGAATTTTGGATGAACTTCCATTCATTTTTTCAATTTTATTATATATATATATATATAGGGGTGGTTATATGATTCAATAGAATGATGTTAGGTGATCAGTACCGTGGTTATTGGGAAACCAAGGTTCAATGGTTATATGATAATAGAATGTTAGTGATGTATAATGTCCCTTACTCTAGTAGTATAGAATTGGTTCTGAAATTATTAAATTAGAATAAGATAAATGTTATTTAATTATATAGTACCTAATAGTTTTCTATCATTGTTAAATTTGAGAAATAAATTATTCTCACATTAAAATTAAGAACATAAAATTGAACATCATAGATGTAAATAGTTTTAATCCTTGAACTCAATTAAATAATCCTTACTCATGTCATAGGGAATTGAAACAAATATAGTGGATCTCGAATGATTAGTGAGATGATTTGAATATAAGTATAAATCATAGAATAAACAATCCAAAATAAATATGGAAATGTGAATTTCTATAAAAAAAATCAATTTATTCAATATCAGGATATTTGTAACGCCCCGACCCTAGAAGCCCGGAACCAGTGCATTATTTTAATACATTGGTGTGATTACATGGAATCAAGTTTGAAAGACTGATCAGTTTTGTTGTCTTATAAAATAGATTACATATATGAACATTACATTACATATTATAAAATAAAACACATAATAAATTATCCTTTGAGAACTCCATTAATACCCTAGCTTAACCCTGCATATCAATCATAATACACTTCTTGGAATTCTGGGAAAATAAAACATAAGAAATGGCTGAGATCAGATGCTCAGTAATAGTAAGCAATACAATGAAAGATAACATAAACATTAGGCATGGTGAATAATTGAAAACAAATGTGATTACAAATAATAAACATGGACACTTTATGGCACGAACATGATATGAGAAAATAATGCCATGATAAGACATAGTCTTGGGTATTTTACTAGTTGAATAACCACATGAAATATCAATATCTCATCTCATTATGATGGAATACATAATTCTGGATATTATAACCACATAGTCAAGGCCTCACGCCAAGACTACAAATAAGATTTTATCAAGGCCTGGTGCAAAAACACTAGTTTGTCTCATGAGACCTACCAATGCATCGAGGAGCTATAGAGGGCTCCACCCGTCACATACTAAGTCCAATTCATTACTCATATGAAATTATTAAACATAATCTAAAAATTTATATTAATATTAGCATACGAAATCTCAATATTTAAACCACAAACCATGAATAGCACAAAAATATCACCTCTAGAGACAAGAATAACACATTAAATACAATATGGAAGATTGTATTATAATAAATTAACCTCAATCGAGAATAATGAAGGATATTGTCATAGATGAATTTAATAATTAAAACTATTTGAGAGAAATATCCCCCTTTTTCTTGAAAACATTAAAAGTCTCACTATTTATTAAGAAGCCATTTAAAATAGATTGTTGAATCAAAGTGTCCCATACCACATTGAAACTTTTAAATGGAATTTTAATTTTGAAACATTAATTTCCATAAAAATAAATCCTTAAAACCATTTTTAAAACATGGACATTAATTAGAATGATTTAGACGAATACATCATTAAAACATTTAAAATGATATTTTTGTTAGAGTTCATAACCAAAAAAGAGACACTTGAATACAAAAAACATTATGTAGTCAACACATTATAATATTGTGAGAATAAAGAGATTAATTATATACTATGTCAAAGTTCATTATATACACCATATAAAATTGAATTGGCGTACGACAACAAAGAAGTCTCAATGGAATGTAAATTGAGATGAAATCCATTTTAAAGACCATATACTTAGGTTAAGGATAAATAAAAGGCATAATTATGTGTGAAAAATATAATAACACCCAATATGATTAGATATTTTCTGTAAATAAATCAGATTAAATTTACACATATTCTTGTAAATACAACACCAGTGACTTGGATGTTTTATTCAATAAATAAAAAGTAAGTTAATATTTCTCTAATAATGGTCATATCAATGAATTGTGAAATTATAAATGGAGTGATTATGTTTATCAAAAATATATAAACACAATGGGTAGTGGACATTACTATATAAGTGATAAATAGTGACTCCACACATAATCATGGAGTAAAATAATCAATTAAGTATGCGAAAATCCCAAATACTGGAAACTGAAATTTGAAATTCTCTTACCGATTTGGTAATTCATGAAACAGACACCCCATGAAATAAGGATCATATAGTGAATATTTAAATACCCATGAATGATGTTATATTACAAAAAGTGTACAAATCATGGGGAGTACGTATACCATAGAAAGGAAATAGTGACAAAATTATCACGAATCTCACGGGAATAAAAAGTGAGATAAAACCCTTTACCACGTTGTAATCAATTGAGTCATGTGAAAAAAAGTTAATAACCATCAAATTAATTATATAATACCATGAACATAAATAGAATCATGATAATATATATCAAATAGATGTACACAATACACACATGCAATAAATAAGTGGCGAAGAATGGAAATCTCACAGAATTAAAAGTGAGATAAGAAATCCCTGAACTTGTGTCCGACTTGACAAGTTCTTTATTTAATATCCTTACTAAAAAAAATAAAGTCAATTTATTCTTGATTCATGACCTTTTTAAAATTTACTAATTCTTTTCATTCACTTATTATCATATCATAACCATTACATACTCATTATGTTAATAATGGTTGTTTTGTGGATATTTGGTACTTAAGTCAAAAGTAAACTTCTTATAATTACATGTTGTCCATGTGGTCGAAAGTACATTATATTAAAAATGATATTCATGATATAGATATCATATATATCATAGTTATCTATTATATATATGTATTTACAATAGTATATAACATTTGGAGATAAGAAATGAAATGCACCATTCATGGAGATTGTAATCTGTACGTACGCAGGAACACTACTTTAATTTCTAGTTCGTATTTAAATTGAATTAATACTTAATGATAAATAATTATATTATAATTCTAGTAAAATATCATATATAATTTTAGTAACTCCATCCTTTATACGTTCCACTTATGGCATAAACGATTAATACCACATTGAGGGGGAGGTAGTCCTTACATCCTCATATAAAATTATCGCATTTACTCATTATGTGAATCATAAATGTATGATATAAATGAAAAATACAGATGAATAGAAACAAAATAAATATAATATATATCCTATATAAATACATATCCATATTAATGGCCACCATAAGAGGTGGTATGAGATAATTGAACAATCATCATATTGTGAGGTAGTAGTTTGTCGTCCACAGAAACAGTATGTTCTTTTCCCATTAGATGGAGGTGTGTGTAAGTTTATCTTGAATAATTCTAATAAAAACAACCTAGTATATTGTGTATACAATTTTGTTTATAAAATAAAGTAATAAAAAAGTTTTAGGCATTTGGAGAAGTAAAATAAAAGAAGATAACTTTAGGGAAGACGTTACCTTAAAATTGGGTAACTCATTTTGGTTTGAACCGAATGGATTTATTGATGAAACTTATGCCTTAGGTTAGGATTTTAGGTTGAAGGGAAGGGTTATTATAGATTAATTGGGTAGAGTTTTGATGATCCAAGGGGCTCGAGATGTGTGAGTAATCGGTTATAGTTGAAGGTTTTTTATAAGGGGGGATGAGATCTTTATGAATGGGTGAAAATATTATTTTATTATATAATGATTTTCGGTTTCTAAATGTCCAAAATTTGTTAAAGTATAAGATAAGAAAACTCATGGTCGAAATAAAATCATCCAATAATATTTTGACAGGTTTTGGATATTATTTTAATCTTTATAATGTTATCTATTTAAATCAATTATTAATGAGGTAAACACTGCATCATTATTGTGTCATAAATAATTTAATTTATTTGATGTTTAAAATTTATAAAAGATTAACAAAATGTAGGAAATATTTTAAGGTTTATAATGAATATTTATAGGCAAGTATTTAAATTATATAATCCCACCTTAAATTGTTTTATCAAAATAATACATTTTTATGATAATTTCATTTTTACTTTAAATAAATATTATTAATATCATTATCTTACCCAAGTGGCTATCAAAGACCATAAATCTCACCCAAGGATTGTATTGGTCGAACATTACTCATCCAATAAGGTTATGACAAATATTAATTTAATTTTTTATTATTTTAATATTCTTTTTACCTTGAATTACCATATTTATCTTTAACTACGGTAAATAAAAGTCAAAAGTTACTATTCACCAAAAATTATGTTCATCTTATTGAACCACATGTACTTACAAATAAAAACAATTTATGTCAGATCTTTTAAATTCAATTCACAAAACTGGTAAAATATCATTTAAATGAAAAATTCAGATTTTTAACTACTACTTAGTGGTTTCACTATTCATCAAAAATTGATGTTATTCAAAAAAATACCACAAAATAAGCCTAAACAATATTTAACATTCTGAATTCAAAAATGATGTATGTTTTACAAAATTAAAAACATATAAGTTGGATTAATTAATTTAAAATTAATTCTTGTTGTCAAAACAAAAAGCGCATTTTAAAGAAATATTAACTATCAAAATATTGACACTTGGTTATGTTCAATTTCAATGTGATATTACTTCCAATGACCAAAATTGGATAAAATGGTAAAAATATAATCTAATTATACTTTTTAACACATTAAAAAGATAATTTAACAATAAAAAAATTTATATTAAAAGGACGTTCTGAATTAAGATACAATATTTCACACTATCCATAAAAAATGAGTATTGTGAGAAAAATACCAAAATTTCATCCAAAGTAAATTTTGATGTCCATATTATAAAAAAGAATTTTATTTTTTCAAATTGAATATTTAATAGTGACAAATATTGGATTCAAAAAGGGTTCTCCATTATCATGTGGTAAAATTGCATTTTCTGTTTCTGAAAAATTGAATTTGTTCTTATAATATGTCTAAGAAACATATAATACATAAGTTAAAATTAAATGGAGTATATAAAATCCAAAATTCAGTTAATAATATTCCTAACTACTTTTTTAATGGCTAGTTTGGTTGGTCGTGGTGTGCTCAAACATAATGTTGTCTATAGTAGAAGTTATTGAATTATATTGAAGAGATAATGTACCAGGAAATATTGGGGTGTTACATTCTCCCCTTCTTAAATAAATTTATTCCTCGAAATTTGAAATTGTTCTCCAAAAATAAAAGGATGAAGATAAAAAAACACCTTTATTGAAAACCAACATTGGTAATTGGTTTAATAAAATTTAGTCTTAATAAGAGGGAAAGGGAAATGAAAAAGTCACCACCAAATTATGATCTCGATTAGGAGAACATTGGTAATAATTAGAGAAACTTAATTTGAGCAAAAACATAAATATTTCTAGGGATTTATTGAGGCCATCATTCACAAACAAGTGTAAAATTGAGGTCCTCAAAGACATCAATATATGATGATTTAAAATATCATCGGTTCAACAAAACATAAATCATTAGGATAAAACATTTTTGGGTTTCATATCCCTTCCCTAATGTTTAATAATTAATTTAATCATAGAATATGAGGGAAAAAATTATACTTGATTTGTAGAGTTTCATCCTTCATCTAATTATTACCATAGACTCATCTTTCACACAGAACGATGAGTATTCAAGATGACTTAGCCACACCTGAATCTCTAGAATCATCTTATAGAGAATCACATAATCCAAGAAGGATGAAACATATAATTCCCATTTCATTAGAGATTAAAATAACCAAAATTGTTAGTAAAAGTTTAGATGATCCCCAAAAAGGATAATCCTTTAGAGAAAGAAATACTAATCTTAATTTATAAAATTAAACCATCATTTCCCAAAGTTCAATAAATACCATTCAATAAAAAATTGTCCATAAAATCTTTCAATATAATCCAAACTAATATTGAAACCGAAAACTCAAGAGAATTTTCTTACGTAGTCTTCCACATTAAATTGTATCTCTAAATGACACTGACTACTCTTAAAGTCACATACATAAAAGTAATTAACCTAATATCATATTCTCTATTATTGGTTAATCTTTTCCAAAAATAACCAAAATCTCTATAAATCCAAAATAAAAACATAGATAAAATCCCACCATTAATCCTCAAATGAAATCTCACAGTATTCTATTTTCCTTAGGCATATAGTAATACCAAAACAAAGAATATCTTCCAAAATAACATTTCTCATTTAATCACCAAATCAATTTCCTATAATAAGGAAAAATAATAAGTTCCCAAAGTCAATATATGATTGATATATAAAATCATTTAACTAAAAATATTTAGTCATAATAACCAAGGACTTCACGTAGTGCTGTGGAAGGCGATAAATCCAAGTTTCCCTTTGGTTGCGGGTTTGATTCCCGCAACTTTGTTCGACGAAACGGGTTTTCACTCGGTCTGTGTGTTGTCCATTTTCAAAAACTATATTTTATAACATTGTTTAAATGCGATAAATTCCTCAAAATAATCATAACATAATTTAAACACCAATCTTTTCTCATACCTCGCATTTTCATCCCAAAAATTAATAACATGTAATTGCCTCAAAATCAAGGATCAAATAAACCCAAAAGGTAATTTCTAAATATATGCACAAAATAAAATATAATTTTTCCTAGAATATCATTTTCACATAAAAAACTATAGGGTTACACATACAATATGGTAATCTCATCAACAAATAGCACTAATACATTTAATCATTTTTTCATCCATTTATTTCCACATTGGTTCTTCCTTGACCAAGAGTTTATCCTATAGAGTAGTGCATTGTCTTGGGTGATTCCAAGGTCCATTAAATTTAGGACAAATTATTGTAATTGGAATCTTAAGATCATTTTTATATTCTTCCATAGAACTCTTCATTTTTCCTTGGCATTTATTTACGTTATTCACTTATTTCCAACACATAAAGAATTTTTATTTCCATTGAGACACTTTCCTGGGTGTCTCCTTCCACATTTCTGGAATGAAGGAAATTGAGATTTATTATCTCCATGGTATCCACTATTGAAGCTCTTATCATTTACTGCCATTATCTTCTTTCTTTAGTCCATGATTTGGTTAATATATATGTTGTCGATCATATTTTTGAAAAAAATTATTCGGTATAAATAGAATATCATTTATTCCTATCAACATTAAATTTAGTTTCTCATTTCAACCAATGTTCTCACCTTTTACATCATATTCAATGTAATTATTACTTCCTTGGAATCTAGTCATTGACTAAAACCAGAAAGCATTGTGTGAGTAACAATTATCATCAAATTTTTTAGAAAATATCATCACACCTTATTTTGAATCTAAAACACTCATAGATTAATCAATGGTATTTGTTTTTCTCTTATATTTAAATCCTTTAAATCGGTTTGTAAATAAAATGTGATTTTTTTATGCAGATCCCCTAGGAGTTTCGTAACCAAGAGTGCAGCAAGGACAGTTGTCTTGCACCGGTTCCCGTTTGAGTCTAGCTCAAAGTGGTGTTTTTTGGGATTTACCCTTAGGTACATCTGTTCCAGAGCCTCCTCTACCTTCACATATCCAGGTAGGTATGTATTTCTTAGAAAACCCACATAATATTTACATTACCAACTTTTTTGGATGTTCATCTATACTAATCCTCAAAGTCTATCTTAGGTTAGTAGTTTCTAATAAGAGTTTTACTAAATATAGTTTTCATGGTTTGTATTAAACATCCTCTGATACCAACTGTAACACCCCAGACCCAGAAGCCCAAAGTCGGGGCATTATTTTAATTCATTGGAATGATTATAGTGAATCAAGTCCAAAATACCGATCAATTTAGTAGTATTGGATAATAGAATATATACATGAACGTTACATTACACATTATAAAATAAAACACAACATAAATTATCCTTTGATAACTCCATTAATCCTCTAGCTTAACCATGAATGTAAATTATAATACACTTTATGTAATTCTGGGAAAATAAAACATAAGAAAGGGGTGAGCTCAAATGCTCAGTAAGAGTAAGAAATACAGTAGAAGATAACATAGTCATTAGTCATGGTTAATAATTGAAAACACATTCCTTGACAAATAATAAAGATGAACACTTTATTATAGTAACATGAGATGAGTAAATAATTTCATAAAAAACATAGTCATCGGTATTCTAAAAGTCGAATAACCACATGAAATATCAATAGATCATCTCATAATGATGGAATGCATAATTCCAGATATCATAACCACATAGTCAAGGCCTCGTGCCAAGACTACAAATAAGATTTTGTAAAGGCCTTATTCTAATACACTAGTTAGTCTTGTGAGACCTACCGATGCATCGAGGATCTATAGAGGGCTCCACCCATCACATACTAAGACCAACACATTCCTCATATGAAAGGGTGAAACATAATCTTATCATTTGTATTAAAACTAGCATATGAAATGTTAATATTTAAACCACAAACAATTAATGGTATAAAAATAGAACATCCACATTCAAACATAACTCATTAAACACAATATAAATGATTGTATTATAATAAATTAACATCAATAGAAAATAATGAAGATATTAACATAGATGAAAACAATCATCAAAACTATTTGAGAGAAATATCCCCCTTTTTTGAAAACATTTAAAAGTCTCACTATTTATCAAGAAAAAGTTTAAAATAGATTTTTGAATCAAAGTGTCCCATACCACATTGAATATTTTAAAATGAATTTTAATTTTAAAACATTAATTTACATAGAAATAAAGCAATAACACCATTTTTAAAACATGTACATTAATGATAATGATTTAGAAAATAAATCCTTAAAACATTTAAAATGATATTTTAGTTTTACTTCCTAACCAAAATAGAGACACATGAATAAAAATAATTGAGGTAATAAAATAATTATAATATCATAAGAATAAATGAATTCATGGCATACAATGTAAAGTTACATTATATACACCATATAATAGTGAATTTTTGTATAACAATAAAGAAGTCTCAATGTAATGTAAATTGAGATGAAATCCCTTATAAAGACCATATATTGAAGTTAAGGATAAATAAACGACAATATTATGTGTGAAAAATATAAATACACCAAATATGATTGGATAATAACTATCAATAAATCATTTTACATTCACACATATTCGTGTAAATACAACACTAATGACTTTGATGTTTAACTTAATAAATGGAAATTGAGTAAAGATTACTCTTATCAAGTTCATATTAATGACTTGAGAAATTATCAATGGAATTATTATTTGAATCAAAAGTATATCCACAAAAAGGGTAGTGGAAATTACTACATAAATAATAAATAGTTATTCCACACATAATCTTGGAGTAAAATAATCAATGAAGTATACGTAAAGCCCAATGAGTTAAATTGAAATTTGAAATTCTCTTACAGATTTGGTAACTCATGAAACATACACCCCATGAAACAATGATCACAAAATGAAGATTTAAATACCCATAAATGAATGTATATTACACAAAGATTAAAATCATGGACATTACATACACCACCAAAAAGAAATAGTGAAAAATACAGCATGAATCTCACGGGAATAAAAAGTGAGGTAAAACCCTTTACAACGTTGTCATCAAATGAGTCATATGACCAAAAGTTAATAGACACCAAATAAATCACAGAATATCATGAATATAAATAGAATCATGATAATATTTATCAAATGTAATTACACAATAAACACATGAAATATATAATAGGGGAACAAGGGAAATCTCACAAAATTAAAAGTGAGATATGAAATACCTTACCTTGTGTCTGACATGAACCGTTCATTATTTAATATCCTATATTAAAAACTAATGTTAATTTAAAATTTATTCAGAACCGTCTAAAAATTTATGATTTCTTTTCTATTACTTATTAGCACATTACAAACATTACATACCCAATTAAGTTAATAATGGTCATTTTGTTGATAATTGGTACAAGAGTCAAAAGTAAACATCTTAAAATTACATGTTGTCCATGTGGTCAAAAATACTTTATGTCTAGAATAATATTCATGATTTAGACATCATATATATATTATATAACCAGTATATATATGTATTTATAATAGTATATAACATTTGGAGATAAGAACTAGAATTCACGGTTCATGGAGATGGTAAGTTGTACGTACGCATGAACACTACATTCATTTATTGTTCGTATTTTAATTGATTTAATAATAAATGGAAAATAGGTATATTATAAATCCTGTATAATTTCATATATATTTTTAGTATCTCCATACATTTTACATTCCACTTATTTCATAAACGCGTTAAATCACTTTGAAGGGAGGTAGTCTGTACTTCATCAAATGAAATTATCGCATTTACACATTATGGAAACCATAACGGTTTGATATAAATGAAAAATAAGAAGAATATAAAAGGTATAAATATAATATATATAGCATATAATTACAGTTCAATCTTAATGTCCACCATATGAGGCAGTAGTAGATAATTGAACAATCATCGTTTTGTGAGATAGTAGTTCGCCATCCACAAAAACAGTATTTTATTTTCCCATTAGATGGATGTGTGTGTAAGTCTAGATATAATCCATCCCATTAAAACAACCTAGTATATTTATTATATGGGTTTTTTTATAAAATAAGTAATAAAAAGAGTTTAGGGGGTAGTATAAGTAAAATAAAAGAAGAGAGATTTAGAGAAGAAGTTACTTTAAAATTGGGTAACTCCTTTTGGTTTGAATCAAAAAAAATTCATGAGGTGACTTATTATTATGGAAGGGATTATAAGTGGAAGGGAAGGATCTTGAGATATTATTTGGGAAGTGGTTGGATGATCCAAGGGGCTTGAGAGTTGTGAGTAATGGGTTAGAGTTGAGGTCTTTTTATAAGGGGGGGGATGGGCTCTTTAGGAAGGTGTGAAAAATATTATTTTATTCTATAATGATTTTCAGTTTCTAAATGCCCAAAAAATATTAAAGTATAAGATAAGATGACTCATGGTCGAAATAAAATCATCCTATAAGATTTGGATAGGTTTTCGATATTATTTTAATCTTTATGATCTTATTTATTTAAATCATTTATTAATGAGGTAAACACTACAGCGTTATTGTGTCATTAATAATTCAATTTTTTTGATGTCTAAAAATTATTAAAAAAATACCATAATGTAGTAAATATTTTTCAATTTATGATGAATATTTATATACAAATATATCAATTATATAACCCCCATTAAAATTGTTTTATCAAAACAATACATTTTTATGATATTTTTATTTTTACTTTAAATAAAAATGATTAATATCATTATCTTACTGAAGTGGATTTCAAAGGCAAAAAGTCACACCCATGGATTTTCTTTGTTGGACATTACTCATCCAATAATGTTATAACACGTTTTATAGTAATTTTTTATTATTTTAATATTCTTATTACCTTGAATTACCTTATTTAAAATTAATCGCGGTAAATAAAAGTCAAAAGATACTATTCACCAAAAATTATTTTAATCTTATTAAACCAAATTTTTCTTAATAATAACAAAAATGTATATCATATTTTCAAAATTAAATTCACAGATGTTGTAAAATTTCATTTAAAAAGGGTTTGCCATTAAAATGTGGTAAATTTTCATTTTTTTGAAAAATAATTTTTTTTCTGAAACAAAAATGAATTTTTTTCTTATAGTATGTCTAAGAAAAACATAATAAAATGTAAAAATTATATGGAATATATAAAATTCAAAATTATATTAATATTATTCCTAATCACTTTTTGAATGGCTAGTTTGGTAAGTCATGGTGCGCTCTAACTCAGTGTTTCTTATAATGCATCTTATTGAATTACATTGTAGAGATAATGTACGATGAAATCTTGGGGTGTTACAAGAATAATGAATAATATTAAGGGAATAAATGACGATCAAAATATTAAATATAAATAATAACATGTCCTTGAAAAGAATCTATGGATATCATAATTATTAAAATAATTATATAGAAACCAATAACTAATTTCATAATTTTGGAATTCCTTATTTAATACATCATAAACATAATGTTAATGCCTTGTTCCATGTCATATACATAAATGGGTAAGGACTGATGAAAATTCCAACCCAATATTGTATCATGAAATCTATGGATTCATTGAGGGAATATTCTATTCTAAGCCCCACCCATCACATATCAATCCCAAAAAACCATATTATGAATTAAAAATATAACTTAATATACATGCTTTAAATATCTATTTTTATCAATATTAGAGGAACTAGTATACATAATGTGAACACATTCCTCAGTTGAGCTACTCATAAACCCTCTGGTGAAATATGGTGTAACATATCAATTGATTATATCACAGGTAAAGCATAATCACTAATAATTTATATTGATATTGATTAAAATACTTTAAAAATATTAATACAAAATTATTTGGGGAAAATACTCTTTTCACATAGAAATCAATTATTTGATATCTAAGAACATCCCAATTATCACAGAAATAGTTTTCATTAAAAGAATCCATTTAATCATGAATATGAATCTTATATAATTTAGTTTTCATTATGGAGAATTGTTTTCATGGTGTGTATGCAAAAATAATGATTTCAGACATGATTTATATTAAATGTCAAAATAATATCCATATGAAAATGAAAATAAGATTATTTTTATTTTTCTTGTAAAAATTAAATCCAGAAATAAATTTCATATTAAATATATGGGTAATAATATAAAACATTCTTTAATACATTTTAAGCATAATATGGATATGAATGAAATTTATTCTCGATCTTATTGGCAAAAGAATGATTTTATATAAAAATATTATTTATGTATCTTGACTACTAGAAGATGGATCAATGAAAGGAAAACATAAACTATATATATATAACTTGATGGTAATAAAATAATGTGTGTTTAATATAGAAATATATAATAATTATCCTAGTGGATACATAACTACAATCAATATCGAGTAATTATGAGATTATAAAATAAACCTTCACTAAGATCGTATCATTGATATAAGAATAAATCATGTAAGTTATTATGATCAATATATATAAATATTAAAAAAAATGAAAAAATAGATTTCATTTCATACACTATCAAGACATAACATAGTTAATTAAGTAGAATTATATCCCATAGAAGGGAAATTGAGTTATGAAACCCATTAACTCAGGTATATCTTGCATCATAATTTCCACTATATTCATATATATTAATCATATATTTATTATAATTATATAATAGAATCATATCAATAATAAAAATATTATACATCTTCCAGTTAAATTAATTTAACTTGTATTTATTAATAAAAACTAGTCGTTGTTGAGTTTTAACTGCTTATAATTTTATGGATGTCTCGGTCTTTATGTTCCATTAATTATAAAAATGATAATGAATACATAATCTATATAATTATATTAAGTATGTAAAATTAATTTAAACTTATAAAATTAATATTTATTATTATCCATGTAAATGAACAACAGACAAATCGATTCATTGGGGTGGTAGTATTGACATACACATGAGTGATGTTATTGTTTTCCAACAGATTGAAAGATATGAATGTAGATATGAATTGAAAATTTAATCATATAAATTATTAAATATATATCAAATATATTCATTATTTATTTTTCTATCTATCCATGTAATGTGGTGATAAAATATGAATTATACTCCAATGTTGAAACAGTATGCCAAGTCATGTTTTCACCTTTCATTGGATGGAAATGATATTAAAAAAGTCTGTCACAAAATTATAACAACTTCTAAGTATATTTATGATATATGAGTTATTATTTTAGTATAGGTATAAAAATTAAGAGGAAGTATGAGAAGATGAAAATTTGAAAGAGTTTGTGAAGATGATTACTTTTTCTTCATTATAATTTTATTATATTCCCCATAATGGACCCTTGGAATGGTCTTTTAAGTAGAAAAATTACTCCAAATAGTATGTAGATGTTTTTAGAATTTAAAATTGTTTGGATAGGTTGAGATAGATCGCTCAATGTGGTGTGAAGAATTGAGAAAAAGGGGTTTCCATTTGTAATGGAGGGAAAGAACACACATGTAATTTCAAAAAGATCCAAATATAATTAGATAAAAAAATATATGGTTGAAAAATCCCCATAAAATGAAATGTGGAATTGTTTTTATATATTTGTATCTTATCTATTAGATTAACACGTTTATCAAAATATTTTAATGATGAATATAGAAAACAAATTACATCTTTAAGGGTTAAAAATATTATTATTGGTATCCAATTTTTTTGTATATGTTTGTAATCATCATTTTCTTGTTTACATATTTTTATGGTTTTTAAATAATATAAAAAAATATTTTTACCATAAAATATTATCAATGTCTTTTGAAGGACTATTAAAATAATATGACATTGAAAAAACATGATAGTAATATAATATGAATATATAATTTTAACACATAACTTATATATTATTTTTATTCTATAAAATTGGTGGAATATAAAAATTCACCAAATTTATCTTACTTTATATATTATTTAAGTTATTTTTTTATTGTCTATGAATTCTATATAGGAGTTTTATATATATTAATGGTTAATATTTACAAAAAATTAGAAATAAATTACCCTTATAACATAAATTAACACTGAACCAACAATTAAAATCCAAAAATATCATTTATATATCCTTATGTAAAAATTGTAGAGATTTTAAACTCAAGGGAGTTTTTTTTTCAATTTAAATTTCATTAAATTAATATAAAGGTGAAAATAAATGAAAAATATTACTAAGTAGAAATAAAGTGTAAACAATTATGGAAATATTCGAATTACACACATCAAATTTTATAGAAAAATGTTTTGAATTTATTTAGAGACCATTCTCACAGCTCCAACACCATTTAACATATATTTCCTTATCATGGTGAAAAATGTTTACCAAAATTACTATTCAAAATAAAAAAAATAAAATACTCATATTTACTAAAATTAGACTTAGTAAATTAAAATATTGAATCCACTTGTCAAACAAAAATAAATTGAAAAAATAATATTCGATAACAATGACCAACATAAAAAAACATTTTTTTCAGGAAGATTGCATTTTAAGATAAAATTTATTATTCCAAAGTTAACAGTAAAATTGAATCAAATGAATAGAATTGAATTATATATAATAAAAAATAAATTATTATAATTTGATTTTTTTTTCCTATCTGTAAATGATGGAAAAAAAATTATATTATAACAACATTTTTTAGGATTCAAACCAAAAAAATATTTTTTTGTAAAAGAACAAATATTCACCATTAACTAATCTTTAATTTTTTTTAATAATTTTATACTTTTATGAAATAATATTTATAAATTTTCTATTAAATCATCATAATAATAACTCAAAAAAAATCAATAAAAACCATTTCTTAAGTAAAATTATTATTAAGAATAAAATAGCTTCATAGAAAATTGATCTAATATATCCTATGAATTAATACATACATTTGAATCATGTATGTCCTTTATCTATATTTCATTATGTGGTTAATCATATTAATACCTTCTAATTAATTGGCTTGGTTATAATAGTTATATATAAATAATAATATTTCAGGGTTCTTTTATGATTAGTGTTTAATGTTATATATTCTATTGAACATGGTGTTCTTTAGAATCTTCGGGTTCCCCATTCTTCGATCATCAATAAATTACTCTCATTAAATTTTAATTTTTCGATGATATTTAATGGTTTAACATTAAATATAACATTTTTGGAATCCCATATCACAAAAGGGGGAATACAACATCAGTTTAAAAAGTGAAATAAAATTTAAAAGGTATTATAGAATAATGAAAATCTACGTTTATATAATGGAGAAAAATAGTGGGAAATGAATTTATAGACATGAAAGAAAATTAAATTCCAAATAATTATTGGTAGTGGCAAAGAAATTTTATCACAAGAAATTTATTTTCATGATAATGATAAAGACTAAAAAATCTTAAATAAAAAATATGTGAAAAGACTATCGATTCCTCAATATTGAATTTAATAGGAACAATTTTTTTCATGATCCCTTTGCTAGAGTTGATTAATTTTTTTACCATTTAGATAGATAACATAATGAAATATACTTAAATGAAATATATATTTTCATCATATAAATAATTTTCCCCAAATTTTCTTCATTTACATCCAAACATGTGTATTGAAGATGAAATATTTATACCACATGAAATCAATTCAACTTCTATGGGAATACTTGTTCCAATAAAAGATAAAATGTTATTCCAACCATGATTAAAAATAAACAAATATTTAATTGGTTACTGCAATGTAGTAAAATATCGAAATTTTATATACCTTCTTGTAAATTAATAATACACTTTACATTAAAATTTTCCAAACAAACCCAAAGGATCAATTTAGACAACTACACTAATAATAACCTGAAATTACAAGGTACCTAAATTCTATAAACAATAATTAATGTTTTAATAGTAAATATTACTCAACCATTTTAACATACATCCCTAAAAATTTAATTCCATTATTCAAAAAAATAATTCTTATAAAATAGTAGGATAAACATAAAGGTAACATATTACTCACCTTTTGAAGTATACCCAAATATATCATAAATCTCAATATAATCACATGAATTAGTGAAATTCACACCAAAATATCATGATTCAAATTTATATACTAACTATAATTTTAACCCCTCTCTTAAGCATAAATTGTTTGAAAATAAAACCACGTTAATTTATAACTTTTTAACCATAATGGTTATCTATATCCCACTATCTAGTAGAAAATAATTAACACAATAAAAAATAATAAACTAAACCAAATGGTTATCTAAACATGAATAGTGGATTATTCCTAAAACCCATTAAAAGACTCAAATCTATTAAAAATCACATTTCTAAAAACTGTAAAACGAGGCTCTATGCCAATGAACTTATTAATAACTTCATCTTATAAACCCATGATGGTATAAAAAATTTATTAGTTAACCAAAAATGGAAATATATAATATGAAAAATATTAACACCTTATATATTTCATAAAATAAAATTATATTCTATTTTCATAAATCCAGAAATTTAATTAAAATCGTCAAATATTACAAAAATCACGATGTCATTAAATTCCTAACCAATTTTCAAGGTCACCTATAGTATCCCACATATTCAACCATGTCAATAATATCTACACTCCAACTTAAAATTATCACATAATAGTAATTTAATTTTCATGGATATCGGTAGCATTCAAAATATGTTTCAAAATACTAAAGGAAAAACTACTATGGAATAATTATTCGATGTTTGAACATTATTATATATAGAATATCATGGATATATCACTTAATGAAATTAAATTATATAATATTAATACATAAAAAACATTAATAATTACCCTTTAAGGATTGGAATAACATAGGTCTATCCTTGGTATATGAGTTGACCCATATATGAGACAATTTTCATAGATAATTCCCAAATTCACTAAATATAATACATTGACATATAACTAGTACCTTGTGATGAACGGCATATCCCTCTATCTAAATCTTTTTTTCTATTACAATTCATTGACATATATTCAAATCTATTCCAAAAATATATCAATTTATCATTTTTTGGGATATTATTTGGGATGTCTATTTAAACATTTATAACATTATGGAAATTGTTATTTATTTCTTCCTTTTTCATCACCTCCTGATTAATCACCAAACACAATTCATATCTTCATTAGTGAGTCTTTGTGTTTATTAAGGCACATATTGGTAGTCATATATTATAATAACTAATTAGGCATAATCACAATATCATTCCATCCATTCATCATCCAATTTTTTTGTTCATAATCAACTCATTATCCATTACAGTCAATGTTAACATGATTCATCTAGGTTTTATCCATTTATTAAATCCAAAAGTCAATGTATGAGAAAAAATACTAATAGTGTGAATCCACATAATCATGATAATAATTTATAGGATTTTTAATACATTATAACCCATTTTAAATCTAAGAACATTAGGTTTACCCTGGGTATTTCATGGTCAACATCTAAACAAATATTTAATAATGAATCATCAAAAAAAGTGAATTAACCTAAGAATATCCAAGAGAGAATTCAAAAAGGTAAAAAGTAAGGTAAAAATCATCAAGAAATTAAATGATGGTAAAATATTTTTTTCCATGCTTTTTAGGGTTATTAGCCCAACATGAATATATTTCTAAACCACATCCACATGTTGTAACGACCTAATTTTAATTACTAAAAATTCATCTTAATCTAATAAAATTACTTATTATATAAAATCATTATATAAAACAAATTTATTTACATGGTATTATTTTTTTAGATTTCAAGATAACGTTATGAATTGTTACCAATGCTAATATAGTTTTTGAATAGTGATAAAATTATTAGAATAAATAATGGGATTAAAAAATCATATTTAATCAGAAAAAGGAAGCGACGGACTTATCCAGTAGATTTGTTTCATATAAAGCCAATTTTTTTGGGGCTCGGAAAGTAGGTAGTGTCACTATGATTCTCTCTTGACCAATCCCAAGACTAGCTTAAACATGTTATGCTTGAACAGAATCTCCAATGGGATAAGTGGATGTTAATTGGGATTATCACCCAAGTGATATTATCCGAACCTCTAGAAGATTATGTCACCTTCTCACACTTTACCCTTAAGAATTATGTATCTTTTTATAATGGGTTATGTTACAACACCTTACCCATATTTTTCTGTTCATTATTTTTGTTTATAGTATATACATTCATGTTATTATTATTAATTTTTAAATTGTTTTTGAAGAAAAAATATTATTTTAGATAACATGTGACTAAGAAATCTATTTTGATGAAATAATTGATTTTTTAATTGAACAGTATTTTAATATAATATTAGCACAAAATATCTTTTTAAAAAATGTAAAAAAATGTAATATATTTATACAATTATAATTTTTATTATGGTTTGAAAGTTGTTTTGTCAAAACCGTTGAATTTACAATAAATTACATTTTTTATTTTAAAAGTGAAAGTTTTCATAATTATTAAACTATTTAGATAAAATGATTATTATTTTTTGATTCAGGATGTCAAAATTATCTAATGGTGTTTTTTTCATAATTTTCTAAGACATTTGATTTTTTGAATAAAAATTATATACCATTTAAATATATAATGTGTTTTATGACATCATAATTACCCAATAGTGGTGAAATAATATACTATAAAAGGTATATTCAGTTCATATATGTTTTAGATTTAATATGAAGTGATTTTATATTTGTTTAATTTGTTTTACAATTCCATAGTGGACCCTCCATGATTTATAATATATTTTATCATTTTAAAATGATTTCCTTGACATTGTGACACACCTCCACATAATAAATCCTAATATTTTAATAAGTTATACCATTGCCTATATAAAAATACATTTTTCACTCCCCTATGGCACAAACCATTAGAAAAAACCATGTGATGTTCTGTAGTTTTGATTAGTTTAATGTGTGGTGTCCAAAAACTAAATATTAAATAATTTCCTATCATTTACTACATAAACCCACACAATCTCCAATCCATATTCCCTAAACCCTTTTTGAGCTCTACCAACCCTGACCTACTCTATATATAAAACTCCCATGGCACCAAAATCTCCTAAGAAGCCTCTCCCAAGACATTGGTATCAGACTTCCATGTAAGGGATCCTAACTTTCTTTCATTCTTTATTTATGACAAAGTATCCATATATTATTATGCCATTTTATTTTCAATTAAAAATGTTGTGGTATTATATCTAACCCCTCTTATACTTCCCTCCTTTTGTTTGAATGATGATATACCCCTTTCTCTCTCATTAATGCCTCCCTTGTACACCTGTTATGTAGTACCCCCTGTTTGAGGTATGTGTCCTTTTATTATGCATTTATATTGCTTTAAAGTTCCTAAGATGAGTTGGTAAGAGGTTGGGATAGTTTAGAATGGGTTTGGATTAGTTTGAGGGCTTTAAAAGGGTGAACAGTTTGAGCACGGTTAGTGGAAATCGTGTAGATTCCCCAGGAAACTATGCAAGGGAGATAGTAGGCTTCGCACGGCCTGTGCACGGTTTGCCAAACTGTGTGTGGAAACCATGTAGATCCTTTCTTCCGAGGCAGTAGCGTACACACGGTTACCGCATGGTTTGCCAAACCATGCGGGCTAACCGCGCGACCACTTGAAAATAGGGTTATATGTTCCGATCTCCCTCGGGTTTAACCTATTTCTCTCCAATCTTCATCCAACTCGAGCATCACTCGGGATTTTGTGTTCTCAGGGGTTAAGGGTTCTCTCCCACTTGATTTGGAAGCTTTTCAAAAGGGTTTCAAGGTGGTTTTAAGGTGTTTTCTCCCGTGAAAGGCGATCTAGAGAGGTTTCGGTGGTGCACTCGCCGGATTTGAGGTGTGGTGGCTTATGGTTCGATTTCTCAAGAACCATAAAGGTATGCTACTTCCCTCTCGACTCCACTTGGTTAGAACTAGTGGTTCCATGTTAAAATTAATAGTTGTGTTGATAAATTAAATTGGAATTTTTATGATAAATTGGTTGGAAATCCCTTGGGTGATATTTTGGGGATTTTTTGGGAAAATGGTGTTTTAGGGTGAAATTCTATTCTTGTGGATTTTAAAATGAATATTTTAATATGGAATGATATGGTTTATTTTTGAAAATTATTGATGGAAATGGTTTTCAATATAAGGTTGGTTTTATTGAAATGTTGTCTGGCATGGAAAATGGTTTTTATTAAATGGGTGATTTATTGATGTTGATGGATATGTATTGGAATTGGTTGATTGCATGTAGTTGTGACCTTGGTTGGTTATATGATTGGATTTAGCTTGCTTGAATGTTATTTGGAAGAGGCAAGAAGTACCACTACAATACAAGATGGATAGTGGATGGAAGGGCCACCATCAATGGTAAGTGGATGGGAAGTGCCGCTTAGCGTGAATGGGTGAACAGGTTGGACGGAAGCTCCACCGTTTGGTTGTTTTGTTCTTTTGGTTGGTTGTGGTGCATTGATTTGCAAGATAGAAGTTGTTGTGATAATGTGTAAATGATGAGATGACTTGTGGAATGTTTGGTTGGATTTCCCTTTTTTACTTAGTTTGGATGTGATGACTTCCTAAAGGAAATATTTGTCTTATTGAAATGGTTGCAGTTGTGATATAATTTATATAAACTGTTTTATATAAATGTTCTAATGGTTTTATCCTAGTGGCGTGTGTAGGGAAGTCATTTGGGGAAATACTACTGATTTTTAGTACTCATCACCTGCTTTGGCACTATGGTGTCTTTGCAGATGTTGTGTACTGTGACGTGGGAAAAGGTAAGGCATTACCCACCTTTAGTGGACCATTATGGTCCCTTGGTGGAGCATGGAGAATAGAGCTTGGTGTGGAGCTATAGTGGTGTCATGGATTCTGGTGTTTGGTTGTTTTGTTTCCGCAGTGTACTTTGATGTTGTGTGGACATGTCTATTTGTATTGGTTTTGAGTTGTGTTGTGGAACAACTTGATTACCTATTGGGAATGCATGTTTGGGTAATTGAATTGACATGCATCATATAGTGGCTTTTAGTGGATGGTTTGGTTGGTTTTGACTTAAGGTAAAATCGTTCCCCAACATGATCTTAAATCCCTCAACATTCATTGCCAGCCTTTGGCATCTTGGGAACGTCGCTTAAGGCCAAGTAGCCCTCACTGCCTCCTCAATCTAATGAGGTAGCGACGGGGTGTTACAAGTGGTATCAGTTTGTTAGGTCCATTGGAGTTGATTTTCAGATTTTTTGTTGACATTAATTGTGTTACATTCCATTAGTTGGGATGGTAGAAAGGCCTAGGAATGTTAGAACATGGAATTTATAGCATAAAAGGACGCAGATAACCATTTTTTTCTGAAATTCAAGTTACCAGGGAGTTGGGTACATAAGTGTTTTGGAGACACTTATAGGCATTGGAAATCTGATTGTCGTGGGTGTAGCCAATGAGATGTTCATGGAATATAAGGTAGAAATGTCTTCCCTCTAGGATGGATATTTCATTGGGGTATAATGATTTATGATGTGATATAAATGTGTGAAATTCTAATGTGAATAAATTGGTATTTTGAAAATGGTATGATTTTCAAAATTGTGAAACATGGGAAATGTGAACTTCTAGAAAGCCTTGTTGTGAATGTGTTCTGTAATGTGATTTGAAATGGGATTTCGTGATGTCTATTGAAGTGAGACTCATGGTTGTTTGTTTTCCATTTATAGAAATCACACCGAGTAGGCATCGTAGAGACCAACCAGAGGAGGCTGCTGAGAATGTGGTAGCACCTGAGCCTCAGGTGAACCAGTAGTTAGTGCAAAGCATAGTACAAGCTTTCCAAGCTATTGGAAGTGGAAATAAAATGGATGAACCAAGGAATGTGGATCATGTAGATCAGTTTCAAAATATGAATCCACCCATCTTCAGGGGTGATTCAGAGTCGGAGAGGGAAGAAGCATGGTTGAATAAAATGAACAAGATATTCGTGTTCTTGGGAACACCGGTAGAGTTAAAAGTGAAGTTGGATACATATATGTTGGAAAATCTTTCCCTTCAGTGGTGGGAGTTGGTAGTCCAAGATAAGACTGACCAAGGTATGATGTGTGAAGGCTTTGAAGAATTTTTTAACAAACAATTCAACCCACATATGTTCAGAATTCAACGTACGACTGATTTCTTCAGTTTGAAGAAAGAGCATATGTCTGTGACTGAGTATGAATCTATGTTCATGAACATAGTGTTGTTTTCACCTGAGATGGTGGATAGCACGTTGTTGAAGGAAAGGATCTTTGAAGCAGGGTTATGGAATGAAATCTGTTCAAATATAGTAGTGTTGTGTATAGCTGATTACACAGATATGGTGAATAGAGCCTCGTTGATAAGCGGGCTTTGTTGGGGACTCCAGGTGGGGGAATCATGGTGTCACCCATGGGGAATAGTGGGAACTGTAATTTTGGTTTCAAGAGAAGGATGGACACTTATTCCCATAGCAGGAATATGGCATATATTCTGACGGAAGGATCAGTAAATCATCCTCTGAAGCCCCAGATCAAGCCGGGATGTTTTCAGTTTGGTTCTACGAGTCACATCAAGCGGGATTGTATGGAACAACCTTGATCATCTCATAATTTTATGTATATGGGGAATCTATAGCGTTATTGTCAGAATTCTCCATGGTTGGGTGCATGTGACACTCCTCAGGGATTGAATACATCATATTCTTCGACGGGATGGGTACAACATCACACCCCTCATCAGTAGAGTAAAGTTGGTCATGGTGATTCTCGGAATACCACGACACCTTAGCAGATAAATAAAGAGAAGAGTGTGGAAAACAAAACATGTGTTCGTAGCTAAGCAGGTTGTGGTGGATGATCAGTAGAGACCATCCACAGTGCAAGGTACTATTATTTTAAATTCTACCTTGATGCAAGTGTTGTTTGATATGGGTGCTTTACACTCTTTCATGGATGCACATATGGTTGATTTGATGGGTTTAAGGGTATAAGTGTTGCCCTCGGTTTTGAAACATTAAACTCCTCTGGGTCGAAGAGAGTGTCGAGCCTTCTTGTGTAGAGAATGTTGTATCATTGTGGGCGAGGATGAGATAGTGTAGAATTTCTCAATACGTGAGATGGATGGGTACGATGTAATCCTGGGAATGGATTAGCTGGTGGCGTTTAAGGTTCACATTGATTGTGATGCACGAACAGTGGATTTTACGACACACGATGGTGTTAGAAATCTCTTTAGAGGAGAGAAGAATGAAAGGCAGTGTGCAACGAGTTTGTTGGCACCAGCAGTGGGTACATTATTGTATCGTTTGGAGGAGTTGTCATTGGAATCAGTAGAGGGTGTTGAAAAGAGTGTTCCTCCGGCAGTGGTGCATCAGTTCATGGATGTTTTTCCTGAATAATTCTCTTTGATACATCCCGTAAGAGAAGCGGAGTTTACAATTGATCTCATTCTAGGGGCTATTCCTATCTCAATTTTGTCTTACCGGATGGCACTATTTGAATTCCGGGAATTTAAAATCCAGTTGGAAGAGCTAGAAAAAAAAGGGTTTATCTTTCCTGGAATGTCTTTGTGGGCAGCACCAGTGTTGTTTGTGAAAAGTGGATGGAACTTTGAGGCTATGTGTAAATTATCGTAAACTATACCAAGTTACGATAAAGAATAGATATCCACTTCCAAAAATTGATGATTTTTTCGACCAGTTGAGGGTATCCTAGTGGTTCTCAAAGATTTACCTAAGTTCGGGATATCATCAATTGCGGGTGAGGAAGGAAGATATTCCTAAAACAGTTTTCAGAAGTAGATATGGACATTATGAATATGTGGATATACCCTTTTGTCTAACAAATGCTCCAACAGTGTTTATGGAATTAATGAATCAGATATTTCAGATATATCCAGATTTATTTGTGGTGGTGTTTGTTGATGATATTCAGGTGTATTCAAAGATAAGGGTGGAGCATGAGCAGCACTTGGTGATAGTGTTAGGGATATTGAGGGATCATCAGTTGTATGCCAAATTGTCAAAGTGTGAATTTTGGATACAAGAATTTGGTTTTCTTGGCCATGTGATTTCTGAATGGGGTGTTTCATTGGATCTGGAAAAGATAGAGGTCGTTATCTCGTGGAAACCGCCAAAGAATGCATTTGATATATGATGTCTTCTTGGTCTAGCTGGGTAATATCGATATTTGTTCTTGATATTTCACATTTGGCTTCGCCGATGATAGCTTTGACAAAAAATAATGTTCCATTCCAGTGGAATGAACAGTGTCAGCAGTGTTTGAAAGAGCTAAAGGGTCGTCTTACATCAACACCAATCTTGGTTTTTCCAGAATCAGGAAAAGGTTACGTGGTGTAATGTGATGCATCGGGATTAGGGTTGGGGTTCATTCTCAGGCAAGGGAATCATGTGGTTGGATATGGCTCAAGGTAGTTGAGATGAGAGTGCTTGTGAAGAACTACCCAACTCATGATTTGGAGTTGGCAGTAGTGGTCCATGCTTTGAAAGTGTGGCATCATTATCTCTTTGGTGAGAAATTAATGGTATATATAGATCATAAGTGCTTGAAACACATTTTTTCACAATGGGATTTGAACTTGAGGAAAAGGAGATGGATGAAATATCTCCAGATGTCTGATTTTGACTTAATTTACTCACCGGGTAAGGGAAATTTGGTGGAGGATTCATTAAGTAGAAAATCATATGCTCAGGTGGTAAAACAGGCATCAGACCAGTGGTAGTTAATGTTGGTTATAGCTGATATGTAGTTGGAATGCGAGGACCAGGGTGATAGAACAATCTTCTTTCTAGTTATGTTGATTCATTACTTGGTTGGCCTGGTTAGAGAGGCACATATATCTGATTCCGAGCGTGCGACCATGGGGTCGAGACTCATCGGTGGGGAGACCATTGAGGTTGGAAACTGAATGGAGATTCAGTTTTGTGTTTTTAGAATCGGATGGTTGTAATAGATTCTTTACATGGGGATCTTCTTAGGGCGTATCATCATTACATGTGGGATGTTCATCCTAGAATTCAGAAAATGTATAAAGCATTGAAACCACAGTTCTGGGGGGCGAGAATGAAAATAAGTGTGGCTGAGTTTGTTCCAAGATGCTTGACTTGTTAGCAGGTCAAGGAAGAGCATCAGAGACCAGTAAGAATGTTGCAGCCCTTACCAATCCCTGTTTGGAAGTGGGAGCAGATAGCGATGGATTTTGTCACAGGTCTCCCAAGAACAGCCAGAAAACATGATGCCATTTGGTTGATAGTGGATCATCTAACAAAGTCGGCCCATTTCATCCTCATTCGTGAATCTCATACGGTGGATGATCTGTCCAAAATCAATATCCAAGAGGTTGTAAAGAGGAATGGTGTTCTAGTTTCGATTGTATTAGATAGAGATCTGAGGTTTACATCTCGTTTCTGGATATTCTTATAGCAAGACCTTGGAATGCAGTTGACGATGAGTACGACGTATCACCCCTAGATGGATGGTCAATCCGAGAGGATGATACAAACTATGTAGGATATGTTGTGGGCTTGTGTCATGGATTTTGGAGGCTTGTGGGAGGAGAAATTTTAGTTGGTTGAGTTCTCGTACAACAACACTTATAAGGTATCCATACAAATGGATCTGTTTGAAGCATTGTATGGGCAGCCATGTCATTCTCCACTATGTTGGGTGGAAACGGGTGAGTCCTCAATGGTTGGACCGAGCCTTGTCCAGGAGACTACGGAGAAGATCAAGTTGATCAGAAAGAGAATGGAGATGGCTCAATGTCGTCAGAAATTGTATGTGGATCATCGTCGATGGTCGTTATCATTCAAGTAGAGTGAACATGTGTTCTTGAGGATCTTTCCTAGGTTGGGACATCATTGGTTTGGGAAGCAGGGAACGTTATCTCTGAGGTATATTGGGCCTTTTGAGATTCTTGAGTGGGTTGGTGAGGTGGATTATCTTTTGGATTTTCCACTTATGTTCAGTATGGTGCACAATGTGTTTCATGTGTTGCAGTTGAAAAATTATCAGCCGGATCATGACCTTGTGATTCGATGGGATCATGTTGGGCTAGAACCGGATGCTTCATTGGTGCACGTTCTAGTGTGGGTTGTGCATAGGCAAGAGAATGTCTTGAATGGTAAAAGCATTGGTTTTGTTCATGTTTTGTGGAAGCATGGTCTGATTCAAGAGAAGACATGGGAGTGGGAGAAAGGGATGGTCGAGCAGTGGCCCACTCTCTTTCAGCTAAGGGCAGGTTCACTACATTCTGAGGACAGAATGTCCAATGGTGGGGAGAATTTAGTACCCCTAATTTGAGGTATGTGGCCTTTTTTATGCATTTTTATGGGATTAAAATGTATAAGATGACTTTGGAAGAGGTTGGGAGAGTTTGAAATGGTTTTGGATGAGTTTGGAGGCCTTTAAAGGGGTTCACGGTTTGAGAACAGTTAGTGGAAACCGTGCGGATTCCCCATGGAACCATGAAAGGGAGACAGCAGGCTTCGCACAGCCTTCCATGGATTTCCAAACTATGTGAGGAAACTGTGTGGACCCTCACTCCCGAGGAAGTAGCGTGCACATGGTTAGCGCACGGTTTTCCAAACCATGCGGGAAAACAGTGCGACCACTTAAAAATAGGTTTATAAGTTCCGAGCTCCCTCAGGCTTAACCTATTTCACTCCAATATTCCTCCCACTCACGCCTCACTCAATATTTTGGGTTCTCAGGGGTTAAGGGTGCTCTCCCACTCGATTTTGAAGCATTTCAAAGGAGTTTCAATGCGGTTTAAAGGTGGTTTCTCCTAGGAAAGGGGATCTAGAGAGTTTTCAATGGTGCGTTCGCCATATTTGAGGTGCAGTGGCTTGTGGGTCGATTTTATGGGAACTGTAAATGTAGGTGGATTCTTTCTCAACTCCACTTGGTTAGAAATAGTGGTTCTTTGTTATAATTAATATTTGTGCTTAAAAATTAATTGTGAATTGTTATGATAATTTTGTTGGAAATCCCTTGGGTGATGGTTTGGTGATTTTTTGGGAAAAAGGTGTTTTATGGTGAAATGCTATTATTGTGGATTTTAAAATGATGATTTTAAAATGGGATGATATGGTTGATTTGTGAAAATGATTGATGAAATGGTTTTTCAATAAAAGGTTGATTTTATTTATATTTTGTCTGTCATGGAATATGGTTTTCAATAAATGGTTGATTTATTGAAGTGGATGGATATGCAATGTAATTGGTTGATTGCATGTGGTTGTGACTGTGGTTGGTTATATGCTTGGATTTTGCTTGCTTGAATGTTATGTGGAAGTGGAAAGAAGCACCACTATAAAAGGGGATGGATAGTGGACGGAAGGGCCACAATCAATGGTAAGAGGACGGGAAGTTCCGCTTAGTGTGAATAGGTGATTGGGTTGGATGGAAGATCCACTGTTTGGTTGTTTGGTTGTGTTGGTTGGTTATGGTGCATTGCTTTGCAAGAAGGAAGTTATTGTGCTAATGTGTAAATGATGAGATGGCTTGTGCCATGATTGGTTGTCTTTCCATTTGTTTCTTAGTTTTGGTTTGATGACATGGTAAGGGAAATGTTTGGCTTATAAAAATTGGTTCACTTGGGATTTAATTTATATAAACTCTTTTATATAAATGTGCTAAAGGTTTTATCCTAGTGGAATCTTTAGGGAAGTCATTTGGGGAAATCCTACTTAGTTTTAGTACTCACCTCATGCTTTGGCACTATGGTGTCTTTGCAGATGTCGTGTATCATGATGTGGGTAAATGTAAGTAATCACCCTCCTTTAGTGGAGCATTGTGATCCCTTGGTGGAGCTTGGAGCTTGGATCATTATGTGGAGATATGGTGGTGTCATGGCTTGTGGTGTTTGATTGTTTAGTTTCCGCAATGTACTCTGATGTTGTGTGTTCATGTCTAGTTGTATTGGTTTTGAGTTTTTTTGTGGAACAACTTGGTTGTATTTTGGGAATGCATGGTTGGGTAATTGAATTGACATGCATCATATAGTGGCTATTAGTGGATGGTTTGGTTGGTTTTGACTGAAGATAAAATCATTCCCCCACATGATCTTGAAGCCCCCGACATTAATTTCTAGCTTTTGGTGTCTTGGGAACTTCGCATAAGGTCAATTATCCCTCACCACCTCCTCAAGACAATGAGGTAGGGGTGGGGTGTTACATGTTACCATGCAGATATTCTGTATGGGATTTCACTCTCTTCATTCACATTCAAGAAGTTATTTTATATTATTCATCTAAATTCCATCAAATATGTTGTGTTATTATGTTCCATGAACCCCTTACATTCAATTTCATGTATAAATTATGAGATAACCCTTTCTCTCTCATTAACACATTTTACGATTTCTATTTGACATCGTTATGCTGCCGAAGTTACACCCAAATATCCCATGCCAAAATCATCATGTAATTGAATACAATAACATTTTCTCTATAAAGGGTATTCACCTTTATTCACACGTATTTTTTTGATTTAGGACTTATATATTTTTAATCTACAACTCATATTCATGGAATAAATTATTATGTTTAATGAATCAATGTTGTACGATCCATGTTGCACACATATATATGAAATGAATTGTTTATAAATAGTTTATCCTGACAACGCTCTAATGCATTGTGTAAATATTAGTATCAATATTCATAAAGTGAAATGAGTCTTTAATCATTATAATTTAAGTGAAATGATGATTTACTCATGCTCTATGTGTAATGATACATGGATCATGGTAATATCATGTTAAATTTTTTCCACATTTCAATGTTTTGATATACACGCTATATCATGAATGTATGTTCATGTTTCTATGATGGTCTATTTATATTCCTATTTCCTAAAATGTATTTTATTTTTCATGTTATTACTTTTTTACCCCCTTACTGGGCTTTATAGATAACCCTTCTCTTAATCATGTCCTCAGGTTATCCCATGAAATGCTCAGTACGAAGGAATTTTATGGTCATGTAAAATAAGTTTTCATTAAAGATATTTTATTTTATGTTATAATTTGTTATTTAATGATCCAAATTTCCCAATACACAGGACCCCTCGATCATCATATTTGTCTTAGGTGAATATTTATGTAATAATTAATGTTTATGTCTGTATTAAAGAATATGGTTGTTATATTTGGTATCAGAGGATATCATTAGATATTTTTGGAATTAGAACTAGAAAAACCTAGGGAACTCCTTTGGGAGAAGACTAAGTATAATAAAAAAATCCATAAAATTTGGTTAGTATATAGTAGGGGTTTTATCAAGAAAATATATCATTTTCTAGATACAAACAATTAGAGGTGGATCTGGAACATATGTACATAGGGGTAAAACCTAAAAACACCACTTTGAGCTAGACTCGAATAGGAACTTGTGCACAACAATGGGCCTTGTTGTACTCTTGGTTCGAAACTCCCATAAATATAATATGAAAAATTCATAATCTTTGTATGTACCATATTTAAGGTAAAAATTTCTCTTAATAATATATGTTAGACAATAGATCATGGATTACATATATTGAAGACTATTAATTCATATCCTAATGAAATAGATGTAGTTTTTAAGTTATCCATTAATGTCTATGGATTCCCCATTATGAGTTACCCCTTACATACCATTTATTCCATCCAATGGTTGATAATAGGGGGACATAGGCTGACAATTGATGAAACATTCAATGTTATGAATGATCTGATGACATGACCATTCATATGGGAGTGGGAATCAAAAATATTTTCATGATACACAATATTTTATATGAAGTTTTGAATAGAAATATTGGTCAAGAGGAACGTCTGCCCCCCCCCCATGAAATAACAATACACAATCGAGTGCTTTATGTGATATAGGACTCAAACTCTTAATGGATGGTCTTATCCCTTAATTGATGAACAATGGATCAAATCCATTGAAATTATCTTCTCTATCCATCAATATTTTCAATGGGAGAAGGTTCTTCTAGATACTTAATATATGGAGGGTGAATCTAATCAATAGGGGACATTGATAAAGAATATGAAACCTGAGGAACAGACCAAGACATAAGAATTGAACAATTTATTGTAAATGTTTTTAAAAAAATATTTTCCTCGCACCTTTCGACATAATAAGGAAAGGGACATCATTTCTCTTAAAAAATGAGATGATGAGTCCATTGAAGGATATGAGGAAAACTTCACAAGATTTTCACAATACGCCTCCATATTTTTCATTACCCTAGAATGCAAGGTTGACAACTTCTTTGGTTGGATAAAACCTATCCTATGGAATGACCTAGCGATCTGTGACTTAGATAACTATGAGTAAATTGTCCGATGTGACCTCAGAGTCGAAATGAATATCTACAAATTTTAGGGGTATCATAGGGATATGAAGCTTAAGGTTTACTTTAATTCTAGATGTCTGATGGATAAATACAATGGTGTTAGTAAATTGTATCACACCACTTTCCAAAGGTGCGGAAAACCCCCGCAAAAATTGCCTTAAGGGGAAGAAGATATTCTTTAAGTTTGGAAGAGAAGGGCACCTGGCCTTTAATTTCCGAAAAAGATAAAATTGTTGTTGTGACAGAGGATAAGAATGCTTTGTTATAATCTCAATGCATTTTTCATTTCATCAACTATGAATAATTAGGTCACTTTGCAATCATGTTCCATAAGACAATGGTTTTAGCGGATCCCAACAATCTTAATGGCCGGAAAAGAGATCTTTTTCCATCACTACCACCAAAGAGAACCACGATAAAGAAGTGGTTACTTGTACCCTTCATAATCATTCAATAATAAAAAAATTACATTTTTATTATAGTGATACACATTCTTTTATATCCTAAATGTTTTTTAGAACAATCCCAATATCACCACAAATTATGTAAGTAAAGATATTGGTGTGCAAAAAATGGGGAAATCAGTGTATCCCATGAATTTAACTACTCCCATGTCATAATGTGTGGATTCAACTTCTTGGAAAACCTTATCATACTCCCTCTAGTGTATTTAAATGAAATTCATGGCATGGATTGGCCTTCCCTATATAGAGACAACATAAATTTCATTGATGGGGGAATCACTCTCTATATGGTGAATTGACCCCAGATTATGTACTAGTGCAAGGAATAGGCTAAATTTTCTTTAACATCATCATCTAAAGATTGGATATTACTGCACTATGAGGACATGTAAATTTCTCAGATGATTGAATATAAGGAAGAAACCATCCTTAAAGACATTCTTATTGTGAGAGAATTCACTGAAGTGTTTCCTGTTGAATTTCGTAGTCATCCTCCAAGAAGATATGTGGAATTATCAATTGATCTTATACCTAGGTAATTTAAAATATCCAAGTCTCTATAAAGAATTACTAATGTGGATATTGAAGAGATAATGAAAAAATAAAGGTGAATCCGTATAATTGGTTAATACGCCCATGTGCTTCTTCCTGGGGTGAAATAATCCTCTTCTTCATTAAGAAGGATTGGCCAATGCGCCTTTGCATTGATTATTGTGAGCTCAACAACATCATGATAAAGAACAAATATCCAATTCCATAAATTGATTAATTTTTTGATCAGCTGCGTGGATAACAATACTTATCCTTGGTGGATCTAGGGTCGGGATATTACAATATAAGTTTGATGATAGAGGATATCCCCAAGAATGTTTTTTGCACAAGGTACGGGTACTATAAATTCATAGTAATGACATTTGAACTCACTAATTCTCTAGAAATCTTCATAGACATGAATAATACATTATTCAAATAATACCTCGACAAATTTGTGGTATTCTTTAGAGATGATATTCTAATATACTCCAAAAACAATTAAATGCATTAGGAACATCTAAAAATTGTACTAAAGACATTGTGAAAGGAGAATATCAATGAAACGTACAAAATGTTTGAGTTCTAGATGAAGGAGGTCTCATTCATTGCATATATCATCACATGAAATGAGATATCTATGGGTCCCTCTAATAGAAATGCAATTAAGAGTTGGAAGAGACCAACATCTGTGATGGATATTTGAAACTTCCTTCAGTTAGCTAGATATTATCATCGATTTGTGAGAAATTTCTCAATATTTTCAAACCCTCATACAAAGATAACTCTGAAGGGATTAATGTCTTATTGGAGTGTTAAATGCGAAGATATCTTTTAGGATCTTAAAATAAGGCTTATCATTATGCATGTACTCACACTACTCACAAGTGGATAACTTTTTGTGGTATTTAGTGATACTTCAAAGAAGGGCATGGGATGTGTGTTGATGAAAAATGAAAATTACATTGGCTATACATAAATGTATTTTAATGTTCATGAGAAAAACAATCCAAAACATTATCTGGAGTTGGATTTAGTAATCATTTCTTTATAAATTTTGAAACATTACCTCTTTGGAGAGGAGTGTGAAATATTCATGGATCACAATAGACTCAAGTATGTATGCACACCGAAAGATTTGAATATGTGCCAATGAATATGGTTAGATCTAATCAAAGTCTAGGAATGATCAATCCCTTACTTCCATGGGAAAGCGATCAAGGTGGTAAATGATCTATGTAGAAAGGACCTCGTGATTATATCATTGATGAGAATTTTAAAGGATCCAATATTCTTAGATACGATACAGACATACATGGGAATAATAAAGAAGGGAATATCATCAATCATTTCACAAATTATTATTCAACTGTCTCTTTTGGATAGGTTAAATGATGCTCAAAAATATTATGTGGGATTTCAGAAGAATGTGGAAACTATAATAAATGTGAAATCCTCAAAGTTCAATGTCAATGAAGAAAGAACAATGATATTTGGTCAATATTATGTGTTCTATCAAATCTTGAGTTAAATAAAGAACTTCTTGATGATACACATAGTTTGGAATTCTTAATTCACCTAACAATCAAAAGGATGTATCGAGATTTCCGAGCACATTATTAGTGGGATAACATGAATAAGAAGATCACTGGGAATACATCAACGTGTTTGGTGTGTCAGAAAGTGATGGAAGAAAGGAAAAAGTCTAAGGGGATGATGCAACCATTACAGATAAATACTTATAAATGTGGGAACATCACCATGGAATTTGTCACTAGAAATCGGAAGACATCCAAATTAATCAATGATCTCTGGGATGTTGTGGATCATATTACAAAGACAGCACACTTCATTAAAAATATGAGGATTTCTCAATGGATCAACTGGCACTGATATACATCATATAAGTAGTAAGTCTGCATGGAGTACCTCTATTGACTGTATTTAATTAAGATCCAAGATTCACCTATTAGTTTTGGAGGATCCTCCAACACACTCTAAATACTAAGCTGAACTTCAGTACAATATATGATCCTCAAACTGATGTCCAATCTAAGTGGAATATCCAAACACTTGAGCACATGTTGAGATAATCCCCAATGGACTTCAAAGGAGGATGAGATCAACATATTCCTCTAGTTGAGTTCTCTTAAAAAATAGTTTCCACTAAAGCATCCAAAAGTCTCATTATGAAGACCATTATGAGAAGTGGTGTGGAACACCATCATGTTGGGATGAAGTTTTGGGGCAAAAACTCCTAGGTCCAGAAATTGTCGATGAAATAGTGAAGAAGGTCAAGTCAATCCAGCAGCACATTAATGTTTCTCAGAGTCAACCAAATAGCTATGTTGGTAATATTCAATGATACATAGAGTTTGATTTTTAGGACATGGTATTCCACCGTATATCACCGTGTAAGAGTATTATGAGATTTGAGAAGAAGAGAGAGCTTAGTCAAAGGTATATTGGCCCTTTTGAGATTCCTGATCACATTGGAGTTGTGGCCTATTGACTAGAACTCCCACCAAACCCATCTTAAGTACATCATGTATTACATGTATCACTCTTGATTATGTACATTCCTGACTTATCACATGTACTCAATCCAGAGGTGGTACCATTGGAGAATGACCTCTCCTATGATGATAAGACAATGAAGATCGTATATCATTGAAAAAAAGTTATATAAAATAAGTAAATTCCCCTTGTCCATGTGTTGTGGTGAAACCACATGTTTGAAGAAGAAATGTAGGAAGATAAAGAAGTTATGAAGTAGAGTTGACCTCTTTCATTTTAGTTAGGGAAAAATAAATTTCGAGGGTAAAATTTATTAAGCGAGGAAGATTGTAATGAATGAAACATTTATTAATGAAAATCCTTCTTCATCTAATTAATCATATTATTATGTAAAATTATTTTATAAAACATATGAACTTCATTTGTGTTATGTTTTTTTTATTTTAAAGTATCATTATAGAATTATAACTGTTGATAATATAGTTGTTGAATAGTGATCACATGATTATTATAAATATAGGTCTTTTACAAATCCATTTTACTCAAAAAATGGAAGCGATTGCCTCATCCTGTATAATTTCTCCAAATGAATCTCTTTTGTCAGAGCTCGGAAAGGAGGTAGCATCACCGAGATTCTCTCTTGACCAAACCCAAGCTGAGATTTTACACGTTTTGTTTGAACAGAATCACCTATGGGAGATGTGGATGTTAGTAGAGATTACCAACCGTGTGATGTTATTCAAGAAACAGAATGAGTTTGTCACTATCGCACACCTTACCCTTAGGTATTATATAGGTGTTAAACGGGGTTATGTAATAAGACCTTACCATAATGATTATTTTCATTATTTCAATTAAAATAATATATACTAATGTTATTATTGTTACTTTGTAAATGGTTTTTAAATCACAAATAGTATTTTTAGATAATATTAAAATATGAAATCTATTCTGAAGAATTAATGAATTTTTGAAATAAATAAATTTTTAATAAAATAGTAGTCCTAAATCAATTTTTATTAAATAGAATTTTTCATATAATTTTTATACAATTGTTATTTTTATTATGGTTTGAATGATTTTTTTGTCAAAATCCATGAATTTTCAATAAATGACCTTTCTTAATTTAAAATTCACATATATATAAAATTATTTCAATAAAATGAATATTAATTTTTGATTTAGGAGGTCAGAATTATCTAAAAGTGAATTTTTCAAATAAATTTTAGACAGTGGAATTTTTTGGTAAAATTTAAATACTGTTTAAATGTATAATGTGTTTTATGACATCATAATGAACCAATTGTGATGTAATAGTATAATATAAAAGGTATATTCAGCCAATATATCATTAAAAATTATTATAATGTGATTTTATATTTTTTTGATTTAAGTTTCAATACCATAGTGGACACTCCAATACTTATAAAATATTTCAACAGTTTAAAACGATTTCCCGGACAGTGTGACTCACCTCCACATAATAAGGACATGTATTTTAATAATTTTGGCCATTATCCATAGAAAATAATGTTTTCCACTCCCATTTAAAAAAGGTTAAAACCCATGGGATGTTTCGTGGTTAAGATTAGTTTAATTAGTGGTTTCCAAAACCTAAATTATAACAAATTTCCTTTCATTTACCATATAAACCAACTCAATCTCACGTTACTCATCACTAAACTCATTCAGATATCGACTAAACCCTTCAATACTCTCTCTAGAATCCTCCCAGGGTACCCAAATCTCATAAGAAGACTCTCTCATGCCTCTAGCAGGCATTTTGGTTGACACATCCAATAAAGAGCTCCTCACATTCATTCCTTCTTTGTTTATGTCTATGTTTACTTATATTGTTATTACCATTTATTTTTAATAAAAAATGATATGTTAAGATTTATAACCTCCCCTAAAAATTACTCCTTATGTTTAAAATATGATCTTAGGGTCCTGAAAATCCTCAAAAGAGATTCTACCTGATTCCCCCCAAAGAATTGGGGGAAGGAATGAAGAAAACTCAAAGGATGCACAAGGCTGAACCCGTCTGCAGACTGGTCCAAATGATGACGCCATGTAGATGGTTCCGCGAAGTACCCCCTCCGCAGAATATTGGCATTCTTGGGATGGTGGTGGAGATCATCCACAGGCACGAAGTAGGACGAGCGTTGAATCGGTCCACCGTCACGAACTGCCTCAGCCACGGACCGCCTCAACCGGCCCGGTCCACATCCACTGTCCTTCGTGGAATGGAGGTGGAACCCTCTGTGCCCGCAAAGCACTCCCCAAGCCCGTTTTGTTCATGGGGGGATGCGCTCAATGCCCCCACATGTTTCTGATTTATTGGGTCATCCGTGAATCAGGTTTTCGGTCATGGGACTCCACAAAAGGTGCCTCATGACCATAGATACATCCTTTTCCCTACTCTCTAAAAGTAGATTGAGGGGAAGAGAAAAAAGGGGAATCATATGGAGATAAATCAGAGTCGAGTGAAAGGATTTTGAAGGAAGCCTTAGGATTTCTCAAACAAAAAAGGTCCAGTTCACGAACCAGAGTAGGTATGAACCTAGGAACAAATGAATAAGGAACCGGAGAACGCATAATAACTTGGCAAACCTCGAACATAAAATCAAAAAGAAAAGAAAATCGAAAACCATGGCCCCTTCGTGGATTCACTTCCTGCGGACCAGGGAGTTTATGCCCCTTTTCCGATCCGTCACACCGCACAGCACCCTCCTACGCGAGCAAAGCCCTGACCGACAAACCCCTAACTGGCACCGCCCTTGGCCGCCGCTGCTCAAGTGGAACCCTCCGCAAACCACCTTGATACCCGGATCAAACCCAATGTCGCGAACCACTTTGGTTCGCAGGATTCCCATCATTCCACGGACCTCCCTAGTTCGCAGACAGCTTCTCCAGTAGCGTAGCACCTCCCTACGTGAAGGGAACCACCACTCATATTCCCGTGTGACCCACCAAATAATTTTGCATTCCCATTCCCCAAGCAAGATAAAATCCTTTCAATCTGGGATGATCCTCTGTGACTCCCTCATTGGTCCATTCATCATCCCCGAGATGAGGATCCTGCCAAAGCCGTCGGAGCTGTGTGGTGTAACCTTCAGGCGCATCGGCGCGCCGTTTTGAGTTCACATACCCATAGTAAGGAGAGGTGAAGGGGTTTCTCTGACTCTTGAGCGGATTTCTGAAGCATTCTTGGGTCCACATTGCCACAACAATGTGGAGTCTAAGCTCGAGAGTCCCCTTTCTACCCCACCACTTTTTAGGTCCAGGGCACTTCTCCCTTCTTCGGAGGGTAGTAAAATACCCATCAGAAGGAAGCCCCATGAACATCCGTAATTCCCCCGAGAACAAGAGAGTTGACGGGTACATGAGCACCTCTTTTCTTCTCCCTCTGTGCTTTTTCTCCATGGGCATCCATCCCAGAGTAAGCCCCAACCTTATGGGCCGCTCCATACGTATGCCACACTCCACTTCCCACAGACACATCTTTCGCGATGTGATCGTCTGGTCCCTTATGCCTCCTGTTTCTCACACCGAGCATGACTCACGTGGGCTTAGAGTAAGAATCAACCATGACATCCTCTTATGGGCCTCCTCAGAGTGTATTCCCCAATCCATTACTCTAGGATGCCTCAGAGCATAAAACCCCACTCTTGCGAACTATGAGGACTTTGATTCCCTATCACATGGATACATAGGAAGCCTCCATGAGGTTCTATCCGGATCACCATCAGACCCTCGGGTCAAAATTTACGTCGGCTCTCCGACACACCTCTTCGAACTACGTGGACTTTGATCTCTGTCTCCTAGGTAGGGTATGTAGCCAGCCTCCCTAAGGTTCAAGCCCAATGACTGGTCGATCTGACTATCTTCACATTGGTTAACCGCGCCACTCCTAGTACCGACATAATGAGTCCCAACTCCTCGGGGTCATTAATACAATGAGGGATGGTAAAAATCGGGCATAAATGATTCCTAACCCCTGCGTCTAGCTGACTCTTGCCAACCAGGCGTAATAAGTGGATACTATGCTTGGGTATAAACCAAAGATTCATGAACATTTGAATTCGTCTTAAATCTATAAGAGAGTCCCGTAATAGGCAATAATTCCTCCCAAAAGGGTGATATGAGCCCAACTTCCCATCCTCTCGACCAATGTGAGTTTTTAAGCATTGTTGGGAAAACCACCTAGCGAACGACTGCCTTTGGAAAGCTGGTGAACGTGCCATCAGATACGGAACCGTTGGGAATTTTGAAACCAACCCAAGACAAAAATGGTGAACCCGACATGAATCTTTAACCAAGAATGATGGATTTAACCTAATTCCACCCTGTGCCCCATATACTCTCAAGGAGGGCCAAGAAAGGTCATTAATTACGCATGGGATCATGGGATGCTACTTTGACGGGTTTGTTGTTTGTATTTGTTAAAATGATTTAAAGGTACCACACAGAACTCCCTTCGATCCAATGGTGTCATGAAAGAACTATTAAGCACGTGCTTCTGACAATGCAATGACCGGACTTCCTCACCAACGGAGGACCCCGTCTCCTACCCAGCAACTTCAACGCTGGGTCTCAGATGCATTAATCTGAGAGTACCATGTGAACAATACTATCCCAATGGTGGAGGTGACCATGCATGCCCTCCAATCCCCCAGGACTCACCAGTCGCTTTCCCAGCAGCGGCCGCAAAGGCAGATCTAGACAACCCTTGTTGTTGTCTCCAACCTTTTCGGGAGTCTATCCCCGGAACGGGACAACGTGTACCTCCCTTATCTTATGGAGGTGGATGAGGTCGATGTTGAGGACCTTATCCCCACTAAACGGGGGTTCTACTCCAAGGCCCATGCCAGAAGACACCGTCGCCATCACACCGCAACCCAACATCCTCTCACTAGGGAGGATATCACCCCAAGGATCTAGGCCCATGCTCCCCAAGCTCTGGCCCCTCAGACCGCCCGACGAGGGCGGAAAACATACAACCAGGGACCGATCATCGCCCTTATCCCTGAGGAGGAGCTCCGCTTCCTAGACATAGAGATGCATTACAAACATGTACATACACCTATTCGCTCCTCCAAGGCCTGCCATCCGGACATGGCGGCCTCAAACAAGCAGGCGCGCATCCCCGCTGAGCTCCGTCAAGCCCGTCACTCACACGGGGCGACACCTACCGGGTAGGTACCTCTCCCTACCCAAGGTCGTGAAGCTCACCAACCTAAAGTGGTGGCGACCCAGCGCCTGCAGGACCATCTCCTAGCAGATTCTCTTGACACCTACCATCCTAGCATGGTGGCAATCAACAAAGCCTGCCATCCAAATGTGGCAGAAAATAATAGGCGGGCACGTCTCCCTGCCAACAAAAGCCACCGAATCGATCTGGCGAGAAACCAACATATGCCAGGTCAACTCCCTACGGATTCAATAAAAATCCGCCATCCAAATGTGGAGGCAAACAGAGAGATAAGCCGACATATCCCATCCCACGGGTAGATTTGTTCACCTGCCCCGACACAAGAGAATTTTCAGTACCCACTGACCACCGGAGGACCAGAGAAGGATATTCCTACTCCGATATCGGAATGGGCCTCCATACCCGTTCCAGCTAAATATATCCCTCTACATATCCTCAAAATGATGGTGGAGTAGGTATCAATCCCAAATCATATCTTGCAGACTTTCCAGAGTGTAATTGCAACAACATCAACAGCAAGGACTCGGGCACATGAGCTCGTCTCCCTAATTGAGGCGACTCATCTAAGAGATGAGATAGCCACCTTGGAGTAGATCTGCATCCCTGCTCTCTCCCAGGAGGGTCGCCAGCTATATTCCACGATGCAAGGGCAGCCAAATTGAGAAGCTTCACTCATTTCAACTGGGGGACACCCGTCCAATACGGTGGATGCTCCAGAGCAGGCATATATCCCTGCTAAAAGTCAAGATGTTCATCGGCATATCACAGCAGCATCACGGGACCCAATTAGATAGGGAACCAAAGGTGAATGTTGTTTTCAACAGCAGACGGTCCCCACTGCCCGCAAGAAGGCGCCCTGAACGCACCGAAGGAAGCTGGAAAATAAAGAACGGTTTAATGACTCTGCTTTGCTGGAAGCCAGGGTTCCCAATGCCGCTAAGCATATATTGAAGGCTCAGAACCCTTCCAACCCATTACCATATTGTGGGAGAAGAAGTATCAGTTGAGAATTTCCTCCCCGCAATGTCACCACAAGCAGCTCTAAAGGTCCTCCCCAGAGCACCCACGGGGGCCTCCCCCACGGTCTTATAATGATCGATCATGAGAGCTCATCTTTTGATGCGATTCACAGAAACCCTCCACATGACCAGAGGATCACGCCGCAAGAAGTCCCTCCACTCTCTGTGGTCCACCCTGAATGTCCTCCCTGGGGTATATGCTGCATGCACTCTCCATGCAGTGGGACCATAGATTATGATACTAGTCCTCGCTATCATAGTCGCAACTGCGGAGTCCCTCCCCGTAGTGACGTCTCGTCATGACAAGGGGGTCCTCCCCTTGTCATAGCCTTCCCTGAAGGTCCTCCCCAGGGGTTACATTGCAACGAAAATCCACGCTGCCAGGCATCAGATCACAGTGGTAGTCCTCACCACCCTAATAACGGAGGTGCTCCCCGTAGAGACGTCAAGAAAAGAGAAGTCCCTCCTATAGATGCGGTACATTATAAAGGCCCTCCCCAGGGTGTTCTCCACAGATATTCTCCCTGTGGCATCTGTAATGGTATTCCTCACCATTACAGCAGTTGTGATGGTAGTCCACGCCACTTTGGCCACCATTGAGAAGGTCCTCCCTGCAGTGGCCTCAAGCAACAAAAAAGGTCCTCCCCTTGTCACAATGTGTCTTGAAGGTCCTCCCCATGATACACATCGAACACAAAACTGTGATTGTCATCCTCACCATAATGGAAGTTGTTACGAAGGACGTCCCCGTAACAATGATATGCAGCTAGAAGGTCCTCCACGTGCTGCGACAAGCCTTGGATGTCGTCCCTGGGGTATGTACTGCAAAATTCCTCTTTGTATTGAGGTGTCAAGAAGTAGTGGTTGTCTTCACCATTACAGCTACCATTGCGAAGGTCCTCCCCGCAATGAAATATCATATCGATAAGAAGATCCTCCCCCAGCTAAATCAAGAATAGAAAATCCCTCACATGCTGAGGCACTCAGAAGGACGGGATCAAGCATGTCATATTCCCATTTAATCGCCAACAAAATCCTTCTTCAATCGGGATACGTTCCGGGGCCACATTCATCTTCTGAACCACATCAGAATCTCCCACATGATGATTCAGCACTAACCAGTCCCACTGCCTCTGACCACACTACTGGCGGGCATCTGAGTTGGGCTGACCAGGTAGAGGAATCACTAAAGAAGGAGTATTACGACAAGTTGCACATGAGGAAACGACTGGCTATGGATGATATACCAGTTATGTTTTGGCCCACAACCACCTCTCAATTCCACATACCCAGAGATTTTTCGGATGAATGTGTGCACGACATCCACCATAATATGTGGACAACCCTCCGTCGATTGAAATCAAGCTTCTTGCCCTACGACGGGTATGTAGACCATGTCAAGACAATAAGAGACCTCCGGCATCACATCGACCTGGAAGATCTTCCATCGACACAACAACAGCGACCTGAGAGTCATAAAGGAAACATGGAGATAGCTTTCCTCCGTGCACTGCACTAGTTTCATCGCCTCATCGGTGACGCCCTGATAGGAGTCCATATCAGGGGATGGGGAGAACATGGAGCTCTGCATTTCACTCCGGTCCCCTCCCAGAACAACCCGTTCGGCATGGTGTCTTGTAATGTCATCACATCAAGACATCAATCAAGTGGTCTCCCTATTCGCGAAAGGCAACGCATACAACAGAGTCAGGCCTTGAGTTAGTCCCAGAAGCGCTAGGCCTGACGGGAACAAGCCATTCAAGAACTCCTGAATCAGGCCACCAAGAGTATACAAAAGACCTCTCGCCTAAGAGATGCCAATCATAGATCATTTCCTACCACCCCGGAGGGGATTGACTCATGGAAGAACTAGGCACCAAACCCAGTTCACCCCTGAATGGGGTCACACAAGATCAGTCAGGTAGCGATTGCAGCAGCCACTGCCCCTATTTAGGATCCAACCCAACATGCAGGGTTGGGGGAATTTTTAACAAAAATGTCCCCCACAAGACCATTAAAAACAAGAAGAGACCCAACTTCCAAGGAACGGTGCCTACCCCAGCCCTCAGGGATGGGGGAATTATTACCTCCTCATTAACAACCTCCCCCACAGGAATTAGTATTCTCTCGTCTAGGGAGGACAATCAGAGGAGGGGGTTCCTGCCCTATCCCGTCATTTGAATCATCATCCCCTCCAAGAGGGAGGTGTACCGTAAGGATGCATCATAAGACTCTCTGCATCACCCTTCGTCAAGGGGTCCAAAGGCCATCCCGAGACATGAAAATAAAGGCAAGTAAGAGACGTGGGAGATCCTCTTCCTATTTGAAAGATGACATCTTCTCTGCCCCACAATATGCATCCATTATTGCTATAGAGGCCAACCCCATGGGTAATGCCGATGATGATGCAAATCTGGATGAATCGGGAGATGATGGTTCTAGTCAGGCATCCACCTGAAACAAACCACCAGGTGTGCACACCCGGAACTAGAGGGCTTCTTTAAAAATGGCCATCCCTTCAGCCAACCTTCCCCTGCTCACCCTGTGAGCATCCAACAAGGATAAGAACAATGGAATGGTTACCCTTAACTCACCTCCTTCTCTCGATAATGATGATCCAATTACACTCAAAGAGAGGTTTTCTCAACCGAAAGAGGAGATGAAAGAATTGAGGTGGGTTAATACCGAACTACTCCAGAGGAACCATCTTATTGAAAGTGCATCCCGAGAGGAGCCACATCGTGTACTCCCAGTAAGTGCACCACAAGGACCCAGGCCTACCCTACCCCACGAGGCGCCTGGTCCTTCCAACTACTTAAATTTGGACCCAGATGAACACCAAGACTTCCCTCCACTTAGCAATAAACCATAGAAATTATGCTCGAACCCTCTGAGGGTGTCCCAAACGGCATATGCACCCTTGGTGCCAGTTGAGCCAGATCCTCGAGCAATGCTTCACGCTGCACCTACCCAGGACTGGGCCAAACAAGATCTAAACTAGGGTCTCACCAACACCATCGAGGCACTGAAAACTCCATTGGAAGCGATGGAGGGTCGACGCGCTCCGATACAGCCAGAGCAGAATCCCTACACGGATTGGGTGAGCAATAAAACTCCTCCACCCAATTTTGGGAGCCCTGTAGTCCATATCATTAATGGATCAGGTGATCTAGAACAGCATTTAATGCACTATGCATCATCTTGTGAGCTTATGATGGGGACTCTGGAACAACAGGAAGCAGTGAAACTCAGATTCTTCGTATGTAACATGCAAGGATCCTCCTTTTTCTAGTAAATGAGTCTACTAGCCCAGTCAATAAAAATCTGGGAAGACCTTCAGCAGCAGTTAATTTTTCACTTCATCATGACGTTGCCTAAAATGATGGTCATCAACCTCATGAACTTCAAGAAGAGGGAGTACGATAGGGTCTCAGATTTTATCGCTAGATGGAAAGGTCTGACCTACACTCTGAACAGGCCAATTCTTCAAGATGAGTTTCTTTCCATATGCGTCGGCAATCTTCTAGATGATATGCGAAAACTGATCATACAAGTAGAGTACACCACTGGCATCCTCCATCTCTTGACCATTGCCCAGAGAATTGAGGACTCCCTGTAGTGGACCAATATGAAGTCCCGAATAGCCTCGCAGGCTCCCATAAAGAGAGTGGCCAGAGGTGAAGCATCCTCTGTCATGCTCAAGCTGGCCCTTGTACCTGCTCCACCGCTCCGGAACCCACCAAATCATCAAGGTCCCCTTGAACCTCAGCATCCACCTCCGCCTAGGCGGGACAATTAGAGAGGTTCGAAGCAGAACCAGTTTGAGGAATAAAGAAATAAAACATACTCGTTCTGAGAGGACCAAGTCCGCAACTACTTCATCACCGCCATGAATTGAGAATTTCTTCACCTCCCAAAGCTGATGAAACCTAAAGAAGTTGTCCGTGATGACAGGCCACACTACTATACTTACCATTGAATTTTGGTGCCCAATATTCGGGAATTCATCGTCTTCAAAGACCCCCTAAAAAGTATGGTAGACTCCGAGAAGGTCGAGTTGGGACCACCCCCAGCACATGTGACGTATATTTCTTCCACTGAATCTGACAAAGGGGAGGGTTGGCAGGAAGTCACCAGCAAAAAGGGAATAAATTTGATTACAGGATGACTCGAAAGACTATCAACCGAGCCGAGGGCATACTTTGAGCTTAGCTACGGCAGCCAGTGTTGCCACCAATAGCCCCTGATGTCACACAACTGACAGTATCAGCCTCACAACCCTCCACGAGCCGATCATCCAGACGTAATCGAAAAGGGTGGGGGAAAGCGTAAGAGGAGAAATCCGAAACAAAGAAAAAATTATCCCCGATGCTGTCAGATTTCATGCCCTCGAATTTGGCGCCACAGGAACCGACCCACCAAACGGCACCATTAGGGACAACCTACTAGGTTGTCTTGTTAGAGGATGAGGAGCCAACCTTTGGTTCCATCAACATCATCCATCTCATGGAATCATCCCCTGAATAAGGGTACGGTTATGAACCCTAGTTCCCAATATGAGGAGCTGCGACGAGGAATCACAGAAGCAGGGGATACCAGGGGAGGCACAGTCATGGCTGAAACCAACCCTAGAGTTGGACCTCGGCCCAAATCGTCAATATCACGGAAACCCATGGGAGGGCCCTTCAACAGACTCTACAGGAGAAAGAATATATCCCCACATCCACAAGAAGCCACCCTGGCATCGTTATTCTGCGATACCCATCAGAGGAGGAACAAGCTTCTACCTGCCTAGTGCGCACAAACAGCCAGACGTGCCGTGTCCCCAGAACATGGGAACATCGTCGAAATCTAACCCTGCGACCGGTCCCTCCTCATCATCCACCCCAGCTCCCAAGCCGCCTACTAGAACTCTCCATCCAGTGGAGAAGTGTCGGCCGTTGGAGCAAAAGTACGACATCCTTAAGCCGATGGCATCAGTACCAGCCAAGATTTCCATCCTGGAGGCCCTAGGTTTGTTAGCCGACCTTAGGGAGGCACTTATAGAAGCCTTTCTCAGTCCCTAGGAGTTTCAAGATGAGGTAGATGCCGCCAAGATTTATCGGACAGAGACTAGCCCGGATGAATGGAGTGCAGTAATTTCCTTCACAGATATAGATGAAGATGCCATCATGTAAGGGAACATCAAACAACTTTATGTGTCTGGCACACTAGATGATGTTGAGATCTACAAAGACTTTATTGAAAACGTCTCTGGAGTTAATCTTCTTCCACTATGGAAACTCCGTAATATGGGCTACGGGCAGGATTATTTAATACTCTCAGAGACCACTTTGTTGGGTTATGACTAGATAGAGCAGAAGATAATGGGACAAATTAAGCTAAACTCCCATTTTGGAGACCTCGTGGCCTACTCGGAATTCCTAGTGGTCTGGAAGAACAAGGCAGTCAAGGCCCTATTGGGAAAGTCGTGGCTCCATAAGCACATGGTCATTCCTTCCTCCTACCACTAGTGTATTAAGTACTGCGTCAATGGGTAATGTGGGATATTGCATGCTGACAAGGCTCCTTTCGAGATCTTCAAGTCACACTACATTAATGCCGAATTCTATGAGAAAAAGAAGAAGAAGCCTTTTCTTGATGGTGTTGACTGGATCCCTACTCCAAAAGGTCTGGAAGTGGTTCTTGATGACCCCCTCAGGCATCTTGGTAGAGAATATGTACTTCCCATCAACCATATTGAGAGAAGGGGTTCATGTTCGGACACACACTCAGCTGTCTTCATGACATCAGCCACAACAGTCGAGCGTGACAATGTCGGAACGTCCTCTAACCCAAAATCTGGGGTTGAATACTCGAGCGGGGATGCCCATGATGCCTCACCCTCACCTATGGACTCCCAAGAACCTGTGATGGGAGATCTCCCCCCATCAGATCAAGAATACGATGATTTGGGAGAAGAAGAGGAGGATGATCTTAGAGATGTACCTCCTGCATTTGAGGAGGGTATCTCCACCATGGTAGACGACCTCAAGGAAATAAACCTTGGTACCGAGGAAGATCTGAGGCCTACTCTCATTAGTGCAGCCAAGTCCCCCGAGGAGCATGAGGTATATACCTCTTTCCTAAAGCAACATCAGGATTTTTTCCCTGGAATTACACAGAAATTCTGGGACTCGATCCCGAAGTGGTGACACATCACATGTGTCTTCCAGAATACCATAAGGTCTATAAATAGGCCTCTAGAAGGAAACATCCCTCACATGACACCAATATAGAGGCTAAAGTTGATAATCATATTAAAAAGAGCTTCATTCAAGAGGTCCAGTACCCCATCTGGTTGTCGAACATCCTCCCCATCAAGAAAAAGAACCGGAAAATCTGGGTCTGGATCGATTTCAGAGATCTCAATCGGCATTGCCCGAAATATGACTTCCCGGTCCCGATCACCGAGTTATTAATCGATGCAACGGCAAGGTATGAGGATTTTTTCCTTCATGGACAGATATTCTAGATATAATCAAATCAGATTGGCCCGAGAAGATGAGGTAGCCACTGCCTTCAGGTCCCCTCAAAGAATATTCTGTTACAGGGTCATGCTCTTTTGTCTCAAGAATGTTGGCGCCACATATCAGCACTCCATGCATCATATTTTCAATCCATTCTTGGGGAAATTCGTCAAATGTTATGTAGATGACTTTGTGGTCACATCAAGACAGCACTCATATCACCTATCAGACCTTGAGACTGTTTTCAACAAACTTCGATATCATAGACAAAAGATGAACCCATTGATGTGCGCCTTCAGTGTTACCTCAAGGAAATTCCTTGGCTTCATTGTACACCATCGCAGAATCAAATTCGACCCTGAAAAGATAAAGGCTATCCTTGTCCTACCACCTCCCTACAACCTCACTAAGTTGAGATAATTCCAAGGGAACTTGGCCTATATCAGGCAATTTATAGCCAACCTGGCAGGAAAATGGTTTCCCTTTAACAGGTTAATGAAGAAAGGAATCACGTACCAATGGAAAGATGACTTCCAAGAGGCATTTGATAGCCTAAAGATGTACCTTTTAATCCCGCCAGTGCTCATACCTCTGGTTGAATTAAGACCTCTCATCCTATACATGATGGACCTAGAGCGGTCACTTGGAGCCTTCCTTACACAGAAGAACGATGCCGGCAGTGAAAACGGTCTCTATTACCTCAGCCGAACGATGATTGATGCTGAGACTCAATACTCAAACATCGAGAAGAGCTGTTTGGCCTTGGTCATCAGAGTTAAAAAGTTGCAACATTATCTGAAGCATCATGATGTCCATTTGGTCTCGCGTAATAACTCACTAAGTTACATCCTTAGTTGCCTGATTCTAACTGAGCACCTATCTTGATGGGCATTCATCCTGCAACAGTTTGACATCCGGTTTATGCCCCAGAAGGCCATCAAGGGCTAGGCATTAGCAGATTTTCTAGTAGATCACCCCTCAATAGGGACTACCGTACTAGACATCGAGCTACCGGATAAAGACATCTTTAAGGTTCAAGAGAAGCTCCCAACATTGGAAATGTACTTTCACGGCGCATCCCGAAGCCCAACCGAGAAGAGGATGGAAGACCCCAAATTTAACAAGGTGGGCTTGGGGATAATACTTATGTCTCTGGAAAAGGCAGTCTTGCCATATTTCTTCCTCTTGTTAGAGGGATGTACGAACAATGAAGCGGAATATCAAGCCCTCATTGCAGGACTGGAACTCACACTCCAGCCACATGTACAACACCTTAAGGTAAAAGGTGACTCGGAACTAGTCATTAAGAAAGTCAATGGTGACTACGATATTAAAAAGGAGGAGCTGATCCCCCTATTTTACCATGTCTAAGGGTTAATGGTGGAATTTTCCACAGAACCAACATTGACCCATATTCCCCAGTCTCAGAATGCTCAGGCTGATGCATTATCCAATGCAGCCACAACCTTATCCAACCTAGACCAGGATGAAGCATTAATCAGTATTGATCACCTTCGAATGGCCTTGTCGTTTTTCAAGACCAAGAGGGAGGAGATCCAAAAAATAAGTCCTATCCCTGATCCATATGCTCTCTCCACCAGTTGGATGACCCCTATTGCAAACTAACTTCAATGAGGAGAACTTCCATCAGACAGGGCTGAACGAGAGAAAGTACGGAGAAGGGCAATTAACTTATTCCTATATGGTAGCACGTGTCAGCAAGAGGTCCTCTACAAATGAGGCCTTGATAGAGTCCTATTCAAATGCATTGACGGGGAAGAAACTACCGCCTTCATGACTGAAGTACATGATGGAGTATGTGGAGCGCATCAGCCAGGGACCAAGAATTCCTACAAGGTTCAGAAGCTTGGGTACTATTGGCCCACAGTGGCACGAGATTGCGACCTCTATACCGCAAAATTACACTCGTTCCAAATTCATTCCAACTTTATAAACCAACTCCCATATTTACTTTATCAGTCCAAGGGCTCCTGGCCATTTTCCGTCTGGGGAATGGACGTCGTGGGACCCTATCCCCCCGACACAGCCAAACAACTGAAGTATATCCTCACGACAACTGACTTATTTTCCAAATGGGCAGAAGATGTACCCATTAAAGAATTCGGTGCAAGAAACATCGTCAGCTTCGTGAGAACCAATATCATAACCAGATTTGGTGTCCCTCATACCATATTGACGGATAATGGCACCAACTTCTACTCTGCTGAATTGGAGAAACTATACCAAGAATATGCTATCAAGGCCAACCACTCATCCTGCTACTATGTAGTTGCCAACAGGAAAATAGAGGCTTTCAAAAAGTCCTTTTCCAAAATTCTCTAGAAAATGGTGTTCAAAGAAAAGAAGTCATGGACGGATAAACTCCTTTATGAATTTTGGTCTTACAAAACCACAATCTGCACCGGTACTCAGGCTACCCCGTACTCACTGGTATATGGTATAGTGACGGTCCTGCCCATTGAACTCCAACTTCCCTCACTCCGTGTTGCCATCTGTGATCAATTATCCAACGATGAGAAATCAGAAAACTAGCTGGGTGAATTGGAACATCTGGACGAGAAGCGGCTGCACACTTTTCACCATCTGGAAGTCTACCGGAATCGGATTGTACGAGCCTTCAATAAAAAGGTATGTCTTTGGTCTTTCTTAGAAGGGGAATTGGTGTTGGTCCTCCGGACCCCAATGATACCTGGAAAGAAACCTCCAATGTTCTAGCCCAAGTGGTAAGTACCATACGTTATACAGAAGGTCTACTCCAATGAAGCATATGCCCTGATCTCCATGGACGGGCAATTTACCACAGCTCCTACCAATGCGAGATTCCCGAAGAAGTATTTTTCATAGAGACCAAGTGTAAACCACGTCCTTACCACACAATGTTAAACTACATGGATAATAAGAGTTAAGAATGCTATCTTTCCCTCGTGTATGGACCAGACCTACACGGGGTGTATTTTTCGTCCTTACTGCATGAAGTTAAACTGCACAGATTTCAGAGAACTGTGTACGGCTTCATTCCTACCCTCGCAGGATATGTAGTGATTCCAGGGTTCCCCATCTTAGCCCATACACCCCTAAATTAAATTTAAAAATGTCATCTCCCCCATTTATGGGCCAGACCTGCACTGGGTTTATTTTTCATCCTTACCGCTTGACGATAAACTGCACGGATTTCAATGAACTTCATACGGCTTGATTCCTACCCTTGCAGGATATGTAGTGATGCCAGGGTTCTCCATCCTGGCCCAGCCACCCCTAAATTAAAGTTAAAAATTTCATCTCCCCTGTGTATGGGCCAGGCTTGCATGGGGTGTACTCCACGTCCTTAATGCATGACGTTAAACTTGACGGATAATAAGAGTTATGAATGCTCCCTTTCCATCGTGTATGGACTAAACTTGAAAAAGGTGTATTTTTCGTCCTTACTGCATGACATTATAATACATGGATTTCAGAGAACTACGTATGGCTTATTCCTGCCGTCGCAGGATAAGTAGTGACGCCAGGGTTCCCATCCTGGCCCAACCACCCCCGAATTAATGTTAAAAATGCCATCTCCCCCATGTATGGTCCAGACCTGCACAGGGTGTACTCAGCGTCCTTACCGCACGATGTTAAACTGTATGGATAATACGAGTGAAGAATGGTTCCTTTCCCTCGTGTATGGACCAGACCTGCACGGGGTGTATTTTTCATCCCTACCGCATGACGTTAAACTGCATGGATTTCAGATAACTACGCACGACTTGATTCCTGACCTCGCAGGATACGTAGTGATGCAAGGATTCCCCATCCTAGCCGAGACACCCCCGAATAAAAGTTAAAAATGTCCTCTCCCCCGTGTATGGGCCAAACCTGCACAGGGTGTACTCCGAGTCCTTACCGCACGATGTTAAACTACATGGATAATAAGAGTTAAGAATGCTCCCTTTCCCTCATGTATGGACCAGACCTGTACGGGGTTTATTTTTCATCCATACTGCATGACGTTAAATTGCACGGATTTCAGAGAACTGTGTATGGCTTGATTTCTTCCCTCGTAGGATATGTACTGACGCCAGGGTTCCCCATCCTGGCACAACCACCCCCAAATTAATGTTAAAAATTTCCTATCCCCCATGTATGGGCCAGAACTGCACGGGGTGTACACTGCATCCTTACCACATGACGTTAAACTGCACGAACTTCAGAGAACTACATCATGCTTGATTCCTGCCCTCAAAGGATACGTAACGATTCTAGGACCCCTATCCTGGCCTAGCCACCACCTAAAAAAATGTAATAATATATATAATAATGAAAATGCTCCCTCCCCCCATGTATCGACCAGAACTGTGTCGGGTGTATTTTTCATCAAAGCTATAGGACGTTAAACTACCAAGCACCAAATTGTCCAAACTCTATGACTTTAGACTAAGAGTTTTTCATCCTCACCGCACGACATTAAATTGCATATAAAAGAAGTTTTAAAAATGCCCTCTCCCCCCGTGTACGGACCAGACCTGCACGGGGTGTACCCCTTGCAGAGAACTACGTACGGCTTGATTCCTCCCCTCGCAGGATACGTAGTGACACCATGGCTCCCTATCCTGGCCCAGCCACGCCTGAATAAAAGTTAAAAATTCCCCTTACCCCATGTATGGACCATAGCTGCATGGGGTGTATTTAGCAGAGAACTACGTAAGGCTTGATTATTTCCCTCATAGGATGTGTAGAGATTCCTAGACTCTGTATCCTATCCTAGCCATTAACAAAATGCCCTTTCCACCATATATGGTCTAGACCAGAATGGGGTGTACTCTCTGTCCTTACCACATGACATTAAACTGCACGGATAATAAGATTCAAAAAAATTCCACATTTCCCACGTGTATGAATCAGACCTGCACGGGGTGAATTTTTCATCCTCACCGCATGACATTAAACTGCACGGACCGAGTCCTCAACACACAATGTTAAACTTCATTGATTTCAACATAAACCATATTAGATATATGGAGAAACGAGACGGAAATACTCCTTTGGCATTTGGATGCTTCCTACCCATACATCAGATTCCATGGTCTAGACAATTATGGATCCTTATAACCATTCACGACCATCAGAAGTGGAAAGTTATCGAACCATGGACACCATTGCCTGAATATGCATACCATGCCCTCATCGGATCTGCATATTGATAGGCCTTGTCCCATCTACAAAAGGCAAGATTTCCACAAGTGACACTCTTCCAAGTTCTGTACGTTTACCAGCGTCAGAGCCCCCATATCATATCTCCCGATCCAGAAATTTATAGCACTGTGGTTTACAGGTTCATCCCCTTTTCACAACCAAATTTTTCCAGGATATCCATACCCGGTTAACCTATGTATCTGCATGTGGTTCACATGACTATTTGAATCAACGGACGATTATAGTGAAGATATTTCTTGTATGCTTGGACACCATTATCCCCGCTTGCCGAAATCTGTAATGTGGCCAATCTCGGATTTCCATAATCATTCATGGACATCAAGAGCGGAATGTTATCAACCCAAGGACACCTTTGTGTGACTATGCATACCTTGCCCTCAGTGGCTCTGCATATTGATCGCCCCTGGCGCGTCTACCAAAGGCATGATTTCCTCAAACGACACTCTTCCTAGCCTTGTACGCTTACCAACCTCAGAGCCTCCTACCCTATCTCCAGATCCAAGAAACCTCAGAGTTGCAGTATACAACTTTCATCTCCTACCATTTTCAAATTATATCAGAGCATGTTAACTCAGTTATCCTTTGAGTGACTACAGCAATAGTCACCCAGTGGTCCAAGCTCTCTGACCGTTAAACTAGGAGTACTTAGTCCTTACCGCATGATGTTAAACTGCATGGGGTAATGGTACACCCCCCCCCCCACAAAATAAATCAGAGCATGGAGCTCTCTATGATTTAACAACAATCAGGGTCGAGTATGCCCGACATGTCTAAACATTTTCTAACCAAATGATATACTTCATGGACCAGACAATTGTGGATCCTCATAACCATTCATGGCTATCAGAAGTGGAATGCTATCGACCCGTGGACACCTTTTCATGACCTTGCATAACATTCCCTCAGCAGCTCTGCATATTGATATCCCCTGGCCCATCTACGAAAGGAAAGATTTCCACAAGAGACACTCTTCCTAGCTCCGTACGCTTACCGACCTCAGAGCCCTCATATCATTTCTCCTGATCCAAGAAGCCCTGAAACCATGATTGACACCATCAACCCCTCTCCATGTCTTGGGAATGCCGAGATGCTCAAGCCTAGTTACATTCTAATCAAGAGCGGCCGTTGCAACTACATCCTTACCGCATGACGTTAAACTGCATGGAGCATCTTGGATACTTTGTATAAAGCTGCCAAGACTGGGAATTAAACATCTAGGGAAATGCCTCTAACAATAATCATTTTCACTTGTTTAAAATGCCCCCTGTCCTCACTGCATGATGTTAAACTACGAAGAATCATTTTAAAACACCCCCCGTCCTAATCACATGACGTTAAAACTGCACGGAAACCATCCTTACCGCATGAGGTTAAACTGCGCGGTCAAACCTGTCATGGGTTTGGTAAAGGACGAAGGCTTTTCCCTGCCCCCCCCCAAAGCATTGGACAGACCTGCACGAACCACTATCTCACACCAGCATGAGAATGAATGACTTCACCCATTCTCGGGATATTTATCCTAGACGCTTCTCCCATATCCAAGCACCCTCTCCTCATAAACCAGACTCCATACTAAGAAGAAAGTCGAACTCTCATAAGCCACCCCTGGTGGTCCTAATCTCAAATTCCATGAAGTTTCTCGGCCATCGAGAGAATACAATCATTGAACCATGGGATCCATTTCATGAATATTAATTCCATGCTCTCAGCGGCTCTGCATATTGATAGCCATTGGCCCACCTACCAATGGAAATATTTCCTCAGGCAATGCTTCTCTTCGTACGCCTCTTGGCCCCTGAGCCCCAATGTTTATTCTGGGATTCGAAAACCCTCTGAGATACAGTTTACCATCCTCTTTCAAAACCCTACCTAAATATGGTAGAATGTCTCTAACAAGATTACCGAGGACCAGGAGAATCTATTCTATTCTAGATAATGTCCCAGCTGCATGATGTTAAACTATTCCATGCTCCAACTTTCCTTTACGTTAGATAAATGCATAGGATAGGAACCTTACATCCACACTCCTGATTGATACATATGTTCTCAAAAACTTTTAGACATCACATACCATCTCCAAGCCACCCCCAGTGGTTTTTATAATTCTCCAAGCCACCCATGGTGGTTTCCATAAGCTGAAATTTCATGAAGTCCTATGGCCATCAGAAATGGAGAGTCATTGACTTAAGGAAAACATTGCACAACTATGCATACCATTCCCACAGTGGCTCTGTATATTGATCGCCTCGGGGCCATTTACCAAAGGGAATATTTCCTTAGGAAATGCTCTTCCCACCTCTGCACACGAATACAACTCCAATGCCTTGAGACATGCCCTACACATTGTTCAAATACAAACACACTCCCTACACATGCGTCTGATGGACATTAAGATATATTTTAATCAACCAAACATCATTGGGGCCTTCACCTCACCATATCTGGTCAAAGATGTTCGACCTAAAACATTAGTAGTGATATTCTTGATGGTGGGACTTTAAACCGCTCACAAAAAGTGGAAAAAAGCCTGTTAGGTAGAAAACCCGAAAAGGGAGACCAAAGAAAAGTTGAGCCATACCCGCTGGGACCACACTAAATGTGACCAGGAAAAATTAGGGCATTCAAATAAAAGACAAAAAGTTTGTGGGGATTTTATACAAAACCCTAGCAATAGTCAAACTACGCTCGCTGGATCCCACAGACCGGGTAAAATTTAGAGCTCGTTTGCTTTTTCATATTGTCTCGAACTCTGGTTATTCCAAGATCAGTGAGTTAACATATACAGCAATTATTCCAAATAATTCCTGCAATAGGAGAAAATAGACAAATCATTAAGGAAAAAATTTCTTTGTTCCATAACAAGGTTGGTAAGAAGGGAATCCATAATCTGGAGCATCTTCTGGTGTGAAAGGTCATTAGAAGAGGTTTTCAGTGGATTCACAAAGTTGTATTAGGCACTGATGAGAATCCTCAATTTCTTGAAGGAGATTCTGCAATAAGGTCATCTCATCTTCTGCACCAGCCCGCAATGCTTGTGCCTCCTGGGCCGCCTTTGAGCTCGCCCTCATCTCCTCCTCCATTCTTCGCTCCCCTTCTTCAATTATGGTAGCGACGTTAGGCTATTCCCATTTCAGTTGTTGTATCTCATTCCTCAACATATCTAGGCGAGAACGCTGCTCTGCGACTTCTCCCTAGAGCCTCGCAAATACCCTAGCATGATCACGAGCCACTGTTAAGCAAAGCTGTCAGGTTGTGGAAAGGTAGCCTGCAGAATGAGCAGCAGAAAGGCGAGATTCGAAACCACTCAGTCTTTCCTGATCAGCGACCACCTATTTGACATTGTCATAATTACCATGGTAGTCGAAGCCATCAAATACCAACACCAAAAATAGATTGCGCAACTTTGGTAATTTGATCGGCATCTCATCCAAGGGCGTCTGAGAAATTATCTTCCAAATTCTCTCTCAAGCCCTTTAGAGAGAAGGTTGAAGACTGGAAAGGACTTTTTGATCAGGATCAGAGTCAATTTCGGATGAATATACGTATTTGGGGATGAATTCCACTAAGGAGGGACCCGATGCGGCTTCACCCACAAACTCTAGTGCCACATCAACATCACCCCTGACCGTTGTGGTCACACGCACGATCGGATATGACAGAACCATCGTCAACTCCAAATGTCATGGTCCTAGAGCCCAAGAGATGATATGATAGATGAGTATCCATAATAAGGATAGGTAAAAGAAAAGAGTCAGTGGATAGAGGATGAAAAACTTACCCCTAATCATCGAGGCGTCTGTATCCTCAAGCTCTGCGCTGCCGCGGCCACCCAAGGAAGACGCTGCATCTTCGAGATGCAAGGGAGTCCTCGAAATCCCCAGAGATGTCCAGGACCTAAGGCCATGCCCAAGGCCAACAGCTCCCAAAACTATGCCCAAACAGTCAGTTACAGAGATCATGCCTGGGAATATCACTCCCCTGGTAAATAAAATAATGTCATGCTCTTTGTTTCCGATGACTGGTCTGGTAGCAGGCTCTTCCTCCATCACCATAGGATCTATTCGGTCTGAGGCGGCTAGCCCCGTTGGATCTGGAGACCCCTCAGCAATTACGGGCACCCCATTCTCCTCAGCAATTGAAGGGGTTGTCTGGTTTTTAGGAGTCTCGAATCCTAGTTGTTCCTCCTTTGACATATTTCTGATCAATGAAGGCAAGAATAAAGCATCCATGTCAGTAGCCCCTCTAGCAGGGCCCACCATCTCGTCATGCCTAGATGTTGCTCCAAGTGACCCCTCTAATGATAAGGAGGAAAAATATATGACCGTTGGTGTAGCCACGACTGGGACTCCAAGTGGCCCTACACAATGTGCCCAAAATAGTTAATAATTGGAAGAATCAGAATATACGAGCTGGCAATTGAGGAGACGAGAAGTCGTAATTACTCGACGCCCCTTTTCTGAGTCATTCCGATAAATGGGATGCCTGGTAACGTCTCTAGATCTTCCCTGGGGACAGTTCTTTGCTCAGAATGCTAGGAGGAGGGGTAGGAGGAAAAACTCTATCTAGGTCCGCAATGGTCGCTTCCATGAGCTCAGCTGCACCAGGAGGCCCCTCCTCGATGCCCCCCATAGCCGAAGGTATGTGTTCACCTGCTGCAGTGCCACGAGGAGTATACTCTAGGGAGGGAATTACTCCCAGGGATTCCTCGGCACCCTGCACAGAGGGAATAATATTTAGAACATTCACAGTGGAGTAGGAGGAATGCCAGAACTGACAAGTAGGGCAACCACTTATTTAGGGTCGGACGATTTGGGATGTCGAATCATCATGGACACCCAGGTGGACCCATAGAGCCGATTTTGTGGAGAATTCACCTATGCATCCATCTCCTTCAATTATGCGACTATCTCATCCAGATCCTCTTCCAACAACAGGTGAGGCGGAGCGAAGATAGTCTCAATGCCTGGAAGATCGAGAGGGCCAGTCTGAAGTAACACCCAGAAATCTTCATCTGATCCACTGAACCTCAGGTCATCCCAAACCCTCCATGCATTCAGGAATGCGGCCGTAATGAGAACAACTAGCCCGGAGGGATCAACATGGGAGGGTCTGGCAATGGCAGGTGCTATTGGGGGCGTCAATGGCCGTGTCTTTTTTCTGGATCTCGCTGCCACCCTGGAGCTCTCTGGAGCTACCTGTGGGTGGGACCTCATAAGAAAAGGGGGAAATTTTATGTACCTCTACCGCAGTGGGGAAACCACCGAGATCGTCGCCCCCTAGGAGTTATCACTCTCTTCCTCCTCCTCGTCATTCGCCGGCTGCAACATGGCCTATACTCAATGAGTCAACACTGCATAGCCCTGACGTGCATGGATGTAGGCCTCGAGGTCCCAAAGATATTGATCGACTCTCTCTGGGTCCGCAACATAAAGAATATCAACGGGAGGAGATATGTAACCCAAGCCGTCAAAACCCACCTCTGATTCATGAAGATAGTTCCACAGAGAACGGGGGTACTGACTGCGATAAGATGACTGGATTTTGAATTCATCCCATTGGCCCGAGGCCATCAAGAAGGCAGTATCAGTAGGGATAACCAACACTCTTCAGGCGGCTTCGAGGGCATCAGAGGATACACCTCTTTCCGTTAAAACCTTCCTCAGAAGCGCAGGACATGAATGGTGGTGACGAACTTTTCCCGGCCTGGTTGAAGCACCATCCCCCCTTCACTTCCTCTTTCCCTTCGACGGTTTAGGACTTGAGATGGTACATACCAACAACCCTAGCTGTCCATTCGGGTATGATTGTTCCTAGGAATCGGTGTAACTCTTGGATAAAAGGGTGGAGAGTCTGTAACTGCTGGAGTCATAACTTCACAACCAGTATGTTCCCGGGTAAACATTAACCAAAGTTGTCTGTCCACCATCAAATGATGGTTCTAGTGGGCACTATTGAGTGAGAGATGACACTTTTCTTCGACGCAACCAAATTGGCTTTCGAATCATCAAGGCGTGTATCGCTCACAGATCAGTTCCCCACAGATATGGGCCACCAGAATGCCCTATCGGAGAGAAAAGAGGCAGCCCAACATACAAAACTCCTCTGATATAGTATTCCTAATTGCACCGGCTAGGAAGGGATATGGATGGAAGATGAAATGATCATAACTCGAGATGCAGATCGACAATAGACACATATTCTGAACCGTTTGTTGATCATACTTCTCTTGGGTTGCCCACTCTTTGGGTATAACCCTGCTGGTCAGTTGAAAGTATGGCTGGAATGTGGTTCCCAGAATCTGAAAGGGGTTGACAAAATTGTAGCAGTACTTGATATGCACTCCCAACCATCCCCAAAGAATTTGAAAAGGACCGGCTACCTGGTTTGTCCAACTCCCACCAATAATATTTCTAAGTAACCGATAGATTCTGGCCCATACTGGGATGACCAAGTTGATGACATTGTCAGTAGCCAACTGTGCTGCCATGAAAAAATTAGAGACCTGTACTCCACCAGCCTCGCGTACAGGCAATAGCCATCCACTCAAGAACATGGTCAGGAACGCCGCCAGACGGAGCATCTGATCAACGTCTGGAACAAGCTCCCGACCCCAGTCATTGAACTGGCCTTCTTCCAGGATCATCCAGTAGCTGCCCCTTTGCTTACGGGACTCTATCGTCAGGAAGGTCGTGGGCCTACGTCGGAGAGTCACAGACTTTCTCTCTCTAGAAAAATACTTAACCCATTCACAATATCGGACAAGCTGTTTTGGAGACGTATCCTATGAATGCTTTTGGGCTTGGTCAATAAGCTGTTTCACCAGGGGGAGTCCTCTCTTCATTGTCCTACACAGAAGAAGGAGGCAGGAATTCGTCATACATACCCCCAACGATGGGGACCCCTGAGATCTGAATGACGTCATAAAGACTAATACCCACCTCACCGTGGACCAGGTGAAACATGTTGGTTTCCAGACTCCAATGGATCATAAGTTTCCCGGGGAGGGCTTGAGGTTGATGGGTAAAGGTTTCGAACATCTAGGCAGCTTCATATAAGCCTACAGCTCCAAACTATGCCTCAAACTCTGCACAGCATTGGCGAACCCAGAAGGGCCACCCCCAATCCAATGACTTAAATTCCCCTCTGGGCCGGAGGTCCTGGTTCGCTGACCAGCCATGCTAGTCTTTTACCATGGCATTGTGGGAAATGCTCTGGTAACAATGAATTGTCCTATCCTGCTGACGTTGTTCTCCTGTCAGGGACACAAGAAGGTGATTCAGCATATATCCAGCAGCTGTGTCCCATGAGGCAGGCCACCCTCTGGTGAATATCACTAATCTAGAGATATTTGTAGTAAATATCCATGCTCCAGGATTGTTGTAACAGGATGGCACCAGAATCGACGTATCATATATCAAACCGAACTTGTAGGTTGGGAGGCTATTGGAAAAGGGGTACTCCCGCTGTGACTTGGAGAGAAGATCGACATGGAAGGAGCACAGCGGGGAGTGGAAGATTCTATCCTTAACAAAGTTGGCCACATCCATCAGGCGTTGATCACCAATTTGGGGAGGATCTGCGGTAGGTCTGGGTGTTGGGCGAGGAGGAACTATGTTTTCTCCCATCATTATAGAAATCAAGAAAATGGTTAGTCTAGAATAATCAAATATGGAAAAAAATACCAATGGAATCGAGAGGCCTTCGTGATAAGGACCGCAATCAGGCCTCATAAAGTGGTTCATGATGATGGAATCCCGCGAACCAACCCTATATAGAAGGGGTTCGTGGTATTCTGGCCTGCAGAACATTGGCCAGAGAACATCGAACCAATTTCTTCCGTAGGATCCTAATCCCAAATTTAAGTAATTATGTTTGGAGTACATAGGAAATTTTTAAAGTCAGCAAGACCTCAATCCGTGAAGCATCGAAACCGCGATGTGAATTCCTCTGTGGCCCATCGTGAATTACTTTTTAATTAATTAAAAGTATTTGTTCACGGTTGAGAAATTGGTTCGTGGGTGAAGGTGACCGCAAATGAGGAATGATTCGAGGAAAGTGGCAGCTAGTTTGCGAATGGGACGTTTTGCGAAGGAATAAGTACGCGAAGACAGAAAAGCGAGAGGGATCTGGTCTCTCAGAGTGTCCAGAAAAAGACAATGGAAGGGCCCCCTATATTTGTAGGTGTGGTCCCCTACCTGGTCCACTCCCTTACCGCAAACAATCCATGTTTCAAGACCACTCTAAATCGGAATGGCCTCCTCTTTGTTCTGATCGGACCCCATTCCGATTGGGGGAATTTGTAGGGTCCTGAAAAATCCGTAAATGAGATTATACTTGATTCCCCACAAAGAATTGGGGGAATGAATGGAGAAAACTCAAAGGATTCACAAGGCTGAACCGGTCCGCAGACCGGTCCAAATGATGACGCCACACGACCAGTTCCGCAAATTACCCCCTCCGCGGACTATTGTCATTTGCGGGATGGGGGCGGAGATCCTCCGCGGGTGCGAAGAAGGACAAGATCTGAACCGGTCCACCATCACGAACTGCCTCAGCCATGAATTGCCTCAACTGGCCCAGTGTGCATCCGCTGTCGTTCACGGAATAGAGGCGGAACCCTCCGCGGCCGCAAAGCACTCCCCGATCTCTTTTGGTTCACGGGGGAGATGCGCTCAATGCCCCCGCAAGTTGCGGATTGACCGGGTCATCCGTGAATCGGGTTTCCGGTCATGGGCCTCCGCAAAAGGTGACACATGACCATAGATACATCATTTCCCCCACTCTATAAAAGGATATAGAGGGGAAGAGAAAAAATGGGAATTGGATGGAGATCAATCAGAGTCTGGGGGAAGGATTTCGAAGGAAGGCATAGGATTTCACAAACAGCGAAGTTCCAGTTCGCGAACCAGAGCAGGTATGAACCTGGGAACGAATTAATAAGGAACTGGAGAACGGATAATAACCTGGTGAACGAATAACATTAAATATCAAAGAAAATAAAACCACAAACCATGGCCCGTCCGCAGATGCACTTCCTGTAGACTAGGGAGTTTATTCCACTTTTCCGATCCGTCGCACCACATAGCACCCACCTACGCGGGCGAAGCCCCGACCGATGAACCCTCGACCAGCGGCACCCTTGGCCACTGCCGCTCGCATGGTACCCCCCGCAAACCACCCTAGTACGCGGATGAAACCCTTAGTCACGAACCTCCTTGGTTCACGGGATTCCCATCATTTTGCGGACCACCCTGGTTTGCAGGCGGCGTCTCCAGCCGCGTAGCACCTCCCTACACTAAGGGCACCCCCACCCATGTTCCTGTGTGGCCCGCCATATCCTTCGGCATCCCCATTCCCGGAGCCAGAAAAAATCTTTCCAATCCGACATGATCCTCCGCGACTCCCTTATTGGCCCATTCATCGGCCACGTGCTGAGGCTCCAGCCAAAGCCGCCAGACCCGTGTGGTGTAACCTTCAGGTGCACCAACACCCCATTATGAGTTCACATACCGATGGTAAGTAGGGGTGAAGGGGTTTTCCCGAACCTTGAGTGTATTTTTGAAGCATTCCTGGGTTCAAATTCCCACAGTAATGTGGAGTCTGAGCTTGGGAGTCCCCTTTCTGCCCCTCCACATGTTAGGGCTGAGGCAATTCTCCCATCATTGGGGGGTAGTAAAATACCCATCAGAAGGAATCCCCCATGCACTTCTATACTTCCCCCGGGAACAAGAGAGGTGAAGGGAACAAAAGCACCTCTTTCCCTCTCCCTCTAATCTTTTTCACCATGGGCGTCCAACCCGAAGTAAGCACGGGACTTATGGACCGCTCCAAGTGTAAACCCCACTCCACTTCCCACGGACGCATATTTTGCAACGTGATTGTCTGGTCCCTACTGCCTCTTGTTTATCACACCGAGCATGAATCACGTGGGCTTAGAGTAAGCATCGAACATGACCTCCTCTTATGGGCCTCCTCAGAGTGTAAGCCCTAATCCATTACTCTGGGCAGCCTCAGAGCGTAAACCCCACTCTTGAGAACTACGAGGACTTTGATTCCCTACCACAGGAATATGTAGGAATCCTCCATGAGCTTCAAGCCCGATCACCATAGGACCCTCGAGTCCACATTCACGTCAGCTCTCCGACAATACTCTTCGAACTACGTGGACATTGATCTCGGTCTCCTCGGCAGGGTACATAGGAAGCCTCCTAGAGGTTCAATCCCAATGACCGGTCAATCCGAATATCTTCACATCAGTTCACCACACCACTCCTAGTACCACCTCAATGAGTCCTGACTCCTCGGGGTCATTAATCTAACGAGGGATGGTATACCTCGGGCATAAATGATTCTGAACCCCTGCGTCTAGCTGAACGTTGCCAACCAAAAGTAATATGTGGATACTATAGTTGGGTATAAACCAAAGATTCTCGAACATATGAATACAACTTAAATCTATAAGAGAGTCCTAGAATAGGCAATAATTACCCCCAAAAGGGTGCGATGATCCTGACTTCCCATCCTCTCGACCAATGTGAGTTCTTAAGCACCGCTAGCCAAACCACCCAATGAACGCATGCCTTTGGAAAGAAGGTCCATGTGCCATTGGATACGGAACTGTTGGGCATTTTAAAACCGACACGAGACAATGATACACCCCTTTCTCTCTCCTTAATGCATCTTGTGTACACTCATTACCCTGCCGAAATTCCATTTGGGATTTCTCTCTTCTCATTTACATTCATGAAATGATTTTATGTTTTGCATCTAAATTCTATTAAATATATAGTGAGTTTATGTTTCATGAACCCCTTATAGTATATTTAATGTATAAGTTATGAGATACCCATTTCTCTCTCATCATCCCACATTATTATTTCTATTTGACATTGTTATGAAATTGAAGTTACACCAAAATTTCGCAAGCCAAAATCATCATGTAAGTGAATACCATGCCCATTTATCTATCAATGGTATTAAAATTTATGAACATGTAATTGTTGATTTAGTAATTGAATTTTTTTTATTACACATATCTTATTCATGGATTAAGTTATTATGTTTAATTAATCTCTGTTGTATGATCCACGTGGAATAGTTATGCATCAAATGAAATTTTTATAAAGGGTCTTCCCTAATAGCCCTCCAATGCAATGGGTAAAGATTAGAGTCATGATAATTAAATTGTAATGAGTGTTTACTAATTATAATTCTTTTAAAATGATGTTTTACTCATCCTCAATGTCCAATGAGCCTTGGATCATGCTAATATGATGTTAAATGTTGTTTCCACATTTCCATGTTATGATAATCATGCTATATCATGACTCTATGTTCATGTTTATCTCAGGCTCCATTGATATTCATATTGCCGAACATGTATTTTATTTTTCATTTTATTCTTTTTCATCCCCCTTACATGGAATTATATATCACCCTTTTTTATACATGTCCTCCAGATATCCCATGCAATGCTACGTACGAAGTAATGTTGTGGTCAGGTAAAAGAAGTTTTCAATAAAGTTGTTGTATTTTGTGTTTTAATTTTTTATGTAATGTTCCTAATTTCCAAATACACTAGACCTCTAGATCCATAGAGCTGTATTAATTGAATTATTATGTAGTAAATCATGTTTACATGTGTAAGGATGAGAAGGTATTTTATACATTTAGTATAAAGACAAGGATGTTTTTATAGGAAAACCACATAATCTATACATTATCAATGCATTATGATGTTATACTATACATATACTTCTCCTAAATTATAGTCATATGATATTTTCTATAATATTGGTTTTCCTTAATTTATTTCACAATGATTCTACAAAACCTCTTTTGATATCAATTGTATCGAGGCTGACTCTAGTAGAATATATTTTTTTAACTATATTACATGTTTATAAGATACCAATGATCACATAAAAAATGATTTAATTATTTAATAGTCTTCTATAACAATATACATACTTTATTCTCATATTAAATTTGAAAACATAATATTCAATATCATGAGAGTAAATATTCTTCTACCATAAAATTATTCAAATATTGTTTCTTCATTTCATGGAGAAAAGGGAAAAGTAAATGGTTAGCACTGATTATCAGTATGGTAATGTCCACAAAAGAAATTATTTTTAAATAAATTAAATTTACCCAATATTGAAATGTAAATTACTTAAATAAAATTCCATTTTATTAACAACATGTGACCGAATAATAATATATTAGGAAAAAATTTAATTAAATATTATCATAAAGATAATCACATGAGCTAGACACATATCCATTGATATCATGAATATTCAAATAAAAAGATGAACATCAATAACTTATATCATAATTATGGAACTCATAATACCAGACATCCAAAACATACCAGTGAGGCCTCATGTAAAAATATAATCATTATTGGGTATGTAATTAGCCAAATGAACATCCTATTTTTACCCATGAGATCTACTTTGGAATTTATGAGATATGTAATTCATTTCATTTACCATCATATAATATTTCTAATGCATTAATCATATTAATAAATAGTATTCTGTGATCATCTGTCCTTAAAAATCAGTAAATGTCTATATTGGAAGAACTAGCATAATAAATTTAAAAAAAATTCTCATGTCAAACTATTGATAAACAATCTAGAGAAACATGGTGAATGGAATAATTATATTTTATGAGAATTGATGAATGATATTTAATAGTGTTCCTTAAAATAGAATAATATTTTTTTAAAAATGGAAATTTTTATATGGAAAATAATCAATCCACTTTTAAATAAAATTTGTGAAATATAAAATTTCAAAATATTAGTGAATTTTTCTTTTTTTGTATTTATGAAACATTTTAATCAATATTAATTGAATTTGGTGGCCCACACTACTGAAATTGTCATATATTCTATCTATGTTAAAATAAATATTCCTTATATAATTTTTTAGTAAAAAGTCAAATGTATATCATTCTAAAAACAAAAAACATGATAACATTTATTTTTTTGTAAAAGAAAATTATGTTTATCAAATTATTTGATAAATTATTTTTAAATAGTTAAATAATTATTTAAATAATATTATGTTAAATATCTATATGTAATAATATGACTCTATATATAGTTGAAAAGCCAGTTTAGTTTTCCTCAAAAATATTATTTTTGTCTACTGAGAAGTTAAACTTGGGATAAATAATCGAAAGCATGTAATTTATAGATATAACAAGAGGAGAATAAAATATATAGTGTTTAAGATATAATTTTTTTAAATTTCACCCATAAGAGACTTAAACTTAAACAATCATGAATAATAATGATATTATAAGGTAATACCTTATAATGATCATATAATCAAATTTTAAAATTAATCGATTATGTGGTTACGTGTGAGAAATTTAAATCAGCAAAAAAGTTTAAAATACCATTTAACAAAAGAAAAATCCATCTAAAACCTTAATAGTGCATGGAATATAAAATTATGTTGAAGTAGTGCCTAGTTAATAGAAATTGTTTTTAATTACCCCACACCCCTGGTTTGACATACATCAATACGGATTTAATTCTCACATATAATAAAATTGATTTTATCTTACTTATTTATAATAAATAATTTAATTATTATAATATAACATATGATAAAGTTATTATATTTAATCAAAAATTTACTAATAATAGATTCAAAATAACCATTTCATGGGGTTTACTATATCATTTCCTAGGGATGTTTTGGTTTGGTTGTTCTTGTCCAAGTAAATTGATTAGTTTTACATAATATCCAGAATTATAATCATGATATAAATTTATTACATATTAATTACATCTATCCTTATTACCATTTGTGATTAATAAAAAATAAAAATGAGTAATGATGCTTCATGGAGATGGTGTCACACCTCGACCCAACACCCTATTGTTGTGGTTATTTTATTTATATTTGATTCATTGTTTTCAAATTTATAATATTGTTTAAATTGAAAATAAAAATTATTGAATATAAAATGATAATTAAATGGTTTAAAAATAATAATAATGATAATATTATAATTATGAATAATAATAATATTGTTATTATGTTTATTATTGTAAATATTATTATTATTATTACTAAGGTAATTATTATTATTATTAATGATTAAAAAACATAAAGATCCCATATCATTCAACTCCCTTGTCCGACCCGACATCCTCTCTCTCACTACATCATTCCTCCCCTCCAACTCTCAACATCGTGACCCCCTCCTCCCATTCCTCCTTCCTCGTGTGGCCAACCTCATCTCCTCTGATGGATCTATAATGACCCATACATTAGAAAAATTGATATTACTTCAAAATTGATAAATATTCATTAATAAATATAATAAATCCCTGGAAATACCATATAGGTATAGTGTTCTTAGAATATGGGAAATGTAAACAACAGGTTTATAAATGATCTACATTGTCTCCCACTTATTTCTTCATAACTAGAGTCCTTTTTGAAATATGTTACGTTGTATCCTTCTTCATGACCTGAGTAAAATAATCATATGAATGGGGAGATCAAATGTATGTTAAAGGTAAATAGGGGAGTTATCAATTATATCATAATCATATGGAATAAAAAATAACATTTGAAAATATTATCCTGCATACAAATGATAGTGATTTCATGTCAAGGGATAAATCATAAAAGTTCAACATAATCAAAAAAATCATAACATATGTTGTAAATTTTTACTTAAATAGAACAATATAAAATCATTTCATATTAGTCATGGCTCATTTCGAAACTATCATTGTAGAAAAATTCAATTACTGAATCGAGTTCAGTCCTCATTAAATCCCTATATTACTGAATTTTATTTACTTTTCATTCCAGTAATGTCTATCTAATTTGATATAAATCATTACTCAACCAATTGGAGGGAGAAATAGGTCCAACCCACATACTTAATAAATCATTATTACCTATTCCAGAAAAACAAAAATCATTCATCATAACATGAACCCATGGAATAAAATATGTTTCTTAAAAATCATTCAATCATAAAGTAATACATGTAAATGAAATGGATTTCATAAAGAGAATTACCACATAAAAACAAAAAAAATCCATATTTATAATAGGGAAAGAAACATAATACTACTTAAATAATATCATCTTATATTGAAAGTAGTTTTGATATAACATATGAAATTAATTCTTGAGGAAAATATTCATTCTTCTTAAAAAATGATTACTTTTATAAAAATAACATATAATTTTAAAATAAAATAAGAATGAAAACATATAAGGTAATATTCATTGAAATATTTCATCATGAATGAAAAAAATCCATTAACGTCGTATATGATAAAAAAATTTCGCCTCATACTTTTTCAATAAAAGTAAAATAGAACCTCTTATCAAATAATTACAAAAGATTCACATCATACAATTTAGTAGAAATTATGTAATGATTTAAATTTACTTTGAAAAATTATATAAGAATATAAATAGTATAACATATTAATGGAACATGGATATGGATGATTAATATACTGTAGTAAATACTAACTAATAAACAATCTCAGATAATAATGGGATTAGAATATTAGCCTTTAAATTAGGTCTCATGTCCTTTGTATATCTGATCCTCTTATATAATGATTTAAAAATTTTCATTTAATTATTAAAAAATAATTTCCATTTTTACGATATCATGTATTATAATATTATCATTCGTTTGATAACAACATTTCGTTATAACTTGTTATTCAGGTATTAACATCTTAATAAACTTGTTCTTGTTTTTTCTAATATGTTCTTGTTCCTATTATTTGGTTTTAGTTATATAATTTACAAAACTATATTATTATAATATATATCATTTTATTAATTCAATTATTTTATATAAGCATGATTTAATGAAGATCATGTAGAATGAATCACATCACATCGTGGAGACGGTATGTCATATGTACAAACGATCGACGATATCGTTCACTTAATTGAGGATTTTTTTTGAAGTAAATGGTGTATAATATTTCAGAATGAATATAATGTTATAATAATTATATATTTTTATTATATCCATCATTATACTCATCTATGTATGGTGGTGGTGAAAAACTGATTACACCACGACATAGAGAATGTATCACGTATGTACATACGTGTGGTGATTCTGTTTTTTGTAGGATGGTTAGAAGGCAGAATATTATTTTTTTCTTGGTAATAATGACATATTAGTGTATAAGTTAAAATAGTATTATTAATTTATAATTAAAAAACTCTATAATATTAAGAAGAAGAAGAAATAAGTTTGAATGAATCGGTAGAGGAGATTACCTCTTCTTCATTGTGATTCTTCTATGTCTCCACTTAGAGTACTATAGTTTCTATTTAAAGAAGAAGATAACCTCTAAATTATAAAAATTAATGTTGATAATGGAAAATGGTATTAGATTTCCCAGTTAGAAGGAAAAAATTGGATGTAAGTGGTGATGGAGGTGGTTCCCTTTTAGAATTAATGTCAGGTGTATTTTTGAAAACTCCATAAATAATAATTTATAATAAAATAAAACCCTACACAAAAACATAAAAAATTTCCCAATTTAAAATATGAGATGATATAAGTTTATAATCTCATCAAAAAAAATTTGATGAGTTTTCTGTCAACTTAATATTTATTATATTAATTACCAATTAGTTAACTTATTTAATTTTTTAACTATGGTAACAAATAAATAAATATTATAAGGGTAAAAAAAATTTATTTGAGGTCAAATACACCATAAAAAACTACATTAGAACATTTTATAAAATATAAATTTTATTATATATTTTATAAAAATGTTTTATGATTTTTAAATTATTTAATAAAAAATTAATTTGATAAAAAAACAAATGTCATTTTTGTAACTAATGAATTAATTTATTTTTTAAAATATCAATATAACAAGATAGCTTTAAACCAATGATTTTATTATATTCCACATATGTCAAGGTAATATAAAAAAAATTCACTTTTAATATTAACGAACCAAAATTATATATAATTTAATATTTTTAAAAACATTTATTTGTTATCTCTATTAATATAATAATCACTTCATCAATTTTGTGTATTATTTAATGAAATAATTTGTTCAATAAAAATTAAAAATAAAATAGAATGATTAATATAACTCAGTTAGATTAAAAAATATTATTTTTAGTCTAAATTTTCTTCTATAAAACCCAAAATATAAAATGTATACTTATTAAATTATGAATGTGACGACATTAACATCACATTGAATAAAATAATATAAGTGTCACAATCCATTCTATGAGGCTAAAAATGGTAAATAACTCCTTTTATGGATGATTATGGTAGATATATACTCAACCAATAATATTTTTTCAAGTGTTTGGGTCTTTTAATGGGTATTATTATTATAATTAAAACTAAATTATTGATTATTCCTAAATAAAATAATTTCTACATCATTAATGTATAAGCTATGAAGGTAAATATTTTTTGTCAAAAAATAATATTTAAATATCTATGGTAATGAAAATAAATTAACTTTCAAATGATTAATTATATTAAATTTTTCTATTTTATAACCTTGTATTAAAAATGGATTAGTTATTAAAATTGGAGTGAGAAATATTTAACTTTTCTTTAAAACAAATATATAAAATGTCCCAATCTCATAAATTTGAATTAAAATGGATAAAATTTCGACAAAATGATGATTTAGATGGATAAAAACTCAAAAAATGAGATTAATAAATGTTTTAGGGTAATTTTATAATTTTATTCTTACCCTTAATTACTCGATTTACATGTTTACCGTATTAATAAAAATTACAGAATTTACCGTTTATAAATCCCAAAAAATAAAATAACAATATTTACATAATTTGGACTTAATTATTCCAAATATAAAATAAATTATTAAAAATACAATTCAAAGAAGTTTCAAAATTTAATTTAAAATTATTCTCATTGTCTAAAAGAGAGAATGAGTTTTAAAATTTAAAACATTGAAAAAGCATGAAATGTTTTTATATCTGAATTCAATGTAAAATTATTTATACTGACATATATTATATTGAATAAAAAAATTATATTCTATTTATACTATAAAACACTTTAATATTATAATTTTACCTTATAAATTATTTCATTGAAATTTATTGTTTTCAAATATAATTTAGTGTATTTTTTACTATTCATCAAAATTTGAATGTTATTAGACAAATAGTAAAAATTCAACCAAATTAAAAAAATTATATCATGATTCCAATTTTTTTTTGTTGACCTAAAAATATTTATTGTATCAAAATCTTAATTTAAAAGGGGTTCTCCATTAAAAGGCATAAAACTACCCTTTTGAAAAATATTGGTTTTCATACATCAAATATGGTTTAATCAATCCTTACGACAAAAATATCTATAGGATGAATATAAAAAATATTTTATTACGTGTATATCATATATATTTCATTAATTTATTTTACTGTTAATAATTCACTTATTCAAATATAATATTGATTTATAGTTTTCATAAATATTTTTTAGTGAATGAATTCACCATACATTTTCATATGTTCCTTATATTTATTCCTTTTAACCTTACATGTAGTTAAAATGTTAATTTTATACTAATGGAACCTCATGATATGTTTATACTCACAATTTCATGCAATGAAATAAATTTAATAATAAAAATTATTTAGAGAAAACATTTCATAAAAACATCAAGGTGGCACATTCTTCCCCACTTAAATTTGAATTTCGCACAAGAAAATATTCATTTGGATACAATGAAATGAGGAAATATCACCTTAATTAAATCCTCATGTTCCTGTGTAGATTCATAAAATTGTTATTTAATCCATAAAAATTTTACCAAGTAGATGGAATTTTTTCTTAGAACATTCTTGATAAAATCTAGAATCTCTATCATTTGTTATTCATAAGAGAGATGTTTCTCCAGCAGTATGACTTATGAGTTTAGTAAATTTTAATGATCAAGTATATAATATCTCAAAAGAGATACATGTAACACATCATGAACTAGATGGAGATTCAATTGAAGCAGTAATCAGTAAGCTACATTCTCTAGGCAATCCAAAATTTTAAAAAGGACAGATATATATAGGGCTCAACATTCCATTATCTCAAAATCACATTACTTTCTTCTAGGTAGATATTCATAGAAATACCTTGTCACCAAATTTAAACACTAGGCCTTTTATTATATTGTCAGCATAATTTTTTTCCAACATTAATAGGCTCTTATGTGTTGTTTAATATTCTTGAATTTTCTACAATTTCATCAAGAGTATCATGTACTAATACATTTCCTTCCGAACTTCTTCCATTCAAGTTGGTGTTCTTAATTTCAATCCACATAGGGCTTTATTGGGAGGCATCTGATTACTGGAGTGAATGCTATTTTTGTAAGAAAATTCCACCCAAGGTAAGTTTTGATCCCAACCACCTTTTAAATCAATAGAGAAATATCTCAACATGTCTTTAAGAGTTTGAATTTTCCTCTCAGTCAGATCATTTTCTTGAGGATGATAAGCAGTGATGAAACATAACTCCTTCTCTAGAGATATCTCAAGGCTTTAAAATAACGCCTAGGTAAACCTTGGATCCCAATTAGATATAATTGAATATTTTACTCTATTAAATCTTATCACTTCATTTATATATACCCTGGAAATATAATCATGTAATAAATCACCTTTAACATTAAGGATATTTTCCGAAATCATAAGGTAATCAACTATAACCCATATAACATTATGGTCATGAGAGGTTTATAGATATTTTATGACAAAGTACATAATGATATTTATCCATTTATATTTTTTTATGGGTAATGGTCATAAAATCCCATTAGACTTCTATCTCTCAGCCTTAACTTGCTAACAAACCATGCACCGAGCGTCAAATTCAGTTACTTGTCCTTTCATTCCATCCCACTATAAATAATCTTTCAGGTCCCTATAAATCACTGTGCTTTCTTAGTGAATATATAATGAATAACTACGATCAACAACTAATATAACCTTCATTAATTCTTGTATGGGTGGAATACAAACCAAATTCATGAACCTTATTTTTCAATAACAGTCAAGGTTGAATTAAGAAGAATTTCCCATATTCATTTTTATCTCCACATCTTCCTTTTTTGAATCCTTAATTTTCACTTTTTTAGATGGTTTAACATTCATTTGATCAAGACAACATTTCTCCCCTTCCATATTCATTTGATATATCCTTTTTAGATCCATAAATATTTGATATTTTGTAATCCTTAACATGGATAATATTTCATGGTCCTTCCAACTCAATGAACCTGCCACCTTGTTCACTTACTATGGGTCGTAATGTATTTGTAATTCATAATCAATAATAAACTCCAACCACCTTTTGTGTCATATATTTATAACATTTTTTTAAAATTATGCATTAAACTCTTATGATTAGTATAAATTTCACACCATTCACCTTAAAGCAAAATCATCCATATCCTTAATATAAATACTTCCACAGATAACTCCAAATCATGAGTTGAGTAATTTAACTCATGGATTTTCAATTGTTTCAAGACATAAACTATCACCACATCATTTTTCATGGGATAAAATCCTTGCCCCTTGTTTGGTGCATTACTTTAGATCACAAATCTTTCTCTACTACAAGGTAGTGTGATCATAGGTGCATTGGGTAACCTTATTTTTTAGATCTTTGAAATATTATTAATATTCATATATCAACATGAACTTAACACCTTTCCTTGTTAACTTGGTGTGTGGATTATGTTATCTTGAAAAATCATTCAAAAACTGTCGATAATATCCATCCAAACCAATAATGCTTTGAATCTCAGTTATTGTTTTTCATCTCAGCTAACTTTTAATAAGTTTTTTAATTTATGGATCCATATATATCCCAACTATTGAGATTATGTGACCCAAAAATGAAACATTATGATGCCAAAATTAACACATGGAATTTTTTTCAAAAATATTATCCTTTCTTAGGGTCTTCAGAATAATTCTCAATTGATATTCATGTTTTTCCGTGCACATCAAATAGAAAAGAATATCATCTATAAAGGCTGCCAAAAACTAATCAAGATAGTCTCTAAAGACACTATTCATAAGATCCATGAATATAGTGAGGGAATTAATAATACCAAAAGTCATATCAAATTGTTCATACCTTGTATGGAATGTCATCTTTGGTATATCCTTTATTCTGAGCCATAAATGATGACATCCTGAACAAAGATAAATCATAGAAAAGTAATCATATACGTGTAGTTGGATCAATTTAAGGAAGAGGATATTTTTTCTTGATAGTAATCTTGTTAGGTTCTCAATAAGAAATGTAGAGTCTCAATTATCCATCATTATTCTTAACATCTAGAACATGTTTTTCCAAAGATAATGTAATAGTTTATATGAATACCTTTTCAGGATTATCACGGTGTTTCTTCTTCAATTCCTACAACTCAATTGGGTCCATTAGATAAGTATTCATTAAAATTAGGAAATCACCGGGTATAAAATATATTAAAAATTCAACTTCACAATTTAGTGGATGACTTAGTAATTCATTGGGAAAGAAATCAAAAAACTCCAAAAAACAATGGTTATATTATTCTTCATGATCTTCTTCCCCAATCCTTTGTGATATATAACCTTTATTGATAAGTATCAATACCAATAATTTGATTGAAATTTTCACAATAAGGTCATACTCATACATGTATCAATAGATGTTCATTGATATATCGGTAAAATGAAATGTGTCTTCTCGTCATTGAAAATTAATATGAGATCCATACAGACAAATCCAATCCATGAAGAAAATCAAATCAAAGTCCACGATGGGAAGTATTAGAAGATTTTTAGGAGTCACTTTCCAACAAACATCAACTAGAGAAGAATTATAAATATTTGAGGTAATCGTTGTTCCATTAGGAGTTTTCACAAATAACACATCATCTAGTTATGGAGCTAATATAGAGATACATAAGAGATTTATTTATAAATAAATGAGTGGGTGGATATAGAATAAAATAAATCATTTGCTACTTTATAATGGATGGTATGTGTACCTTTCACAACCTCATTACGTTACTCCCCTTTGCTGATTGTGATTATATTTGAATTTCTTTTAAATTTTTTCAAAAAAATTTTCTAACATCAATCAACATTAGTAACCCTTAGATTAGGGCATTTATTTCATTATTTACCCATTTCATTTCCCATACATAATTGAAGTGTGGGAGGTTCATTCTATGTATCCTTTTCTCTATTTGGATCATTTGTCTCCTTTTTCCCATCACATCGATATTCCTCTTCTCGATGGCCTTTTTTTCCATACATTAAACATAAACTATTTTCTTTTATGTCAATTTACACCATTTTTCATTTTACAATTTGAGAATAAGGGAAAACTCATTTTCTGTTTATTTTGGCCTTATTATTTTCCCTTAAATTACATTTTTGTCTTCTTATCAAACCAATAGGAATAATGGGTTACCCTAATCTTCATCACAACCTTGAAAGCACCTCAAATGATATCCTCATAGATATTAAAGTCTCTTATGAAAAATTCCATTTAGATACGTGGTATTAAGACACTAAAGAATAAATCTATTTTACCCTAATGATGGATAATAATTAGATTCATTTACCTCTCAAGACTTGTAAAATTTGTTTTGTAGGTACCAACATACCTGTCATCAATTTTATTAATTTCAAATAAATCCTTCCCCATATTTTTAAGAAGAATATGAGAAAAGTACTTATTGAAAAATGTTTTCCTTAACTCATCCCATTCCATGAATTAAATTTCATCTCTTTTCATCGGATTATTGATATGGTTCCACCATTGATAATCTTAATCTTCCAAAGGATGAACTACTAAGATGAAATTATCATGATCTGAACATTGGATAACTAAAAAAATATTTTCTGTGGTACTGATCCATTGTTAATCCTCTAATGGATCAGAATACCCACTGAAAGATTATGGATGTTTCCGCATGAAGGACTCAACATAATATTGTTCCCTTTTTTCATGTATGGAAGTGATGCATGATTTTGTAACAGCCTTTGATTATAATTTTTTTTTCAATTAATTCAACATTTCAATATTTTTCCTTTCACATGAAACTGGAAAAAATTATATATATATATATATATATATTAATAAACTAATTAAATAATTCCTCTCACATATAATACCAATTTGGATTTTAGTACACGTAATACTAACTTCATGTGTGATACAAGCAACACCGACTTGACATTCAATGCACGAAACACTGTGTTTCTAAGAAAAAAATCTTTTTATTATATTAATTATATAAATAATATATTAATAATTTATCCATTATACTATTTAATAACTAATTTTTAAATATTTTTGTTTTATATAAATAAAAAATATTGACAATGAAAGAAAATACTTTTGGTAATTTCCTTTTATGTTAAAAAATTGTTTTCATTAATGAATTACTATTAATAATAAATTTAAATTTTGAAAATTTTTGATATATTAGTGGATAAAATAAATTTATTATTGAATTAATAATGTAAAAAATATATTATAGTTATTTTTTTGGGATTTTTCTGGGAACCTTTATATTTTATGTATAATGAAAATACTTTTTTAGGTAAAAAATGACTTTTCTCTAATTAACTATTTATTATAAATGTTAATATAAATATATTTTAAGGTAAAAATAGATTAATATTACATATAATAATTCAATTAAATTTATTAGGATTAAATTTACTTAGAAATTGATAAAAATTGTAACAAGCTATTGAACTTTTCCCAACCTTAAAACCACGTTATTTCAACATGTCTGTAGGATTAGAACTATTCATAATTTTTCTACATCTCTGATTGGAATATCAGAAATAATACAAAAAAATATTTTATTCAGTCTATTATTTGGTGTCTAATAAGACCATGCTAATTTTTTACCATGATTAACAGTAAAATTTATTAAAATTAATCCCAACGGTCATGGTCAAATTACGCCTCATTAAGGACTAAACCTTAAAAATAAGGGCCAAAACACTAGTAAAGTTATCTACCACCATTTGGTTGTTTATATTTATTCAATAAAACTCCCATTATTTCAATTTTTTAATAAATTTGTATGTAATGAACATGTGCACAAATAATTTGTTTCTAAAATTTTGATATGATTCATTTTTATTCCCTATAAAAATCCACCACCTATACCAATTCCTCACACCTATCAGTCCATTTACGTTCATAAAATATCTAACCACTTATCCTCCCAAAAATAATAAATTCTACCTTAAATCCCCTCTTATGGTAGAAACCCTCCCAATGAATCCATTTTACACAAACCAAAAGGAGTAACCTAATTAAATGGTAATATATTCTCTAATGATCCTTTCTTTTTTTCGATCTACATGACCAAAAAAATCATTATTCCCTTCTATTGTGATAAAAAAAGTATCATAAATAAACTAGTATCTTGTTTTTAATTGTTACTGACCTATAATGAGACAATCCTATATATAATGGATGTTGAACAAATTGTTTCTGTGTACGGAGAACTACTACCTCACAAAACGATGATTGTTCATTTCTATACTAAAACAAATCAAGGTGGACATTATGATTGAAAAAATATTTATTTATGTAATATATTATGATTATTTTTTATTTAATATTATTTATTCCTTTTAAAACACACATCTTTTTACCATCCATTTGGTGTTAATATGATAATCTCGTTTGAGGGAGTGCCGACTATCTCCCCCTCAAAGAAATGTGATTAGCTAACACACCACATATAATGTATTAGAAATGGTTTTAATGAAATTACATTATATATATGATATATTTACGATAATATAATAATTATATATATTTACATAAATATATATACATATTTAATTTACATAATTTCATTCAACAATATAATATAAACAAGATAATAGCTTTCATGCGTACATACAACTTACAGTCTATATGAACGGTGTATTCCATTACGTACTTAATTGTTATATAGATTATTATAATATAATTATAAATTATATACAAGATATTTATATCACGTTTTAAATTCAACAATCATGATATATATATAAGGATCAATGATATAACAAATTAAGACACATGGAAATAACAAAGAGAATATCACACGATGTGAGACCTTAACATAGAATCATTAAAAAAAAGGTAATATAAGTTTATAATAAAACAATATATAGTAATATATATAATAATATTCTTCTTTATAATACTTATAATAGAATTATATTTATTATACAGGAATCCAGTATGAGTACAGAATGAGTAAAGACACAAGCTAAGGGGATTTCATCTCACTATTAATTTCTTTGAGATACAAGCTATGATCACCACTCTTTCCCTTTGTGTGGTGTATGTACTGATAATGATTGTATACTATGTATATTATACATAAATTTAGGGGTATTTACATAGAAATTTTAGGATCCTTTATTCATGGGATTTATGTTTCTAAGGATACCAAATCAGAAAAAATGATTTCTCTTAATTTTCCATCATTGAGACTCATATTTTGGTATTCACATACACTCTTTATCAAGGTGAAAATACATCCATTTTATATGGAATATCATGAATATAAATATTTTAATTATATTATATGCTTCATTTATTTTCCTTTTCATACATCGAGAGCATGATCCCAACATTCTAATTTATAAGAGTATATTGAGACAATCTCATTTCATTTTGAGGTTGTTTATATTTATGCTACATTTGATGAAATATTTTTATCAATTTCCCAATAATATACATGAGTTTACTTATAATATTTTATTTAATGATATACTAATTTATTGGTATAATTTTTTTACTCATTGGTACAAAATATAGTTATGAAATTTCTTATAAGAAATCTCGAGGTTACCCTCTATTTGGGTGCAAATCTAATTTTTTTTAAAAGAGTTTCCAAGAATATTATACCATTCCCCTATAATATCTAATTAAAAATTTCACACATTTTGACTTTTACCAATGTATTTTAATGTAATATTCTTATCACTTTCCAAAAAAGGAACTATTTTATCTTTTTTACCTCATATGACTTGTACATTTTTAACTACAGTAATTTATTTGAGGCACCCTATTAATTGTTAAAAAAGATAATTTTTAGGAAATTGTTTTAAAATGTAATGTTAGAGGAATTTTTTTTTCTAAATGGATTCAAACAGATTTTATATCTTTTCTTGGAAAACTATTTTAATTTTTTTCTTGTCTTCTTTACATGTTTCCAAATCATTTTTAAAGAAATGGGATTTAAGACATTTTCAAACTTCATTATATGTTTTCAACAAAAATGATTTTCTTAATGTTTTAGAGATTTATTTATATGTTATCAATGTATTTTTAAGGAAATGGATTTAAAATAATTTTCTAGAAATCATTAAATAATTTATATTGTCTAAAAAAATATTAGAAATTTTTTCGAAATTTATTTTAAATGTTAGCAAGAAAAAATATTTTAAAAAATATTTCATATCTTATTTATACTACAGGAATGAAATATTACATTGTTTAGTAATACAAGGATAAAACGTGGGCTTTGTTGATTTAGAAATACATGCATGGAATGAGGGTTCAATCATTTCGATAATACTGGGCTGGAACATGGGTTTACTTGGTATAGTAATACAGGGAGGGAATGGGGGTTCACCTAGTTCAGTAAATAATTTTTCCACTATCATGGTATTGGAACTGATGCCTTAGATACTATGGAAATAAGTATATGCTTATGTGAGTCCTCAATTCCATGTCTTACTTTGATGTCATGATTTCATGGATTATAACCATTACATCTTATTGATTCATATCTTAATACAATTCATGCTTTGTTACATGATTCATGTATAAGATATTTGATATGTAGGTTATGGTTATCTATTTTCATTACCATGTTCTCATACCCTTATGACCATGTTTATGCTTGAATATCCACCTTTTTTACACTTAATGAGAATTTCAGCTCACCCATTTTTATGTTTCCTTCCCTAGGTTCTGAATATATGTTTTATGATTGACGTGGATAAGACATGTTTTAGTCCCCCAGAACCTAGTCAGACATTAGGTAGCTCGCTTAGGTACCAGATTTTATATTTCCATGTCTCCAAAGTCACTATACCAACTACAGTATTTGGGCATATGATTGTATAAGGTTTAAGTATTCTGTAAATGTTATGTAATGCTTATGTTTTTATATTTAGGGTCGATACTATTTGTATTAGATAATAGGTACATTTAACCTTTAGAAACTAGGATGAGATAACCATAGTGTGATACATAGGTTTATATATAAGGATATATCTAGGGATGTCTCTATGAATAATTAAAAATATGAGTTACCATTTAAGAAAATGACCAGGAATTTTGGTAATGGATAGAGTGAGTTATTTCTATGAAATACATCCCTTTATGGATTATACAATTTGTTGTGGCTATGGAATAAGTGTATATTAGTGAAACAACACTGAAATGTTGTTTTGGGATGGACTCAAGGTAATCTGGTACAAGACAACGTGACTTTCTACACAGCTAGTTTGACACTCCAAGGGATATTCTTTTGGCAATTCACAAACACTTAACAATCCACCATGAAGGATATATATACAAGTTAGATATTAATAACTTAGGATAAAAACATTGTGTAATAAAATACGTAATGATTCATGATTTAAAATCCTATACGTAATTATTTTCATGACCGTATAGTTTTACACTATGTTACATAATTCTCACACTATTATTCTGGTTTTATTTAATGGTGGGAACCTGAAGGAACATGATTTATGATGAATGTGGTGAATGATATTCTGATGACGAATCAAGTGGGATGATCACTAGACTAAAATATGTCGTGATCATGCTTGATAGTTTTTCACTGAATATGGTAAATAATTATTACCATAACCAACTCTCAGACTCACCAAGGTAGATAAAGAAGGAGTTCTCTAAGAGTCCAAATAATGGGGACTATTGTGGAATGATGATTCATTTTTCATTGTGTATGGAATGTGGAAATAATCACCTATGTGAATGTCTTAGAGGAAAAAGAAGGTGGTTCGACTGTTGAAAATACAAACACATAAAAAGTTACTACAATGGAAAAAATAAAGAGTTACATTACAGAAATTTATAATAATTTTGGCCCCCCTACGTCATCGTTAAAGGTTAAGTGTTTTTAGTGTGGAATAAATAGTCATTATGAAACTCAATTTCCCAAGAAGAATGTTCCTAAAGATAATTAAATATATTTTGTGAGAATTTATTACATTGCGGATGACAATGATACTACAGATGAAATGTGAGGGAAAAAGTATTGTGCAATAGGATGACATAACATTTTTAATGGATTAAGGATGATACATTCAATGTATTTTTGAATATGTATTACCAAAATAAGAATGGTGAATTATGTATTAATTTCTTAGATTATGATTCTCATAGTATTTATAAAAAATATGTAGACTAGTCATCATGGACTACAATGGTTATCTCATGAATGATAAAATTTTGACTAAGGGAATGTAACCCTTATCATGTTATTTATGTTAAGATAACAGTGTATGGATAATGATATGTGGGATATGAATAAGTCAATAAGATAGTACTGATTATCTTAAAAATATGTATGAATATGTTTATATGTGGCTTATGATATCACTAATGAAGTTTACAACATTTTTTAATTTATGGAGTTAATCCAATATACATTAGAATAAGGAAGAAAGCATGTTTTCAAAAAGAATTTATGGTAATTGAGGATGTTATCATGTTAATAAGGTATATATAATGAGGGTATTCACATGATTTTAATGTTTCAAACTAGAGATACTTTGTGGTACATGGGAATTAATTTTAATATGATTTCGTGTCTCTTCTCCTTGGTTTTGTATTTTTATCTTTCTGAGGGGTTGTATGGTTATCTCTTATTGAAATGTTTTAGTTTAACATTAGATGAATTATCTATGCACTGAGTTTGAGTAGAAAACAAGGTTAAAAGGACAATCATTTGTTAACCTTATTTCAAGGATGACCTTCTAATATTTTATATTAATGCAGTTTAAAAAAGGACATCATGTATGTTGGGTGAAAACCAATCATGTCCAGAAAGGTCGTGGGTCTTGAACCCCTAACCGAAGGATGATATTGGTTATCACGCCTATCATTGGCATACACATTGACATAGTTAATGTTTATCTATTTGTAATGAATAAATATTTATGATGAACTATTAGTGTAAATTTTTATTTTTATATATTAATTCATGTTGTTTTTTAGAGACAAATAGTTGGACTTTTTATTCATTATGGTCCTTAAGTTCTGTTAACGGTTTTTAGTACATTATTCATCGATGATAATTTTTAGACATTCGTTTAAATAGTTAGTGTATGTATTAGATATTTTCAATGAGAAAACCAATAATTATATTTTGTTTATAGAAATGTAACATGAATGATTCAATATTCAGGAAGTGATCGAAAAAAATCTTAGTCCTAATAACTTAATTTTCTTTGCACTGATAGACATTTAAATCATCATATATTAATGACTTGGTGGTCCTTAAAATTCCTTATAAATTATAGTTTTTTTATTGATATGTCCATTACTCCCTATAAATATTTACAGTTTTCTTCAATTTCCAATTTTCACTCACAACCTATGTTCTTCTATGTGGAAACCCAGTTATATGTTACATTGGGTAACCATTATTATTACAAATTTCACTTTTTAAGGAAATTTTTAGAATGAATTTTTATTATGTGGGTTTATATAAAGGAAAAATTCAAGTATTAATCCTTTTATAAGCCAAATGAATATCTAGGGTGAAATTAATTTTATGGGTCATAGAATATAACACCACGATATTTTGAGAATAATTTTTCTTCGAATTATATTAACATTTCAATATTTTTAATTTAAAATGAACCTGGAAATAGTTCTTTATATATATGATTATATATTAATAAACTAATTAAAACATTCCTTTCACATGAAATAACTAATTGTCTTGCGCGACACGCATTACCAACATGGCTTGCGCTACAAGAAACCCAAACATGGCCTACGATGCATGGAATAATGAGCTTCTACAAAACATCAATTATAATTGTTTTAATTATTTTAAAAAAATTGTAATTGACCCTTTAAAAATAGTAATAACTAATTTACAAATTTTTTTGTTTTATATAAATAAAACATATTGATAATGAAAGATAAAAGTTTTGGTAATGTCATTTTATGTTAAAAAATTCGTTTTCACGAATAAATCAATTTTAATAATAAAAGTAATTTTAGACAAATTTATATATTTAATTGGATACAATAAATATAATTTTCTTAGTTGATAACATCAAAATTAGACTAGGGTTACATATTGGGACTTTTATGAGAAACATCATTTTTTGATGAATACTGAAAAATACTCATTTCTAGTGAAAACTGCCTTTTGCCTAATTAACTATGAACTATAAAAGATTTTAAAAATATGTTTTAATTTCAAATTATATGAATATTACATATAAAAATAAAATTAAATTCATTATGATCAACTTTACTTTGAAACTGAAAATAATATTAATAATCTTTTGAATTGTTTCATACATTAAAACCACGTTATTTCATCTCATATGAGGGATTATAATTAATGCATCTATGAAAGGAATTTCAAAAATCCAACAAAAACAATTTCTTTCAGTCTAATATTTATAGACTAATTTGTCGATGTTAATTTTTTACCCAAATGATTAGTTAATTTGATTAAAATTAATCATAGTAGTTAAGACCAATTTTAGCTTAATTAGGGACTAAACTTTAAATTCAATGACCCAAAAGAACTATAACATGTTTAACGCCCATTTTATGTCCATATTTCATACATAAACCTTCCATTATTGAGTTTTTTTTGGTTTGTAATGTCTTGTTTTAGGTCATAACATGTGCACATGTAATTTTATTCAAAAATTTCCATATAAGTCCTTTTACATCCATTTAAAAGGCCACCAAATCTACCCATACCTCAAACCTCTAAAAAAAATTATGTTCACCCATTTTCTATGAACATAGCCTCAAAAAAATCCTCTATTTGACCTTGAATCCTCCATTGGGTATAAAAACTCTCACGGTATACTTTTGGAAGAAACCAAAATGTGTAACCCGATTAAGATGTAACGTCTTCACTCAAGATCCTCTCCTTTATTTTTCCATCTCAACCCCTCAAATATAATTATTCTCTTATTATATGAAAACACAAGAATCCCCACATACTATTATATTGTTATGAAATGGTTCTGACCGACACTTATACACAAATCCATCTAATTGATTTTGAACAAATTGTTTCTGTATACGACAAACTACTACCTCACAAAACGAGGATTGTTCACTTCTCTTATACCACTTGTCATGGTGACCATTATGATGGGAAATATATTAATATATTTAATATATTATATTTATTATTTATTTATTCTACTGTATTCTTTTTACAACTCACTTATTTTTACCTTCCATTTTTTATTAATACAATAATATCGTTTGAGGATGTGTGGACTAACACCCCATCAAATCGATATGATTCGTTAACAGACCACAAATATTTTATTAAGAATGGTTTTAATGATCTTATATGATATATGTGATATATTAATGATACTTAAATAAATAAATATATCTATACAAGCATATATATATATATATATGACATGTACACACATTCTTTCAGCACAATAGTATAAACGGAAAGCCGTGTTCATGCGTACGTACAACTTACCATCTCCATGAACAGTGTATTCCTTTATATAGTTCCATATGCTATAGATTAAAATAATATATTTATAATGGATATAAATTATATTTATATCATGTTCTATATTATTGAATCATTATAAAAGTATAAGGACCAACGATATAATTAATTGAGACACATGTAATGAATAAGGAGAATATTACACGAAGTGAAACCTTAACATCATATCATTATCAAGAAGGTAATATAAATTTATAATAAAACCAATTATTTTAATATATATAAGAATATTATTCTATAAAATATTTATAATAAACTTATATTTATTAAATAGGATTTATGTATGAGTGGGAGAGTCAAGACATAAGGAGAGAGGATTTCATCTCTGTTTTAATTTCTATGAGATACATGTTATGTTCGCCACTCATTTATTTTGTGTGGTGTATGTAATTATTGTTATTGTATTATATGTATATTTGGAATAAATTTATGCGTATTAACATGTATATTTTATGATTCTTCTTTCATGGATTTTATGTTTCACAACTTACGAAATCCGTAAATATTTTTTGTCTCGGTTTTCCTTCTCCGAGACTCATGTTTTCATATGCAACTAAACACTTTTTAAAGTTTCATATATTTTACATGAAATATCATGAATATATATATTTTAATTATATTATATTATTCATGAAATTTTATTTTATTATATGGATATCATGATCCCAATATACCAAGTTATAAGATAATATTGAGACAATCTCATTTCTTTTTCGAGAATGTTTATTTTTATGCTCTCTTGATGAAATATTGTGATCAATCTCTCAAAAATAATCATTATTTTACTTATACAATTTTATTTCATGATATAATCATGTATTGGTTCCATTTTATACTCTTTGATACACAATATAGTAAAGAAATTGTTTTTATGAATGCTCTATATTACCCTCCCTTCGGGTGGAGATCTATGTTTTCTAAAAGAAGTTTCCATGAATATTATACCATTCCATTAAAATTTCAAAAATTAAATTTTAACCTCTTCATCTTTTACAAATTTCATCAAGGGAAAATTCTTGTCTCTTTCTAAACAAGTCACTTTTCTATCATTTTTACCTTGAAAAAGTAATGTTATTTTTATCACATACGATATGAACATATTTACCTTTCATCATTTATTAGAAGGTACCATTTCATTGTTAAAATGGAAATACATTAATTTTTTTAAAAGTATTTATCAAGGATAATTGTTTTCAAAATGGATTTACACATATTTTATATGTTTTCAATTAATACTATTCTCAAAAATAATTAGGTATTATTTACAAGTTTTCAATGTGTATTAAGGATATGATATCAAAAATGTTTGAAAGACCCATTATTAGTATTCCAAAAAAATGATTTTCCAAAAAAATTATTGATTTATTTATAAGTTTTAATGGTATTTTCAAGTAAATGGATTTCAAAACATTATCATTCGTTATTTAAATGTGTTCAATTATTTCAAAAGAAAATGGATTTTAAAACTTTTTGAAGTATAATTTATATGTTTTCAAGGAAAATGTTTTTCAAAATGATTTCATGTATTCATTATATGTTTTGAAGAAATGTTTTATGAAAATTATTTTCAAATGTGTTTTTTATTAATAATACCTTTTCAAACAAGAAAGGATATTTTACTTTTGATGTGTTTTTAAAAGAGCATTCAAAATTATTTCCAATATAATTTAACATCCATTGGTTCTAATCATACACTTATAGAGAATTATTCAATGTCTCAATTCATATTCTTTCTCGGAATGGATTATTTTTTCATGGAATGATGTTATGAAACCCATTTCTCTTTCATGAGTTATATGCTTTAAAAACATGCTTATTTTCATGGGTTATGAAAATCATGAAATGATTATAAATCCTAACTCATTCCACGGATTATGATATTTTTACATGTTTATAATACCCATTTAATTTCAAGGGTAAAGATATGTTTATTTTTTATCATGAGGAATATGTATGTATGGTTTCATTATGTGATAGTTAGGACATAAATCTCCCTCCAATAGATTTGGTAAGAATGGAAATATCATGAGATAGACAACATCGTAATGAGGGATTTCATGGTTCAGTAATATAGGGCTGGAACGAGGGTTTAATAGGTTTAGTAATACTGGTCTTTAATGGGGGTTCCCTAAGTTTAGTAATACCAGAATGTAATGAGGGTTTACGTCGTTCAGTAATACAGGGATGGAACGAGGGTTCACCCAGTTCAGTAAAGGACTTTGTACACTAAGATAGTCTTGGGTTTTATTCCGTGTATACTATAGATATCAGTAAATGCCTCAATGTTGGATTAGTTCCATGTCTTACTCCAAAGTTATGATTTCATGTCATATTTTATTTACTTACTTTTTATATAGGTCATATAAAATTCCATGTTTTAATCTATGATTCATGTATATGATATTTGATATGCAGGGTATGATCTTATATTTTCATGATCATATTATCATACCCTAATGCTCATGATTATGCTGACATTTATCTATTTTTTACCCTTACTGAGCATTTGGGCTCCCCACATTTTATTTTTCCATCCATATGTAGTAATAATTTATATTATGGTTGATGTGTCTATGAAGGATTCTGGTCATGAAGAACCTAGTGGTATATAATTTTGCTCACCTATGTACCAGTGTTTATGTTTCTGTGTTTCCAAAGGCACTATACCAACTACGGTCTTTGGGAATATATTTGTAGAATGGTTATGTATTCAATAAATTTTATGTAATTCTTATGTTTTTTTAAAGCAATGGTTTCTAAATATTCATATCATGATAATGTTGTGTGAGTATAGCTACATTATTTTTCATTCCAACCCCCTTAATATTTGGTTTCCCTAGAGGAAAATCAATTCATTTCCCATAATATTTACCATTAAAGAAGTTCCTTTGGGTTCCATCGATTAACTAAAACCATGAAGAATAGTGTGTGAATCACATAATCATAATTTAGAAAAAACATAATCAAGAATAAAATATAAATTTTGGACACAATAGGTTTTATTCTAGTTTATTCATGATCATTTATATAATACTAGGATTGGACCCTATAATTTTACATATCCTTTCAGTTCTTATTATGGTTTTTTCAACCCTGTTTCTAATTGGTAACCCTTCCTTTCTTTTGATACCATCTAAAATGAATGATACATTACATACATTGATATTACATCAAAATTCAAGAATATTCCTTAAAAATATAATAATGCCACATCAGGACCATATAGGTATAGTTCCATTAGAAACTGGGAAACATAAACAACTGGTTCATAAAACATCTACATTTTTTCCCACATATTTCTTTAAAACTAGACTCATGTTTGACATATCATATATAAGACTCTTCTTCAGGAACATGGGAAAAGAAACATATGAAATAGTGAGTGAAAAATCTTTGTAATGATGAACTAGTAAGATATCAATTTCATCATAATCATATGATGTAAAAACATAACATTTGAAAATATTACCTTTCATATAAAAGTTTGAGATATCATATCATGGGTGAAATAATAAAAGATCCACGCAATAAAAAAAATCATAAATTAAGTCCTGATATTTTTTGGCATACATAAAATAATAGAAAATCACTACATATTAGTCAAGGTTAATTTCCAATAACATCATAGTTGGAAAAGTCCATTACTGAACCATGTTCACTGTGTATTCCATCCCTATATTACTGAACTATATTTACTTGTCATTATCATCTTGTAAGTATCATGAGATATAAATCTTCACCCACTACATATTAGGGACAAATAGGCCCCAACCATCTCATAATGAAATCATTTTTACGTGTTCAATAAAAATATAAATCATTAAACATAGCATAAATCAAGGAATAAAATGGGCATCATAACCATTATTACATTATAACATAATCCATGCAAAATGGATTTATTAAATATCATTCCATCATAATAACAATAAAATCATTGATACAATAGTTAAATAAACAAAACCAAGTTTAAATAATTTCATATTAGATTGAAAATAGTTTTTATATATCAATAAAATTAATTCTTGAGGAAAATATCCTTTCTTCCTCAAAAATGTTTTATTTTCTCCAAACACCCTGAAAATCAAAAAGAAAATTATTTATTTGAAAATATCATTGAAAAAATATAATTTAATATTCAGAGAAATATTGTGTCATGAAAGCATTAAAATCCATTCATTTCATATAAGTTAAAAAAATCTCCTTGATATTTTTCAGGAAAAGTCAAAATTTATCTCCAATCGGATAATGACAAAAGATTTCTTTTATATCATTTAGTAAAAATTAAAAAATGGGTGAAATTGAAATTAAATAATCGTATAAGTATATAAATAGAATTACAAATTTAGAAAACATGGATATGAATGATAAATATAATAGAGTAAATACTTACAAATAAACAGTCTTGGATAATAACGAGACTGAAAAATTATCCATTATCTTAGTTGTATAGACCCAAATCTTGACGTACTTAGACATTACATTACTATTGTAAAATAATTAATACATAACAAAAACATACACCAAAGGACCGTAATAGTTTAGTGTCTTTGTAAACATGGAACGTAATCTTCTAATCTTGGTGAAAGATCTTCAACATCTCCCATAAAGATCTTCCCTTTTTTTCATACCTAAAAACATTCATTATATCCTGGGTAAAAGAAAAAATATAATGGGTGAGCTCAAATTCTCAGTAAGGGTAAGCATGGTTAAAATAAAACAAACCATATACATTTGAAATTCAAAACATGAACATAAAGTTTAAACAACAAAATGTTGAGTTGTGAAATAAATCCCGGAAGTACGTAAGGCATAGATCATAAAGGAACATAAATCATGATAAAATTGCATAGAAATAAAACATTTAATTGTGTCAATCAATTAAACACATGATATGATTTCCATAGTAGCAAAGGAATTTCTTCCAAGACTATCTTTGTGGACAAATTCCCTTACTGAATCGAGTTCACTCCTCGTTCTAGTCCTGTATCACTAAACCAGATTAACTTACCGATCCAGACATGTCTATCTCATGAGATATATATCTTTACCCAATTCATTGGAAGAAGATATAGGTCCCACCGATATAATAATGAAATCATTCTTTCATGTGCCAAAAAATAAACATACATCATTCATAATAACCCAACTAATAAAATGGGTTTCATAAACATCATTCCATCATAAAAAATTCCATATAAAAGAACTGGATATCATTTCATCATAACAAAAATCAAACCATGAAAATAACAGATAAATTTAACTTGAAACATAATCATACTTAATAATTCTATCTTAGATGGAAATAGTTTTGATAAAACACTTGAAAGGAATTCTTGAGGAAAATATCCTTTCTTCTTTAAAATCATGTTCTTTTCTCAAAATTCCATGAAATTTTAAAAGAAAAGGGTTTTTTTGAAAATAATAAAGAAAACTTGTATAATAATCTTCATGAAAATTAGGTGTTATGAAACTGTAAAAATCTGTTTATGTCGTATAAGTTAAAAAACATTATCCTCTCACTTTAGTCGGAAAAGTCAAAAAGTACCACATATGGTAAACAAAAAAAAGATTCCTTCCATAAACCAAAGTAAAAGTGAAAGAGGGGTAAAAATGACTTTAAAAATACATTTAAGAATATTAAACACTTTATGAAAAACATTTTTATGGGCATGGATGAAAAATATAACCCTAGTAAATACTTACGTACAATCAATCTCGGATAAAAATGAGAGTAGAAAATTATTCCTTACCTTAGGTCTGATATGCTTCATACATATCTGAACCTCCTATATAATGATTTAAATAATGTCATTCACTTATTAAATAATCATATTCATTGTTATAAAACCATATATGGTTAACTTATTACTTTATATTTCCCGTTCTTTTGTAAATTCCATGTTAAAGTAGCGTTTTGGGTAAAATTGTTTTATTTATCATACATGTTTGGACTTGTTGTTCTTGATATTATTATTACTTATACCATGATTTACTTATATCCATAATGTAAATCATTATTTATATATCATATATATTCAGTATATATATATATATAATAGATAGATGAATGAAATGAAATACACCGTTCATGGAGACGGTGGGCCGTATATATGCATGAACGCTGTTTTCCGTTCCTTATTGACTTGAATGGAAGTAAGTAGATGATATATATATATATATATAAATCCAGTTTCTTAATTATGTCATATATTTCATTATTATTCATTATATATAATTTATAATCATTATTGAATGGTTAACATGGAGAATGAATCTTATTGCGTCGTAGAGATGGTAATTCGAACGTACGCACGAGCGATGATAACGTTCCCATAATTATTGAATGGAATTGGAGTGGATGATATAATATATCATAATTTTTATGATTTTATAATAACAATATATAGTTATTCTTTACACAATTATACCCATCCAAGTATGGTGGTGGTGGAAAAACTTATTACACCACGGCGTGGAGACGATATTCCATACGTACGTACGCGCGGTGATTTCGTTTTCTATAGGATGGATAGATGGTGAAATGGGTTTTTTTTATATTTATAATAGAATATAAGTATTTTAGTTATACTTATGTTATTACTTTATAATTAAACAACTAACAAAGAAGATGTTGAAGAAGAAAGAAACTTGAAAGAATCGGTTGAAGAGATTACCTCTTCTTCGACGCACCTCTTTTAAGATTCCTCTTAAGGCACTAGAGATGGTATTTTGAGGATAATAGAACTGCTATAATGTTTCTAGGTAAGTTTAGAAGAGAAATGGTAATGGGTTGGCCGATCCTAAAGGCTCAAAATTGTTTAAAGAGAAGAGGGAGGAGGTGCCTTTTATAAGGGAGGAGATAGGCACTTTAAGAAAAAACATAAAATATTATTTTATAATAAAGTCATATTCAGTTTATAATGGCTCCAAAGTGACTTATTTCGAATATAAAGTGAGGATATGTCAAAATCCCCTCAACCAATAGGTTTTAGACAGGGTTAGGTTACTATTTTAACATTATCATTTAGATTCAACTCTAAGTTAAATAATTTAACTTTTACCGTGTCTTCTTGTTTTCTTACACTATATGGTTAATAAACATACTATATAAAGCCAAACCATCCCCAAGTGGTTAATTATTAAACTATATGACCTTATATAATCCATTTGGTTGAAACAATAATTTTTAAGAATAGAATAACAATTAATAATATAATATATTTTTTTAAAACAATTTTATGTCAATTTTAAAACTAATTGGTAATTGATTTCTGTGAAAATCATAGCAGCATTATTAGTTCGAAAAAAGTTATTTTAATAAATTCTAACATGTCATATTAACTAAAAAGTTATTGTAATTTATAAAAAGTGTCAAATTACATTTATTTTTGTATTTATAACATCAATTATGTTAATATTTCATTAATAAGGTAATTAATGCATCATCATTGTGTCATAAATAAATTAGATTACTTAATGTATATAAATTATAAATAAAATACCATTATATAGGAAATCTTTTTATCTTTCTAATGAATATTCATAGTCAAATTTATCTTATGTATAACCCTATATTAATTTTTTTTTACTTATTAAACATTGATTTTAAATATTTTAACTCTTTTTAAAAAATAATAATAAATGTCCTAATCTAATCCAAGTGGACCTAAAGGGTAATATTTTATTCCTATGGTTGTTTTTGGTCGAATTACACTTATCCAATAGAATTAGGACATGTGTTAGGTAATAATAATATAATTTTTACCCTTAATTACCCTATTTACTTTGAACCATGGTAAATAAAAGTAAAAAAGTTACTATTCACAAAAAAAATTATTATCTTATTGAACCACATTTTACTCCTTGATAATAACCGTGTCTCTCAGATTTTCGAAATTCCACTCACATAAGCGGTAAAATTTTGTTGTATGTAAATTTTAAAATTCTCCTAGGAGGTGGGTAAAGGCGGTGAAAAGTTCAATAAAATTTTTATATATCTAAAAATATTATAAAAAGACTCCAATGAATTACATTGAACTTATATAGGTATTATGTATCAATTTGGACCTAAAATAAATCTAAATAAGATAAATAATTATTTAAATAAAAATTAGGTTTTTAAATAATAACCTAGTGTTTTCACTATTCATCAAAAATTGAAAGTTTTCAGAAAAATACCAAATATTCACCCTAGGATAATTTTGATATTCCGAATCAAAAAATGATGTCCATTTTAAAAGATAAAATATATAAAATTTCACACATTAGTTATTACTATTCATAACGGCTAGTTTTTATAATATTTTAATAACATATCGTTGTTTAGTGAAACTCGGTATTTGGTACAACACACTTTGTCGTAGAAGGTCGCGGTTGCGTGTAAAGCAAGCCAAGTCAGGGTTGCGTTTAGTGAAAGATTCTTTTGTTGTTGTGTATAATAGAATCCAACCACATTTCATTTATATGTTGAATATATATATTTATACACTTATTGTTGTGTAGAATAACTTCTATCAAACAAACATGATATTTTGTGTAACACGATCCAAGAATAGTGTTTTGTATACTGCAAGCTAATACAGTGTTGCATATAGCACAAGATAATCTTGGTGTAGCATACAACTCATGAAATCAAATAAATTAAAAAAATACTTCTCATAAAATCTCAGGGTGTTACATTCTACCCCCTTAAAATGAATTTCTCCCTCGAAATTCGTCAGGGTTCTAAATCATTTACTACTTGAAAGTTTCATTCATAAAAACCCACATCAAAAAAAGGAAAACTAAATCAACATTTTAAAAAGGAGCATTACAAACATAATTGATGCCCAATGTAACTCATCACTGGGTTTCCACATAGGAGAATATATGTGAAAATATGGATATGGAAGAGAAATCTGACCATCATGTTTAGATAAAGAGTGGTAGAGAACATGGCTATGAAAAAACCAACAATCATAAAGCCAAAAATCTGTGATGATCTAAAGTACCATCTGATTCATCAGATATGAGGGCACTAGGTCAAAATTTTGGGTTTTCAATATCATTTCCCTAATGTTGACAAATTTTTGAATTAAAATAAATACTTACTTGATTTTGGTACAATCTTACCATTGCTCAAGCCTTGAACAATTTCCACTTAACCTCTTAATGAAATGAAGTTGAATTTGTCTTTTGCAAAGTGTTAGCAGATCATGCGATAGAATGATAGGTCATTTCATCTGTCTCAAACATAATCTTAGAAAAAATTATATACATAAGTCCACCATATGGTGAGATTAATCGTAAATGGTTCCAAAAATGGACTTATACTTCATCTATCACATCACTTAATAAAATGAAACTAGTTTCTACTAACCAGGGACTTCCTGTAGGTCAGTGGTATGCGATAAAGGCCTATCACACTTCAATTGTGGGTTCGATTCCCGCATCCTTTTCCAATGTGACGGGTTACCGCCTGTCCTACAGGTTTTCCTTTTTCTAAAACTATACTATTATAACATTCCAAAAATAATATCAAAAAGTTCAAGCCTTAAATAATACTATCTGATGTCTAACTTAATCTATTCCAATCATTAGGCTTACCAAAACTCATAGTATAAGAAAAAATATTGATAGATAGGTCATCTACAAAGAATGTAAATACCATAATTTATCCCCATATATCATAAGATATGTCTTTTTGGTCACATTTCAAACATTCCAATGCCTTAATCATGTATTCTCTTGAAAAATGAATACCCATTGAACCTTAGTGAAAACATGAATGCAGTTAAAAGTTAACTCTTTCCACATACCAAAATCCCAAAAATTCTATATACTAAAACCATTATATCACTTAGTCCTTATATCAATCACGAGCCCATGAATACTATCAAACATATTATTTTCTCCTTATCTATTCATTATGCGCATATCATCTACTTTCCAAAAATATTTCCATCTCTTTTCACGGTTACCTGTACCATATAATTATCTAAAACCACAATAAACCATTACATAGATATTGCAATATTCCAATATACTATAAATGAGATTCCAAAACATTATTTTGGAATCCATTTACATAAACACATAATCAATCCACCACATCGTTTTCATACTCAACATTACTAATATTGATCGCATGTGACATCCCTTTGTTCTTTTCCTTAAGTGGTTGTTGATGTCGATCATCATTAACCCTGGTATTAGGGAATTGGTTAGCATAATGCCCCCATTTCCTTGCAATCGTAGCATTGAAGTGTTAGTGGAGTGTTCTATGTAATCGTTTCTCTATTAACATCATTAGCTTCCCTTTTTCCATTACTTCAACACTCAACTGCTTGATGACCTTTTTTTCACAATAAAAACATTTTTCTAGTACCTTTTAGATAATCTCCACCATGATTCATTCCACACATTGAACATAAAGAAACATTCACCTTCCTTTCACCATTGTTCTGATATTTTTCCTTGAACTCCATCTTTCGTTTCCTGTCAAAACCATGAGATGGATATGTAACATCAAATTCCATTTCTACCTTAATAGAAAAACACACAATTTCTTCATAGCAACTGAAGTCTCTTACATCCAATTCCCTTCTATTACTTGGTTTTATGCCACTGAAGAATCGATCAACTTTACTTCCAGGTTGGATTATAAATCCAGATGCATACCTTGAAAGCCATGTAATATTCTCCTCGTATATACAATCAGATTCATTACATTTTTGTTTATGCTCAAGGAACCCTTTCTCCGTCTTTTTTTGAAGAATACTAGGGAATTACTTCTTGAAAAACATGTTCTTGAACTCGTTACATTCCATAGATTCAATTTCATATTGGGGCCTTGTATTCTTAATTAGAGTCTACCACTTGCCTGCTTCACCTTCTAAACGGTAAATAGCTAAAATGATTTTTTCATGTTTTGAACAACGAAGTATTGAAAATATCTTTTTAATGGTATTTATCCATTGTTCAGCAACAAGTGGATCAGAAGACCCATTGAAATATGGTGAATGTTGCCTCATAAATGACTCAATAGAATATTGTTACTTTCTCTACTCATTTGGAAGTCCAGAATGATTCATAGATTCATTATGTATAGAAATAATTTTTTTCACTCCATCACCCATAACATTGGTTTTTTCAGTAGGACAATCATTGCATCGTCCAATACATTAATCAACACAGTTCCTTCGGGTTCCATCCATCATCTAAAACCCAAAAATAATAGTGTGAGAGGCTAAATCATGATAGGAAAACAACATAATAAAGGGGGAGTACCTTCAATATCAAACATCTTAGGTTTAATTATAATATTTTTACCAAAATTCTAGGAATTTAACGTATACTTACACTTTACCTTAGGTAAATCCATAGACATACCTGAGAAATATCCCTAGGGATCTCACTAAAGTTTTCACATCCTAGTTTCAAAAGGTTAACTAAAACTTTCCTTTATTACCAACTGTTGATACCAAAAGCTTGACATACATAGAAATTAAATTGATTTTTGTGGAATACTTAATTCATAACAAAAATAGATACCAATGTACCATAATAGTTTAGTGTCTTTGGAAACATGGAACATAATCTTCTAATCTTGGTGAAAGATCTTTAACATCTCCCATAAAGATCAACCCTTTTTTTCTTACCTAAATACTTTATTTATATCCCAGGGAAAAGAAAACATATAAAGGGTGAGCTCAAATGCTCAGTAAGGGTAACCATAGAGAAAATAAAACAAACCATATACATTTGAACTTCAAAACATGAACATAAAGTTTAAACATAAAAATCTTGAGTTGAAAAATAAATATTGGTAGCACATAAGGCATAGATCATAAAGGAACATAAATCATGATAAAATAGCATGGAAATAAAACATTTAATTTTTTCAAACAATTATGCACATGATATGATTTCCATAGTAGCCAAGGCATTTCTTCCAAGACCATCTTAGTGGACAAAGTCCCTTTCTGAATCGAGTTCACTCCTTGTTCTAGTCATGTGTCACTGAACCAGATTAACTTATTGTTCCATCCATGTCTATCTCATGAGATATAAATCATTACCCAATGCATTATAGGGAAATATAGATCCCACCCATCTCATAATGAAATCCTTATTTTTTGTTCCACAAAATAAATATACATCATTCATAATAACCCAACGAATAAAATGGGTTTCATAAACAGCATCCCATCATAACATTACCAACATAAAAGAAATGAATATAATTTCATCATAAGAAAAATAAAACCATGTAAATAATAGACACATTATACTTGAAACATAAACACACTTAATAATTCCATCTTAGATGGAAAATAGTTTTGATAAAACACTTGAAATGAATTCTTGATTAAAATATCCTTTCTTCTTCATAATCATTTTATTTCATCAACAAGACATGAAATTCTAAAAGAAAGGGATTTTCTTGAAAATATTCATGAAAAAATGTAGAAAAAACTTCATGAAAATTAGGAGTTATGAAATTGTAAGAATCTGTTCATGTCGTATAAGTTAAAAAAACATTATCCTCATACTTTTGTTAGAAAAGTCAAAAAGTACCACCTATGGTAAAAAAATAAAGATTCCTTCCATAACACAAAGTAAAAGTTAAAGAGGGGTAAAAATGACTTTAAAAATACATGGAAGAATATTAAACTCTTTATGAAAACATTTTTATGAACATGGATAAAAAATATAACCCTAGTAAATACTTTCGTATAATCAATCTCGGATAAAAATGAGATGGCAAAATTATCCCATACCTTAGGTCTGATATGCTTCGTACGTATCCGAACCTCCTGTATAATTATTTAAATAATTTAATTTAATTATTACAGAATCACATTCATTGTTATGATATCATATATGGTTCACTTATGACTTTATATTACCCGTTCTTTTGTAAATTCCATGTTAAAGCAGCGTTTTTGGTAAAATCATTTTATTTATCGTACAAGTTTGGACTTGTTGTTCTTGATATTACTATTACTTATATCATGATTTACATACTTCCATAATGTAAATGATTATTTATATATCCTATATATTATGTTTATATATATTTATATATAATAGATAGATGAATGAAATGAACTACACTGTTCATGGAGATGGTAGGCAGTACGTACGCATGAACGTTGTTTTCCTTTCTTTATTGTCTTGAATGGAAGTAAGTAGGTAACACACAGATATATATATAAATAAATCCAGTAGCTTAATTGTGTAATATATTTCATTATTATTCATTATGTATACTTTATAATCACTCATCAATGCTTAACATGGAGAATGAATCTCATCGCGTCATGGAGACGGTAATCCGTACGTATGCACGAGCGATGATATCATTCCCATAATTTTTGAATAGAATTAGAGTGGATGATATATTATATCAAAGTCTGTATGATGTTATAATAACCATATATAGTTATTATTTACACCATTATACCCATCCAAATAAGTTGGTGATGGAAAAATAGATTACACCACGCCGTGGAGACAGTATTCCGTACGTACGCATGCGCGGTGATTTCATTTTCCTTGGGATGGATAGAGGGTGAAATGGGGTTGTTTCATATTTATAATAATATATATGTATATTAGTTATACTGATGTTATTACTTTATAATGAAACAACTAAATAAGAATAATTTTAAGAAGAAAGAAACTTTAAAGAATCGATAGAAGAGATTACCTCTTCTTCGACGCACCTCTTTTAAGATTCCTCTTAAGGCACTAGAGATGGGCTTTTGAGGATGCCAGAACCTCTATAATGTTTCTAGGGAATTTTAGAAGTAAAATTGTCAGGGGTTTTCCGAGTTTGAATGTAGAGACCCGAAGCTTGACGTACATTGACATTACATTACATTTGCGGAATACTTAGTACATAACAGAAACACACACACAAGGATCGTAATAGTTTAGTGTCTTTGGAAACTCGGAATATAATCTTCTAATCCTAGTGAAAGATCTTCAACATCTCCCATAAAGATCTTCATTTTTTTATACCTAAAACCTTTCTTTATATCCTGGGGAAAAGAAAACATAAAAGGGTGAGCTCAAATGCTCAGTAAGGGTAAACAAAAGAAATATCAATCACATCATAAGAACATAACATTTTGAAAATCATAACCTGCAAAAGAGAGCATAATTTCATAACATGGGATAAATCATGACAGTGAAATTTAATCACAATAATCATAAATTAAAACATTAAACATTTTGGCATACACACATAATCATAGAGAATCATTTATTGTTAGTCAAGACTCATTGCCAAGACTATCTTAGTGGACAAAGTCCCTTTCTGAACCGAGTCACCCTCGTTTCAGTCCTATTTCAATGAACCGGTATAACCTACCATTCCAGCCATGTCTATCTAATGAGATATAAAATCATTACCCAATGCATTGGAGGGAGATATAGGTCCCACCCATCTCATAATTATACCATTCTTATGTGTGCCACAAAATCATAAATCATACATCATTTCATAACCCATGTAATAAAAATGTGAATCTTAAATATCGTGACATCATAAAAAAATTCATGTAAGATAAAAGAATTAATAAAAATATAATTCCATCACAACATAATCAAATAAATGTAATAATAGGAATAAAAATGAACCCTTTATTATTTTAGATGGAAAATAATTTTGATAAGACACTTGAACTCCATTCTTGAGGAAAATATCATTTCTGCTTCAAAAACACTTTTCCTTTCTTAACATGTCGTATAATCATAAAATAAAAGAATTTTATTAAAAATAAACTTGAAAACTTGTAAAGTAAGCTTCTTGTAAATAATTTTTTAAAAATCCATTCATGCCGTATAAGTTAAAAAAAACATTCTTCGTACTTTTGTCGGAAAAGTCAAAAAGTACCTCATACGAAAAACGACAAAAGCTTCCTTTCATATTCTTTACTAAAAACTCACCGAAGGGTAAAATTGGATTTAAAAAAATTGTATGTGGATGGAAATAATATTACATATTCAGGAAACATGGATGTGTATGATAAAAACACCCCAGTAAATATTAAAGTATAAACAATCTCGGAAAAAAATGAGATTGTGATATTTCCCTTACCTTAGGTCCGATTTGCTTCGTAAGTGTCTGAACCTCCTGTATAATGATTTAAATAATGTCATTGACTTATTACAGAATCATATTCATTGTTATTATATCATATATGGTTCACTTATGACTTTATATTACCTGTTCTTTTGTAAATTCATGTTAAAGTAGCGTTTTGGGTAAAATCGTCTCATTTGTCGTTCGTGTTTTGACTTGTAATTATTCATATGATTACATAGATCATGATTACTTAATTCCAGAATATAAAACATGATTTATATATATATATATATTCATAATATACATATATATAATAAATCAGTAAATGAAAAGAAATACACCGTTCATGGAGACGGTAGGCCGTACATACGCATGAACGTTGTTTTCGTTTCCTTATTGAGTTGAACCGAATTAAGTAGATGACATACATATATATACACATAAATCCTGTATCATTATTATGTGATATATTTCATGATTACTTATTATATATACTTTATAATCATTCATGAATGGTTAAAGTGGAGAATGAATCTCATCGCGTCGTGGAGACGGTAGTCCGTACGTACGCACGAGCGATGATATCATTCTTATGATCGTGGGACTGTATTGGAGTGTATGTATACTATTTCAAAATCAATATCACTTTAAAATAATAATATATAGTTATTATTTACACAATTATACCCATCCAAGTAAGGTGGTGGTGGAAACTTGATTTCACCACGGTGTGGAGACGGTATTCCGTACGTACGCACGCGCGGTGATTTCGTTTTCTGTAGGATGGATAGATGGTGAAATAGGATTGTTTCATAATTATAATAACATATCTGTATATTAGTGATACTGATTTATTACTTCATAATGAAACAACCTAAGAAGAAGAGGTGGAAGAAGAAATAAAGGTGAAAGAATCGGTAACGGAAATTACCTCTTCTTTGAAGCGCCTCTTTGAGACCTCCTCTTAGGGCACTAAAATTGGTCTTTGAGGAAGACCATAACCTATAGGATGTTTCTAGGGAAGTGGAGAAGAGAATTTGGCAGGGGTTTGCCGAGATTGAAGGCTCAAAGTTGTGTGAGGAAGAGAGGGAGGAGGTGCCCTTTTATAAGGGAGGAGAGGGGCACCTTTGGAATAACTAAAAATATTATATTATTATAAAGTCAAGTTTGGTTTTAAATAGCTCAAAATTTATTTATTTAGAGGCTAATGTGGGGATGGGTCTAAATCCTCTCATCCAATAGGATTTAGACAAGTTTAGGTTATTATTTTAACCTTATCAATTAGATTTAACTCTAAGTTAAATAATTTAACGTTTACCATGTCTTTTTGTTTTCTTACACTATATGGTTAATAAATTTACTATATAAAGCCAAAAGAACCAAAAGTTGTTTATTATTAATATATATAATATTATCTATGTCATTTTTCCAAACCTTAGATTTTTAGGAATAAAATAACAATTAATAATATAATATTTGTTTTAAAAACTATTTTATGTCAATTTTGACACTATTTGGTACATGATTTTTATGAAATTCATAACAGAATGATAAGTTCGAAAAAAGTTACTTAAATCAACAATAACATGTCATATTAACCTATAAAATTAGTTTGAGTCATAAAAAGTCTCAAATTACATTTATTTGGGCATTTATAACATCAATTATGTCAATATTTCATTAATAAGACAATTATTGCATCATCTTTGTGTCATAATAAATGATAATTATTTAATCCCTAAAAATTCTAAATAATTTCCTATGATGTAGATACTTGAATGAGCTTTCTGGAGACTATTCATGTTAGAGGTTTCATGTAGTTTATCACTAGATTAAAATTATTATACTTATAAGATTTAAGAAAGTGATATGTTGTCACATTCTTTGGTTTTAATAATAATTAAATAATTTTCATGGAAAAAAGTCCATAAAATGAATCTAATCCGACCCTTATGTTATATGGGTCTACTTTTAGCCATCCAATAGGATTTTTCCATGTTTTAGGGTAATTTTATAATCTTATATTCACCCTTAATTACCTGATTTAACTTTAACTATAGTAAATAAAATTTACCGTAGTTACTATTCACAATGCCCAAAAATAAAAAGTAGCTTATTAACATAATTTGGACCCACTGATTCAAAATATGGAATCCATTTTTCCAAATTCAATACACAAAAGATGCAGAAATTAAATTAAAATTAATCCCGTTGTCGAATGAAAATGGGTTTTCCTTTAAAACATTGCAAAAGATTGAATTGATTTAACCTACGAATTCAAGGTAAAATCAATGCTAATGACATAAATTATATTAAATGGTGAAAATATATTCTATTTATACTTTAAAACCATTCAATATTATAATTTAACCACATAAGATATTACGATGAAAAAAGTTGTTTTTAATTAAAATATAGCGTGTTTTTATTATTCATTAAAATATGAAAGTTATCGGAAAAATATCAAAACTTTATCTAATGTAAATTTTTATATCCTGATTCAAAAAAAGAATTTTATTTTGTCAAATTGAACTTATAAACATGTCAAAAACTAGATTTAAAGTGGGTGCGCCTTCAAAAGGCGGCAAAACTGCGTTTTTTGAAAAATACTTATTTTACCCGAAAAATTTATTTTGTTCTTATACCATGTTCTAGAAAATGTTTAAGATGAATAATAATGTTATAAAATTCAAAATTTAGTTAACACTATTCATAACAGCTAGTTCATGACAATATTATAATAATATATCGTTGTTTATTAAAACCCAGTATTGCGTACAACACACGCTATCGAGGAAGGTCGTGATTGCGTGTAATGCAAGCCAAGTCAGGGTTGCGTGTTGTGAAAGAATCCTTCGTTGTTTCGTATAATAGAATCCAACCATATTTCATTTATACATTTAATATATATATATATATATATACTCAATGTTGCGTAGAATAACTATTATCAAAATTGTGTGTAACACGATCCAAGAATAGTGTTGCGTATACTGCAAGCTAATACGGTGTTGCGTATAGCGCAAGGTAATCTTGGTGTAGAATACAACACAAGACATTAATGAAATTAAAAGAATATTTTTCATAAACTCTCGGGGTGTTACATTCTACCCCCCTTAAAATGAATTTCGCCCTCGAAATTCGTTGGGGTTATAAATGGTTTACTATTCGAACGTTTCTTTAATAGAAACCCACATCGTAAAAAGGAATACCAAAACCAATCTTTAAAATCAAAAGTATGAAATGTAACAGTTACCCAAATAAACTAATCACTGGGTTTCCACATAGGTTAAAATATGGATATAGAAGAGAAATCTAACCATCATGTTCTGATGGAGAGTGGTAGAGAACATGGCTATGGAAAATCCAGCAATCACAAATCCATAAATTTGTGATGATCTAAGGTACCATCTGATTCATCAGATATAAGAGCACTAGGACAACATTTTTGGTCTTCAAGATCATTTCCCTAAAGTTTATGAAATTGGAATTAGAAGAAATACTTTCGTGATTTTGGTATAGTCTCACCGTTTGTCGTTCTTTGGACAATTTCCACTTCATCTCTTAAAGAAATGAAGTTGAATTTTTCATTCGTGATGTGTTAGTAGATCATGTGATAGAATGATGGGTCATTCCATCTATGTCAAACAAAATGTTAGAAAAGTTATCAAAAAATACATAAGTCCATCTATAGTGAGATTCATCATATAGGGTTCCTAAAATAGACTTATACTTCATATATCATACTACATAATATAATAAAACTAGTTTCTACTAAACAGGGACTTCCTTTAGGTCAGTGGTAGGCGATAAAGGCCAGTCGCACTTCGGTTGTGGGTTCGATTCCCACAGCCTTGTCCGACGCGATGGGTTATCGCCCGTCCTGCAGGTTGTCCTTTTTCTAAAACTATATTACTATAACCTCCCATCTATAATATTGAAAAAACTTATATCCTTAAACAATACTAACTTATGTCCAACATAATCCATTCCAATCTTTAGGCTTATCCATAATACTTCAGTCCACTCTCATAATATAGTGAAAACGATTACCAGAGATTTAATACCATCGTTGATCCCCATATATCATAAAATATGTCTTGTTGGTCACATTCCAAACATTCAAAGGCCTTAATCATGTACTCTCTTGAATACCCATTGAACCATAGTGAAAACATGAATGTAGTTAAAAGTTAACACTTTCCACATACCAAAATCCTCAAAAATCTATATACTCAAACCATGATATCACCTAGTCCTTATATCAATCATGAGCTCATGAATACTGCTAAACATTTTGTTTTATCGTTTTCCCTTCATTATGCGCATATCATCTTATTTCCAAAAATATCCCAATCACTTTGAATACCACATTAGACCAATACATAAATATTCCAATACTTTATGATACAACATTATTTTGGAATCCCATTACATAAACACTTAATCATTCCACCACATCGTTGTCATATTCAACATCACCAATAGTGATCGCATGTGACTTCCCTTTGTCCTTTGCCTTAAGCGGTTGCTCATGTTGATCATCACTAACCCTTGGATTAGGGCATTTATTAGCATAATGCCCCATTTCCTTGCACTTGAAGCATTGAAGTGTTGGTGGTGCGTTCCCTGCAGTGTTTGCTTTATTCACATCATTAGAAACCCTTTTTCCATTACTTCGACACTCAGCTGCTCGAGGACCTTCTTTTCCACACTTAAAACATTTTCTAATCCCTTTAAGACAATCTCCACCATGCTTCTTTCCACACTTTGTGCATAAGGAAACATTCATCTTCTTTTCACCATTATTTTGAGATTTCTTCTTGAACTCCATCTTTCGTTTCTTGTCAAAACCATGAGGTGGATATGTAACACCAACTTCCATTTCTACCTTGATAGCACAACGCACAATTTCTTCATAGCTACTGAAGTCTCTTATAGCTAATGCCCTTCGAAAAATTGGTTTTAAGCCACTGAAAAATCGATCAACTTTACTTTCAGGTTGGATGATAATGCCAGATGCATGCCTTGCAAGTCTTGTAAAATTCGCTTTGTATATGCCAACAGATTCATCATCCTTCTGATTCAGCTCAAGAAACTCCTTTTCCATCTTTTTTCGAAGAATACGAGGTAAGTAATTACTAAAAAAAGTTCTTGAACTCGTCCCATTCCATGGACTCAATTTAATCTCTTGGCCTCGTATTCTTGATAAGATTCCACCATTGATCAGCTTCTCCTTCCAAACAATATACTACTAAGATGACTTTATCATGCTCAGAACATTGAAGAACTGAAAATATCTTTTCATTGGTACTGATCCATTGTTCAGCAACAAGTGGATCAGAATACCCACTGAAAGAAGGTGGACGTTGCCTCATGAAGGACTCAATAGAATATTGTTCCCTTCTCTGCTCATTTGTAAGTCCAGAATGATTCAAAGCTTGTGTAAGTATAGCAATAAGATTTTTCACTCCATCTCCCATAACATTTGTTTGTTCAGGAGGGCAATCATTACATTGTCCATTGCATTGATCAACACGGTTCCTTCGGGTTCCAGCCATCGTCTAAAACCCAAAAAGAATAGTGTGAGAGGCAAAAATCATGCTAGGGAAAACAACATAATAAATGGGGAGTACCTTCAATATCTAAAATCTTAGGTTTAATTCTATGATCGTTAGCGTAATTCTAGTACTATAACCTATACGTATACTTAACCTTAGGTACATCCCTAGACTTAGACATACCTTATAAATATCTCTAGGGATCTCACTAACGTTTTCGCATCCTAGTTTCCAAAGGTTGACTAAACCTTTCCTCTGATACCAAATATAGAGACCCGAAGCTTGACGTACATTGACATTACATTACATTTGCGGAATACTTAGTACATAACAAAAACACACACACAAGAATCGTAATAGTTTAGTGTCTTTGGAAACTCAGAATATAATCTTCTAATCCTGGTGAAAGATCTTCAACATCTCCCATAAAGATCTTCCTTTTTTTATACCTAAAACCTTTCTTTATATCCTGGGGAAAAGAAAACATAAAAGGGTGAGCTCAAATGCTCTGTAAGGGTAATCAAAAGAAATATCAATCACATCATAAGAACATAACATTTTGAAAATCTTAACCTGCAAAAGAGAGCATAATTTCATAACATGGGATAAATCATGGCAGTGAAATGTAATCACAATAATCATAACTTAAAACATGAAACATTGTGGAATACACACATAATCATAGAGAATCATTTCTTGTTAATCAAGACTCATTTCCAAGACTATCTTAGTGGACAAAGTCCCTTTCTGAACCGAGTCACCCTCATTTCAGTCATGTTTCACTGAACTGGTATAACCTACCATTCCAGCCATGTCTATCTCATGAGATATAAAATCTTTACCCAATGAATTGGAGGGAGATATAGGTCCCACCCATCTCATAATGATACAATTCTTATGTGTGCCACAAAATCATAAATCATACATCATTTCATAACCCATGTAATAAAAATGGGAATCTTAAATATCGTGACATCATAAAACAATTCATGTAAGATAAAAGAATTCATAAAAATATAATTCCATCACAACATAATCAAATAAATTTAATAATAGGAATAAAACATAACCCTTTATTATTTTAGATGGAAAATAATTTTGATAAGACACTTGAAGTCCATTCTTGAGGAAAATATCCTTTCTGCTTAAAAAACACTTTTCCTTTATTAACATGTCATATAATCATAAACTAAAATAAGTTGATTAAAAATAAACTTGAAAACTTGTAAAGGAAGCTTCTTGTAAATAATGTTTTAAAAATCCATTCATGTCGTATAAGTTAAAAAAACATTCTTCGTACTTTTGTCGGAAAAGTCAAAAAGTACCTCGTACGAAAAATGACAAAAGATTCCTTTCATATTCTTTACTAAAAACTCACCGAAGGGTAAAATTGGATTTAAAAAAATTTTAGGTGGATGGAAATAATATTACATATTCAGGAAACATGGATGTGGATGATAAAATACACCCCAGTAAATATTAAAGTATAAACAATCTCGGATAAAAATGAGATTGTGATATTTCCCTTACCTTAGGTCCGATTTGCTTCGTAAGTGTCCGAAACTCCTGTATAATGATTTAAATAATGTCATTGACTTATTAAAGAATCATATTCATTGTTATTATATCATATATGGTTCACTTATGACTTTATATTACCCGTTCTTTTGTAAATTCATGTTAAAGTAGCGTTTTGGGTAAAATCGTCTCATTTGTCGTTCGTGTTTTGACTTGTAATTATTCATATGATTACTTAGATCATGATTACTTAATTCCAGAATATAAAACATGATTTATATATATATATATTCAGAATATACGTATATATAATAAATCAGTAAATGGAAAGAAATACACCGTTCATGGAGACGGTAGGTCGTACGTACGCATGAACGCTGTTTTCGTTTCCTTATTGAGTTGAACTGAATTAAGTAGATGACATACATATATATACACATAAATCCAGTATCATTATTATGTGATATATTTCATGATTACTTATTATATATACTTTATAATCATTCATGAATGGTTAAAGTGGAGAATGAATCTCATCGCATCGTGGAGACGGTAGTCCGTACGTACGCACGAGCGATGATATCGTTCTCATGATCGTGGGACTGTATTGGAGTGTATGTATACTATTTCAGAATCAATATCAATTTAAAATAATAATATATTGTTATTATTTACACCATTATACCCATCCAAGTAAGGTGGTGGTGGAAAATAGATTTAACCACGGCGTGGAGACGGTATTCCGTACGTACGCACGCGCGGTGATTTTGTTTTCCGTAGGATGGATAGATGGTGAAATAGGATTGTTTAATACTTATAATAACATATCTGTATATGAGTGATACTGATGTTATTACTTCATATTGAAACAAACTAATAAGAAGAAGTGGAAGAAGAAATAAAGGTGAAAGAATCGGTAACGGAAATTACCTCTTCTTTGAAGCGCCTCTTTGAGACCTCCTCTTAGGGCACTAAAATTGGTCTTTGAGGAAGACAACAACCTCTAGGATGTTTCTAGGGAAGTGTGGAAGAGAATTTGGTAGGTTTTGGCCGAGCCTGAAGGCTCAATGTTGGGTGAGGAAAAGAGGGAGGAGGTTCCCTTTTATAAGGGAGGAGAGGGGCACCTTTGGAATAACTAAAAATATTATTTTATTATAAAGTCAAGTTAGGTTTTAAATATATCCAAATTGATTTATTTAGAGGTTAAGGTGGGTATGGGTCGAAATCCTCTCATACAATAGGATTTAGACAAGTTTAGGTTATTATTTTAACCTTATCAATTAGATTTAACTCTAAGTTAAATAATTTAACTTTTACCGTGTCTTTTTGTTTTCTTACACTATATGGTTCATAAATTTACTATATCAAGCCAAAAGAACCCCAAGTTGTTTATTATTAATATATATAATATTATCTTAGTCATTTTGCCGAACCTTAGATTTTTAGGAATAAAATAACAATTAATAATATAAAAGTTGTTTTAAAAACTATTTTATGTAAATTTTGACACTATTTGGTACATGATTTTTATGAAATTCATAACAGAATGATAAGTTCTAAAACAATTACTTATATCAACAATAACATGTCATATTAACCTAGAAAATTAGTGTAAGTCATAAAAAGTCTCAAATTACATTTATTTGGGCATTTATAACATCAATTATGTCAATATTTCATTAATAAGACAATTACTGCATCATCATTGTGTCATACTAAATGATAATTATTTAATCCCTAAAAATTATAAATAAATTCCTATGATGTAGATAATTGTATTAGTGTTATGGAGACTATTTATGTTCGAAGTTTCATGAAGTTTATCACTAGATTAAAATTATTATACTTATAATATTTAAGAAAGTGACATGTTGTCACATTCTTTGGTTTTAATAATAATTAAATTATTTTCATGGAAAAAAGTCCATAAAATGAATCTAATCCGACCCTTAGGTTATATGGGTCTACTTTTAGCCATTAAATAGGATTTTTCCAAGTATTAGGATAATTTTATAATCTTATATTTACCCTTAATTACCCGATTTACCTTTAACTATTGTAAATAAAATTTACCGTAGTTACTATTCACAATGCCCAAAAATAAAAAGTAGCTTATTAACATAATTTGGACCCACTGATTCGAAATATGGAATCCATTTTTTCAAATTCAATACACAAAAGATGCAGATATTAAATTAAAATTAATCCTGTTGTCGAACGAAAACAGGTTTTTCTTTAAAACATTCCAAAAGATTGAATTGATTTAACCTACGAATTCAAGGTAAAATAAATGCTAATGACATACATCATATTAAATGGTAAAAATATATTCTATTTATACTTTAAAACCATTCAATATTATAATTTAACCACATAAGATATTACGATGAAAAAAGTTGTTTTTAATTAAAATATAGCGTGTTTTTACTATTCATTAAAATATGAAAGTTATCGGAAAAATATCAAAACATTATCTAATGTAAATTTTTATATCCTGATTCAAAAGAAGAATTATATTTTGTCAAATTGAACTTATAAACATGTCAAAAACTAGATTTAAAGTGGGTGCGCCATCAAAAGGCGGCAAAACTGCGTTTTTTGAAAAATACTTATTTTACCCGAAAAATTTATTTTGTTCTTATACCATGTTCTAGAAAATGTGTAAGATGAATAATAATGTTATAAAATTCAAAATTTAGTTAACACTATTCATAACGGATAGTTCATGACAATATTATAATAATATATCGTTGTTTATTAAAACTCAGTATTTCGTACAACACACGCTATCGAGGAAGGTCGCGATTGCGTGTAATGCAAGCCAAGTCAGGGTTGCGTGTTGTGAAAGAATCCTTCGTTGTTTCGTATAAAATAATCCAACCATATTTCATTTATACACTGAATATATATATATATACACACACTCAATGTTTCGTAGAATAACTATTATCAAAATTGTGTGTAACGCGATCCAAGAATAGTGTTGCGTATACTGCAAGCTAATACGGTGTTGCGTATAGCGCAAGGTAATCTTGGTGTAGAATACAACACAAGAAATTAATGAAATTAAAAGAATATTTTTCATAAACTCTCGGGGTGTTACATTGAAGGGTCAGAATTGTGTAAAGAGAAGTGGGAGGAGGTGCCCTTTTATAAGGGAGGAGAAGGGCACTATAGGAAAAACTTAAAATATTAATTTATAATAAAGTCATATTATGTTTATAATGGCTCTAAAGTGACTTATTTCAAAGATAAAGTGGGGATGGGTCGAAATAATCTAAACCAATAGGTTTTATACAGGTTTATGTTACTATTTTCACCTTGTCATTTAGATTTAACTCTATGTCAAATAATTTAACTTTGACCATGTATTCTTGTTTTCGTACACTATATGGTTAATAAACATACTATAACCAGACAAACGAACCCCACGTTGTTCATTATTAAAATAGATAACCTTTTCTAATTAATTTGGCTGGACCTTAGATTTTTATGAATAGAATACAATTAATAATATATTATTTGTTTCAAAAAATATTTTATGTCAATTTTGAAACTATTTGGTAATTGATTTTTTTGAAAATCGTAATAACATGATTAGTTAAAACACAATTAATTGAATCAATAATAATAGGTCATACTAATCTATAAAATTTGTGAAATTTATAAAAAGTCTCAAATTACATTTATTTGGGTATTTATAACATCAATTAGGTTAATATTTCATCAATAAGGTAATTACTGCATCATCATTATGATATAAATAAATTAAATTATATAATCACTAAAAATTATAAATAAAATACCATTATGTAGGAAATATTTTTATATTTCTATTGAATGTTTATATTCGAATTTATCTTATGTATAACCCAATATTAAAAATGTTTTAGTTATTAAACATTGATTTAAACTATTTTAACTCTTCTTTAAAAATAATAATAGATGTCCTAATATAATGAAAGTGGACCTAAAGGGTAATATTTTATTCCTAAGGTTGTTTTTCGTCGAATTAAACTTATCCAATAGAATTATGACATGTATTAGGGTAATAATAATATCATTTTTACCCTTAATTACACTATTTACTTTTAACCGTGGTAAATAATGGTAAAAATTTACTATTCAACAAAAAATATTTTTATCTTATTGAACCACATTTTACTCCTTGATATTAACCATGTATCTAAGATTTTATAAATTCCACTCACAAAAGCGTAAAAATTATGTTTTATGTAAATTTTCAAATTCTCCTAAGAGGTGGGTAAAAGACGGTGAAAAGTTCAATAAAATTTTTATATATCTAAAATTATTTTAAAATGAATTCAATGAATTAAATTGAACTTATATAGGTATTATGTATTAATTTTGACCTAAAATAAATTTAAATTAGATAAATAATTATTTGAATAAAAATTTCGTTTTTATATAGTAACCCAATGTTTTCAATATTCATCAAAAATTGAATGTTTTCAGAAAAATATCAAAAATTCTCCATATGCTAATTTTAATATTCTGAATCCTAAAAATATGTTCATTTTCAATGATAAAATTTAAAAAATTTAAAAAATTGGGTATTACTATTCATAACGGCTAGTTTATATAATATTTTAATAACATATCGTTGATTAGTGAAACTCAGTATTGCGTACAACACACGCTATCGGGGAAGGTCGCGATTGCGTGTAAAGCAAGCCAAGTTAGGGTTACGTGTAGTGAAAGATTCCTTTGTTGTTTTTTATAATAGAATCCAACCATATTTCATTTATACATTGAATATATATATATATATATATATATATATATATATACACTCAATGTTGCGTAGAATAACTTCTATCAAACGAACATGAAATTTTGTGTAACATGATCCAAGAATAGTGTTGCGTATACTTCAAGCTAATACGGTGTTGCGTATAGAACAAGATAATCATGGTATAGCATAAAACACAAGACATCAAATAAATTAAAAAGAATACTTCTCATAAAATCTTGGGGTGTTACATTTTGTCTATTTTCTTTTATATTTATCTAAACATCCTGTATAATGATTTAAATAATGTCATTTACTTATTAAAGAATTATAGTAATTATTATTATATAATATATGATCATATTATCATAGGTTTGTTAAGAACATTTTATAATTATTCATTATTTGGGTGTTAATGCATCATTTGATTTTGCATGTTTTGTCGAATAAGTTATTATTCTTATTCTTAGTTTATAGTTATAAAAATTAAATAATAATATTAGTATAATATATATCACATTTATTCATTAATCTCATTTATATAATCATTCTTTAGTGATGATCAAGTAGAATGAATCACATCCTATTATAGAGATTGTAGGTCGTAGGTACGCATGATTGACTATATCATTCCGATAATTGTGGATTGGTATTGAAGTGAAGGGTGTATAATATTTTAAAATAAATGTAACATAATAATATTAATAATAATATATAATTATTTTCACATCATTATACCCATTCTTGTAAGGTGGTGGTGAAAAACTGATTACACCATTGCACGGGGACTGTAATCTATATGTGTGCATGCATGGTGATTTAGTATTTTCGGATAGTTAGAAGGTGGAATATGGTGGTTTAATTATTATATTAAAATTTTGTATTTATGTGATAATGGATTTATGAATCTATAATTAAAGAACTCATAAATATGAAGTAGAAGAAGAAATTAGTTTGAAAGAATTGGTTGGGGAGATTACCTCTTCGTCTTCTTCGTGCTTCTTTAAATCTCCTCTTAAAGAACTAGATTTTGTCATTGAAGAATACTAGAATCTCTAGAATGAAATGTGGGAATTGATAAGAGAAAAGTGTAAGGACCCAATATTTTATTAATGAAAATTAAACTTGATCTAATTAACTTTATTTTTATGTAAAATGGTTATATAAAACATATACAATTCATTTGTTTTATGTTTTTTGGTTTTAAAATGCCATTAAGATTTGTTGTCGTTACAAATATAATCACTGAACATCGATCACATGATTATTATAAATACAGGCCTTTAATAAATGCAATTTGCTCAGAAAAGGGAAATGATGGAATAATTTAGTATAATTTCTCCACATGAAGCCCATTTTTTGGAGCTCACAAAGGTGGTAACATCACTAGGCATCGTTCTTGACCAAACCTAATCCGAGCATCGACAAATGAATCGTCAACAAAACCAATTACGATAGAAATGAAAGTTAGTTGAGATTACCACCCAAGAGATGTTATCTAATCAAACCCAAGAGTTTTTCACAATTTCACACCATAACCTTAGGTATTATGTACGATTTATAAGGGGATATGTAACAATTCCATAGCACTATGATTGTATGCATTAGTCTTGTATTGAATAAAGAATATACATTCATTTTATTATTTGTACTTTCTAAATGGGTTTTAAATAAAAAAGAGTATTTTTAGTTAATATAAAATTAATAAATATATTTTCATGAATTAATGGATTTATTAATTAAATGATATTTTAATAAAATAATAAATCTATATTACTTTTACTAAATATTAATTTTTTTTATTAATACAATTTTAAATTTTTATGTTTTTAAAGCTGTTTTTTTTTTTCAAAACCCATGAATTTTCAGTAAATGATGTGTTGTATATTAATAGTGAATATGCACATATTTACAGAATTATTTAGATAAAATTAATATTATTTTTGTAATTAGGAGATCAAAATTATCCAATAGTGACTTTTTCATAATTTTCTGAGACAATTGATTTTATGGGTAAATATTAATTACGATTTAAATATAAAATTTGTATTATGGAATCATAATAACCAAATAGAGATGTACTAAAATAATATCAAAGGGTTATTCTGCAAAAATATGTTTTACATTTAAAATAATGTGATTTTAGATGTTTTTTTATTAATGTTATTGTGCCTTAGTGGAACCTCCAAGACATATAAAATATTTTAACTTTTTTAAAATGATTTCCTTGAGAGTGTGACTCACCTACACATACGAAAGCCAAATATTTCAACAAGTTTAGAAATTGGGCTTATAAAATAATGTTTTCCACTATAATTTTGAAACACCCATGGAAAAAACCCAGGGTGTGGTTTGTTATTTTTAATAGTTTAATGTGTATTGTCCACAACCTAAATAATATTGTCTTCCCTCTCTTTTCCTATATAAACCCAAGATGCTCTATCTTCTCTTCACTAAAAACCCTTGTAGCACATCCCTACTCTACCCTCCCCTCTCAAGAATCCTTTAATGGTTCCCCATGCTCCTAATAAGCCGCACTCAATCCCTCCAAAAGCCTTTGGGACCACACATCCATGTAAGGGATTTCTTCATTTCTCATTATTGACAATGTTTCTTTATATTATTATACCCATTTATTTTCAGTTACAAATGTTGTGGAATGATTTCGTGCCTCCCTAATACTTCCGGTCGTATGTTTGAGTGATGATATACCTCTTTCTCTTTTATTAATCCATCTCATGTAAACTTGTCACCATACTGAAATTTCATAAGAGTTATTCCTATTCTGTTCTTTCTTTAGGTTTATTTATTATGTTACACCTTATATTTCAGAATTCCATATGACGGGACATGTATATATGTGACCAACATACTGTAAATCTCATTTACATAGAATGAAATAACCATTTTTTCTCTCATAAACCAATTTTATGAATAATTATGTCATGTCATTATGCTGCCCAAATTGCACCGCAATTTTCCAAGCCAAAATAATTGTGTTATGAATACCATACCCATGTCTATACCAAGGGTATTCACCTTTATGCGCATGTAAATATTAAATGGTACTTACATGTATGTATTCCACATTCCTTAATCGTGTCATACCTTATGATGTTGAATGATTTTTTATTATATGATTGATTTGGAACACTTATGCGTGAAATGAAATGTTTATAAAGGGTGTGACCTGATAGCGCTCCAATGCATTGGGAAAGATTAGTATCATTATACTTCAATTGAAATAATGGTTTACTCGTGATAATTAAAGTGAAATTTGCGTTTACCCATGAAAATTAAAGTGATACGAGGGTTTGCGCATGCTCCATGGGAAATGGGCCTTGGCTCATGCTAATATCATTTTAAATGTTGGTGCCACATTTCCATGTTATGATAATAAATCTATATCATGACTTTAAGTTCATGTTTATCTAATTATCAATTGATATTCCTATTTCTTAAAATGTATCGTATTCTTCATGTTTTTCCTTGTTTACTCCCTTACTGGGAATTAAAGCTTACTCTTTTATTATATAGGACCTCAGGTTATCACATACAATGCTATGTACAAAATAATTTTGTGGTAATGTAAAATAAGTTTACAAAAAAAGATGTCATATTTTATGTCTTATGTTCTCATATAATGTTCCTATTTTTCCCAACACAATAGACCTATTGATACTTATACTTTTCTTAAATGCATGTTTATGAAATAAATTGTGTTCATGTGTGTAATAAAGTGCATTGTTTCTATAGTTGGTATCAAATGATAAGATTAGTTATTTTTTGTATTAGGATTAGAAGTCTATAGTGAAAGCCTTAGGGACAAGATTATGCATAATAAAAAATCCCTAGATTTGGGTGAGTATAGTGTAAGTGGTTTATCATTAAAATACATCCCTCTCTAGATACAAACAAGTTGAGTTAAATCTAAAACATATATATCTAGAGGTAAAACCCGAAAACACCGCTTTGATCTAGAATCGAACTGGAACTGGTGTATGAAAAGGGGACGTTTTTCACTCTTATTTATGACACTCCCTATTAATATTATTTGGTAAATTCATAAGCTTTATATGAACCAATATTAAGGGAATACAAATACCCCTGAGAATATATGTTTGGAAGTAGATCCTAAATAACATAGATTAAAGCCTAGAAATTCATAAATTGAGGAAATAAATGTAATTTATATGTTAAAACTTTTTTCATTGTACTCCCATCTATGTGTTACCCCAAAAATTCAATTTATTCATGCCAATGGATGATAATATGAGGAATCATGCTAACAACTGATGTGATGATCAATGTAATAACTTTTCTAATGAGTTACCCAATCCGATGGGAGTGGGATTCACAAATATTGTCACGATAATATCTTAGTTAAATCCTAGTTTCAAGAAAAATGGATCAAGAGGAACCTTCAACCCACCCCCCATATGAAAGAAAAACCCGCAATTGATTGATTCATGAGATGAAGGCCTCCTACATTTAATGGATCATCTGAGCCCTCAATCTATGAACAATTGATCAATTCCATTAAAAATATCCTATCGAACCTTCAAGGTTCTGAACAAGAGAAGGTTCTTCTGGATTATTATAATATGGAGGGTGAAGATGATCAATTGTGGCCATTGATCAAACATAAAATCCTTAGGAAGATATTAAGGCGTTGGAATGGAAGGATTTCTAGAAAAAATGATAAAAATTTTCATCTCACCCTCTGATCAAAGATGGAAAGGGACTTCCTTGACCTCAATCAAAATGATGATGATTCCATCGGAGCGTACAAGAAAAACATCACAAGGCTAAAAGTATACACATCATTCTTTTTCGTTACCCCTATATGCAAGGCTAGCCACTTCTTTAGTGGGCTAAAACCGATCCTATGGAAAACCCTAGTGATTTGTGACATTGATAGCTATGAGGAAATTGTGCAATGTTACCCCAATGTCGAAATGGAGACAGAAAAATCTCAGGGGTATCATGGGGATAATAAGAATAATGTGGAATTTAATTCTAGAAGTATGATAGATAAATCAAATAGTGATATAAAATTCAAGCATCCCACATTCCAATAATGCAAATTGAGGTACCCCGAAAATTGTCTTAAGGGGATGAAGAAATGTTTTCAATGTGAAAAAGAAGGGAAACTGGCCATTAACTTACAAAAAAACCAGCTACTACGACAGAGGATAGAAATTCCCCATTCGACCCTCCACACATTGTTCATTGATTCAACTATAATAAACTAGGGCACATTGAAAACCAGATCCCTAAGAAAAGGGTATTCTAAGGCAACCAACAACCTCCAAGGTAGGAGGGGTGAGATTTTTTTAATAACTATCACAGAAGAAAACCCTGAAAACGATGTGGTGATAGGTACCCTAGTTATTCATTCATGAATAGAAAAAATTATTTTTGATTATGTTTTTTAACATTATTTTATATTCCAAATGTTTAGTAGAACAATCCAAACACCACCAGAAATCATGGATGTAAAGACGTATATGAGAACAACAAATGGAGAAATCATTTCATCCCATGAATATAACACCTCCCTTATCAAAATTTGTGGCATGAAAATTTCATATAACCTTATAGTAGTCCCTCTAGTAGAATTTAATTCAATTCATTTGATGTATTGTATTTCTATATATAAATCAAACATAAATTGACTTGAGATGGAAATCACTCTCTATATGGATAATCAACCCCCAGTTATGTACAAAGTGTAAGGAGGCAGATGAATATTATTTAGAACTATCATCTCAAGAATGGATATTACTGACCTATGATCATGAACATCTTGATCAGATGATGTAGTCTACAGAAGCAACCATCCTTGAAGAAAATCCCATTGTTAGGGAATTTAGGGAAATGTTTCCTCAGGATTTGTCTGGTCTTCCTCCTAGAATAGATGTTAAATTCTCGATAGATCTTGTACCTAGAGAATTTCCAATATCCAAGACTCTATTAGAAATATCTTTTGTAGAGCTTGAGGATCCACAGAAACCTCTATAGGAGAATCTAGATAAAGGGTTTATACCACCAAGTGCATAACCATGGGGTTCACCAGTCCTCTTCATCAAGAAGTGGGATGGGTCAATGAACCTTTGAATTCATTACCGTGAGATCTACAAAATCAAGATAAAGAAGATGGATCTTCCTCCATGAATTGATGACTTGTTAAATCAGCTATGTGGAGGATAATACTTCTCTAGGTTGGATCTGTGGTCGGGATATTTCCATGTAATGGTGATGAAGGATGATATCCCCAAGACTTCTTTTCATACAAGGTAAAAACTCTATGAATTCATAGTCATGACTTTAGGACTCACTAATGCTCCAAAAAATATTCATGTAATTGATGAATAGAGTATATATACATTACCTCAAAAAATTTGTGTTAGTCTTTATAGACAATACACTAATATACTCTAAAACCATGGAGGATCATAAGGAGAATCTAAGAACTGTATTAGAGACCTTGTGAAAGGAAAAACTCTATGAAAAGTAAATCAAGTGTGAGTTATGCTTGAAGGATTTCACATTCTTGGGTCATATATTAACAACCAATGTGATATCTTTGGATCCCACTAAGAGAGCTGCAATTAAGGGATGGTCAAGGCCAACATCAGTGACAAATATCGACAACTTCATAGGGTTAGCTGGATATTATTGCAGATTTGGGAGAAATTTCACACAATTTTCGAAACATATTACTAACTAAATCAAAAGGGAGTCAATTTTCAATGGAGTGATGAATGTGAAGATAGATTCAAGGAGTTGAAAATGAGGCATATCATTGCGCCAATGCTCACTATACCCACAAGTGGGGAACGTTTTGGGGTTTTTAGTGATGATTAAAAGAAGGGAAGAGGTTCTGTGTTGGTGAAAAATGAAAAATTCATTGCATATGAATCAAGGTAATTGAATGTTCATGAGTAAAAATATCCAACACATGATATGGAGTTGGCTGCAGTAATCTTCGCTTTGAAAATATTGAAGTAGTACAACTTTGGGGAGATGTGTGAAATATATATGAATCTGAAAAGCCTCAACTGTATATTCACAAAGAAATATTTGAACATGCACCAATGAAGATGGTTAGAGCTAATCAAATACTATGACTGCTCAATCCATTGCCACCATTGGAATGTCAATAGGGTGGATGATTCTCTACATAGAAAAGACTCATTGATTCTATCATTAATGAGAATTGAAAAGGATCCAATCTTATTTTATTTGATGAAGATAGACATGGGAATCATAAATAAGGGAACCTAATTAATCCTTTCAGAAATTATTTATCAACCATCTCTTTGGGAATGTTTAAACGATGCTTAAAAAAATGATGTGGGAATTCTGAAGAATGTGGAAACTATCGAAAAATGGAAATCCTTGGACCTCAATGTTCATGAATAAGGAATTGTGATATTTGGGTCAGGTTTATGTGTTCCATCAAATACGATGTAAGATAATGAACTTTGGGATGATTCACATACTTCACATTTTTTCACTCACACTAGAAACACAAATATGTATCAGGATTTTTGGGAGTATTATTGGTGGGATAACATGAAGAAGGAGATCACAGAGTGTACATCAATGTGACTGGTATTTCAGCAAGTGAAGGATGAGAGGCGGAAGTCTAATGGGATGATGCAACCATTACCCATACCAATATGGAAATGGGAGAAAATCAAAATGTATTTTCTCAAAATAATTTCGAAGGCATTCGAAGGAAAAAATTCCATCTGGGTTGATGTGGATCATCTTACAAAGATTGAACACTTCATTACAATTCAAGATGATTTATCATTGAATCAACCAGCACAGATATACATCATTGATGTAGTAAGGTTGCATGTATTACCACTATCAATATTATCTGATTGAGATACAATATTCACCTATATGTTCTAGAAGAGTCTCCAACACACATTGAATACTAAGCTGAACATCATTAGGGCTTATCCTCCTCAAACTGATTGAAAATATGAGTGGACTATCCAAACACGTATGAACATGTAGAGGGAATTCTCAATTGAATTATAAGAAGGATGTGATCAACATCTTCCTTTGGTTGAGTTATCTTATAACAAAACTTTCTACTCAATCATCCAAATGGATCCTTATGAAGCCTGTTATAGGAAGAGGTGCAGAATGCCATCATATTGTGATGGCGTTGGGGAGAGAAATCTCCTAGGTCCAGAAGTGTTTGATAAAATGGTGGCGAACATTAATACCATATAATAACACATTAATGCTACTCATAGTCATCAAATAATCTATGCTTATGATCATCAATGAGACCTAGAGGTTGATGTTGGATACATGGTATTCCTCCACATATCACCATGGAAGATATTTATGAGATTTGGGAAGAAGGAAAATCTTAGTCCATGGTACATTGGCCCTTTTGAGATCTTTGATCACATTGGAGCAGTGTCTTATCGACTAACACTATCACCTAACATATCTCATGTACATGCGGAAATATTTGTATCACTCTCAAAGAAGTTCATACCCGACCCATAAAATGTACTCAATCCATAGGCGGTACCATTGGGGAATGAATTTTTCTATGTAGAGAAGCTGGGGATGATCTTAGATCCTAGAAATAAAGTTCAACAAAATAAGACAATTACCCTCATCAAGGTGTTGTAGTGAAACCACTTGTCTGATGATATAATATAGGACCCGGAGAAGGTGATGAGGTTGATTTACCCATATCTCTTTTAGTGTAGGAAAAAGAAATTTAGAGGGTGCAATTTATTAAGGGAGGCAAATTGTAACGACCCAAATATTTGTTAATGAATATTCTTCATGATATAATTAAATGTATTATTTTGTAAAATGGTCATATAAAACATATGAACTTCATTGGTTTTATGTTTTTGGATTTTAAAATAATGTTATGAATTTTTACCATCGCTAATATAGTCCTTAAATAGTGATCAAATGATTATTATAAATATAGGGATTTAAAAAATCCAATATACTCAGACAAAAGTAGTGACAACCTCATCCAGTAGAATTACACGATATGAGGCCCATTTTTTCAGAGCTCAAAAAGGAGTTAGTGTCAAAAGGATTCACTCATGACCAAATCCAAGTCTATCTTCAATACCATTACCTTGAATAGAACAGTTTATGGGAGAAGTGTGAGTTTTTAGAGATTACAACTCGAGAAATGTTATCTGATCTGCCCCAAAAGATTCTCACCATCGAACATGTTTCCCTTAGTTCTTATACAGGTGTTATAAAGGGTTATGTAACAAGACCCTAGTACTACGATTATGTGCATTAGTCTTGTATATAATAATGAATATATATTCATTTTATTACTGTTACATTGTAAATGGTTTTTAAAGAAAAAAATAGTATTTTTAGAGAAAATTAATTTATTAAATATAGTTTGATGAATTTAAGGATTATCGAATGAAATAATATTATAATTAAATATTATATGAAAATTAAATTTATTAAATATAAGTGATAGTATAAGTTTTATTGATACAATTCTAATTTTTAGTAATGTTTGAAAGCTTTTTTTTTTCAAAACCCATGAATTTCCAATAAATATCAGTTTTTATTTAAAATATGACAATGAAAATATTTAGAAAACTATTTATATATAATGAATATTAATTTTTTAATCAGGTTGTAAACATTATACAATGGTTAGTTTTTAATAATTTTTATAGACAATCATTTATTTCGGTAAAAATTAAATATCATTTGAATATATAATGTGTTTTAGGACAGCATAATTAACCAATAGTGATGTAATAAAATACTATAAAAGGTAAATTCTGTGAATATATGTTTTCCCATTAAAATAAAGTGATTTTAGATTTTTTTTGATTAATTTTATGGTACCATAGTGGACCCTCCAAGACTTATAAAATATTTTAACATTTTAAAATGAATTCCTTGAGAGTGTGACTCACCTCCACATAAGAAATCCTAATACATTAATATGTTCATACATTGTCCATAAAAATTAAATTTTTTCACTAAAAATTGTCAAAAACCATGGGAAAAACCATCTGATGGTTTTTGGTTTTGCTAAGTTTTATGTGTAGTGTCCAAAACCTAAATAATAAATAATTCTCTTTTTTCTCCGATATAAACCCACCCATGCACCCACATATTTTCTCTCAAAATTGTTGGAGAACGTACCTAATATTCCCTCATCTCTCTATAATACTCCAAATTTTCCCAAACCTCCCCATAATCCTATCTCAATTCCCTCTAAATCCTTTGGGATCACACTTCCATGTAATAGATTTCTTCCCTTCTCAACTTTATCCAAGTTTCATTACATTATTATACTCTTGTTTTTTCAATTCAAAATTTTGGGGTATGATTTATGCTATCCCTAAATACATCCATCCTTATTTTTGAGTGATTAAAGACCTATTTCTCTCTCATTAATCCCTTCCATGTACACCGGTTACAATGTCTAATTACAAAAGAGTTATTCCCTTTCTCCTCTTTCTTGAAATTATTTTTTTTGTTATAAGTGATGTTTCCAAATTCCATATTTTGGGGAATTTATCAATATGACACCATTACTTTCAATTCCATGAAAATATGATGGGATCCCACTTTGTCCCTCAAGAGGCATTTTTATGAATTTTTATGTCATGCCATTATGCTGCTGACATTGCATCACGATTTTCCAAGCAAAAATCAATGTGTAGTGAAAAACATGCCCATGTCTCTATCAAGGGTATTCAAGATTATTCACATATACATATTTAAAGGATCGTAAAAGTATGTATTACACATTCCTAATCATTTAATAAATTATGATGTTTAATGATTCCATGTTATATGATCAATGTGGAACAATTATGCATGAAATGAATTATTTATAAAGGGTTCCCCCTCATAGATCTCCAATGCAATTGATAATGATTTGTATCATGATATGTCAAGTGCAATAAAGTTTTTATCATGATAATTCAAATTAAATGAGGGTTTAATCATGATAATTCAAGTGTAATTAGGGTTTAATCATGCTATATGTGCAATGATCCTTAGCTCATGCTACTATTAGGTTAAATGTTGTTTTCACATTTCTATTAAGAATCTATATATCATTATTAAAAAGTTAATACTGAAGAAAAATATGGGTAAACAGTTTTCCCTAATTCAGGTCTTTTGTTTTACTATCCATGTACTAATTTTTCCAACCTTAATGAAAAACTCTTATTTTGCCACATTTTTTATGTTGTATGTTGTTATAATATTTCAGGTACCATATATTTGTCTCTGTTCACTTTATTTCTATTTAAAAATCATAAAGGGATATAATAAAATGATAAAAAAGAATACTATGTAAATAAGAGAATACCCTAAGTAATATGGAGCATATTCTAAGGGGGTGGTTACTCAAAAAATATTTCTTTATGCAAAAAAAAGAAAAATATCTTTATAAAACTCAAGAATAAGATCCATAGGGATTTCAAGACCTATGGGGGAGTAAGTCATATTTACCATGATTCATATGTAATGGGAGATAAGTTTTTCTTTTAGGTTCATAAAGAAAAATTCTTAGTCATTATATTCTTTTTCATAAAGATATTTTTTCATTCCAAAAAGGGGAGATTTTTTGAGTCAACAAAGATTCATTATTACACTTCCATTCTTCTATTTTTTGAAAATCACAAACACCTTATCCTAAGAAAAATAATATTTCCCTAAGGTTTATTTTATCAATGAAAATTTCCCTTCTGTAAGAAAATTTTTGTCCTTACCCTTGTTTTCATTGTTCATTTTATAATCTCTATAAATATAAATATTTTTTTATATGACTAGAAATTGAATTCTATGAAATTCAGACTCTGAATTCTATAAAATTCAGACTCCGAATTCTCTGAAATTATGATTCACAGGACTTTGAAATTCAGATTTTGATTTCTCTAAAATTTTCAAAATTCTTTGAAATTTAGACTTCGAATTATCTGAAAATAAGTCTCTAAATTCTCTATAATTACAGTTCTGAATTATTCAAAATTCAGTCTCTCGATTCCTCATAATTCTGACTCTGAGTTCCTCATAATTCTGAATCTGAATTCCTTATAATTCATTCTCCTAATTCTTCAAAATTTCAACTCTGAATTTTTCAAAATTCAGATTCCTAGTTCATTGTAATTTATGCTCCAGAATCTATAAAATTGATATTATGAATCCTTTATAAAACATAATCTAAACTCCCCATTATTATAGATTCTAAATTTTTATATGATTATACATTGATCACTATTTCATCCTTAGACTCTGACAAATAGATTTGGTTAATTAGTTTAATCTTCCTAACTCAAAGTATTTTTATAAAATGATGTCATGCAGTCTGTTTCTAACTAACCATTGGTTATGTGACACTTGTATAGGTCCCTCTGAGATTCATGTAAAAATATTATTGTTGCATAAGGGATCTGGTCATTGGATATGTGCCTATAAATAAGAGCTCATTTAAACGACTGCACAACCATTCCATCAATCAATCGATTACATGTTGTTAGGTGATTTTTAGAGAATATAACATCATGATTCATGTAGATCGGAACATCATTATCAACATTCTTCATGTGAATCCAATTGTTACTTAGTAATATCGAGGGATTATAGTGATAGGAAGACAGAGGTACCGACTCCATTTACATTCAAGGGCTTCCAGGGTTTTGAAGACAGAGGTGCCGACTACCTTAATGTTCAGGGGATTGTGGGGATAACATGACATATTTCGATATTTCTATCGAGGTCTTACCCTAGTGTGGGTAAGACATACTTTCTTGAAGGTAAAAATCAATGGACCATTATACATGGTTTTTGGATACCCTTCTATTTGGGTTAAAATATTTTATTCTTGTTACATGTTATTATTTCATGTTTAATTTCCTCTGTAATTTTCTTAAAGAAAGAATGTATTATTTTCTTATACTTTTTATACTTGTATATTCTAATAAATAAGATTCTATATGCTTTAAGGTAGAATTTATCTTTATGTAGTCATTTCATATGTTTCTTTTCCATACCCATATTTCCAGACCCTAAAAAAGTTTTTCTTATAGTTATGAACTAAAAGAGGGTTTGTGTATTTACCATGTTTGACATTATTAAACATAGTTTTCTTGAAGGTTAAGAACAGAAGTTCTTAAACATACAGTTCATTCTGTATTGTAATTTAGCATCTACATATACTATTTCAATCCTACAAATAAAATTCCAAACTAGTGTAATGTTGCTTTCCGAGTGTTAAAATTGTATGAAAAGTGAAAGATACATTATTTTTCATCAAAATGAACATTGAACCACCTCATACTAACTTAATTATTACAAAAAATTCAGAAATCCACTTTCTAAACATTATATACAATAGAAAATGTCATATAACATACTTCTGGTAGAACTCCTTCCCATCACCAGTTTTGTGCATAATTCTAAATCTCTATAACTTTATCTACATTAATAAAACTGAAAAAAATACAACGTCAATATCATTCTTAGATCAACATGTTCCTAAAAATCCCATAAGAAATGATAACATTGACTAATGATTATATATGGACAATTCATAACTCAAGGGTTTATATTCTACCAAGAATAATATATACATTTTCACTTGTGAATTTCATTTACAATAGTATCTTACATTATGACCTATTTTGAATTATAGAACAATATCACATTCTTAGCTACATAATATCTAATTTATATCTACACAATGACTTATTCTTCATGAAATTAAAATTTATGGTCTGTTGTTTCCTTTGAAATTATTTTACCCATTAAATAATTAATAATGAAGATTTATATGTAGATATATTTCATTTATGTTATACTAACACCGTAATGTGTGGAAGAATGTCATATTATGTTCATCAAAAAATGATTTTTGTGGAATATTTTCTGCTATGTTCAATTATTTTATGTTAATACATAATTATACTTGTGGTAGAATAATATTTTTGGTTTAATATAAAAAGTTAGATGAAATAAAATCTCATTTTTTCATATAATAAAAATCTTTTTGAACATTAAAATACACAATATGAAGGGAGTAATGATTATTATTTCTAGTTAAATAATATATAAATAAAGAAATATTGATTATGCCAACGAGCATGTACCCTAGTGGTACAGGCTCCTGCTTGGCATCCAAAAGACCCAGGATCGAATCCGGGCAGGGGTGAATTTCCCAGGTACTGTAGCAGTACTGTAGCAGGTACTATTGCAGCGGTGGCACTGTTGCAGCGGCAGCACTGTAGCAGCGGCAACACTGTAACGGTCGAGGGACTATAGCAGATACTGTAGCGGTGGCGGTACTATAGCACGTACTGTAGCAGCGTGGGTAGTGTAGCAGTACTGTTCACCGAGGAGTCCTTTGGGCCAAAAAAATGGGCTTTCAAGCCTTGTATTTAGGCCACTTGGCCTTGGGCCTTCGGGCTATGTAATGGGTCTCCCTCTACCCAGTCTAAAGAGGCATTTTCTTTCAAATAATAAATTGAGCCTTCAGTCCCAACCTTTTAAAAAAATAGAAATATTGATTATATATCCATTATTTACAACATCAACTAAACTAATTATATATTCAATATTTATTTCATTAACTCGCCATATAATAATTCATTATCCAAATCATCAACTCATCTTAGAACGTATTCATCTTCCGGAAGCAACATGAATTACATTGAGATATTTGCATAGAAAATTTAAATATGGAAATGAATATTTATTATGTAAACTAAATTTTCAATATTAACTCAAAAAATATATTCAATTTATATTTGAACATTGTAAACCACCTTATAAATCATATATATTATGATTTACTACCATTTTTATTGTTCATAATAGAATTTACTACTATAATATTTGTTATACACATCATACTCTAGAATATAATATATTATGTTATCACTAAAATTTTAACTAAAATGAATATTTCTACATATTCATTGATTTTAACCAAAATATATTTGACCAGAATTTTTATAGTTGAATCAAATCCAACACACCATAACTAAATGATTGATATAATCAAACCATTATAATTTCATCCTACATTATAGAATTAATCCTTTTTCCCATATAATATTAACTCTCATCATGTTACATCACTTTTAGATTCATTTCATTTATGATTCCCCTAATAAATCTTATTAATAAAATATTGTTTTAAAATTATGTTTAATTATATTTAATATTTGAAAAACCATTATATAAAAAAATAATTCAACATTGAAATCATGAAATCTATTCCCACGTGAATCATTCTCTATGAGAGAGTCATGAGTGGATTCATTAAATTGATTGCCTCAATAAAAAAAATATATTATATATACATAATTATAACCATTCTAAAAACAATTTTCAAAATCCAATGAAGATTAAAGAACATTATTTTTCACTTACTTCTATCTATTTCTAATAATATAGAGTAGAATTATGGGTAAAATATACCTTTATTTCATATTTACAATAACCAATAATTTCATATAAAATTATGAATGAAATATTTCGAATTTGTAAGATATAATTACAATAAATAACTTATTAAATATACATTATTTATATGTAGTTTCATTTATATAAAACTCTCCATATGTCATATATTTTAATAAATAAATAGATCCCTCTTATTATGATTACACCTAATAAATAATAATAGACAATTTGTAATAGATAACATCAAAATACTACTTAGTTTAAGAACTCTCGTAGATTTTCTATAACCTAGTACAACTGTAACTTTTCCCATTGTCCTCTGGTCCTTATTAGTCACCCATTCTATCTTTTTTCTATATAATATTATTTATTCCATAAGTGATCTTACAAAATAAATCATAATCTATTTATCTTTTAATTAAAAATTTGAGGGTCCAAATTCATTCTTATCTATAATCCTTATCAAGATTATATTTTTTATTCCCATTATCATGTAATACTATTATATAATTTTCAATATTCACCATTTATAAATTGTTCATCACTTGTTTTTTTATATTGCATTAAATAATTAAAATAAACTAGTTATTTTCTGGACATTATTTTTTTATTCTACTTATAATAAATCTCAACACTTTATAAATTTGAGGATTGTTATTCTCTACCCCTGATTCCTAATATGGAAATATCATATTTGTTTCCCATAAATTTCTAGTTAAAAAACATTATTTTCATTAAGTAAGATATAAATTTAGTTACGCAATGAAAAATTGTTTCATTATTTTCATTCAAATATTAATTTCAAGGTAATCCTTATTTTCTATCATTTAATATAGTATAAAATATATTTGATGTCCTCTATAATAATATAAAACTATATATAACTTATTATTATAGGAATCACCTCCCATAAAATGAACATACTTTCTCAGTAGAGATATTTTGAAAATATTTTGAAAACTCTCTTTTTCATCTAAATTTTCTTGCAACTATTAAATACTTTGAATAACTCATTGCATGTCCTTATTACTTATAAAAATAAAGCATGATAAAAAATAATAATATTTGTGTTTTAACTAAAAAAACATCCCACCCTGGGGCTTGACCCTTCATTTCTAAATTTTTACCATGTATTTCCTTTCTTTATTTCATGTATTTTTTTTATATAATTAATTAGATCATTGGATAATTTCTGGGAATTTAATTTCTATTTTTCCTGTTTAAATTTTTAAAAACAGTATAGTAAAATTTTGGATTGGCAATGATATAGGGTATAAAAATATAGTTTTATAGGTATTTGAATATAGATATATTTTTATAGAGGCCATCAGGTATATAATGGAACAAAAAAAAGACATGATAAGATAACTGGATTTGTGTTTATTTTTTCCACTGGGAGACCAATAGTGAGACAATTAAAGACTGTTGGTATACTAATGAATACATACTATATTTTTTATGATATTTTTGTGATATTTTTAAAAAAATATTATATATCTTGAATTATGTAAAGAACTACTTTTCTACTAATCATCCATAAAATGATCTATGCGTACCACACCACTTTTCTCTCCATCTCTTCTACCTTCAATCTGATATAAAAATCTTGTTTGTTGATGGAAAATTTATCCAACAATTTACATGAAATATTTTGATCAGTTATTTTGAAATCCAGATCATTTTCCATTTTCCTAATTACAATTCATCAATTTTTTGAATTGGAATCCCTCATTTCTATAATTTTTATGGTTTCAATTTTTATACTCATCCTGATTCATGAATATTTTCATCATAGGAGGTTTTGATTTTGCTTTATTTTTTGACATCATAATAATCATATGATTTAATTAATGTTTGATTTTTAATTTTTTCATTTTTGTATAATGGAAATTAGATTCAGATCACCTAAATAAATTTTTATTATTTTTCAATTTTTTTTAAAATTAAATATTTAAAATTTTATATCTATAATGTTGGTTTGGTATAATGTATAATTTACATGGTGTGTTAAATGAAGGATTAAACTGATGAAAAAATTATGTTAACAATAATTTAATTTATATGTCTTATATCATTTATTTAATGTTGATAATTTTACTCCATTGGACCACATATTATTTGTTTAGGGATAGATACCATCACTGAGATTTGGACAGATAATAATTGAAAAAACTACCTTATAATTTAACCCAAATCCTATGGTTAGAAAATTATATCCATCATGATATAAAGGATAAATCAATCCCTACCAAAAATCTGGGTTTTTGCAGCACCACCCTATAACAGCGCTAAAAAAAGACCTGATAAAGGGTGGGCCTTTAACAATGATTTTTTAGTGCTGATAAAGGCCCCTACTTATCAGCGTTTTTTTGTTATTGTTAAAGGGGACCCCTTTATCAGCGCTTTTTTGTATCACAGACAATGAGTGGCCTCTATCAGTGTTTTTTCTTAGCACTGATAAAGTATATATTTCAAATATAATGTTGAAAAATAATCTATTGTTATAAAAGTTTATTTATATTGGTATAAATATAATAAATATTTTATGAATATGTTTTAGATAATTATAAATACACTATTACATTTAATATGAAATAAATTTAGTTATAATGGGGTTAAAATATTTTAAACAAGTATTAATTAATAATTTTTTAATTATCATCAATTTATAATCATTCAATAACAATTTGATGACTCAAAAAATGAAAAAAAACTCGATAAAATATATAAAATAAGTAGAATATGTTACTCAAAATTCAAACAGCCATAAATTTTGATTTGGGTGTTTGTTTGAGCTTTACAATATATCGAATCAAATCCATTGATGATCTCTACTTTCTAGTGATAGAAGGAAACCTTGTGTCACTTTTTTATGGCCCAAAGAGGCCTAGAAAGCCTCCACAACCGAGTTTTTAATTTAGATACCCTAATTTTTCAACATTAAAATAGGTTGAACATCTGATCTGAATGTCTTCATGGATTGTTCCACATATCATATCAAATATTGTTTCATTTTCATTCATTTTATAGGTTGTGGAGTTGAAACAGACTTCTGGATTAGAAGTAATGTTCGTTTTATCATTCTATGGATTTTTAAATACACACATATATATGTATTAATTCGTAAATATATATTTGTTTGTATGTGTTTGTTTTGTATATATGTATGTCTATATTTATTTATAAACACACATAAAAAATATATTTTATTAATATATTTAAAACTAATCTTATATGTATTAATATAGAAATAGATATACTTATAACCAATTATTACTAAATATATATAAATAAATAAATATAAATATAAATTAATATACGAATAAAGATATATACTAATATATGAACAAATATATATGTATTAATATCACAAAATATATTTATGTTAATGTGAATCTATATTAATATACGAATAAATATAACTATACATACATATATAAATAAATATATATATTAATATATGAAAAATATATGTGTATTAATATAACAAAATATATTTATATAAATATGAATCTATATTTATATATGAATAAATATAACTATATATATAAATATATATATATATATGAATATACTATATATATATATTAATATATGAAGAAAAATATATATATTAATATAACTAAATATATTTATATTAATAGTAATTTATATTAATATATGAATAAATATTAATATATATATATATATATATAAATATACCTATCATTAAATAGAGAAAAAAACAAAACGGATTAGTGGTAAAGGTGGAGGCATGCAAGGGGGCGGTCATGGGTTCGAGTTAAGGTGGAAGAAAGGAGGGGCACACGAGCATGTGGGGGATGTCACGAGTAAGGGAAGCATGTGTGAGAGTTCAAGGTGGTCCATAGAGAATTGATAATTGGGGGGTCAAGAACTGTTAAAATCCACCCCACCCCCCACATTATATATTCTTTCTAATATTTTTATATTATTTTTTCCCTTTTATCATCATTTAAAAAAACCACTGATAAAATACATTTTTATCAACACTTTTTTTGCATTGATAAAATACCCCTTTTATCAGTGTTTTTTTATACTAATAAAAAGGGGCCTTTATTATTTCTCTTCTAAGTGATAATAAATGGGATCCCCTTTATCTTATCCTCGATTAACAATACTTTTTTAGTGTAGTTAATCCCTTTTTCTAGTGTTGTTAAAGACTATAATTGTAGATGTGAATTGTGTAATATAGACAATTAATTAATGATAGATACCATCTTTTAAAATGTATCCAAATAAATTTATATAACCTAATGACATATCCAAAAAAAATATAAAATAGAATGAAATTATGTAATGATTACCCCTAAGTGAATTTTTATGATGTCTGGAAACCATCATCTACCATATATACATTCCTCCAATCAATATCTGAGTACAAATCAATACCCCGACTACTAATGTATAAAAAAAGTGCAGAAATTTACATTTGAACATGTAATGGTGATTATTAATACTCATTATATATTTCATAATTAATGGATTATCTCCCAAAACCACTAATAATAATATTCATGAATAATATATATATAGTTTAAAAAACTAGCACCATGGAAAATTTTCTATATTCAAATTAATTTCCATAAATAATTTGACATAAAAGCTAGCCATATCCCAATAATTTGGAAGCAAATTTATATAAATTTATATACTCAAACTTTATAAAATCAAAATAAGCATCGACTCTATGAAATAAATCTGACTTAAGGCCACCAAGAACCTAATCCCATAACCCATGTCATAATCTATCCATTGGTTACCCAAAGAGGGGTATTAATTTTAACATTATAACTATATGAAGAACAAAATGAAAGTAAATTGATATTAGAATTCATCATACCCAATAGATGATGTAAGTTTTATAAAATAAATAACATAATGTAAAATAATATTAAAATATCTCATATCCCATTATAAATCCAATGTAAAAGGAATCACCCAATATATACCACTACCTCATAATGATGATTTACATCTATAATAAGTCTTCTATGAAGACAAGGCCTTGGGAGAGGATGTGTGTATGGAATCGAGTAAATCTTGAGATACATAAAACCAATAAATGTATTTATGAATTTGACAAAATACTCAATATATCATTAACCACCTATAAGATATGTCTATGGGTGATAGTGATAAAGGATACACTAATCCATTATTTTCTATCACCATCTCATGTCTACATTTGATAATATATTTCAATAAAAATCCTTAAAGGCACTGGGGGGAATTAGGATATGAATATTCATTCCTATAAAAAAGGTCATTTCATCATATTTCAAAGATTACATGGACATTACAATACCAATAAAACATCCATAATATTTACATAATATAATTAAATGTGTTAACATATGTATTTTACATAGTTAAATACTAAGGGAGTAATCTAAGATCATATATAAATTGTGTGTTGATTTATCATGAAAATTAATACTCGAATTAATTATTATAGTGTTTTGGTTAGGATCATGAAAAAATAAATGGGTCACTAATAACTTCTACATAACGACCCAGTAAATTTGCATAGAGTCTTAAAAATATTCAATATATTGGTCATTGTTATGACCTCAAACACTATATACAAGAGCCAAAGTCTTACAATATTACATTGACTTGGATAAAAATGGTAAAATGTTGAAGTACTGATTAATTTAGATTTTTTAGATAACTAGATACATAAATTATACGAATTCAACATTTGGAGTACAAAATTAAAAACAATACATAACCCTAACAAATGAACTGCATCCTCTAAAACTCATTCAATGATTACTTCTTTATATCATACAGTTAGAAAATAAAATAATTTTGATATAAATTTCATATTAATGGTTTAGAGAAATCTAAGTTTTAATGAATCAATAATGAAAAATATATATGGAAATATATGTAACTGAACATGAGTTACATTTAAATAAATTTACTACATAAATTGATAATGCATATTAAATATGGAAAGGTAAATAACTAAAAACTAATGTCATTTGATCAATAAACTGAGAATGAAAAAACATCCATAGATAATATCACTTTTAAAGGATAATGGATAAAAATTTAAATGTTAATGATGTAAATGAGTAATTTATGGATATTATGAGTTATTCACATGATACCTCTACATTCAAAACCTTCCATAAGACAGGTTAAACTACAGGTAGAGACCTATATAATTTGGTCAAATTATTTTTCATCATAAGACATAGAAATGTATCAAGGGGCTATATAATTTTAGTCCCCATCAATCATTACAAGTTTAATAAATTTCTCATATAGTTAATTATCTAATCCATTGGATAATAAATATAAATTATACTAAAATATCATTATTGACTAAAGGATACTAATTTTTCAATACCTCCATAGAAAAACTAATAACATTCAAAATAAGAAATTATAAAAAATTGTTATATAGTTTTTAAAATAACAATATCCATCATATGAGAATATTAAAATTAAAAATAAATGCAAAATATAATTAAAATGATCAAAATGAAGTGATATTTTCTAGGAAATGTTAACAATCACCCAAGAAAGTGAGATTTTACAATAACTTTTACTACTTGGTAATTTGAAAATAAAAAATGGTGGGAAAAAATTCAATGTGAAAAATAAAAAACCATGAATTATGGATAAGTCATGATATTTCCTGTCATGGGGGATATATATACTCAATATTAATTTGAATTTCTATATAATAACATATATGTCATGGTGTAATGTATATTAAGATGAAATCCATTACATCACACTTATAATTGGTTGAGAATTATTTAACATATTCTATAGTGGTATTAAAAATAAAAAGAAATTATAAATGACACATATTAATATTTATAATATCATATATGATCCTTTTATAACAACTTTTCCCCCATTCAATAGTAATTGTTCATTATTTATATTGTATCTAGTGTTAGTTATCTTTTTTTTCTCTTGTGTGTTTCATCATGAATGATTTGGATCTTTCACCCATTATATGTTGATATCATAATTAGAATAATTATAATGAGATAATTATCATATTAATATTTCAATTATTCATTTTTAAACCAGTCATGAATGATGTATATGCAAAGTGGACTACATTACAGTCATGGAGACAGTATAACAAACGAATGCATGAGTAACGTTTCCATTTATTAGTGACCACTATAGAAATGAGCATGTAATATTTTATCCTTAAATAGAACTTGAAATATCATATATAGAATAGTTTTTATATAAATATAGCTTAATATATCTTCCATGTGGTGTGGTGATATAAAAAATTGTCACATAGATTTGTGATGGACGCAGTCCAAACATACAAGAAATATTTTATCATCATTAATTGTGTAAAAAGCATAAATGATATATTAAAATTTCATATTTATAAATATTTAATGAATATAATAATTATTTAATTTATATTAAATATAATCATAAATATTATACTTATAACCATCTGTGGTAATATTTAGTGAAAGAAGAATCACATCTCTTCGCACGGAGATAGTCTGTGATACAAAGAAGTGACATTATTATATATTCTATTATATGGAAATTTAAATATATTGATTTATATAATGAATATATAAATATAATTATTTCAAAAAAATCATATATATATATTATATTATATCAGTCATCGTATCCAGTCATGAGTTGTTGTAATGGAAAAATGAACGACATCGTTTTCTGAGATAGTTATCCTCTATACACACAAATGATGATTTCATAAAAAAATTTGCAGAAGTATAGATGGTTGTAGGTTATTAAATTTTTATAAAATATGACCTTATGCAAAAAATATTTATTTTTTGTATAAAATTATTAAATAATAATTAATATAGGTTGAGGAAGATATAATATAAAAGCACTCGATGAAGAACATTATCAATTTTTTTGAGTGTCCTCTTTAGGATTACAACAGTGATTTACTTTATTGAATTTTGGGAAAAATAATTCTTGTATGATGATTCGAGGTAATTTGGAAAACTAATTTTTAGTTATTTTCCAAAATAGTTTTAATGTTTGGATAATAGAGGAGGGGTGTTCTCTTTTATATGTTTTCTAAGTGGAGGTATTGATTTTTTTTAAATGATTCTATTATAGCCATGTTTTTATCATGAAATATTATTCAAAAATGGTTCATTATGGATCCCATAATCTATAGGATAAAATCAGGGACATAAAATGGGTTTTGGAAACATTGGTATGTCATTCATAACCCTAATATTCTTTTTATCCCCTAGTAAATCAACTCTTAGTATAATCACAGTACTTAATTTTTAATGTTCTCACTATTTATTTTTAGTAAAAAATTAGGTTTACCATATAAGAAATTATAAATTATTATTATAAAAAATATTTAATCAATTTTAAGAAATTAAATTCACCTAATAGGAAAAATATAATTTAAAACTATTCATGAAAACATGATTGGAAATCATGTTTTTAAATTAAAACTATCCAATAGTTTACAATGTTTTTTTATGAAAAATAAATATGAAAGTTATTCCATCAAAAAAAGTTGAATTACATGATATACAACTATACTAATTTTACGTCAAAACCAATTCACAATATAATTCAACATTATGATATATTAAACCAAAAATGAACTTTTAAATTTAAATTCAGTAATTTTAATTACCCTTAAAAGATTATTTTTGTAGAAAATTCACAAATATAATACCTATGATATTATTGGAATTATGATATAAAAAAAGTCTGTTTATTTCTTCAATTTTTTTTCTAAAAGAGGTAAAATTAATTCCAAATTTTGTGAATAGATCCTGACTAAACCGTCCATTAAAAAAATTTGGTTTTTCCAAAAACATTTGGTATTACATAAAATGAATCATATTTTATTTCTAATTAATTGGTAACTATAATATTCAATTGTAATTTAGTACTATTCATACCCTCCAACTAAATTGATAGGTTATAATGTTAATGCTTAAATAATAATATTTTAATATGGTGTCACCTTCTGTTCTAACCTGTTGTTGCTTGAATTACAAGCTATCGACGATTTTGAAATTAATTTAAATGAATAAATATATCATAAAGTCTCAGAATGTTATATTATTAACTTGAATAAAAATTTCGGTCTATAAATTTCATTTATATTTCCTTATAAAAATATATTGATATTTTTAATTCATAAAATCCTCTGGTTGCAATATTGTTTCATCGATTTTGTTATTTTTCTAATGTAAATTAACTAATCGAGTCATCAAATTCCTAAATACATTCTCTCTAGTATAATCAATATATAATGGTTCATCATATAAAGACATATTAGGTTCCATTTCTATTTCATCATAGGTCAGAACACGCATTGGGGAAGGCAAAATCTTTTAAAAAAATGCTATATGGAACAATTAATGCACTTCTGAAAGATTTTGAAACATTTCAAAACAATAAGATGAATATTCATAAATTTAATGAATTTAATATGGTTTAATGCTCTTGATTATTAGTTTCAATTTCATACCAATCCTTATAAAACCATTCCATAGAGATATATTCCAGAAAACATTTTCTCCCAGTTAGAATTCCATGCCATTCATCCGGTTATTGAAATCACTCTTATGCATTAAGGTCAGACCAAATACAATTTATCTTAATTATTATCTCTTATAAAAATATTTAGACTTTGATTTTCCTTTCACCAACATCATCCCATCATGTAAGTGTATGGAATATCTTTAAATATGAATCATTATATGGAAAAATTTAATTCTATAATTGAAACTATTGTTACGGGAAAACTCTAAAAAAATTAAATACTGATATAATATAAAATGAAATTAATGTGATAATGAAAAAAACATGTATTCCATTATTTTAGTATTATTTTTAAACTACACATTAGTTTGACGATAGTAGGAAGTGCTCAAATGAATCTTAGTGTTAAGAGTCGTCTAAAAAAACTTCCTTATTTGTGATGTAAAACTAAGATCATGATCAAAAAAAATTGAGAGTTATGTTTCATGATTTCATAAAAATTATTAATATAGAGCCATAAATGGAAATAAATGGGTAATTATTCTATAATATAGATCAAATTTGATGATTTAGTTAGGTCATCAATGAGAACCCATATTGCATCATTCTATTTTGGAGTAAATGTAAGTCTTATAAAAAAATTATATAGTAAAGATATTCCATTTCCACACATGAATAAGAATGGATTAAATTAATCCTATATAATTTTGTCTTACTGATTTATAATTTTAAAAAATCAATCATTTGGAAGCATAATAAACATTTTCCCACTTCATGTAATCCCAATATAAATGTTCCCTAAAATCCCAATATATATTTATACAACCAAAGTGTATAGAGTAATTTTAGCGGCGATCATCATCCAAAAATTCAATTTTCTCTCAATAATATTGGGATCACATAATATTTTTTCAAATTTCAAAACATCATCATTATAATTGAGGTCTTCTAATTTACATCCATTCAAACATTTAATTTTATTTTTAATGTTCTCATTATTATATTGAAAATATTTTATCATTTCATATAAATATGGTTTTGAAATACTTTTAAAATGAGTGATGTATCCATTAAATAATAATTACCACATACATATTCAATATATCCATGAACATGACATCCATGTCAATCCACATTCTGGTATATAACTCTATTATCATTCAAAGTCATTGCAAATGGTACCTTATTTTCTTTTCTTGGATGGTAGTGTTTTGAAACGTCATGATACATGATTAGATCAAGAAACCATCTTTTACCATGTTGATATATTTTTGTGAAAAGTAGTATTTTAGGATATTATGATCATTGTATATCTCACATCTTTCATTATAGATATAATGTCTCTCTATCATCAAAGAAAGGATGACAACATTCAACTGAAGATCTTGGGTTAGATTGTTATATTTGTGAGTCTTAAATTTCCATTATGGATACGAAATAAAATTATCCTTTTTCATTAGGAAACATAAAATTACAATTTTTCATGCATCAAAATATATCAAAAATATGTAATTTCTAGATTGTAGAGTCAAAATCGGATAATTGAAAATTTTGATCTTTAATTCAAAAAAATATTCTTCACATTCTTTTGTTGAAAAAATAATAACCGCTTTACATGTAGGCTTGGTTAAGAAGTTAGACAATCAGAAAACATTATAAATGAATCCCTAATACTAACCTACCAAAACAATAAAACTATGTTCGATAATAATGTTTATTAGTATAAGGATTTGATTAACTATCAACGTCATTGTAGGATCAAATGAAATTCTATCCATGGAGAAAAACTTTCCATGAAAAAAATATTATTTAATCTAGAAATCACACATACTAAATCTCCTATATAAAATTTTCAATCTATGTTTCTCAAGAATGAAATGTTTTTCATTCTAAAGGTCCATATATATTTTTCAATGCACCAAAATTCCATCAATGAATATAAAAAAGCATAGATATTTTTTTGAATAAACTATTCATTTCATGTATAATAATAAAGTGTCAATTATTTAATCCATATGGAATTACTATAAACTCATAAAGTCCAATCCTCAGTCAAAAATATATCATTAGAATGTTTTCTTTGATTACTCACAAGTGATGATACCAAAAATGATGTTTACTATTTTAAAAATGGTGGGCTATGTGAAGTTGATCAAATAAGTCATCAATGAGAAGTAGATGATACATTTTCTTTATAATAATATCATTGATTTTATTATTACCAAAGCACAGTCTAATGGTTCCATCATTATTCATAACTTAAACCATAGGGGATCCCAATAATAAACAATATAGGGAATAAATCCCTTTCACCAACCCACATATTTGTTTTCGACTCAACCAGCTCAACAGAGGTAATTCAAATAGAGAGTCTAGGATATTTTTCATTAATTAGGGACTAAGTAAATTAAAAAAATTACATCACACTCCAAGGGATTCCCCAGTGATTCCTCGTGATATGCATCAATGTATCATACACAATACTTACATAATCAATTTTTATATTAAATTTTTCATTTCTATTTTATATTTTCTCTTCTCACCTAGGACTCTCATTTAGTTGAGCTACTGATCGAGAATCTAGATACAACTAAGATGATTAATAATGTTAAAATAAGATAGGTAATTAAACATCCTTCTAAAAATTGTAACTTACATATTGAAATCAATTTTTTATCACACATTGAAATATAATACATAACATAGATTATATCGAATCCACACATAGGTATGAGAATATTGATAGAAAAAAATGCACATTTATGTTTCATAATGGGGACTAATTGACACATCTTTAGTGGGATAATACTTCCCCTATGAGTTTTATCTAACAACTCAATTATTAAATAAATTTGGAAACATATAATTTTAATAGAAATGTTATGATATAAAAATGGATGTGGATATAGAATCATGTAAATCCTTAGATAAATTAGAATATAGGATTAATGTACCTACCAATATATCATTGGGTACTTCCACATCTGATGTACCGATCGCATAAGCATGGCCTTCTCCCCTTGGAATCTTTTTCATGGATTACAATGAAACAAGGGATAATGGTGTCATTAATTACACATTTTATAACAAATAAATCATTGAACACCATTAATTTTTTTATTTCCCATATATTCATGATCCTAATACGTTATTTCACTTCAATTTTAGGAAACTCTCCATCCATTGATGAATTTCCATGCGTGATTACTTAAACATTTCAAATAATATGGAAATTGTGTTCTTTTGTTCTACATATTTTATTAATTCCATTTTTCATGGTATTTGGATAACCTATAATAATTATTGTTTCCCTCTAAGTTGAAAGATCTATATAATTCCATCTATATTTTGATAGCACAAAAATAAAATTTTCATATGATATAAATGTTTGTAAGATAATTAACCTTCATATACTTGGATTAATCTCTTTAAATACATTGTTGATATTTCTCAAAATGTTTCTTATATAATATATATCATACATATATAAACATTTAAACATAGATACATTCTATGAAACACATTATTATTTATTATTTATTATTTTATATAGATTTCTCCTTATCTTTGTTTTTTGATCAACAGGGAAATTTTTTTTCAAACAATGTACCCATAAAATCATTCCATTTCATGAGTTCTTTTTCATCTTATTTAGTTTTACTATAAATAAATGACCAAAATTTATCAATATCACCATTGATAAAATACACTACAAGTTTACCCTTTTCATTTTCACCACAAAATTCATCATTAAATATCTTATTTATAAACATAATCCATTGGTAACCTTCCATTGGATTAGTAGTCCACTAAATAATATAGGATTCTATTGTATGGATTTGTAATACATTAGATAATATCAATGTGGAATTGGTTTCTATATTTGTTAAATATTATTTTTCAAAACATGATCAAACCTACCTAATGTGGTTATAATTGTTTTAGTTCTAATAACAATTATATTGGATACCTGAGCAGGGAAGTCTCTACATTTTCCACGAGTATTAATACCCATCACCCTTCAAGGAAAAGTTTATAAAAAACTTCATATATTTGATTAACTCATAAAATAGTTAATTTTAAATCATAATGTATAATTTTATATATGTTTTACCAAATAACATAAATAAAAAATTTATGGATTGCAAATATAGTAATCATAAACTACTATTTATTTGTTGATATCTTTATTTTCAAATCCGTCATCATGTATTTAATGAATATATGCATTATCATAATCATATTCCATGGTAGTGATAGACTAGGTGAACAATAAAGATCATTTTCATGAACAATGTGATGACTAGGTATAACCTAGATGATCATTTTCAATGTTATTTCCCCTGGGTCCATTTTTCTAGAACCATGTATACATAATATATCGAGACATTGATTTATTTTTTGGAAGAAATGAAAATTCTCTTAAATAACAAAACAATAAGATGTTATTATATAATTTTCCACAAATTAATGATAGGTTTAGTTTACCTGATCAAAATTTTCCTTAATCTATATCACAAGGTTTCTATTAAAATTACATTGATTCTAACTATAAATACCTTGAACCCTATAGCTAAGATCCAGTGTATGAATTAATTATATTTTAATATATACAAAGGGATAAATCATAGAAGATATATTAGTTTAATAGTTTTGGAGAACCATATATATACAAATGATACACAATTTAAATTGGGAGTACAAAATAAAACATAATACAGATCAATAAAAAGTTAATTGAATCCATGAAAACACATTAAATGATTTCTTCCTCGTATCATGGGTAATAGGAATGAAATAATGGTGAGTTTAAATACTTAGTAAGGAATAAGTAGAGTGAAATACATCATGAATGGAAAAATAATAACAAATATTGAAATTAAAATAATTGAACATGAATTCCATTTAAATAAATTTCTTATATAAATACAGAAGGCATAATTAATATGAATTTTTATATAAATGAAGTCAAATTTAATCTATTCGGTAAATTAGGAATTAAATGAACCCATATTAAATTTCATTATGGAAATTTTATGAATAATAGTAATTTAATAAATAATAAGGTATATTTTTAATTATTGGATGTTATGTCTTATGATCCTGATATTAGGACCGTAAAAAAATATCACAAGATAGTTTATAGTACGAGTAATATAAAATTAATTTTTCCAACATAATTTGTATCAGAATGCATATTGATGCATCAAGGGGATATATAATTATAGGAAACACCCATCATTATAGGTCCAATAAATTCACCATATATAATATATATAATTTATTTCATATATCAATATGCCCTATTATCAAATATCTATCTTGAGTAAAAGATATTGATCTATCAATATTTCCATTGTTAATCATGTAAAATTCAAATTAAAGATCATATGTAAAAAAGAAATAAAACATACATAATAATATTATCCTTTACAAATTAATATGTATATTAGAAACTAATGTATTACCTAATGAAAAATTATCAATTTAAAGTGATTGGTTTAAGAGAAAGCTAATAATCACAAACTAGAGTGTGATTGTACATTATCTTTTACAACATAGTAAGTTTCACATCAAATCCTCATGGTAAAAATGATTAAAATTTAAAAATAGATTACCATGAATTAGGAATGGTACATTATATAAAATGTAAATAGTGTATTATATACACAACATAAAATTTAATTGGTGCATAGTCATCACTAAGTTTCAAAATAATCTAAACTGGGATGAAATCCCTTACCTCACACTTCATTTTGGTTGAGAGTGATTTAGACTATTATATGGATTTTTTAAACATTTTATTAAAGTATATCAGAACCATATTAATATTAATTATGTAATATATGATCCATTTATAATGTCTTATCCCCCATTTGTTAAAAGTCATTATTTATTTCTATTATTTCATGTGTTAATTTCCAAGATTTATCATGAGTGTTTTGTCAAGAACGATTTGATTCTTGCACATATCTTATAATTTCATCATACCCTTGAAAATAATCAGGAAATTATTATAATATTTATAACTATAATATTCTTTCTAAATTAATCAAATTTTTTTAAGAAAATGTATCATATTAAAATCACTGATACAGTTGGTCGTACGTATGCATAAGTAATGTTCCCCTTTTTCAACAATCATTAGGAAAAAAAGGTAAGTAATACTTTGTTTATAAAATTTATTTTTAATATTATATATTCCATATTATTTTTCAAATATATATATTTATATATTTCATTCAGAGGGTGTGGTGATTAAAGGAGAGTCATATAACTTAACAAAGGCAGTAGTCTACACATACATGTATGTTATTATCATCATTATGTAAAAAAAATGAAAAATGATATATAATCCTTTAAAAATGATAAATATTTCATTTATATAATAATTATTTTTGTATATAACATAATATAATTAAATTTATACTTATATCCTTCCATTTAAAGCGTTAGTGAAAGACAAATCAGATCTCTTCCTGAGGCACTAGTCCGCCAAACACATGAGTGAAATTATCATATATTCTATAGTACAGAACGTACAAATTTTTAATTTATTTAAGGAAAAAAATAATAATTATGTTATTAATATACTATTTATACATTATACCAATAGTCATACCAAACCATAAAGTGTGGAAATGGAAAAACATTCGTAAGGATGTAGTCCACCAAAAACAGAAATGATGTTGTCATAAACCATTTAATGGAAGTCAATATTTTTTAACATTAAATTAATGTAATATATTTCACATTATTTTAAATAAAAAATAGTATAATATATCATCATTTTTAATATTAATTTATAGGGTTTTTGGAAGAAATATTATAAATGTTCTCATTGAAGTACATTACATCTTCTTCGTGTATCCTGCTTTGGTTTTCAACAAAGCCTTACTTGGTTGGTCTTTTTCCTATAATATGGATTAAATTATGATGCTGGGATTTTTGTAAGATATTTTTTCATGGATTTATTAATCTAAAGGGGTATTAATTTCTGACTAAGAGAGGATAGAGGTTTTCCTTTTACAAGTGATTTGAGTGACACACTTATAATTTTTTTAATCTTTTTAATCGTACCAATTTATTTTAATGAAAAAATCCACCAAAATGTGAAATTATAGAAAATATGAGAGTTGAGGTCGATATATTTCTATAATATGGAGAAATATAATACGTTTTATGGTCATTTTTAACCATTATATTTTAATTTTACCAAATAGTTAAATTCATTCTTACCTAATCAAGATATTTATTTTTATCTATATTCATTATTCACTATGAAAAAAATAAGAATTTTGAATTATGGAAAATTATAAATTTTGATGATTCCAAATTTTGAATAATATTTTCAAAATTAAATTTACAGAAATAAGATAAATAATTTAAAATGAATCATGCTGAAGTGAGAAAAAGTTGTATTTTAAATAGAAAATTTCCAAAAAAATTATAACCATTTTAAATCAAAATTGAATATAAAAATTATTAAAATGTCTAAATAGTATTAAATTATATAAGTTTGGAATAAAATTAATTTAAATCTAATTATAAATATAATTTAACATTATAAAAAATTTAAATGAAAAGGAGGGTTTCAAATAAAGTTAAATATTTTTTACTATTCATAAAAAAAATGAAATTAAAAAAAACGAAACTATTTCAACCTATGTTAATTTAGTTATTGGTTTTCTAAAATTATTTTTATTTTTTCAAATAAATATTATTGTACTAGAAAAAAATCCTTTTAAAATTTTCATTCAATTCATGCATACACCTTTCTTTAAGAAGAATATAGTTTTTTAGAAATCATTTCTCTTTCTTTTAAATGATTGATATTTGAATTATAAAAAATAAATATCCATAATTTTAAAAAATTATTCATAAATATTCATTCTTAGAATCATAATGGATAAATTATAATGGTCATAATTAAATAATAAAATTTTAATAAAGTGTTGTGTTTTTTTAAATACTAATTTTGTGTGCATTGCAAACTATCGAATAGATTAAATTTAATTATTATGTATACTTATATATATTAATGACATGTGATGTTATGTCACTAAATATGAATTTAAGATAAATTTGAAATTAAAATCCCTCAATATCATTCTTGATTAATTTTAACTTAATGAATTAATCAATATTAAATTATTAAACTGATTTATTCTTGATACATTCCTTACATTTTAAATTCATGAAATCTATAACAGCATATGTTTTTTTATTCTCATTTATTTTTAAACACTGATAATACATTTTCAATATCATTTATCCCATATTAAATAATTTTACATCTTCACAATATATAAATACACATGTAATTATTATATTAAGAAGTACACATTGATGAAATTAAATCTCACTATTTACAACTAAGGAATTCCATATTTATGAAATAATCAATCTTATTGATTTTATTATTCTATAAAAATCAAAGACTAAGAGTGACCATTCTGGAATAATTAACTTTCACTATTGGGTCCTTTTTAAAACCATAGTTATATCTATTTTTTGAACTTTTACAAAAATGGGGTCTATATCTTGATTTCATTTTCAAATGTATAGATTAAAATGTTAACAAATCATTAAAGAACAACCATAATAATTTAAAATATTTCTATGAATCATTGGGGTTGTTTCTCTTCAATTTTGATTTATTTCCTTAAAAACAACTACACGAACCTCTTCTCCTTTACGTATAAATTTTACCCACTTCAACAGGATTCCATATTCTAGACAAATACTCTATATTTCTACTTGATATTGTTACATCTTCTTTATGGTGTATCATTAAAACCTATATAATATCCAAAGTTCTCTAATAACCACGATGGAATCTAGATTTATAATAATATGATTCATCTAATCAAAAAGTTCTTTCCTATTTTACCTTCCAACTAAGATATGATCCTATAACATAATTTTTTCATTTATAAAACAACTCCCCCCCATTAATATTATATGATATATATTTATTAGTAATATATAACCTTACTGGGATAATATATATTTCACTATTCGGTGAATTTCACCAATAATTTTAATGATTTGTCCAACCCGAGGAGTTTGAATATGTTCTCATATACCTCGAATCATGGTCGGAAGATCTTGTATATATCGAAGAAACCAAAGGGATGAGAAGAGGTAAAGAGTATTTCCTCATTTTCTGGTTTTGCAGGTGGTTCAGTCATCACCCTTAAACCTAGGACTTCACAAAGGATGGTTTTGAAAGGGGCGACTTCTCATGATGCGGCTTCAGATGGTGCGATTTTAGAAAGGATTGAAATATGTAAGTTTTCGTTTATCTCTCGTATATCATTATAAAAAGGCATGAAGCCTTGTAAGGTGATAGATCTAGTTGATCGTCTATCTAGAATTTGGGGGTTTTCAGACTTTAAATGTGTTTCTGTTGGGAGGGTTTTTTTCCATTTTCTATTCCCCTCTGCGGGATTGAAAAACCGAGCGTGGAGTTCTGGATCAATTAACCTTCAACCAGGTATTATGAGTTTTCATGAATGGAACCTAAGCTTCAACTTCAACGATTTTAAAGAAACTTGTGCACCAATATGGATCAAATTACAAGGATTAAATTGGGTTTTATGGCATCTAGAAATTCTGTACGATATTGTTGCTGCAATAAGAACTCTCATAAGGATGGATACCGCCACTGAGTTGGTCAGCTACGGTCACTTCGCTATGATTTTAATTGAAGTTGATCTAAGCTCAACACTGATTGACAAAGTTGTTCTATCGACACATTAGGATGAAATAACTCTCAGAATTGAATATGAGAAGAATCCCCTTTTTTGTGATGCCTGCCATATAATTGTCCACTCAAGGGATAATTGTAGAAGTGATCTTTTATGTCCAAACTGTCAAAGAAAAGGCCATGACTCCCAGAGTTGTAGAAGGTCTAGTAAAGCAATAATCCATCATCCTGAAACTATTAATGCAGTTCAGGTTCATGTTTCCAATAATCATAATCTTATCAATGGGCAGGTTGGTTCACATGTCAACTTTGGAACTGCTCATGAAAGCAGTGCACCTATTTTGGACATTGACGGCTGTAAAGATGACATGATTTTGCCCACTGAATTGCCTGAAAGAACCAATAGCCTTGTTCCATCGGTTCTGCAAGTTGATAAATCCAAGGTGTCTTGGGCTGATATAACGGAGGATGGTCTTCACACTGGTTTTTCATTCAAGGATTCCTTGACTAAAGACATCATGGATGATGATGAAGGTGATGAGTCAACTGATAGCCAAGAATACATGGAAATTTCTTCTCAAAATGAGGTGGACTTCAATTTGTGTCAAGAGCAGAATTTGGTTTCTTCTAGTCGTAAGGGGAAGACCAAATTAGAAGGGGGTTCATCCATAAATGTTCGTTATGCTCCTCTGCACAAAAGTAAACATGGTCCTGTTCTAAATTGCAGAAAATCTGTTTCTAAATCATTGAAATCTCCTCTAGACCAGAATCCTCCAAGATTAATGGTTTCAAAAGAATCAGAAACTTCATACTCAATCCCTGATGCCTCGGGACAGGACACATCTGAATTGAGGATGGAAGACCCTCAAAATTCGGAACTTCGTAAGTGCTGGCAGGTCCCTTCTGGCTCTCAAGATGCTGCATTTATCCAGCGCACAAGCAAAAATCATCATACCCATGACAAACCTGAACAGAGGGTAGAAGACCCCCAATCTGGATCAGACAGGAGCAGGCTGGATTTTTCAAAAACCTCTACTCTTGTCCAGTGAAGAGGGAAGTACCCGACTTCCACTGATGACATTCTGATAGTTGACAAGATCATCAAAAAGTATGTTCTGCAGACTCTCAATCAAAAGGGGGATGGATGCTCAGAATGGGCTGTCAATAGGACTTCAGTCTTGAAGTCTCCAGAGAACGACAATGCTTGAATCATGAAATACAAATGTCTTGTAAAGGTAATTACTCGCAATTCTTTTGAGCTGCTTGCGTCAGGTAGTAGTGAGGAAGAGGTTCAAAGTGAGGTTCGTGCATGTGTATTGGATGAGATGGTAGATGCTGACGATGCTGAATTTCTTGATGATGGAGGGGGACCGTGGACGCGGGCCAAAACTGGGAGAAGAGGGCAGCATCCTCATGGGTAGGGTGGACTCTCCCCTCATCACAATATGAACACTCGGTCTAAAATAGCCTAATGGTGTTCTTTCTTTCCTTTACCTCTGTTTTCGATTCCTCTGTATCATTCTACCTTTCTTTTGATTCAATAAAGAGGCCTATGTGCCTAAAAAATAAGAATCATAAATTATTATTCATCATCCAACTATGATTTATTATAATTGATTCCATTAATATCATCATGAATAACCTAAGAAATTTATCATTATTCTTGGTTATTAGTAGTCCTATATGATATATTGGTATCTTCATATAGTAATATAATTACTTAACTATCATCTAACACCTATGTGTGTAATGATAAATGTATAAAATAAATGTCTTCAATGCATTTATTTACATACATGGAAATACCATATAACCTAAATAACTAGTAAAATACTAATTTCACACAAATACACTATATTTATTTATTTTAATACTCATACATGTTTATTGTATTTCCAAATATATGTTACATTAACCCCTTTCTCTTTAAGAGTATATTTTCACTCTAATGTGATATTAATCCTCAAATTATACATGTTAGTTAATTCACTAATTTCACCATTTAAACATTCATGAAATAAAACACATTCAAATTTATTAACATTATTAAATTTCTCCAATTTCTCTCTAATTGAATATAATCCTAATTTTTTAGGTCTTATCAGAAATTATAACATGAGTTACACATTAATTTCATATATATAGATGGGGTAAGAGAAAACTACATATGCTTTTGGTGCTTCTTATAATTCAAGATTAATGAGAAGATTTTCAAATTTTAGTATATACAATAGTTTTTTTAGTTTTTCAAAAACATTATGATATATTTCTATAAGCGTCTATGACCCCTATTTAATTTATTTTAATTTATTTCAAATAATTTTGGAGTAATCTAGAACATGTTTTACATGAATCACCAAGTCAAATTGAACCCTGATATATTATAACCCATATAAAATAATCATTATATTTATAGGTATTAATAGGAATAACCAACATAGGGTATATATATATATTATCATTAAATTTATATATTAATTTCAAACAAATACTATTATAATTTTAATTAAATCATTATAAAATTAAGATTCTTTTTAAATATATGTATTTTTATTTTTGGTTTGAAATTTTTATATAAAAAATCATAGTGATGGATATTTTAAAGTTATTTTAATAAATTTATTTGTAATGTATGTATAAATATTCATAAAATATTTATATAATGGTTAGGAAATAAGATATAATTATTCGAAGGTAAAATGAATTATTCTTCAGGAAACTATTTTCTTGTGTGTAATGTGTTTTTATATTAATATATTTAATAAATCTCTATAGAATAATTATTATAATGAAATATGATAATTATATATATAATAAAATATTTCAAAATACATAAAATATTTTTTAAAGAATATTAATGAATATAAATTCATATTTTTAGTTAAAATAAATTTTTCAAAAATGATTTTCAATGTATTATTTGATATTATTTTAATAATAATTTCTAGAATTAACTAAAGAACTGTAATCCCGAAAATTGATTAAATATTTTGAATCAACAGTTAATTTTTTATAATGAGGAAAATTTAATTTTTGGTGAACATTAATTAAAAAATATATTAACGTTGTTATCATAGTTAAATCTAAAAAGAATTAAAGAATGTGGTAAAAATGATTTCAGGGTAAAACTAAAAAATGATTTTTTAAATATTATTTATTAGATTTTGTAAACCTTATATTATCATCAAATTGAATTATTTTCATTTGGATCCAATTTCACATGAAAATGGTCTTATAATATTTAAATCGTCTATGTAATTTAATGTGTTTCCCTCTCCTCACTTATAAATGAGAACAACATATCCTACACTATTTAACTGGATTGATCCCTGTATATCGACCAATTACTAAAAAATTACCTATATTAATTATTTTATTTACAATCTTATTAACATATCATAATATTATCATAATAAGGCTTTATGTTTAAGAGACCGAGGGTATTTTAAAGAAGTGGAAATAATCATACCCAACACTTTCAAAGATAATTTCACATTCTACTTACTATAAATATTTTATATACATACTAATATAATAATTGTAGTATTATAAATATACTTATTTTTTACTATGATTATGGTAAAAATATTCTCTACTTCATTTCCAAAAAAGAGAAATGAATGTATCACTATTGAATACATGTGGACTACCACTTCTATATAGAGATATGATTCATTTTGCATCATTTCCCCACATTTAAAATTTTAATTATTATTTTTTAAAAATTATGATATATATGAAGTATTTATTAATTATTAAATTTATATTATTATTTTCTATAATTAATAATTTTCATTACAGTACGAAAACAAAATTCAAGCATATGTGTGGACTATTGTCTCTATTAAGAGTGGAATTGATTTTTCAATCAATAACATTTCAAAAATTTAAAAACATTTATACTAAATAAATTTAATATATTTATATCATGATTAATATTTATAGATTATGTAATAATGACCAATATACAATGACCATGTCATCAAAATGAAAACAAATATGAAAAATGAATCTATTAATATGTCATGACTCGTCCCTCGGGGTCTGTGTCGTGACTACCCCAAGCGACCCTTTCATAGGACATAGGTTGGAGAGTGGCATCGGAAAGGAATATCCCAAAAAAGGGAAGGGATTGCATTTAAACCTGTACAATCACATAATCTATAAACACAACAAGATGCAAACACAAAGTAAAACCGCAATAGTAAAAGTGTGTGTAGAAAGTAAAGGTGCTAGAATACAATCGCAACTAAAAGATAGAACTTCAACCGAAAAGAGAAAATAGACCCTGGAATCTCCCACCAAGAATCCAACCTGAAGGGTAGGTATAGCTCATCTCCACAACTCTCCATTTAAACTAGTCACCTTTGTGTACCGCCTGGTCCTGGCTCTTACATTCTCAGTCGTGATGCTTATTATACGCAGAAGACACAACAAGGTGTAGAAGATGCCCGTGTAGGGGTGATTATAAAAATACTAAGTAGGGACTTCGAGACCCCCAAAAGTCTTTCAGAATTCTAGAAAGGAAAACCACAAAGCATGATCTCAATCACAAAGCATAAAGTAATGAATCATCTCAAACCAAGAATAAATCAAGTACTAGAAGTACATATAATTAGTCATAAAGCTATATTATCTTGTTCTGTCAAGGGATCTACTACTAATCCACATAATATCACTTGGTACTAAACCCCTTCTGACCCAGGCAGGATCTGACCCACCCAGGATTGAGAGTTACTAACTCCCGCTGACTCACACAGGATCTGACCCACCTAGGATTGATAGATACTAACCCCCGATGACCCACACAGGATCTGATCCACACAAGATCGGTATGCACTGACCCACATTGGATCACTGTGAGTTAACCCACATAGGATCTGACCCACACATGATAAGTATGCGCTGGCCCACACAGGATCTCTCAATACTGACTCATTCAAGATCTGACCCTAAAAGGATCGGTGTTGTTCCACACATGATCGCTAGCTTCTGATCCACATAGGATCACTAGGTGCTGATCTACATAGGATCTATATTCAGTTGACAACTAGCCACAAGATTCTCCACACCCGATTCACCTTAGTTTCATAGTATCCACTCTTCATGATATAATTCTTTCTTCAAATTCCATGAATCCCCATGAAGAAGTAACACAATGATCTATCATGTCATAGTGGTTCCAACATAATAGACTGCATGCAATCACATAGCCGGTCTGTGGGTTATAGGAATTTTAGTACTCAGGGCCAAGTTGGATTCGATTTGGATACAACTAGATCGTACTCCAAAAATTTCAAAAACTAAGGTGTAGTATCTCAAAATGACCAACTTTTTCCAAGGATTCTAGTTCCATAGGCGGTTCTTAAAATAGATGTCTGGTTTGCGAGATATGACCTTTTATGCATAACTGGGCCAGAATGGGTCTGGGTCTGGTCCGACCAGGCCTGACCACAACCTGGGCTGCCCTACCTCGTTTGGGCTTCCCCGATCCAGTTCGGGCCACCCCTGACCTAGTTCAGTCCATCCCGACCCTGTCTATCTGCCATGGCACCACCCCCCTTCTGTGGCAAACGAGCGCCGGCTGCTGGCACCGGTCGCTGGTGCCACCGCACTGGTCCCGCATATGTGGATATTCCATAGGCCACTTAGTGAGCTCCAGTGGTCTGTTTTCCCTTTCTCTCCTTCCTATAGGAAACTCTTGATGTCGGTGTCACTGCACATTTCCCAGATTCAGGGTTCTGTTCAATTTTTATATTCTTCCCCCAATGAACGCAACAAGAACGATGAGACGGAGGGTTCAGGCCTTGTTTGTTTTTCATGAACCCACCACATTAGCATCTTCACAAGAGGTAACAATTTATTTAATCAAATATAAACTTCAATAATAAAACCCATACCTCAAGAATCATTGGTGACCACTTCGGATTGTGGAGCTCCACGTTCGAGGTTACTGCAGACGACAGAGAAGGTTCATGTGCACTGTTGTTCGTTGACCATCGACCTTCGTATCGATTCCTCAAAAGGCATCATCAAACCCAAAATTCTTTGTTTGAAGAAGTTTTTCTAGTAATTCGTCGAAGATAACAATAAAATTCCTCCAAAATATACCTTTTCCCATTTTTTAATAAAAACTATGGAATAAATAATGAATTAATTCATCATTCAATTAAGGGCCCATTAATTTGTAAAAATAATGAGAACATGGTGTGGATACACAACAGGTGATTCAATCCATTATATGTCTTGACAACCCAGTGGTCTCGCCACCACCACTCAACTATTGGAGAAAAATAAAATAAATATTTTATTTTATTTTATTATTCTGTAAAAGTCTAAAATCTAACACTTTATCCCGACAGAAACGATCGAATTGAAGGATCCCTTATGAAAATCCTAGATCTCCAGGTTCAAAGGAGCCCTCATATTTCAATAATAAGCATGGGTCCAAAAGATAGAAAAGGCCACTTGTACATTTACTAAATGTACATTAAAAAAAGGTCAATTTTTTTCTGGGAATACCGGGCCTCGAAATCACGCGCCATCAATTTTCCTAGACTCTTAATAATCCCAAATAATTTAAGAAGAAATTATAAATAATTTCTAGGTATTCCCATTGTCCCTACCATATGTGTTTTTTCCCCGGAAGCTAAAACAAAAACTATGGAAACAAATTTGGTTACTGTGCACATATCTGGGCTCCTACTCCCATGTTCTCTTATAGGGATTCTTGTGCTTCCAATGAACTTAGACTAGGGGAATTCACCACCGATGAAGGAACCGCTCTTTTTGATCCTCTAAATCCACCCAAAACTCTTCATACTTTACCCAATTATTGATTTCCATCTCACCCTAGTCGATAAAATGTGATGGATCATGCACATATATTCTCAACCGCGACACGTGGAAAACATTATGAACTATGTGCTTATGTGGGGGAAAATCTAGAAGGTACACCACTTTGCCTACTCTATTGTGGATCTGCAACTGTTTGATGAACCTCATAGATAGATTTCCGCCCTTGACAAATATCCATAATCCTAGTCGGGGTGAGACCTGAAGAAAGACAGGGTGTTCCTCCTAAAACTCAAAGGGTCTCTATCTCATGTCGACATATGAAATCTATTGGATTTGTGCAGTCTTCATCCTCTCCGGTATGATCTACAATTTTTTTGTGGTAGCTTGTACCAACTGTAAACCCATAAGTGCTGACTCCCCTAGTTCTATCCACTATAGAGGTGATCTGCAAGGTCACCTATAAATGGCTTCAAATGGATCCATACCAATGGTGGCGTGATAGCTTTTGTTGTATGTGAACTCCATTAGTGGCAATTGGCACTCCCAACTGCATCCAAAATTGTGGACACAAGCATGAAGAATTTCATCGAGTGTTTGTATGGTATGCTCCATAAGACCTTCTGTCTAACGATTGAAGGCGGTGCTCAAGCTTAGATGAGTCTCCAATGCCTCTTGCAATACCTTCCACAAGAAGGATGTAAAACTTGCATTAGGATATGAAATGATCAGAAATGACATATCGTGAAGTCTCACAATCTCCAGAACTTAGAGGCATCCCAAGCCCTCACATAATCCCTGCTCTCTGGTGGGTATGATATGGTCCGATATTGTGAATCATTCAATGATCACCCAGATGGAATTGCAGCCCCTGGACGTATATGGTATCCCTATCACGAAGTCCATGGAGATACCATCCTACTTCCACTCCGGTACATCATGTGGATGACCAAATTTGGTTGGTACCTGATTCTTGGACTTCACTTTCCAAAAAGTATGACATTGGGATAAAAACTATGCCACTAATTTCTTGATTCATTTCCACCAGTACTAACATCAGAGGTCCTGGTAAGTCTTATGCAGTCCATGATTTACCGCTAAAGGGGATGTATGGAACTCCCACAACACCTCCTCCTATAGTGCCACTGTTACAATTGTGCATCCTATAAAGAGGATGATGTGCTCCCCACCTTCATAAAAATGATCAGGGGCATGTCTTGAGGATATCTGAGAACGTCGCACCTCACATTCTACGTTCCGAACTTGTACTCCCTTACTTACTGAAGAAGTGGGGGAGTAACTGTCATCGACTTGAGGATAGCTTATCCATCATTATCCATGAATGATAACTGCAATGCGGCTAGCTGCATTTTCTCCTCACACCACAACTGTAGACTAGAGTTCCTTCTATGTGTGTCTTCTACTACATTCCCTTTCCCACGAGTGTAGACTATCAAAAAGTTGTAGTCCAATAAGAACTCTAGTCATCGTCATTGTCTCAGGTCCAGGTCATTCAAAGAGAAGATATACCTGAGACTCTTGTTATTAGAGTAGCCAATAAAATATTCAACCATCAAGTAGTTACACCTAATCTTTAGTGCAGAGACCACTACTGCTAACTCCAAGTCAAGGGTAGAATAATTCTGCTCATACTACCTTAACTTCCGTGAGCCGTAGGCGATCAATGGTCGATCCTACATCAAGATACAACCTAGTCTTGTTCATGATGTTTCACCGTAGACTAAATACCCAACACCCTCTTCTGGTAGCCTCAAGAAGGGTGCACTCGTTAGCCTCTGCCTGAGCAACGGAAAAATCTTCTGGCATCACTCCATCCACATGAGGTGTTGTCCCATCTTTTTCAAAGATGACAAGGGAACCAAAACTCTAGAAATGTCGGGTACGAATCTCTGGTTGTACCCATCCAATCGCAGGAAACACCACACCTCGATAAGACACTAGGGTGGCTCCCAAGAAAGAACTACCATTATCTATAATGGATCTAATGAAACCTCAACCTACGAGATAACTTTCCCCAATAATTGGACTTCATTTACCCAGAACTATGTCTTTGAGAGAATTCCATAAAAATGGCTCTCTCGAAGTGTATCCAGAACTATTTGTAGGTGTATGGTGTGCTCCTCCTCCAACCCTGAGTATATCAAGATTTCGTCAATGAATACTACCCTGAAGTGATCGAGGTGGGGCTAGAAGATCATGTTCATGATCCCCATGAACACTGCCAAAGTGATGGTTATGCCAAATGGCCTCACCAAGAACACATAGTGTCCATACCAACATCTGAAGTCCATATTTGGTATTTCCTCGTCCAATACCCTAAGCTAGATATTGTCTGATCTGATATCTATCTTTGAAACCATTGAGCTCCCTTTAGCTAGTCAAAGAGATCCTTAATCCAAGGGAGTTGATACTTTTTCTTCAATGTCACCTGGTTCATGCACCGATAGTCAACATAAACAATCATACTAATATCTGTCTTCTTGGTGAAAAAAATCACGGATTCCCATAGAGAAACACTCGGATATATGACCCCCTTCCCCTGTAAGTCCTCCAACATTACCTGAAACTCACAAAGCTATGTGGGGGCTATCTGATATGCTAGAGTAGATATTAGTGTTGTTCCAGGGTACAGGTTGATGTAGAAGTCTAACTCTCTGTGTGGAGATAGTATCGGCACATCATTAGGAAAGACATCAGCATACTAGTCCACCACTAGAGAATAACTCTGACTCCTCATGTCAAATTATCTGAGGTTAAGGCTATCTAACTGATGTGTGACCAGCTTCACCCTCCTCTGAGTAAGTCCATTCTATTCTACAATGGTTCCCTTCTCACTGGTGAAGGTAAAACTTATCTTATCCTTACAGACACACTACACATTGTGCCTAAAACAGACTATCTGAGCAAGGACTGTGGATAACCTGTCAATACCCAATATGACGTCTTAAGGCCTAAAAATTGATACTAGAAGATACCAGCTGAAACTATCGCCACCTAGAGTGAGATCACACTGTCTTCACTATTGTGTAATGGTTGAATCTTCTACCGTATGAGTCTCTAATCATAAGGATAGAGCCAAAAAATCCGTTGGAATCGCCGAGCTCTGAACAAGTGTCATGGAAATAAAAAAGTTACTGTCACCTGTGTCTATTAGAACTATAACTAGGGTGGAACAGACATAGATCGTACATCTAATAATCTCTGGAGAATCGTGGTCATAGGGCTCCACCACCTGAATTTGAGCTCACCCCGGTCCACCAACTTCATGTGGTTAGGGTGGAACACCTAGGGGTGGTTGTGGTTGAAACTGAAACCATCATCCAGCAACTACTGCTTGACCTGCTGATCTTCCACATCCTCCAAACTTGCAGAACTCCTTGCTTGAATCTTTACCTCAGCTTTAGTGGTCCCTCGACCATCTTATTATTGTTAGTACAAAGGCTCTGGATGTCGCAAGCCATGTGTATTTTCCCGTCACACATGAAGAACATTCTCCTCCTCTATTGGCATACTCTACCACGTGAGTTCTTCAATTATGACCCTATGTCCTCGGGTCATCCCCTGGATGGTTCATCCCTCTTGGAACTCTACTTCATCGGTCTACTACCTACTGTAGATGACTCAGCTACTTGTCATCTAGTGGTGTCTCCTACTATCAGTTCCTAATCATCTAAGAAGCTCTCCACCAATAATACTCTCTCAAGCACTCCATCTTGCGTTCAGATATTGAGTGATATAATCAAAACTGTAATCTCCCTCTAGAGACCCTACTCAATGGTTCGGACCATGAGGAAAGGGTCCCATACCATGTTAGTGGAGTAGTGTGATAGGTCAGTGAACCTCATCATGTACAAGGATACTGATAGGCTTCCCAACTATAACTGCAACAGATCCAGGATACACACTGAGTGTAAAGTCATAGTTATGACCTTCACCCTAAATAGGTTCTCAAAGTCCAACTAGGAGACTTTCTTCTCCTTGCGTGTCTAGAGAATCAGACTCTACCATCTCCCTATTGATCTCTATAATGGGATAGCTACTAGGATCACCATATGATTTTCAGATGTGTCAAATAAAGGAAAAAAGTGTGCCACAACCTCCATCCTATACTCAGCTTCCTGGGGATCTGTCTCACCTCGGAGCCCTCTATCTCTTGAACTGATGCAACACGCTCAATCGACATGCACATGTTGCTAGTGTTGTTGGTGGAAACTTATTCTTTCTGAGTGGTAGTGTTGCTGGTATACCACAACAAGGTTCCAATACAGTAAGAGGGACTTGCACTGAAGACTCGTCGCTTTGTGGGCCATAATATTGTCATCTCTCTGGAATCCTATTTGGTTGTCTACGTTGCGGTATACTTAAAGGAAAAAGGTCAGCCATAATAAATAAGTTATACCTAGTGAGCGGACTCAAAAGAGATCAAAAGTAAAATATTTCCAAAATAGATGCAATCGGTGTTTTCATGAACTTAATCAGAAATCAGAATTCAGGGTCTTTGTTTATGTATATATCGGTCGCCGCACCAACACAATATTACCCAAACTAAAAACCACAATCAAAAAATTGAAAACTATTTCTCCATTGGAAAGATCAAAGTCATAGTAATTCAGTAGAACTGACTCCTCTAATACCACATTGACACGACCCGTCCCACGGGGCCCATTTCGTGACTACACCATTCCCGAATTCAATAGGCCATAGGTTGTAGACTAGCACTGGAAAGGTGTATCCCTTAAATGGGAAGGCATTGACTTTGAACTCGTACAAAAATATAGTCCAGGAACACAACATGATGAAACCACAAAGTTAAACTACACTAGTAAAAGTGTGTACAGAATGTAAAGGGGTCAGAATACAAGCCCAACGGAATTATAAAACTACAAATAAAATGAGAAAATATATCTTGGCATCACCAACCATGGATCTTACCTGAAGGGTATGTACATATCATCCCCACAACTATCCACATCAACCAGTCACCTCTGTATACCATCTAGTCCTGTCTCCAATAGTCTCAGTTGTGCTACTCGTCATCTGCACAAAACACAACAAGGTGCGGGCGAAGCCGGTATATAATTGAGTATAACAATACATATTAGAGACCCCAATACCCACGAATGTCTTTCAGAATTCCACAATGAAAACCCAAAAAGCATGATCTCAATAAAAAATCACAATGAAAATACTCCAATCAAACTAGGTATAACTTATGTAATGAATTACAAATTATTAGTCTTAAAGCTAGATCATTTTATTCTTTTAAGGGTTCTACTGCTGATCCACATAGGATAGCTTGATACTACCCCCTGCTCACCCACACTGGATCTAACCCACCCAGGATCGATTGGCACTAAACCCGCTAACCCAAACAGGATCAAAACCTCCCAGGATCAATATATACTAACCCCCGTTGACCCACACAGGATCTGAACCACATATAATAGGTATGCACTAACCTACAGAGGATTGCAGAGTGATGAACTACACAGGATTTGATCCACAGATGATCGGTATGCGTTGACCCACAAAGGATCACTGATCACTGAATCACAAAGGATCTGAACCAAATAGGATTGGAATTTATCCACATAGGATCACTTGGTTCTTATCCATACAGAAACTCTAGGTGTTGATACACACATGATCTCTAGGAGATGATACACAAATGATCACTATTCAATTGATATCCAACCACATGATTCTCCGCACTCGATGCACATGAGTTCTGTATTTATGCAGCTCATGATATCGGTCTTGCATCAACTGCAATGAAGTCCAATGAATAAGTAACCCAATAACCTATCATGTCACAATGGTCCCAATGCTATAGACAGTGTGTCAATCGGACGCCAGATCTGTGACTTATAGGCATTTTTGTGCCAATGGCCCAGTTGTATTTAGGTTCGATCCACCCCACTAATACTCCAACATTCTCCAAAACATAGGTGGAGTATCTTAAAAATACCTTTTTTTCAAGGATTCCAGTGCCACAGACGGTTTGTAAAATGATCGTCTGGTTTGCGGGATATGACCTTTTAGGCGAAACTGGGTCGAAATGGGTCCAGGACCGGTCCGACCTAGCTCAGCCAACCATGGTGAGGTAGTGTCACAGTGGGGTAAGCCCGCTAGGATGCAGACCGGCCTGGCCTAACCAGGGTTGGCTTGGACATGGTGGCACAGCCCGCCGGCTGGCCTGAACCATGTGAGGGTTACGCAGTCCGCCTCTTGAACTGCCCAAAGAGCCATTTAGCTATAAATCGGCAGTGCCAAGTGGCCCTACCTAGCTGACTGCAGGACCCAGAAGGAGTGAGTCCCCTCCCATATCCATGGCATCAATGTCGTGGCTAGCCTCACAGCAGCATGCGACAGTGTCCCACCTCCCGCCATGGGGAAGGCTGAGAGACGTCCGCCTATTCGTCTGCCACGACGCCCAGTGGTGTCAGCCCCCTTTCGTGGCTAGCGAGTGTTGCCCACCGCCTTCTCCACTGGTGCTGATCACTAGTGCCTCCGTGCTGGTGCCACACTGGTGGATCTTATATGGGAAATCCAGTGAGTTCTGGTGGTCTGTTTTGTTTTCCGCTCCCGCCTATGGGATTCCGGGATGCCCCCGGCACTGCGCGGCTCCCAGACTAAAGGTTATGACAAATTGTTAAATTCTTCCCACAAAGAATGCAACAATAATGAAGGGAAAGAGGGTACGAGACTTGTTCGTTTGGGTCATGCCTCCCCCTCATTATCATTTTAACAATCGGTAACAATATAATTCATCAAATATAAAATTAAATAATAAACCCCTACCTCAAGCATCGTTGGTGAGAACTGCAGAAGGTTGTGCATCCACATTCGAGCTTATTGTGGTCAAAGGAGAAGGTTTGTGTGCATTTTCATTCATCGACCATCGACCTCCAGACCGATTACTCAACGGGAATCATCAAATCCTCTATTCATTGTTGGAAGAAGGTTCGTCAATGCTTCTTCAAAGCAGACCCCAAAATTCCTCCAAAATCTCCCTTTGACCACATTTTAATAAAAACAACGGAAGAGTTAAGGAATTAATTCACTATTCAATTATGGTCCCATTAGTTGTCGAAAATATTGAGTCACATTAACTGAACATGTTGTGTTTACACAACAGATGAGTCAAGCCATTAAATGGATTGACATCCCAACAGTCTCACCACCATCGCTCAACTATTGGGGAAAAATAAAAAAAACAATTTCTTGTTATTTTATTATTAATTAAAAAGTCCAAAAACTATCATTTTCTCCCGACCTACTGTGGTAAATGTGAGGCCTCCCTTTTGTAAATCCCAGCGCTGCAGATTCAGGTGTGTCCTCAGATTTCAATTCTGAGCACTTGTACAAATGTTAGAAACTCCCCCTTACGTTTATTGAATATAACAGAAAAAGATCAAAAATTAGTTCTGGGAACACCGAGCCTTGTAATCACACACTATCAATTTTCAAAGACTTTTAATATTTCAAAATAATTTAACAAAAATTACATGGATGATCTGGGTCTTTACATAATATGTGAATGATTATTATAAAGAATAATTATTAACAAATAAGTGATAATAATGATATAATTAGACAAAGAAATGTTCTATAATTAAGAATATGAATTTGTTAGATATGAAAAATGAATTTAATTTTATTATAAATGATGTTTAGAAATATAAATTTTGACTTTTTGTTAGGGTTTTAGGTTATAATATCACTTTTTATAACAATTCCTAACTAATAAATTTACAATGATTAAATTATGTGATAAAACTATCAAAAATATTATCTAATTTCTTCTTTAATAAATATTTTTATTGATCACATATTTTCCTTTTATTTCCATCTATATAAGTACTCAAATGTTTTAAATAATTATTTAAATGAAAATTAACTCTTTTTCTCTCCAGTTGGGGATCCATTTATTAAATATTTGTATTTTATATTAAATATTTTCAAATTTTTTTCCATTCTACAATGATTCCAAAAATTCATTTTTATAAATGATTAACACTCTATGAAATTGTTGAAAAAAATATTTTTATCATTTTCAAAATAATGTATTTTTTATAAGTGTGTGAAGAAAATCATATTTATAATTTTCACCACAGAGATTACATTTCCCACCTTCATGATTATTAATTTATATAAATTTTTATTTAAAATATTCCATGGTTATATTCAATGAAAAAAATCTAGTAATTTATTAAATTTCAAGTTTTTAAATATCTGAATTCAAAATGAAAGGGTATTTTCCTTAAGAAATTTCCAAATGATAATTTAAAGGTAATTTCTTTTTGGAAAATTTTTTAGATGTTAATTATGATTAATTATAGATATAATATATTAATATTTTATTTAATCATTATCTAGAAATTTTTTTGATAATGATGATTAAATAATGATGGAAATTGTGTTCTCTTCCAGGGGTTACACTATGTATAGATGATGAATGTAATATATGATCTCATGTTATGCATATGAATATGATATTATTTTGTGTTGGGTGGGTCTATTATCATCATCTAATGAATTTGGTAATGATTATTTTTAAACAATCTATAAGGTACATGGATTGTTAGCGCAATCACAAAAGAGGGTAAATATGGGTTTAGTTCAAGACCAATAATGTTTAATTGTAGGTTATCCCAATTCGAAAGCAGCTACAAGGGTGGTTAACCTAAGACTAACATGTGATAAATTTCTTGGAGAGTATATTTGGAAAATTATTTAAATGATTATATCTATTATACTATTCTTATACTTATTATATGACTTGTTCTAATGCTTTTGATATAATCTATTAGCTCATGATCATTGACTCCTTAATGATTCTTGAATTATGAACATCAAAAGTCTATTATCATTATTATGATCTTTGAATTTTTGGGTATGATTTTCAAATGTTAAGCTCATATTATAATACCCTTATAATCATGTTAAGCTAACATATGATCATTGAATGATATCAGCAATGCTTACACTTATTGATTATCTACGCTCAAAATTTCTTATGATTAATTTACCCATGTTATGAAGGGTTTTTTGTAGTGTACAAATATGATATATATTATTTCAAAGTAAAATTTTGGGAGATTCCGAAATTCATTCACCCAATCAAATTATTTTGTATCTTTTCTTCAATGATCCTAAAAATTTAGGGTACCATGGTGTGTATCGTTAGGAGATTTATTGAACATTGACATAAAATTATGTAATATGCATTTATGAAATGTATGGGACATCTGAGTTACATTAGGAAAAGTTAATGATAGAAATTATATTTCATAATGTTTTACCAAAACTCAATATTCCTACATGAGTGATGTATTAGGTCCATTGTTAACATAATAGTACTATTGTTGTGACACAACATTATGACAGAAATGTTCAACTAATTAATAATATCTTCATTTTTTACATCCAAATTTTTTAGTCTCTTTATCTATGACATACCAACATAGGCAATTAATTATCTCTCTATCATTATCCTTAAAAAAAGAAAAGAGTGTGTTCTTAATTAAAATGGTCTTCCGTGATACACAAAAGCCTCAACATGTAATTAGGGAATAATTTCACCCTTAATCAAATTATGATAAGATAAAAACATTCATAGTATCACTACATATAACCATAATACATCACATGTAAAACCACAAAAAAATATACAATCCCACAATGGGAAAACAATGTAATAGAGTTAAATAAAAAGGAAAAAAGGAACCCAAAGAAACACATATGTCTATCTATAAATGAATATATTCCAGTACTAACTGAACCCACATAAAATGGAACATGATCTAGGAGGGTCATCCTCTACATGAAACACTTCCCATTATTTTTCTATAATAAAACCAAGGCTATATATACCAAAAGAAAAAACTTGGATGTGATCACTAATGATTTTTAGGATACAAAAAAGAATTTATTCATTGTCAATCCAAAAAAATAAATTTGTTATTGTATGATGGAAATTCACAAAACATTCCAAATTAACTCATTTTCTATATAATTCATTATTTGTTTTCCTCTTAAAAAACATTCCAAATTCAATTCGAAAAATTATTATATAAATAATATCCATGAGGCACATGATGTTGAAATAAATAGTTTTAAATAATAAATATGTAAATCATAATGAATTGGGTGAATAAAAATATCTATATATTTTCATTTAAGGGATCCATAAATAACCCAAGGCAATCCATGACCTGGTGTTTTACTCTACTAATAGAAAGCTGATACACAATATAAAATTAGTAAATTCTTATTTCTTACAACTGTGGTCCCTTATAAGGGGTACCTCTTGTAATTATGTAATCATGTTCACCTTACCTACTGATAACAAACATGAGTAGGTGACTGAAACATACAAGAACAAATATAGGTGAAACTTCAAGGAATATCTGATCATGTTATTTAAACATAAATGAAGAAAAATGATAATTAATATACAATTATTTTTAAATATGTGTTGTTTTAACCTATTTATGATAAATTTCATGATATTCATAATCTATTTGATGATTATCTATCCTACAAATTTTCACTCTCCAATCACTCCTCAAAGAGAGGTGACCTGGATGGCCTCCCATAAAAAACCCAAAATTGCACAATCCTGATCAGTGACTGGGAATAATATATATATATATATATATGATAAATCTATTAAGGGATGATATTTCTCCCAAGAACCCATAATATCAAGAAACAATACCCATATAATGTCTTTAAAATATATATCACATTTTTGGACAATAAATACATTGTGGGATAATAATTCATGATTGAATTCATCTGAGAACAAATCACTACATGAAATCTACTCTAAAACTAGGATATGGAGAGATGGTCCCAATCTAAAATGATTATTTTTTGTTATAATTGAATAAAACAACATCCAACACATATAACTAAACAAGTTCCTAATCCTTTTAAACTACTTGATATATATGAAATATATTTATTTTAATAGGTAATAAATAGTTACACATACTGCATCCTTCACACTTTATTTATGTGGTTTCGAAATCATGAAATTCATGGATATATCATACTATTTAAGTTTTTTAATGGTTTGAGTTTGAAAAATTCCATAAATCCGATGATGATATACACTAATCATCTAATGTGCAACTAAAAAACAGACAATACCAATAATCAATTTTATCTTTCCTAGATAATAGTAATCAGGTTTCAAATCAAATTAAATCATTGTAGCTCCATGGTGCATTAAAAAATTCATTACAGTCAAATTTTCATCATCCCAATACCTAATTATATATAAATAGACATATTTATGTGGACAAATAAAACTCAATATATATATTGAGATGAGTCACCCAAGGTCTCCCCATCAAAATTATTCATACAAAGTCACAAAATCATCACATATTCAGATTTTTAAAGTCATATATGATCATAAAAATATAATATAGCCTAAGAACATGTAGACAATAAATATCTTACACATCTTCCATCATTGAAGAATGTATATTCAAGCAATTTAATTATGATACACTCTTCCTATGATTGATATACTATATGTGTCTGTAATATTCTACTCAAATCATTTCTGACCACATTTCCTCTTCCTAGGGTGTGATAAATATCAAAATAAATGATCTGAAATTAATACACCCTGTATATTTTTTTAAAATTTAGAACCTTTTATGTAAATATATACTTCATTATATTATAATCTAAATACATTGTAAACTAACCCCTAAAGAGTTAGTAAACCCGTGTCTTAAGTTCATGTTTCAGCCCCACCATCCAAAGGCCAATAATGGGATAATTTCTCTCAAGATGGTGTAACTAAAGAGAGAGAGAATATATTATCTATCTCTATTTCTTGAAAACGCAAAGAATATCTGATAAACAATGAATAAAAATAAATTTCATAACCAACTCCCATCTCAAGAAGAATCAATATTAGATTTGAAGTCAATCTCACATTCATCAACTTAAAAAATCATTTATACTGATCAGCACGAAAAAACATCACACCCTTACAGTTCAACTCTATCAAAGAGGATAAAAAATATATAATTCCTAGAAAAAAACATATATTTTATGATTGATACCACAATATACATTGGATCTCAAAAAAAATTCTGGCCTTCTCACTATACATCACTACCTAAATATTATGTGGTAACCATTGAGTCATCCTTCTTAGAAATCCCATTTCCATTTAATTTATCTTCTTAAATTTAGAAAAATAATTTAGATTTCTTCCCATGTAGTATATTTCCACTCATGATTCTATGAATGATATTAGCATTCTGAGTATGATTATGTTCTAATATGGAATAAACCACAATATCAGAAAAATATAAATCCATGAAATAATCCACGTATCAATGAAATATTCTATAAAATTATATCCATCATCCCTAATGGATAATTATTAATTAAACATTTCATAAAATTATAATCATAATTTAAATGAATAATATTTAATTCTATATCATGGATATATTCCTATAATATACAAAAAAATTTATTAAATTTCCTGTCAAATAATTTTATTTCATCGATATATTTTGATACATGTAACACCAATATTAAATAAATTATGTTATACTATTAAAATATTATTATATACATTTAATTGGATATCAATGGATTAGAAGGGATGGATGGGAATAAATAAAAATTAAAGAAATATATGGACACATATTTATCCATAAAACTCATAGGTAATCAAACAATTATAAATAAAATTAAAATCATTTTAAAATAAAAGATGTGATCTTCAAAAAAACTGAATTTACAATTTTATAAAAATAAATATCCGTAAATAATATATATAAAATATGTTAATGAAATGTATATATTATATAAAAAATATAACATTTTAATATGAATTTATTATTTTTTGGGAATTAGATAAGAATCAATCTTTTTTATTTTTAAAACCCATATTTTTTCTAAAAGAAGGCTTTATTGTGTTTTGTTAACATATAATAAAGTTAATTTCAACAAACTATAGGTATTGTATTTGATAAAATAAATTCCTTATTTATAACTAGAAGGGTAGCATTTTGTAAATAAACCCCTTTTATGAATAGATATGTTTAATGATAAATGTGGTCAAATTTATAAACCCAGTAAAGGGTAAACCAGTTTAATCTACGTTGAAATGATGTAATAATTTGATAAAATTAAATATAAGCTATTATTTTCTAATGTTTACTTGACACTTATCACTATATATTTGAAATAAATTTTTACGGAAGCTTTTACCTAAAAATAACATATATAATATTTAAATTAATGAAATTTAGAAAATGTAAATTGCTTAAAATTAAAATAGCTTATATGTCCACAAATGGAAAAAAACTATTATGAATGAATCAGAATGTATATTTTGAGAATAAGGAATTAATTTTAATTTATTTAATTTATTTATAATTTTATTCTATTAATTAATTTCCCAAAATTTGTACAGAACAAAAAAATAGTACTAATTCAATTAAATGAAAACTAAAATAAATGATATTAGGAATATTTAAAGTTATATAATTTGAATGAATTATAAATGTTGATGAACAGTTAAAATAAAAAAAAAGAATATTTATTTTTAAATGGATTATATTAAAATAAAAAAAAATTAATGTTGTCTTTATTTTCATATTATCTGAACACTATCAAAATTGACATTGTTGACATTTTATCAAAAATAAATGTCATTAATTATTTTTAAAAATGATAAAAATTATGCGTGTATAAATTTAGAAATATATATGGTAGAAAATATCAACTATTGAACAATTATAGTATAATTTTAAACATATATGTCAAATTATAACATGTTAGGGTTAAAAATATTGTAAGTATGGTTATGGTTAAAATTAGTTAACGATGTTTTTAAACACAATTATAAGGTTTAAAAAACCACATAAACTATTACAAATTCAATTTGATGATTGGAGTTTTAAAATATATTGTCTTAACATATAATCTGTGTCCATTTAGAAATATTTTTAATGTGAATGATTTTATTATAATTTAATCTTTTAATAAATTCCCAAAGTTTTACTCACATGAATTATAAAACAGAACCTCTTACCCACACTTCATCACACCACATTCAACCATCAAGATCAATGAAAACCAAAAAATTATCTTATAAAATCCACTCTCCACATTATATTTTTTTTTCTTCCCAAATGAATAACTATAATTCCCTAAGGAGGATATCTAAAGTGAGTAGTTTCAATGAATTTTTAATCACATTAACCGATCAAATTCAATTAAATTATTGATTTACATCCTCTAAATATAATATATTATTCTCAAAATTATAATTTAAATATAAAATTTGTTTTATAATGTTGTTATAATTATGAAAATACAATTTTTACCTCTCTTAAATTAAATGATATTTGAATGTTTTACTCATGCATACGTAAGACTTACGTTCTCCATGTAGTGGAAAATTCATTTTGCACTACCATATTTCTTGTATCATTATTTTAATGGTTTTAATGGTAATATATTATTATTATTAAATAATTATTCTTATAGAATTATAATATCACATATCCCTTCTAACATTTTAATCATTTTAAAATCAATAATGTCACTGGTGCATACATGTGGACTACAACAACTATGAAGAGATGTAATTTGTGTTTTGTTTTTTTATAAATAAATGGTAAAAAGATTAGGATTAATTACTACAATTTATTTTATTATATATTTATGATTCTGCAATGGTATGTTATTATTTACCTTCCTTTCATTCCACCCATTAAAAATTGAAAATAAAATTAATAAGTATGTACGACCAACTGTCTCTATGAAAGGAGTAATTCATTTTTGTCTCTATAATTTACGGATTACTATAAATTTAAATACAAATAAATAAATAAATAAATAAATTTATTAATATTTATATAATGTTTAAAAATAATTATATGACCTATACATGATAAAAGTGAATGGTACAAAACAACTAAACCAAAACACAAATGAAAAAAAAGTAATTATTACTCAGGATAGTGATATTAACAATTAATTGTTAATAAAAATATAATAAATATTATAAGTAAATAATATATGAAATGATATATATTTTTATTATTATTTAATAGATTTTAAAAAATATATATTTATTATTTCAAGAGTTTCAGAATCCTAAAATGGATGTCGAACCTGAGGAAAATATTAATTTTACAATTTCATCATTATTCAAGATTGGTTATCTTTATATATTCATTGGGGAAGTTATAAAATGTTTCTATATTAATCACATTTTATATTTTTGAACATTTTTTAATTTTTTAAATTACTTTTTTGAATATAATTTTATCTATTTTAACACTCAAGTTTCCAAAATAATGATTTTATAGAAAATGGAATTTTTTTGCACCATCGGGGTTATATTATCATCTTTAAAATAATAACTATAATTTTTTTAAAAAAATAATTATAATAATATAAAAATACTAACTGAATATATTTTAATTCATTTTTTACTTTTAAATTTTTTTTCAAACGGAATATTATTTTTATTTTCTGAACAAGGTGCATTTTAATATTTTTTAAAAATTGTTCATGGAATGTTTTCTATATAATATGTAATGAAAAAAATTCATTACACCATTAAAACTCATTGAAATAATGATTACATAAAAAAATTAAGGATAATTTAGAAGAAAATATATTCCTTGGAATTTTTGAACTATACGTATTGTAATAACTTTATATACTTGTGAAAACCAATAGTTTTCTGCATGAAAGTTTACATTATGATTTTGAAAGTATTTTCATCTCCATCAACATTATTTTTTGAATCATTCGATTTATTGAGGTCATAAATTAATTTTAGTATCTACCATATATATCTTTATGGATTATAATCGGATTAAATATGGGATACAATGATATTCCCAATTTATGTTTTTATAATAAGAACAATTAGTGATTTGTAATGCACGATAAAAAATATATGTTCTTTATTCCTATTATTAATGCATTAGAGTTCTTAAGTGAAAAGTGGAAACAAAATTAAAAATACATAAATGCATTTATAAGTATTATGAGATAATAAATATTGGATATTTATCCAGGTAAAACCTAATAAGGTAAACGTCTTATCACTCCACCTTGATTATGGTTTTAGTAGACTTGGGTGAAGGACCTAACGGTATAATCAGATGCTTGAAATTATGTAATAAATCATTATGGAAGATGATAATGATTTCCAAGTGATAATTTAAATATTAAATATATCCATGGATTAGTATCTAGCTCATATGGTTATTTGTACGAGTTTATTTGTTTATCATTTATTTATTCCATATTATTCAATGATCATTAGCATCTATTATATGCATTCACTTATAGAACATATAAGCTCACTAATTTCCTATTTTTCCTTTCCCTACTATTCCATGAAATGTTTTATGAATGGTATAGAGGGATATCCTAGAGGAAATAAATATGATCACAAATAAAATATTATTTTGTATTATATTTTTCAAATATAAAATGGGACTCAACTATGTATATATTTTAAAAAGAGTGCTAAAATATTTTATCTCCTTAGTAAATGATTTCTTGTCTTTAGTGATAATGTAATAAAGTATCATAAAAATCTAGTATTATATGGTATGAGTATTTGTAGATGGTTTGAAATAACATTTAATATTGTTTTTGGGAACCATATTTAGTAAAATATAAATTAGGGAACTTATCCCTATAATGGACCTTAATAATATTTCCCAAGAAACAAAGCATATGACATTCATATTATTTATATATAAATTTTAACTTTTTAATGTTTTGATATTATTTATTTTCATTAATAATTTTATGATCTAATCTATCATGAACTATTATTTTGAAATGAATCAAAGTTGAATGAATATAAAATATATTAGGGAACGAATACATGTAAGTGTTTCCCTCTTTGGAATGATAATGAACCTAGAGATAGAGATATAGCCAAACCTGAAAAAAAATAATAACTATATTTGGGCAGTTGAAATAGGTTGTGAATAATAACCTTTCCCCTGTGATGTCACCCAATGATCTACAATGTAGTGTGACAATGTTATATTGCTTCATCCATCAAAAAATTTCTTTCATTCAGTGGAATACTAATCCATTTGTAGCTTCGAAACATATATTTTTTGAGAATATATTTATAACATTGGGATTTAAATAAAGGTAGAAAGTTTTCAAGCATGTTTATAACCTCTATGGTGATGCAGATTAGTGGTGTTTAAGGATCCAAAACACTACGAACAAGGAGGACTACCATATATGGAAGATATGATTTTATTGACTATTGTTAGGAAATAACATTCCATGTGAACAATGAGAAGACACAGAGAGAGAGTTCATGATTATAAGACCAAAAAATGATGAAAATATTTCTTTATATATAGAATATTTCAAATGTATAGTGAGGTATACTATAGATTATGTACACAATCAAAATATTTATATCGACCATTTATTTTATGGGATGAAACCCATCCTTCAAATAGAACTTGTATCTCAAACATTATATTTATATGAGGATAATGTGTGATGCTTTATCATTATATAAAATTAATTTATTATTTAATATGGATTCAAGGGAATGTATTTGAAGAAGAGAAAAACATTTAAAATTATAGATATGATAGGGAAGAGAAAGATGAAACATCAAACATTTCATACTAGTTAAATGAAAGAGCTTGGTATAAGACTATAATTAAAAGAAGTCCAGTTTGATGGTGGAGAAAAAGGATATCATGTTCATGAATTCTAGGTTAAGGGAGAATCCATAATAGTGTAGTCATTTAAATTTGAGGTGATAGGAACATTTTATACTATTACCTCAAAGGAAAATTGGAATTTCCTAAATGAATCCAATTGGATATGGTCAAGAATATTATATTACTACAGCTGATTTGGATGTTCAAAGAGATGTGGTGAAACGTACACATATCAACTAATCCATAATTGAAAATGTTTTATTTGATATTTTTTATGACCACACATTTATATGAAATTAATTTTATGAGGGTATAAAATCACCACCTCAGTGATTAGAAATTACGTTTTTGATAAAGAATCTAAATAGTAGGATGACTACTTCTAAATTATATAAATCCTCTCCAATAGAGGTTTATGGTATATTTCATATATAGAATTTTATTATTTATATTTTAGATTAATTTAATGTTAGTTTTTCAATTTATTGGATTATATTCCATTAATATTTTAATTTTACGTGATGAAGGGATTATTTTTCTAATATTAATAAAAAACTATGACTATCAATTATTTTAATGAAAAACATGAATTTCCAATAGAAATTACTTTCATTATATGGGTCATGACCCTATTTTAGAAGGGGGTTTTTATCCCATGTTAATGGGGTAGAAACTCAATATAAATGATATGAATTTTATATAGGTGTTTTATGATGTATTTCGGAAAGAGTTTCACATATTCCAAAAAATTGAGATATTGATTTTTCAATAGAACTCATACCAGGTTTTAAAACTATTTCAATTACCACATATAAAATATCCCCAATTGAGTTACTATAATTGAATAATAAACTCTCTAAAAACAGTGAAAATGTTTTAATTTTAAAATATGCATCACCATAGGGTTCACTAGTTATTTTAATAGAAAATAAATATGGAATAATTAAACTCTTCAATGATTCTAGAGAATAAAAAAGTATGACTATCAATACAAAGTATCTACTATCATGTATTGATGACTTGTTTGATAAAATTTCCAGAACTCAATACATTTCAATGATTGAACATGATTATGAATATCATCAATTGATGGTTCAGATAGAAGATATACTTAAAAAAAATTTAGTAAAATGTATACACACTATTACATTATTATTATTCAATTTGATCACATTTATTCTTTCACTATCTTCATGTATTTAATAAATAAATTCCTTATAGATTACATTGATAAGTTTGATATAGTATTTATAATCAATATTATAATTAACTCAATGAAAATGGGGAGAATGATGATCTTTTGGGGATTGTTATAAGGACCTTAAGGAAGGAGATTTTATATGAGAAAATTATTGAATAATAATGTTGGCCTAGGAATATTTCATTACTGGGTTATATAATATCTTATGATGTTTCATCACTACATCCATCTAATATGAATGTTATTAAATGTTTTCCTAGACCAACCATATTTTTATTTTTTCAGTTTTTATTAGCCAATATGGATAATATCATATATTTGTGGTCAATTTATTCAACCTTATAATCCACTCAAGAAGCTAACTCAGAAGGGATCAATGTTCATTATGACTAATAAATGTGATCATAATTTCATAGAACTGAATAGAATTATGGTTACTAAACATATAATTACATTTTCTACATTTGACAAGGGTCAGATATCATATTTGGATTTTTTAACATGAATAATGATATTGTGGTAGCTTATTACTCATTCCAAATAATGGTTTATGAGAATAAATAACCAACTCATGATTTGGTGATACACGTGGTGAATATTTTGTAATAGAAATTATGTGAATACCATTTATGGAGAATTTTGTGATATATATTTGTTGTCTATAAACATTTATGTTGTATATTATTTAAAAAATATATGTATTTCATAAGATTGTTGGAGTTGACTAATGATTTTTATTTCTCAATACATTACCAACATGAATAGAAAAAGATAGAAGATTATCTAAGGAAACAAATTCACAGTTTCTTATCATTGATGAGAATCATGAAAGATTCAATATATATATATATATATATATATTATTAAATGTTCGATTGTTTTAATATTCAATGAAAGGAGAAATATCATATTTCTCAAATGATTTTTTAACTACCTATCGATGTGAGGATGAATGAGGAACATAAGGAATATGTGGAACAATATAAAAATGTAATAAATGTTTGTATGTTTCAATGATCGTCCATGATTATGATGGAATGATATGGTTTTGGAATCATTTTTCGATTCCACCCACACAATATTTTAATATGGATATATTGGATTACCCATATAGTTCGTATTTCTATATTCACATGTGATTTATGATGTTATATAGAGATATGAATGATTATTTATAGTAGGAAAAAATTAAGAGATATTTCTTATAATATATCTCATTACATAGTATGTTAGTATGTTAAGTATGAGATACTAAATTTATATTGGCCTCTATGAAAATTACTGATACTGATATGAAATTATGAAAATTTCACCAGGTATATTGTCATCGGACTACCAAAAACATCTAAATTTCATATTTTTATTTGATTACTATTAATACGACTTATAAATGAGTTTAATATAATTAGTTAATATTTATCTCTTATCAACATTATAGAATATACATTGAATATGTGTTCATGTTTCATATTGTATCATTTTCTATATTATTTAAATGAGATCTCATGATTTCCTTTAAGTGTTGTAAATTTTTTTCATGAGATCTAGATATAGAGATGAGTCTTAGTATAGTGTATAATCCCTAGAAATATGGTCTATTTTAGATAACCATCCAACCACTAGATAACATATTGATATCATTTTTATGGATTAAATGGGTTTTGGGATCAACACCATCCTATAGATGAGATTTATTACAATAATTTCATTCACCGTAGAATTGTGAGGGATCCTTATCAATATGTTGATGGTAAGAAGTGTGTAACTATAACCTTATATGTTAAATATTAGAAATAAATCTGTTAGGACTTAATACAGATAAGGAAATAGCAGAAAATGGGTGATCCATTCACCAACCAGAAATGGGAGGTTAGAGTCGATGGAAAATTATGCGGTAAATAACTTGTGAAAATATAATTTAAATATGGAAGGAAGTGGAATTGATGAATTCTGGCATGGTAGAATGTTATGTGATTTATAAATAAGGTAATGATGATCCATGGGTATGTTTTTCCTTTTTATATTTATGATTGATTATGGATTTTAGCTAATGAATTATTGTTTCCACCAAACATCTCTCAATTTCATGATGTGTTCCACTTATCCCTCCTGGGGAAATAAATACATGATCCATTAAATGTACTAAACTCAAAGATTTTAACCCTTTATAATTATATTTGTTATAAAAAATAGCCCTTAATGATCTCATAACATAGTGATATTATGTTACAGAATCGGACAACTAATAATGGGAATGTTCTTTAGTAGAATCTGAAATTCAAATATGATACATGGGAACACAAGGATTTATTGAAACAAAGATATTAATATTTATTTTTACTAGAATTATGAATTTAAATGGAGAAATTAATTTTATATTTTTTTGAATTTAATAACCATAGAATTCATAATATATTTCCCCTCAAAAAAATTCATCTCTTCGATATCTTACATTATAAGAAACGTGGAGGTTAAATGAATTGTGATATAATAATAAAATATTATTATTTGATAGTAATCACCAAGAAGATTTATTATAGTTCATGATTATATTAAATAAATTATTAAATATTAATTACTACATATTTATATAATCAATTCAAAATTTATTATTTAATTATATGTAAAAATAAATCTCATTTTTGAAAATATAAGAGTTGATTTTCTAAAAAACATTTATAAATTTTTCATTATGTTAATAAATTTTAATAATAACCAGTGTGAAATTATTCAAAAATAAATTTATTTATTATATACTCAATAAAACAATTTTTACATGAATCTAATATTTTTATGGGAATGACAAATGAATACATCTGTTGTTATTTTTAAAATACAAATATTTTAAAAAATCGAATTTATTGTGTGTTGCACAATTATTTTAGAATTAAATTCTCATACATATTGGTATTAAATTTAAGAAATTTTATTAAATATTTAGATCCACTGTGTTCATATTTGTAAAATATATCACATTAATTTTTTTCCAATATAAATATTTTCCAACATATAAATAATCACCTCAGTAAAGGGGAAATATGATTAATATTGATTAAAAAAAGCGATATGTTCATAAAATATCATATTAATTCTTAATGGATAAATTTAATTTTAACCTTATAAAAATTGAATATAATTTTTTTAATGGAAACATTTCATTGAAAATTAAAAATTGAATATTTTAAAAAATAATGTTTTATAATTCGTCTCTCGTGATTTTAAATGTATCTTATGGGGCCAAATAGGGACCACATAAAGTGTAAAATGAAATTTAATGGATATTAATAGAATAATAAAATTACTTCCAATATTTTAATTAAATTATAATTTTTTTGGTTTTAAATAATTAAATTAAATTCTTACACAAATAAAAGAGATTATTTCATCAGGAAATTGAAAAATAAAATTTCTTTAATTTAAAATGTTACAAGGGAAATAAATTTAGTTAACTGAAGTGTTCTAGGAATTTTAAGTCGAATATACCACATTATTTATGTGTAAATTGATTATATTATATTTTTGTTATCAAAATAATTATACCATGTCCAATTTGACACAAATGATTTTTTATCAAAAAATAATAGTTTCCTTAATTAATAAAATAATAATAACAATTTTTCAAGAGGAAAATTAGTATATGAAATTTTCAATAATGTGATTCTAAGTGTATTTATATTCCAATTTTCATATTATAATTAATATTATAACCCTTTATGAGTAAAAAGTTTCTATCGTTCTTATGTTTAAAAATGGGTAACCATGGTGTTAAAAAATGTCTCAAACCCCCCATAACCCATTCTCAATGATATTGGTTAATGGAAATAAAACCAAAACATATATTAGCTTATAATATTTGTCCATTTCAAATAATTTTTATTCACAATGACATTATTAAATTTTTTTTTTTTGAAATTCCAAAATTACCCCTCACCTTGATTATGAAAGGAACATTATCCAATCACTTATTCACACCACATTGATCCTTATTTAAAAAATCATACCAAATTATCTTCTACAATACCATATACATCGTCTAGATATTTTTGTCTTCAAAAAATACAAACATTTCGATCCATAAGATATAATGGAGTTCTTTCAAAGAAGATTTAATCTATTTAACAAATAATTTATTTTAATTATTATTTGAACACATATGAATATGTTTAATTCATCAAAAAATAAAAACTTCTATTTCATAAGTTTACTATATTTCGATAGTCCCTAACAACCACTTTTTATAATGATTTGGTTGGGAATCCTTTTAGAGTCTTTAAGATGAAATTTTGAGGCTTTTGGAAGGATATTGTGCATTGAATGGTTAGAAAATATTTACCAAACAGTGAAAACCATGTATTGGGGGTTTGTAATATCAGTTTGAGGTATTAAAAACCATGTTACCACCAATGAGAAAACATGTAGCCCATAGTAGGGGCATGCAGTTTGGGAATATAGTTTGATAAAATGTGCAGACCAACCTAGCTCACCAACAATGTGGATATTAATTAATCATAAAAATGTTAAATTGAATCTCGTACTCTATTTTGTATGCCAGATCAACCCTAACTTAGTAAATTTTTGTTTCCAAGGTTTATAAAACTCTCAGGGACCATTTTTTTCTACTAGACCCTTTCCTAGGAGAATCAATTCTATGCAATCATCATTAGATCCTTTTCAAGGGAGAGTTCTTTCCCTATTAATTATATCCACCTCTCTTACTCTCTCTTCCTTATGGTTTGTAATATATTAGAATTTTTTATAGAATCTCATCTTCTTTTTTTAAGATATTGAATTTATTTTTTATTCTCATATCTCCCTTACATACATTCTTTTTTTGGAGTTTTCCTTGATAAGTGTTGTGTTAGGTGATCCCATGATCAATGGTAGATTATTTCAGTTTTTATTATCCAATATATATAATGATAAATTGCATGATTTAATTAAATACCAATTTTGAAATTAAAATAAAATAATTTAAATTATGAAAAAACATTTATTTTGAATTTTGGTTTGAATTATTTTTGGCATGCAGTTTGGGGAAAACACCCAATTCCATTGAATTAGAATGTATTTGTGGAAATTGAATGGAATATATTAAATGAAATTTTTGGAATTTGATTGTAAAATTTATTTTCAATTTCTTTTACATTTTTTTGAATTAAATTGATTATATTGTTTTGATAAGAACCCATTATTTTTCAGGAAAAAGGAATGAATTTATTACAACCCATTTTTTGATTATAAATGATAATTGGCATATTGAAATATGAAAAATCTTGGATAATAGTATTTTGAATAGTTTCGAAAAAAAATTCCCATTATTGATTGTTGTTTGAGAATATGAAATCCTAGGTTTTTAATGACTAATTTTAGAGAATACTCCATTGATTCTTTATAACTCAAACAAAACATAAGATTCTATTCACATCTCAGATGTGATGGTGATGAGTCCTCTTTGACCAGTGTCCAAGGGAAATTTATAAACCTATTTCGATGATATCTTATATGAGTGTGTGAGTATCCCATAACCTAGAAAATGTATACCTACGAGAAGATTACCAGGTTGTTCCATTCTGATTAATTATATATATATATATGTTCTTTTATTTGTAATATATTTCACATGTTCTTTGTTAATTTATATAAATTTTTTATATGAAATATTTATTATGATATTATTTGAAGTATTTCAATCAATTGAAATGTAAGGAATTATTTTCTTAAATGATATTTTTATTGATAAGTAGGTTTATATAAAATTTAAAGATTTAATTGGTTAAATATTGTAGAATATTATTAAGGAATCCATGTTGAGACCCTATGGTTCTTTTAACTCACACTACACTTCTTTCATTTGGAATTTTTAGATTTCCTCCTACAATGATTGAGAAATTTGAATGCATCACATATAGGTGGTATTTTTTGTTGATATATGTTATTTGAGATATTGTATCCTTTAATACATTGGTTTTTATATAATTTTTATAAAATTGTTGATGTAATTTGGTTTCTTATACATATTTAAATTCTTTTACACATCTCCTTGTGATGTTTTATTAGTTTTCATACTGACTTTTATATATTTTTTATAGTGTTTCTAGCCATTCATTCTAACATGCATGTTCTATGAAGACATGTGCTTCTCACCAACTGATGGGGATTAAGAACATATTTAAGAAATGTCAGAATTAGAACCATTTTTATTGTTCCAAGGTATCAGGTCTGGTTTATGATTGGGATTTAGAAGATGTTCAGGTTCAGAATATTTCCTTCATGTCAATATATAGTTTGAGATCATGTTAGGACTTAAATTGTGGTTTCAACTATGTTCTAGATATCTCTCACCATAATGATCAATAAGCCACCAAGGGTGGATTGTGGTAGCTGTATTGAGGTTTAGTTCTATTTTTCTTTCTACTTTTTGTTTGACTAGATTGAAATAAAAATCCTTTTTTTGTTGGGAGGAAATTTCCCAGTTTCTCTTGTTTAATTGCTGATATGAGTATCCTTTATGATGTCTCAATTGTTTTATATTAATGTTTTTTATAATAATGACTCCAATAATATAGGTGTATCAGATATAGGATGATGATAATAATTTACCACATAGATCTAATCATCTTGTAAACTGAAATCTATTTAAGGATTTCATCTGTTCTCACCATGATCTTGGAAAAAAAATTTCACCCATTTACATTCATATTGTGGCTTCATATGTAAAATGTTATAGGTATGTTTTATGGAATCATGCTTCAGAGTTACATAACAAACTCTTTTTTCAATCCTAGGGCTCTAATGATCTTCAATAGGATTAGGATTGGGTGAGAAATATTGATCATCTATTTCAGTTCATGGTGATGAAGAATGAAACCAAGGTGAAATGTTCCACCATCAAGCTATAGGGTCCTAAGAGGATATGGTGGAACATAATGGTGATGAATAAGTGTCATGATATATTATATTGGAAACACATTAATTATATTTTCACGAAACAGATATATCAAAATTCCATGTTGTTGTATATGTCTATTGAGTTTTTAATACTCCAGTAGGATGACATGATCATGATAGGATATGAAAATCACTTCAATGAGATTGTTTAGTTTAGACATGATATTTTATAAAATTAATGGAAATGACCTGATGGTTCAATATGGGACTTAGATATGATATTCATTCTCCGGTTTTCTTCATGATGTTTCTTTTTTATGATGATGTGTTTGGTAGAGCCTTGATTGTCAAAATGTACATTGTTGGTAACTCAGGGTTTATGGGAGTTATTATTTATCCTCATGGAAGTTCTATGTGATCACATAAAGGGAATATTAATAATGATATTTCTCTGGGTGTTTCTAGACAGAAGGGTTTCTCTTGAACTCTTATAGTGCCTAGAAGAGGCTATTTTATTTTATGTTAATATGTCATTCTAGTGAACTAATAATGAGTTTTTACTGAGCCACCAAATGTATATAGTTCCAATGTATGATTAGGTCACTATATGATGTTCTTCCATGTTTATTATGATCCCCATATTTTAATTCAATCATATTACCCAAAAATTAATACTGTGAAAACATCTTCTTCAATGGAAAGGGGGTTTATTCAAACTAATCCGGAATGTATCTTTGTCACATAATAGAAGAGACTCTAGTGGAAGAAAAAATTGGTCATATGATAGTGTGAGGTAACATTACTACTATTTCATATTTAGCTACTCTCATTAGATATTTTTTTATCTCAATCATTAATTTATACCCATGTTTGGAAACTACCAAATCTTTCTATGGATCATTTATCATATGTGATGGATAGTACAGCACCCTCATAACTAAGATAGAGAATGGAATCCACAATTATACTTGTGTTTTCTTGTTATCAAATAGATTGATTTCTTAGTATATTCTTATTCTCAACATGAATCATATTGATTTCATATTCAAGGTGGATTTATTCATTTCTAATAATTCCCGAATTTATTGTTATCTTCGATGGGTCTCCTATACTACACTTTATGGGTTGTGCTGTGTATTTTGGTGAGAATTAGTCCCAAAGTTGAGTATATACATAACATCTTATCTAGTATTTGGTAAAGTTATAAATTGTTTATCTTTTTATTTTGGGTAAAATTCTTCGAGTGTTTATCTACCTTTAGTTTTGGTATCGTTATCTGAATTTGTTTCCATCCAAATTCTCTCATTTTCCACCAATATGCAAGGTATAATTTTCAATTGATTTTAAAAAAAATACTCAAACATTTTATATTACCCTTTTCAACATGGAACTAGATTTATTGAAATAGATGATGACCTAGATGTATGATCTATTTGAGAAAGTATTTATATGCCTAAGTGTGTTAACATGGCCAGTGGAGGTAATGTTTTCTATGAAAGATTATGGGGAACTTTGCCTAATTTTTGATTACCGAGAACACAATATAGTCACATTAAATACCAATTATCCATTCCAAATATTTATGATCTAATTGATTATTAGAAAGGGTATAAGTGGTTTTTGAATATTGATTTTCAAAAATGATATCTAAATATCAGAATAAAATAATCCAACATTCTGAAAACCTTATTTTGGAGGATGCATGGTAATTATGAGAACCATGTCATGCCATTTTATCTAACCAATGTTCTCACAGTCTTCATGAATTTAATGAAAATGGTTTTCTGTGACTATATTTATATATTTCTAACATTTATTATGTATGAAATCATTTTTAATCTATGTAAAAGGATGGTCATGTGTGTCATTTCAAAGAAGTTTTGTAATTGTTGAGAAGTAAATAAATTTATTCCTAGATATCAAAATTTTATTTCTAGATTTATTAAATGATTTTATTAGGACATGTTGGGAAAAAAACTGATATATCAGTTGACCCTAAAAATGTAAAATATTTTATGACATAAGAACAACCATGAAATGTTTTTGAGATTCAATTCTTCTTGTGTTTAGATAAGTATTATCACTATTTTTAATGTAATATTCAATGTTGGATTCTAGTTTGAATTGAGAGGGGTGATATGGTTTTTGTTTTTATTTAAAAATTTCAATTCTGTAATGTGTGTTTTGTTTGTGATTTGTGATGGTGCGATTTGATGGTATAAGGAATTTTTATATAGGTTCCCACTATCCCTTAAAGTGGATTTTCAAAAAAAAAATAAAATGGATTGGGGGATTCTATTTTGACTTCTCTAACTCATAAGGGAGAAATGGTTTATTAGGATGATAAATGTAAGAGTTACATTATTGAGGTGATCTATCTTTTGACTACTACACCAGTGTTGACTCTTCCTGATGTCGGTTATTTCAATGTGGTCTTCTATGATGCATACAGTTTAGGATTATGCTATGTTATTATATAGGATGATCATTTCAATGCCTATAGATCACAATATCTTAAGATATATTACAATAATTTCTATACCCATGACCTGGAGAACATTGCTATGATGCATTCACATTAGATTTGGTAGCATTAAATTTTCTGAGACAAGATTACTATGTATTCTGACCAAAAGTCCTTGAGTTATATCTTCTATAAAGAAGATTATAATTATCACCAGAGGTATTGGGTGGAATAATTTTAATCTGTTTATTTTGAAATCAGTTATACCCTGAGGAAGGGTAATTTCGTTGTGCATTCTTTGTGTAGGAAACATCTGACCAATGAAATGAAGGAATAAACATAATATTGGCACTTGATGTCTACTTTTTCATAATTTCATATAGTAGTATCAGAATCAAGGGATAGGGATGTTTTGGCTAATTTTGATTTGAACTACGCTCCTATCAAGATTATTCATCATAAATAGTATCTTGATGATGAGTTTTTAGGCATCAATGACAATGTTTACTGTGTGGATACTATTAATTACTAGTCTTTCTCCATGGAGTGAATTCTATGATAGATAATTTTTTTTCCATTATCAGTCTAAAAATACATAATGGGGAATCTTTATAATTCCAAGTGGGATGTTCACCCATGAAGCATGAAGATGTTTAATAACATGCAGTGATGAATCTTGTGGTCAGGAATGAGATGATACATTGCTAATTTTGTCTCTCGTTGTTATAATTTCTTATAGATCAAGGCTATTAATTAGAGGAATTCAAGTTTTCATCATCCACTTATAGTAGTTACTCGTAATTGGTGTGAGATATCTATGGACTTTGTGGTTGAGTTTTTTTACCCATAGAAAAAAGAACAAGATATGGGACATGATTAATAGGCTTACCAAATCGGCTCACATTCAACCCATTTGTAATTCAACCAAAGTTGAGGAGAAATGAAATAAATATGTGAATGATATTTTTCATTTTTATGGAGTTCCATATGCTTTATTTTATTAGAAATATTTATTATTTACTTATCACATTTGGAGAGGAATTTATGAGGAACCATGATCTAAGGTTTATTTAATCATGACATACCATCTGCATTCAGATGGAAACATAGAAATAACTATACAAATTATTTTTGATATTCATTATTACTGTGTTCATTGTGATAGTGGATCTTAGTGTGATCATATAATAATATTTGATTATTTTTTTTATCAATTTTTATCATTATGTGATTATAATTGAACTTTTTGAGTCCTTGTATGGATGAACTTGTAAATATCCTTTATGTTTGTTAGATATTGGTGAATGTTTGTTGGAATGATAGTTTTTTGATCAAGAGATGAAAAAAAATATTCCGTTAATTATTCATATAATACTTATGGTAATGATCCATTTTAAGTATTATTCTAATCATCACCACAATCCATTGAAATTTTCAACTACTTATAGGGTTTTCATAAATGTTTCACCATGGCTGGGTCATCTATGACTTGGGATCCAAGTGAATATTTCTCTTTCTTTTTGGTACCATTTGAGGTTTTTGATCAAGTGGGAAAAGTGAATTACTATTTGTCACATCTGTTGTAGTAGATTTGAATACACAACATGTTCTATTTATCATATCCATGAATGTATGTCTCTGATCCATTCCATTTTCTAAGCTAGAGGGATCTTGATTTATTCTTTGATTTATTTATGTTTTGGAATCTAATCATTATAGTTTACTCAAAAACCATGGTAATTTTTGGGATTATGATTCCATTGGTTTTTGTTCAATAGTATAATATTTTTATTAGTCATTAGACTTGGGATATTGAGGCATTGTTGAGAGATTAGAGGCCTCATTTTTTTGACATGAATGCTTCTTATCAAGATTTTTGGGGATAGACTGTTTCTATAGTTTGGTGGCTATAAATACTTTTTAAAATTTTCCGAGACTTCTCAACCCCCTCTTTTGATAATTCATTAGTTGGGATTAATTTAGTGGATCTTTAAGTAAATTTTATAAAAATTGTAATGGCTCTTGAACTATGAACGATTACATATGGTTTTCCCAAACCGAGTTCCCTTATACTGGAAAAAATTTAATATCATGTAGGGGGGTTTCATGTTTGGGGAAAAATTTGAAAAAACATGCACCCACTAAGGAAAAACCATTCAACCCACTACAGAGGAACTTGATTTTCAAAACTATATTCTATTCCCATTTAATAATAAAATCAAGAATTAATTATTCTAAAAATTGAATAAAATTAAAATGAACACTATTTTTGACACCCGCTCGACACTTAATCCGGACATTTTATTTCACTAGGATGACGGGGATCTCATGGACTCATTTTAGATCATCCAAACCCTTTACAAGGTGGATCAATGAAAGATTATCATTGATCAATTATTTCTCAATTATATTGTTTCGCTTGATGCTTCTCTTAATTTGTCTTCCTCTCCTTTCATTATGGTTTGTTATATCCCCACTGTTTAGTGGATCTAATTCAAATTTTTATTAGATCATTAATCAAGGAATCATTCTTAGATATCAAATTATAATGTTCTCCATTGGTGTTTATCGTTGATAGATTTGTAATTCGTGATCCTGTGGTCTATGTAATGTGGATCCCTTTATGATTGGATAATTTATTTATCCCTAAATTACATTTTTTATGTAAAATTAATTAATTTAAATTATGTTTATTTTGAATTAAAATGAGAAAAAAATAAATTTAACGGATCATGATTTGAAATTTTCATTGGCAAGAAATTTATGTAAAACCACCAAATCCTTTAACTTATATTATGATTGTCTGAATAGGATGGAAATTAGGAAAATAAATATATGGAATTAGATTGTGAAATTTAATTGTATAAATGGTTTTAAATTTGTATTTAAAAAATTTCATAATTCTATTTGATAATAACCCATTGTATTTATCATGGAAAATAGATGAATTGATCAAAAAACCTTTTGGATTTTAAATAAAATTTGAAAATTTGAAATGGGAAAATTTGGGAAAATTTTATTTAGAGATGTTTTGAAAAAAATTCCCAATATTGAATTTATTTGAGATCATTATTTCAGAGATAGTTACTGAGTTATTTAGTACAATAATTTGTTGATTCATTACAACTATAAAAAATCATATTCAATAGTTCACATCATCAATTGAATTATGATGAGTACTCTTTGACTAGTGTCTGAGTGACATGTGTAAAAATATTTCCATGATTTCCAATTTGAGTGTGAAATAATCCCATAACCTATAAATACCAAATATATTGGATGATTACCAAGTTTCCCATTTGTGATTCCCTTGATATACATATTCTATTGTTTATTAGTTGTTTCACAAATTCATTGTTAATTTATATAAAACATATTATAAAAAAAATTATAATGCCATTGTTTGAAATATTTACTTCAATTGAAATGTAAATAATGAATCATTTTATATATTATTTTTTACATCAATGTTAGTTTATTTAAAATTGATTTTTTTGTTAGGTTAGTAAATGTGAAATCTTATTTTGAAATCCGTTGAATGAACCTACATGGATTTTAGCTCACACCCTACATGTGCCTTTTGGGTTTTGTGAATTTCTTACTAACATGTTCGTGAAAAGGGAAAACATCACATGGAGGTTGTAGTTCTTTTTTATTGATTGGATTTGATCCATTGTATTTTTGTGACTAAATTTTTTTATCAGATTTTATAGTACATTTATGATGTAATATGGGTTTTTTATACATGTTAGAATTTTAGTGCAGATATTACTATGTTGTTTAATTTTGTGCATACTGACTTGTAAATCATTAATTTATTGAGTCTGTTGTAATTGTTTCCCACAATTATATTCATTTATTCTATGTTCTATTCCTAGACATGTGGTGATTGGGAACACCATTTGGGTTAATGTTAGAATCAACTCATTTTTTAGGGTACTAGGATATCAAGGAAGGTTCATGAAATCTTCAGAATCATTAGTTTATTTAAACATTATTATGATTATTAAATTTTTATTATCCAAGATCTTTCCCATAATATGGTAAGTGAATATATTTCCCATGCATATCTTTGACCTACTGTCTTGGCATAAATACAAAATTCATTCCCCCCCCCAATATTCATGGACGGTTATTATAAAACATTTATTATTTAATATGATAATTATTAAATAAAAAATATTTAAATTATAATATCACATTTACATTTTTTAAATTTACATCCTTTAGAAATCAATAACAACGCTCATGTGTAAATATAAACAACCACATCCACAATGCGATGTGATTACAATTTAAATTTACAATTACTAGGATAGTAACAATTAAATGGTTAATTAATATAAAGGATTTATTAGATATAATAATTTTTATGTAATGGTTAAATATTATTTACCTTTCATATGTTCCATATATCAAAAATTTATAATTTCATTTATGTGAATGTAAGGCTGACATTTCCATTAACTATGTAATTGTTTTTATATATCTATATTTTAATGATTACTATAAATAGTAATATATATATATATATATATAATATTTATATCATGGTTAATATTATAAATATGATTTATATGTAATTAAAATAAATTGACCGAAATTACCAAACCAAAACATACATGAAAAAGGAAGCAATTATTAACAAGAAAAAATTATTTTAATAATTAATTGTATGTAATCAATTGATAAAATGTTATTATTAAATCATATATGATATGATATATATTATTATTGTTCTATAAATAGTTTACAATAAATATGTACTTTTTATATAGGAGGGTCTTAAACATATGAATGTAGTTGAACCTAAAGAAAATAGTTTCTTTCTCAATCTCATCATTTTCCATGATTTTTAAATTTACGCCTCCACTATGTGAATTATCTGATCCTTCTATATTAATCGTAATTTATTTTTTATAATGTTTTTATTTCATTAATTTTTTTTGTCATTTTATTCTCTTCAATTTATGTAATCATGATACAAAAAAAATGTTTTTAAATAAAAGAGACAATTTTTTTTACTCATATTAGAAACATTTTTGTTCCATATTAGTATTATCCATTAAATTTATTAAATTTTAATTTTAATTCACTCAAATGATTTTTTAAGGAAATTTTTACGCATGTATGACTTTTTATATTTTTTTAAAATGAATGTTCTTGTAATTTTTCCAATGAGCTACATTTTATCCTTTTTAAAAAAAATTTGTGGAATGTATTGTTAACTGATACAGTATAAATGATACATTCCACCACCATGAAAAAAATTTATTTAATGAGTCATTTACATGTTTACAAGGATTATTTTAATTAATAATTTTTATGTAATAATTTGATTTTTATCTAAAAAGATATTTTCCAAAATGAAAAGGGTCTTCTCAATCTAAATGATTGTTGTCTTCTTTTAGAATTATTATTTACTAAGTCAAAAACCTTTTTTATATATTATGATTTTGTAATTTTTTACACTTATGATACAATCCCTCATATTTATATGAATTTTTTATGATAATATTAGATAAGGAAATTATTGATATTCCATAATATTTTATTTGTTATGGATATTTAGTAATTTGTTGACATTTTGATTATCCTTTAGTTTTCATTAACATAATGAAATTATTATACTTACTATGTTATGGGTGGGGCCTAAAATTATATATCACCTTGTTCCATCAGTATGTCTCATAAAAATACAAAGATAGGGTATTTGGATGAGGAATCATCCATTTATAAAGATATATTTCCAAAATTACTCAATGATATTTTTATATGTAATGGAAAATGAACTTAATGATATGTTATGATGTCCGACAATATTCATTCATTCACTAAATAATAAATTTTAGATGACTATATGTTTATTTTTATAGTATTGATATACATGGAGATGTTTTTAGATAACATTATTATTTCTATCGAATTTTTTATTATAATTTACTATTTTGATTTTATACAAGCCTTATTATATTATTCTGTATGAATTCTCCTAACTTTCCTCGGATCTCTCACCATTTTTAATTTCCCATTCCCCAATATGCTAGTAAAAAAATTTGATTGATTTTCAAGGATATAATTGATATAATTTTGATGAAAAATCTTAATATATTATGAATTATTTTATGTTTTTAAATGTTATGTGGGATAAAAGTGTGTATCTAGTTCACCAAGACATTTACAATATTTATTTACATGTGACGTGGTTTCTAGTTTTTAGTAAAATTTTTATAATGTTACTATTGTATCTAGGATATTTGTTATTATTTCATCACACATCGTTATTTACACACATCTGATGTCACCATATCATAGATCAATTTCTAAAAACATTAGGATCCCCTAATATAATTAAAATTTTCATAAATCCTAGAATAAAGACATATATATTATTTATTGCTACCTTGTTGAGTTTCAAGAAATGATAAACTATAAGACTCATGTAAGAATTTTTTTCAATGAACACTGTTGTAGCCATGGGGAAATTATAGGTTGAATAAATACATTAGCCTCATGATCACTAAGTTAATTCTTCAATTAATTCAATTTAGTTGTTTCCATTTGGTGAAATAATAAATAATTGGGTTGCATAATAAAAAATAATTCTATAGATAACTGAAATCCCATTTGAGAAAATAAAATAATCAAATCATCTATAAAAACAATTGGATCCCTACTAAAAACTTCTACAATAGAGACCCCAAGACCCAAATTAACAACAATAATAAATAGATCTCATAAATGCATGAAGATAATATCTACATTAGGTTCCATGATACCTTTTCTCCCCGATCTATAATAGCACTAACCTTGGAATATATGGGAGATATCATCAGAAGAAAAAAAATTCACCTGATGATGATATAAATAAGTCTATACATTATATATATTAATATAACCCATTTCAATGATAAGATCAAATATGTCATGATTAATAACTAAAATGTCCAATTTTTGTATTTTGATTAGAGATCATCACATGAAATTATAGTTAAGTAAATACCTTCTCTAACTTCTCCACTAAAAGAGTGAAGATATTCATTTTGATATTTAGATACCTCGATTACAAGGAAAAAGTATTGACCATCATGGTAGAGATAAAGTAATGAGTATCACAAGTATAAAAATTGTGTCTATAGAAGATGGAATGAACACCACACCTCTAATGGTAACCAGCCAGGTTTTCGAATCCTTTGATATAGAGTCCATTAAATAAAGATGTTCATCCTCATCCAACCCTTTCTTATCCACCTGATCTTCACCCTTTTAATGAGGTTGAGATCAAAAAAAATTTGACGTGTTATATATAAACTCATATCCCATGGTTATGAAAGATGAAACTATAATGGTCTGTGATTCAATCTCATTAAAATTTTGAATATTTATATATTTACTAGAAGTTTGAAAACCCATGGGTGATAAATTAATTTTAGTTTTAAGATGTCATTTTTTTATAACCCCACCATATTATAGTTTAATTGAATAATATGATTTATAATATTCTAAACATATAACACCAGACTTTGAGAAAATTGAGATATATTATAAATATATTATTATTTGAATGTGAATATTATATAATAACCGTTCAAATTTAGTGTATATATTATAGTAAGTAAATTAAGAAATATAATATTTATAATCAGAAAAAATTTGTTTATTAGTTATTATAAAATAAACACATGTTTTTAGTGATATTATTTTATTCATCAAGAATCCATTATTTTCAAAAATGAATATTACTGAATTTTTTAAATGGGGATTATAATTAATATCTTAAAATTTTATAACGTTTATTTTATTTTTTAAAAATTGAAATTTTGTAATTATATTATATATAATTTTTTTGTTTTTTTTTAATTATTGATTTTTAGTGATCAGTAAAAAAAATGACTTTCAAATACACTTATTTATTATTATTAAATCAATTCACTTAATAGTTCAAATTTATTTTTGATTTGTTATTAATATAACATATGATCTTATTAATTTATAATAACCTAAAAAATTCAAATTTTATTATCTATATTAATGATTTTAATATAAGATAATTTTAATGCTTTATGAATATTATTTCTAAATAAATTTTTTAATTACTTTTTACACATTTATATTGTAATTTAATTATAATAATTATAGATATTGAATAAAAAATGGTTACCATTTTTGGAAATAGGAGGTTCATATATTTTTATCAAATTCAATTTTTTTTATTATGAATAGTAAATGTAATAAATATTTTTCACCACGGTAAGGGTGAAATGAGTAAAATAAGGATTAAACCATGATAAACGGTCTCAAAATCGAATGAAATATTTTATTTATTTCATTTAGTGGTATTCATTCTACCATTGCCATCTAAAATTGAAATTCAATCCATTTTATTTCCATTTTCCGAGATAGTGACATTTATTTTATTTTGTTTATAGAATATTCCAAAATGTCAAACTATTTCTTTTAATTTCTATTATATGTTAATATAGTGAAAATAATAAGTTAAATTTAAATTTAATTTTTATTATTAAAATTATATTTTTATTTTTATTAGGGTAATGTATTTATAATTTTTAGTTATTGTATAATTTTCTCAAATTCCTACAAAACAATTATATTATGCTTGTCTATTAAGTAGGAAAATAAATTTAAATGAAAAAATAAAAGTATTATTTATTGAATGAATTATTGTCTCCATAAAAGATTAAATTCAATAATAATTTATAATTTATTGTTACATAGTTCATATTTAATATCATTTTTTATATTTATGTTAATAAAAAATTTAAATGAATTGTGTCATTAATGAAAATAATGAAATTTTAGGAAAAATAATATTGTATTAAATTTTTTACAAGACATAGAAATATTGAAATAGTTCAAGTAGGATTATAAAAGGTTATAAATTCATTAAAAATTCTAATATGAGCTAATTGATTCCTTATATGTAATGTTGTAAAAACATTCAATTAAAAAATTTAAAAACATAGTAAATGTTAAAACATGTTTACCTAAGGGTTAAACAAATAGATAATGGTTCTTTTGACCAAAAAAATCATAATATCTATTATGTTAACATATTTCAAAATAAACCTATAATAAATTAAAATATTAATCTTTTTCGATGCATTTTTCTTTATAGTGGTATTATATTTTTTTAATCTATTATGAAATCCCATATCTATCGCCTCCCCATAATATTAAAGGATACACCTTCATTATATTTTCTACATAATATTGAGTCATATAGCTCAAGAAAATCCACTCAATCCTCTTTTTAAAATTCCCAATCTATGAATTAGAGTTCATTTTCTTCAAAAAAGACAATTACATTGGTCCCAATTTTGGTAGCTAATGGAGTCCAACAAAACAAGAAACAATCATAATACAAGTCCTATTTTGGATTTTCTTTTTCTAATTACTCCAATCAACTTCTAGTCATAATCATACAAGTACAATTTTTGTTTATTAGATATAATTTGTTGTTATTATGAATATTGTACAAAAATTAGTCACTATCAATTCCATAAAAGGTGATGTCAAATTATCAATCATATGTATGTGTTGAATAATACCAACACGTAGCTATAGAGTTATATTTCCATCACCAATATTCTTGTTTGTTTATTTTGATGTGTTAAAAAATTTCTGTATTTTATTTTTGAAATAATTATACTTATTAAATTGTAAAATCATACCTATATTCTTATATTTCTAAATATTTGATGATAATAATATTACTCGTGTATAGGTGTGGATTATTACCTCAATGAAGAGAACCCATTTTTTAAAATTTAATTTAACATTGATAGTAAAAATTTTAGATTTAATGATTATTTATATTATTTTTGACATACAAAATATTTTGGAATTATAAAATAATATATATTTACTGTCAGGACCTGCCTTCACCAAAAGGAGGGAAAGGAAGGCAAATTGCAAGGCCCTTTCTTCTTTAAGTTGAAGGAGAGATAATGACCCCCGAGACCCGCCTTCAATATGTCCCAGAATGGCAACCAGCACCATGGGTATAAAATCACACACTAAATGGAAGGCATTAACCTTTTTCATTTAATAGGATTGGGAGATAAGATAGTAACTCCCACAACACCAAAACTAAAAGTTCAAATATGACTGAAAATAAACCATTCCCACATCTTGTTCAAAGGTAAAGATACATGTCACAAAACTCAAAAGGTAAAAAGATACCAAGAAAAATGAAAATAACGACAACAAATGCCCCAAAGGTCTGAGCTAGTATGGTCCCGCGTGATCCTTGAAATCCTACTAAAAACCTGAAAGCGGTTATATATACCTAGGGTGAGCATACAAGTATACTCAGTAGGGAAAAACCAACGACTCTCATGCAGAAGTGGGGAGGCATACTAATGCCCTGTGAGAAAAGAGATAACCAAACACCCAAAAAGTAAACTAACCACCCAAACCTCACCATGGAACACTCCCCAAATAACGCAACTCAAGTAATGTATAATAAAAGCACATCGATGTTTGGGTACCCTGTGCCACTTTCCCACTGGTTATTGAAGACATACAACGCATCGAATAAATCCTGCCATTCTCACCGCAATCCCACTGCCTCACCCTGCCCGCACACACCTGGGCCATATCCTCACGCAGTCCCACTGCCAAACCCCGCTCGAAAACACCGGGGCCACAACTGTCAAACATAACTACGCCTGCAAACACCAAGGCCAGAACAACCACTTCCACGCTCGAAGACACCTGGGCTAGAAGATCTACTGCCACGCCCAAAGACAACTGGGATTCATCCCGAAGACAATTAGGAAACCACCTACCTACACACCTCACCCAACCACCATGCTACCCTGCCCGAAGAATCTTGGGCTAATAATATACCTCATGCCATCACAGCCCTCCCGTAGAGTATTTGGCCATTTGGGAAAGGGTGCAGTAAAGGAGCTAATAACCATCCTCTCATAGAAGTGTTGGAAAAAACACCCTCCCCCATGGAATGGGGTTGTTCGGAAGTAAGTTCTCAACTTGGGTGTGGAGCGAACAAGAAAAACAAAACTACAAGTATATGTATAGGTAACAAGAAGTCACCCAATTCTAGGTTTTTCTTCAGCCAGCCTAAAGAACACAATCAGCGCCCATGTCTATGTCACAACTCACACCAAACCAAAACCCATTTGTCCCATACTTGTTTTCATGTTTAGTAATAACATTAAGTAAGATTCTATACCTACTTGGGAAACTAGAAAGCATAAGCACAAGACAAGGAATGAGTACAGTCAAACATCAACTTAAACATTCACACCCGGTTCTTTTGTAAAGTCACAACCACAAAAATGGATAAGTGAGATCCCTCAAATTACTTTAACCAAGGAAAATACCAAGATACTACCCCATTTTCCAAACCCAGGAGATAACGGTTTCTCAACAACAAAGGATCCACCCCAATTCGTGATATAATCAAGTAACAACACGACCTCAAATTCATAACCAGTGAAACCATAACAACAGGGGATCTCATCCCCACCCACATCACCCAGAAATTGACCCGTGAAAAAAAAAACAACCAAACCACTACCACCAACACAAAGTAGTCCCATGCCATTATTTTCATATTTAAAAGATTTAACACACTCCATGATTCAATTTCTCTTTATGTTAACTGGGGTTATCATAGAAAAGGATTGATCATGGTGCTTTCAATTATATTTAGCTGAATATATGTAATTAACCAATTTCCTTTACACGGCCAACAAAAAAAAAGTAAGGGTTTATTAGTGCACATGGAAAGACCACCAACAACCATTATTTTCAGTAGCGTCAGACCGCACAAATCAGAAATCAATAATCATGAAAGAGGAGGAACACCATCGGTCACACCCCTCCCATTCTTTCATTAGAATCCATTTATTATCTTCATTAAAGTTTGGTTGATCCAATTCTACATAGGTAATAGTGAACCCACCCCGCAAGATACACAAAAAGTAGAGATGAAGGTAAAAACCTACTTGATTGATCAACGATCGAAGCTTTATCTTCACATTCCAGGAACAGTGGATGCGCAAAAAATGCATGGGTGTGCCCTCGAGAACTGAAGGACGAGGAGACGAATCGATCGCAGGATGATCGAGAAAAAAAAGAAACTCAGGAAGAACCCTTTACCTTATAAGGGCAGGTGGGGACGGTTGAGATATTGAGATAAGAACAAAAAACCGCGTAAGGAGCGGGGGTCATGGTTTGACCATGCGGCCCCACACGTCATTAAAGGGTCCCTGCCTCTAGGGGCGGTTTAAACTGACACAGATGACGATACCTCATGAAACACTTAATTAAACGCCTTTAATGGGCGTTAATGGGCTTTAAGACAAGCTTAAAGGGGTCAAAACAGGGTTTAAACCCCAATTTGCTCAAATAGGAGGTGCTACTGGAAAACTCATGGGGAGAGCCACCGGTAGCCGAGAGCCACCGGTGGCTGAGGCCAACGATGGATGATAGAAACCTGTAGCCGAGAGCGACCGGTGGCTGACAGCAATTGGTAGCCAAGAGCCACCATTGGCTGAGAGCTACAGGTAGACCAAGGCTACCGCTAGGAGTCATCGAGAAGGTGGGATGACCTTCCAGACCACCCAGAAAACCTCCAACATCATATTTTTACTAAGTAATGGACCTCCAAGAACCCGAGCCATTACATCAAGTTACTCTCAAACTATTCTCTCCCACCAGAATCAAAACATCCCAGAAGTAAAGAGAGGGTCCGAATAACCACCTCAAAAGATACCTCTCAGGAGTGAACCACTTTGTTAACTAAAAAACCTCCATGTCAAGAAAAAAGCAACATACTATGTCAAACTGACCAGTCATGTGGGTTGGGGAGTCTCTTCCCCCATGTCAAGATATTATTCGCTTTGGGAGGCACTGACTCGCCCGCACGGGTTTAATCGCATCCACTATAATGCGTCTTGATTAGGGGTCGGGTCCTCCCCTCCCCATACCCAGGACATTTCACACACATTCAGAGGAATGAAAAACCACGTATTTCATAGCCAACAAGTTAAAACACTCCACCACAACAAGTATAATTAGAACATTACAAAACTCAAAACAACTCTGGGTACTGGGCACACATATGTGATTCCCTCTCCCACGTACTCTCCTCAAGCCCACCATGTCTTCATAACACATGAACCAAGGGAATGGTTCTCCAACGAAGCACCTTCTCCTCACGATCCTCGATCACCAATGGTCTTTCCACAAAGGTCACGTCGTCCTTGAATTCTAGCTCTCCCCAGTCGAGGATGTGTGAATTGTAGTGAAGATATCGACGGAGCTGGGACACATGGAAGACGTCATGTATCCTCAGTAGTGGCGGTGGTAACGCTAGCTGATAAGCCACTTCGCCGACCTTCCGAAACACTTCGAAGGGTCCGATGAACCTGTGAGAAAGCTTACTCCCCTTTCTGAACCTCTGTTGTCCACACTGAGGGGAGACCTTCAAGAACACGTGTTCTCCAACCTCAAACTCCAAGGGCCTTCTCCTGGTATCAATATACAACTTTTGTCGGTCCTGGGCCACCTTCATCCTTCCCCGTATAAGATGAACCTTCTCCGTCGTGCTCTTCACCACCTCCTGGCCAAGGATGCCCGCCTCTCTGACTTTGGTCCAACACACATGTGAACGGCGTGGCCTCCTGTAAAATGCTTCAAACTAGGCCATAACAATGGTAGAGTGTTAGCTATTATTGTAGGAGAACTCTATCAAAGGTAAGTGTCGCATCCATGATCCTCCTGAGTCCAGAACACATGCCCGCAACATATCCTCCAAGGTCTGGATGGTGCGTTCTCTCTTCCCGTCTGTCTGGGGATGGAAAGAAGTGCTAAGACGTAGTTTGGTGCCAAAATCAAGTTACAATCCTCTCCAGACTTGTGAGGTAAACCGTGCATCCCTATCTGAGACTATGGACCTCGGAACTCCATGCAACTGCAACACCTCATCCACATACCTTCGTGCCAAAGCATCCACTGCACTCGACTCCTTAATCGCCAAAAAGTGAGCTGATTTCATCAACTGGTACACTACTACCTAGATGGAATCATACCCCCTTGAACATTGGGTAGTATTGTGACTAAATCCATCGTTATGTCCTCCCACTTCTACTCGGGGACATCTAGAGACTGCAACAGGCCGCCTGGAACTCGGTGTTCAGCCTTCACCTGTAGACACACTAGGCACTTGGCCACAAACTCTGCCACTGCTCACTTTACTCCGGGCCACTATAACTGCCCCTTCAGACCTTGGTAAATCTTGGAAACTCCTAGGTGTACCGCTAGAGTTGAGTTGTGGAACTCACTAAGAACCTTGCGCTCATCGCCTCTGGAACAAACAGCTTTCTGCAGAAAAGCATCCTATTCTTACCATCCTCCACCCATCCCTCTGGAGCATTGCTCTGGTCAACCTTGTCACGCATCACTTTTCACTCTGGGTCTCCCCACGGAGACTCTTAAACTTTCTAAAACAGAGAAGACTTCACTGTCATCTGATATAGGCAACCTCTACCACTATCCATCCTCGCATCCAGGTGTAAGGCAGCCAACTCCTCCATTGCCTTCCAGGCATCTGCCAACTCTCAGACCGCATCCTTCTGTGACCTCCTACTCAAGGCATTGACCAATACATTACCTTTCCCTGAAGTGTAGTAAATCTCGAAGTCGTAGTCTTGGAGGAACTCCATCCACCTTCACTGCTATATGTTTATGTCCCGCTAAGAGAAGACAAACCTTAAGCTTTTGTGATATGTGAAGACCACAAAGTGTTCTTCTATGAGGTAATTCCACCATAACTTCAGCATGAAAACGACCGCTTCAAGATCTAGATCGTGAGTGGAATAATTCTTCTCATGAGGGCGTAGTTGCCTAGACCCATAAGAGATCACCCCTTATCACTACATCAACACACATCTGAGGCCTTGCCTTGAAGCATACTAGAACACCTCATACGCCACCCCTTCTTCTGGTAGTCTCAACACTGGGGAACTAACCAACTTATCCTTTAGATAGCTGAAGGATATCTCGCACTGCTCACTCCACACGAAAACCTGATCCTTCTTGGTCAAGGCTGTCAAAGGGGCTGTAAATTGGGAGAAGTTGGATACGAACCTCCTATAGTAACCGGCCAGCCTGGGAAAAATATGAATCTCTGCCACTTTCTTGGGTGCTTCCCAAGAAACAACTGCCTCAACCTCTGATGGGTTCACCCCTACACCCTGCTCGGACACTACGTGCCCAAGGAAGTGCACTTCCTGCATCTAGAACATGCATTTCGACAACTTCACATAGAGCTGGTGTTGTCGGAGGACCTCCAAAACCGTACTCAGGTGCCCCGCATGGTCCTCCTATGAACGTGAATAGATCATGATGTCGTCTATTAACACAACTACGAACCGATCCAGATACTCCTGGAAGACGGAGTTCATAAGCCCTATAAACACGGTCGGTGTGTTCGTAACACCAAAAGGCATGACTACAATCTTGAAGTGTCCATATCTTCACTTGAAGGCCGTCTTTGGTATGTTGCCATCTTTCACCCTCAACTGGTGATACCCAGACCATAGTTCAATCTTTGAGAACCATCCTGCCCCTTTCAACTGGTCTAAAAGAGCATCTATCCTCGGAAGAGGGTAGAGATTCTTAATCGTCACCTGATTCAGCCTCATGTAGTTTATGCACAACCTGAGACAACCATATTCCTTCTTTGCGAACAAGACTAGAGCACCCCACGGTGATGCACTTGGTCGAACATAACCACTCTTCATGAGATCATCAATCTAAATCCACAACTCCCGCAGCTCCGAGGGTGACATCCGGTAAGGAGCCATCGAAATCAGACAAGCACAAGGCTGTAAGTCTATCCAAAACTCGACATCACTTCAAGGAGGTAGAGTTGTTACCTCCTCAAGAAAGATGTACATAAAATCACTGATGATCCCTGGAACATCCACCATCTCAGCATCTACTGACTCTACTGACAGTCTGGCTAACAAGGAGAGGAGGGGTTCCTCTCGCAAGTTTCCCTTCTAACTGCTCTGCTCACCGGTGAATGTAACACGCTGGCCACCCAAGTCTAAGAAAACAACTCTTCCCCAGAAGCAGTCGATGATGGAACACATATAGAACAACCATTTGATGCCTATGATGACATCATATGGTTGTATTTGTAGAATTAGAAGATCCTTGACCGACTGATGTTGCCCTATCATCAGTCTGCATCGTCGATAAACATATAACAAGTCAGTATGACCTCCGACTGGTGTGCTTAGCACTAGGGGAACTGGGAGTCTCTCAGCGTCCAGCCCTAGAACATGGGCTAGACTGGGTGCAACGAAAGAGTGAGAATCCTCGGTATCGAACAAGGTGTAAGCAAGGGTACTAAACAAACTGACCGTACCTCGAACGACCTTTGGTCCTGCTAGAACTGCAACCTTCGCGGCGTGAAACTTCCCATGCCCACCTCCTCTGCCCCTCGGCTTTCAGCCACCTCCCCAACCACGCCCTGGATGAGGTCCCTAAGGAGTGCCCTGAGGTTGGCCTCCTCCTGCAACGTCTTCCCTCGGAGGAGTGGGAGCTCGCTGCCCCTACTGCTGCTGCTGGATGGGCCAAGATGGAAGCTGCTGTTGGGGCGGGTGCTGGGCCTATCCGCCACCGTTGTACTATACTCGGTCCGGGCACTGATTTTGGAGATGTCCATGGCTCCCACAGACGAAGCACCTCAGTCTTAGACCTGAATAAAAAGGGAGAGGACCGGGGGACTGGAAATGGAACTGATGTGGCTTGCTCCCTACTAGTCAGAACCGACAGGGTCCTGATGCTGGTGGTCTGGTGCTGACATCCTTCTCGTTCGATAACCCAGGCTGGATCACCTCTCATGACACACCTCCCATAGTGTGCATCCTCTCCACCACTTCATCCTTCTTCTGGACCTCTAAGTATGTCAGCAGGGTGAAGGGGGTAACATCGTACTGGAGGGAGGTCGAAGCGCCTCCTCTAAACGTCTTGCCCGCGACTCCTCATCTAGAAAGAGGTCCGGAGCGAAACGTAGGAGGTCCTTGAACTTGATTCACAACTCCCTTACTGACATAATCCTCTGCTGGAGGGAGAGTAGCTCCTGCCACTTCTCCGCCTTCATCGTAAAAGAGAGGAATTCTGCCCGGGACTCCTTCTCAAAATAAGCCCATTCCACCTCAGCCTCTCTCCTCTCCCCCAGGTAATGCGTCTACCACTGACGCACTGCTCCCCGCATATTGCTAATGGCCAGAGGAACCCTGTACTCAAGAGGGTCTTGAATCAGGCCAAAATCTATCACCAGCTCTTCTAGCCAGCCCCATGTCATCATGTCAGAGGTGTTTCCCTCATACTTCTCGAGGGTCTGTCGCTGGAAGGCTCAAAGCGTCTTCTACCACTGGTCATCCTCCTCCTCTCGATCATCCCTCTACCGATCGGCCAAGTCAACCTCTTGGGCCTCGATCGCCTGTACCACCCATGGTCGCCTCCTAGGTGCCATAACTGCAAGGTAAACAAGGAATGCCTAAGCCCGAGTAGTGCAGAATACTGTTCTTAAAATTCCTTAAACTTTTATTGATTTAAATTCCCAAAACACCCATGAAACATGAGAAGACAAGTCATTATGATGAATGTACCTTTCCTAGGGTCTCTACCCTATAATCAATGTGGCCTCACTTGGTCGTTCAGTAGGTCTAGAGTCCTTACATCAGATCACAGGGGGCCCTAAAATCCCGTGTCCTAGTCGTTCTTCCCTGGCCTAATTTAGGCACAAAGGTCACCCAACACTGCTGCCCTACCATCCCATGCAATCCGTACTATGCCTAACTCTAGACTCCATCCTATCTCTCAACCCCCAACCTTCCTCTGGTACCATTCTATCACAACCCGCCTTCACCAAAAGGAGGGAATGGTCAGCAAATTACCAGGACCTTCCTTCTTTAAGTTGAAGGACAGATAATGACCCCTGAGACCCGCCTTCAATAGGTCCCGGAGTGGCAACTAGCACAAAGGGTAAAATATCACACACTAAATGGAAGGCATTGCCCTTTTTCTTTTAATTGGATCGGTAGATAAGATAGTAAATACCACAACACCAAAACTAAAAGTGAAAATATGACTGAAAATAAACCATTCCCAAATGCTTGTTCAAAGGTAAAGATACAAGTCACAAAACTCCAAAGGTAAAAAGATACAATGAAAAAGGAAAACAAAAACAGCAACTGCCTCAAAGGTCAGAGCTAGTATGGTCCCGTGCGATCCCTAACGTCCTCCTAGAAACCTAAAAGCAGTTTTATATACGTAGGGTGTGCATACAAGTATACTCAACAAGGAAAAACCAAAGACTCTCATGCACAAGTGGGGAGGCATACTAGTGCCCTGTGAGAAAAGAGATAACCAAACACCCAACAAGGAAACTAACCACCCAAACCTCACCAAGGCACACTCCCCAAATAACGTAATTCAAGTAATGTATAATAAAATAACATCGATGTTTGGGTACCCCGCGCCACTTTCCCACTAGTTATTGAAGACATCATACGCATTGAACAAATCCCACCATTCTCACCACAGTCCCCCTGCCTCACCCCGCCCGCACAAACCTGGGCCATATCCTCACGCAGTCCCACTGCCAAACCCCACCTGCAAACACCTGGGCCACAACTGTCACACGTAATGACGCATGCAAACACCTAGGCTACAACAACCACCACCACGCCAGAAGACACCTAGCCTAGAAGATCTACGGGCACGCCCGAAGACACCTGTGCCTCATCTCGAAGACAATTGGGAAACCACCTGCCCGCACACTTGGGCCAACCACCAAGCTACCCTACCCGAAGATTCTTGGGATAATAATGGAACTCAGGCCATCACAGCCCGCCCGTAGAGTCTTGGGCCATTCGGGAAAGGGAGCAGAAAAGGAGCTAATAACCATACACTCATATAAGTGTTGGGATAAACACCCTCCCCCATGGAATGGGGGTGTTCGGCACTAAATGCTCAACTTGGGTGTGGCATGAATAAGTAACACAAAACTACAAGTATATGTATAGGTAACAAGAACTCACCCAATTCTAGGTTTTCATTCATCCATCCTAAAGAACATAATCAGCACCCATGTCCACGTCACAACTCACACCAAACCAAAACCCATTTGTCCCATCCTTGTTTTCATGTTTAGTAATAACCTTAAGTAATTTTCTACACCTACTTGGGCAACTAGAAAACATAAGCACAAGCCAAGGAAAGAGTATAGTCAAACATCAACTTAAACATTCACACTCGGTTCTCTTGTAAAGTCACAACCACAAAAAGGGATAAGATAGATCCCTCAAAGTACTGGAACCAAAGAAAACCCCAAGATACTACCCCATGTTCCCAAACCCAGGAGCCAACAGTTTCTCAACAACAGGGGATCCCACCCCAATTCGTGATATAATCAAGTAACCACATGGCCTCAAATTCACAACCAGTAAAACCATAAAAACAGGGGATACCATCCCCACCCACATCACCCAGCAATCTGCTCGTGAAATAAAAAAACAACCAAACCACTACCACCAACACAAAGTAGGCCCATGATGGTATTATCAGATTTAAGACATTTAACACACTCCATGATTCCAATTCCGTTGTACTTTAACTAGGGTTATAATAGAAAAGGATTGATCCTGGTGATTTCAATTTTATTTACCCAAATATAAGTAGTTAACAAATTTCCATTACACTGCCAACACAAAAAGTAAGGGTTTATTAGTGCACAGAGAAAGACCACCAATGACCCTGATTTTCAGTAGCGTAAGCCCACACAAATTAGAAATCATTAATCATGAAAGGGGAGAAGCATCATCGGTCACACCCCACCTCTTCATTCTTTAGAATCTATTTATTATCTTCATTAAAGTTTGGTTTATCCAAATCTACAGAATCAATAGAGTACCCACCCCGCAATATAGACAGAATGGAGAGACGAAGGTAAAACCCTACTTGATTGATCAATAATTGAAGTTTTATCTTCACATTCCAGGAACAGCGGATGCGTAAAAAATTGAGGGGTGTGCCCTCACGAACTCAAGGATGAGCAGAAGAATCGATCACACGATGAACGAGAAAAAAAAGAAACCCAGTAAGAACCCTTTAGCTTCTAAGGGCGGGGGAGGGGGACGATTGAGATACTGAGATAAGAACGTGAAACCGCGTAAGGAGCGAGGGTCATGGGTTGACCACGCAGCCCCACACGTCATTAATGGGTCCCCACCTCTAGGGGCGGTTTAAACCGACGCACACGATGATACCTCAACAAACACTTAATTAAATGCCTTTAATGCAAGTTAATGGGCTTTAAAAAAAGATTAAAGGGGGTCAAAATAGGGTTTAAAACCCAATTTGCGCAAACATGAGGCACTACTGGAAAACCCATTGGGAGAGCCACCGGTAACTAAGAGCCACCGGTGCCCGACAGCCACTGGTCGCCGTGAGAAACCGATGGATGAAATCCATTGGTATGCGTGAGCCACCGGTGACCGAGGCTACTGGTGGCTGACAACGACTGGTAGCTGAGAGCGACCAGTGGCTGACAGCCACCAGTTTCTGAGAGATACCGGTGGCCGAGAGCTACAAATGGTCGAGAGCAACCATTAGACCAAGGATACAGCTAGGAGTCACTGAGAAGGTGGGATAGCCTTCCAGACCACCGAGAACACCTCAATCATCAGATTTTTACTAAGTAATTGACCTCTAATAACCCGGGCCATTACATTTACCTTCTTTTTATTTTTAAATGACAACAATGTTCTTACAAACGTATGACCTACCTTATCTCTTAATTAGGTAAAAAATTTATAATCTATAAATTTTATAAATGATTATAAATATTAATATTATAAATGTATAATAAATTTCATCCACAAAAAACATTATAAAGATGATTTAATTATGTCCAATGTTTGTATACATAACTTTTAGACCAAAAAATTATAAAGAAAAATAAATCATTTACCATCTGTAATAAATGGATTTAGTAAATTATTATTAATAAATGAATTTTCTAATATTATATTTTGATAAAATAATATATTATATAAATAGAAATTATTATATTATATAATTATTATATATTTAGATTCATTATATAGGATGTTAGAACACATTTATATAAAGTTAAACAAGATGTATGAGTTTCTAACGTCACTTTTATATCTTCGAGAAATATGATATATTCTACACATGATTCATTTTTGTGATGATTATTCTATTTAATAAATTTTTTATGGTGATTATAAAGAAAATTAATGGGTTTCAAAAATCTATATAGGTTTGTTTGTTTTATGTAGTTTTTATTTGAATGTTACCAATGTGGTAAGTGTTTACTTCCTAATATCATCATTATTGAAGATGATTTATGTTTATGTAAACTATTGGGGGAATTTTTGATATTTCAGTCATGAACCCAATATATTTTATTCTTTTATGTATATTTTTTAAAATTATAAACATTCCATCTATTTTCGACTCGTTGTGTAGTTAAGAGATTGAAATAATATTTTTATGGGGAAAATAACTTTTTTTTATATTATTTATAGAATATTTTTATTCTGTGTAATTATTTTTAAAAAATGATTTAAATTTTTATTAATAATATCTTATTATTTATTAAATTAATTTTTACATATGTTCAACTACCTAAAAAAATGTTTATGAAAATTCCATTGTATTTTTTTAATAATATACATTTAATAAATGTTTAGACATAATATTATTTTACAAACTATGAAATGAAAGAAATTTCGTACATTAATCAAAAATATATTAATTGATGACTATTTTATATTATTCAATTTTTTTAATATAAAGTTTTTTCCTATTATTCTATACAATTTTTGTTTTATTTTTTTCTTTTTCGACTGAGTATTTCAATATGTAATTATTTTAATCATATTTTTTTGATATTTATGATCACCAAAATAAATTATTTTAATAATTATAAAATATGGATATGAAATAACTATTCTATAATATTTCATTATCTGGATTGTTTATGATCAGACTAATTGTGACAATTATTAACTTCACAAATGCTAGTTCATCAAAAATAGTTATTTATTGAATATGAATTCCTATTTTTTATTTTTTATTTTTTAATAATATGATGAATGAATTTTAGTTTTTATGTGATAGGTGGGGCCATAAATTACTTATACCCTTGATTATTTATCATGTCTTATTAGACAATACACTTATTTTTGTTTGGATATGACTTTTCCCATTTATGCAACATTTCTTGGTATATGGCCTCAATGGTATCTTTAAGATGGGATGCACTATAATGTACATTATTAATAAATTAAAAATTAATTTCCTTGTTATTATTTTAATAGATATTCCATCTGTGAATAATTTTCAATTTTATGTGATTGTTTATATGGAATTATTTTATCATCATTTAATTATGATTTATTTTTCATGCTTTATTTATTATATGATAGATTTATTTATATGAATTCAGTTATTTTGAATCTATTATACCCCCATTATGATGTTATTTTTCCCTAAAATAATTAGAAATGTTTTATGATTTATATTAAAGGATATGCTATTGTCAATAATAATGTTCTAATAGAAAATATTTTTTTATTTTATGTAAGTGAGATTCAATCAAGTATCTATTTTACTAAGAATACTAAATTATTGAGTCATGTGGGATTGAATATATTATATCTAATTAAAATATAATAAATCAATCACCAAATCTAGGGTACTAGGGTAAGGGTCCTTATAGTTATTATTATATGAGGATCAGTATAAACCAAGGGATCAGATTTAAAGAAATCATATATTATAGAACATTGACGTATGATAGACATTAATGATATGTCTAAGAATATAATAAAATCCTAAACTCTTGTTAATTTATAACATATTTGTTTTTACTTGTGGAACATATCTATAATGATATTATATATTGACATGGGTTAGTAATAAATGAATAGATGGTAAATAACAAGGAGATGTTGGATTAATATATGTCATCCATTTGTCTATTTAACAGTGAGGGTGCCACACTACACACCTAGTTTGAAACTATCAAGGAATATGATTTGTTAACTTATATTTTCTTTATGATTTATTAGAAGGGATTCTAATATTTGATGATGATGAATTACCTATATAAAACATATAGTTTATTACATTAAAAAGGTATTTCATTATTTAGGAATAAAATTTTTTCATGATTATGTGGTTCTCCAATATGATTATTGATTATCATACTATGTTTTTTTACTCAATCTACATAACTAGGATGAATCATGATAAAATTTATTGTAATATAAAATAGAATGAATTTTCAATGGAGGAATCAAATTAAAGTGCAATTGGAATACAAATGTGTGGAATTATGCCTAATATTATATCTTGTTATATGATTAGAAATGTCAACATGGGTGATTTTCATGACCAAACTAATAATAGAAAAATGAAATTTCATAATGGTTATAGTGGGGAGAAGATTAAATTTCTAATATATCATGTTTCTGTGAGGAAACTCTCAGGGAAATGTCTAATTGGTACATCAATATGTTTTTTATGTGTAAAATTAGGGCATAAATAAATTAATTATTTAGGATAATTGGATACATTGATTGGGGATAAGATGTGTATCATAAGGCCTAAATTATAATTCACTGACTTATGTATGGGGAACCTGGGAATTATTCAATTCAATGAAATACTACAAAAGATAACACTTAAAACAAAGATGGACCAATGATATACCAATTGTTGATATTAAGGGATAGATGTGCTTGTTTATTGGGATTTGAGAATGATGTCATAGTTGTTTCATAGAAATGATATTATGGTCATAATAATTTATAATAATATATGGATTATTATATAGTATTTTTTCTTTAATGAAATTAAGAATATTTTCAATGGAACTAATAAAAAATAGTGATTTTGTGGTAATGTGATATTTTTAGAGTACAAGTGTTTGAGGAAAAAATATTAAGTAATATTTCCATAATATTGATTTAATAATTTTATTATTATATAAATATATGACTAATATTGTTGAAGTTAAAAATATAGTATTGTTATCCTTGATATCATTTAGTATTTTGATTAAAAAGTGATTTCTATCATATATATTGAGGTTTATTATATAATTGGATTTATAGAAATAAGTAATAGTATATGGTATTATCTATCAAACAAGGATTGATTTTATTCTTGGTAGAATATATGTCTTTATTAATATGTTATAGATATTTAGGCTAATTTATGTTTGAATAGAATATATGATAAAGGTATTAACATGTTTGGTATGTGACATTTTGAGCTACATGATTTTATCTATTTGAAAAGTGTAAATGGTGATATTAATAAAATTTTGTCATCAAATATTGATAATAATTGTCTTTTGAATCTAGTTATATTGAATTTTGTGGATTCATATGGTTAACAATTAATGGATTGCATTAATCTCATGTCTTTATTTTAGTTGTGGGTTTAGTGTTTAATATATTATTTTGTAAATATTTTATAACTTGTTTTAACCATTTTGGTTATGCGTAAATATTTTGAAAAAAATGGATGGAATAATTATTCTTTTAGAGATATTATGATACATAAAATTTTAATATTAGTTCTTCAAGAATGAAATATTAATATTGAATGTTAATTTCATAGAGTAAGAGAAGAATCCGAAATTGATTGAAGAAAAACCCAAGTATGAAATTGTATTTATGAAATGATAATATATCTTTTAAGTGAATTTTATCATGTTTTATATATTAATATGAAGATAATAACTCCATTTTTGAAAAATTATTATTAAAAATAATTATCCTTCTACCTTCATTTAAGAATAATTGATGGTCTTTTCACCCCTCAAGAATTTTTTTGAAGTTAATAAATTTATCATTACCATGATCTCTATCACACTCAATTATTCCATAAAAGTTATTTTTTTCTCAAAATATATATTCTATATTTTTACCAATGTTATAATTATCTAGGATATTTCTTATATATTATATTAGGTAAACATTATAATTATGAATTTCTTATTTTAAATGAATTTTGTATCCCACTATTTATTATGGGTTTACACTAACTCTATTTTTAAATATTTGACCATTGATGTATGAGATACAGTTTCAAACGGTTAATTTAAAAACAAGTGGGGAGAAAATAACACACACAAATATAATTTATAATAATAATAAGATTAATATATTCCTTAATGTGAAAAATGGTGATTTCTATTAATTGAGATATATTGTAAAACAATTAATATGTAATTGGTACCATTTTATGCTAGTTTTTGAATGGGATGGTATAAATATGAGTAAATATATTTTGAAATATATTGGTTACAATCAATAAAAATTTACTTATTAATTCAATGGAAATAGTCAAATAATATTTAGTGGCGACCCTTTATGCTTTAAAAGGTATTTTTATTCTAATTGTGGTGTGGAAATTATAATGAATATCTAAAAAATTTATAAAATATAATTTAAAAAAAATATTAAATCATTATTTGGAAATTAGTTTTTAGGGATTATTAGGATTTTAATGGTTTATTTAGTGAATAGTGAAATGTACTGACTTTTCAAATACTCACATTTCTTTTCATTGAATCATATAATTAAAACGTACCATTCTTTTTTGGATTTTTTTATTAAATTTAAATATTTTCCATTTTATATTCTAAAATATAAATATTTCTTATTTTATCATGAATATTCATGATTTTGATATATGTAAACCAAATTATCTATTTTTTTTGCTAAAAACTATTTTTAATTTAATTTTATTCCTTTGTATTAAAATTTATTTCAACAAATTATAGATATTAAATCCTAAATAATGAATTCAAATTTTGGAACCATGATGTTAAAATTTGATAAATATGTTCTTTATATTTTTATTCATTCTTAGTTGTAACCGTAGTAAATATTTTTTACCTCAATAATTGAAAAATTAGAGAACACTGTTAAAAATATTTATAATTTCTCAGAATCAACATTGAATCTTAATGAATATAATTAAATGGGATCAAATTTCATATAAACATAAAAAATTAAAATAATTGTCATTTTATTATAATTTTCCATTAATGATGGAATTTATATAATTTAATTTAAATAAAATTACAAAATGTAACTCTCTATCATTAAATTGATTTTTATATGTCTTCCTAGGGATAATAATTCAATTTAAATGAATATAAAATTTTATTTTGAACCTTAATAATTTATTTTTATTATATAAATTTATTTTTTTATAGTTATGGTATAATAAACATGAATTCATACAAAACATTAATACAATTCATGTGGAAGATATAGAATAATCCTTGTAAATGATTTTAAAAACAGAAACAAAAATATTTTTTCTGATGAATTCTGGTGTGTTATGAATATTATGGTAGAAAATAATGTAAAATTTATGGTTAAAGATATCATATTTTTATTCAGTTTTTACCTTTATGCCTTTAAAGACAAATTAAATGAATAAATTTAAAATGACATTAATGATGTTTTATAAAAAAATATTTTTTTAAAATATTTTAAAATCAAAAAATAATTATATAAAATAAATATGATCATAAATGGTATTAAATTTAATCCCATTGAAAATTATGAGGAAATTTTAACCTTATAATTTAAATTATAATACTTTATTTTTAGAAAAGATTTTTCTGTAGATAGTGTTAAAACTAGACAAAGAGATGGATAAACCAAGATATAACTATGATATTTTCAATTAAACTTTCCTAAATACTATTTTATACAATATTAACTCTTAAAAATATAAAAAATTTAAATAAATTTATATTTGGTATAATTTATTATAAGAATTAAATTATAATATCTCAATAAATTCCACGTATTTCCCCTTTACTACATATAAAATGTCACCCATCATTTCCCGTATTTGTGTAACATTGATTAATATACCTCAAAATTTCCATACCAATAATATTATCAAATTATATATCTTTGATTTATATGCTATTTTTCTTATAAGTAAATTCTATGGGGTGTTAATAAAGGATCTAATGGAGGCTTACCAAATAATTGGAAATCATCCTACCAGACCTCTTTCAATTTATTTAAAATTATACGTACTATAAATTAGTGGAATTGAAAATCAATTAGTAAATTTAATATCCTAAATATAATTAAATATTTTTATTATTATGTAACCACCATTATTATTCCTCATTTACTTCAAATGGGGTGTGAATGTATCACTCAACTTTACGTGTGGACTACCAATTCCACATAGGGAACAATTAATTTTCCATCACCCTCTTAAATGGATGGTTATTATTATGGTTTTATTGATTATATATGTTATTTACGAAATAATTTTTTTCTTTTAATAATAATATTATAGGAACATTCTTTCCTTCCAATCTATTGGATGACGATTACATCAATCTTGTGTACATATGGACTACCACCTAAATTTAAAGATATGATTCATATTTTTTTATTGTATACATGGATGGTCATACATATATATATATATGTAATTTATATATATGTAATTAATGATATAATTATCCTTATATAATTTTAAAATTATTTTTGTCCTTTTATTAATCTTTTTAGAAGAAAATTATAACCACATCAATGCATACGTACGATCCACCGTCGATGTAAAACAAAATTCAATATCTTTATCTAATGGAATATTATAAATACATACATATATATATATATATTAATATATTAAATTATAATTGAATAAATAAAAATAAATATGTTATGAAACCATAATAAATTATCATGGAAAATAACTTCAGAACCAAATATTCCATGAAAAATGAAATAGTTAACACCTTTTGAAGATTAATTTAAGAAGGTTTTATTAATTAATGGGTGATTAAATGTTATAAGTGAATCATATATGTTATTATAGGTATATAACATAGAACGGTATATAATTATAATTTTCTTAATTTATTATAAATGAGAGTATATAACGTTCGTATCGAGTCAAAAATGAGTAATAGGTTTATCGTAAACAATTTTATCACAATAAATCATATAATATATTCACTCCTTGTTTTTTTTGGTTTATATACTTTATATGAATGTTTATAATTATTATTATCCTGAAAATAATATTCTTTTAAAAACCTATAAAAATGCCTCTCATTCATGAGTATTTTTATTTCAATGTTACTAATATGGTAAGAGCTTATTTTATAACGTCATAATTATTTGGGATTGTTTATGACTAAGTATCTATTGGGAGAATTATTATATCATTATATCATAAATCATATGTCCTTTTTTCTGTCTATTAATTTATGAAAATTAAATTTTTTACTTAAAATTATTCACCATTTCTACTCTAAACTAGTTTTTTATTATTTTCATATTAACCATTTCTAAAATGATATGTGGGAAATTTTTTAATTTTAAGACCTTTTTTTGTCTCCACCTATTAGAGAGTATGGTATAATTTTATTATTTAAATTATCTTTTTTTCTATTTTAATCTATTTATTCCATATACATGTTTTAATTAATATGTTTCCAAATAAAATTACAATTATCCAATGATTTATTAATGAAATATTCTATAAATCATTATATTGTATATTGTTTTAAAATGAATCTTCTTATAGTTTTATGAACATGTTAATTTTACTAAATTTATGAACATTATATTTGATTCAACGATAATTTATTGAATGCAATTTTCCTCCATCATGAAAACAAATTGTTTTCAAGATTTCATTATATGATTCCATAATTGATTTCAAAGAAAATGTTTTATTATTATTCTATATAAATTTATTTTTTAATAATTATTTTTTCAATGGGAAAAGATAATATTCATTAATAATGTTTTTAATGGTCATTTTATTATATTCCTATTCATCAATTACATCAACAGTTTAATATATTTATGATACAGAAGTGATATTTTGTAATGGTGCCATACTAAATATATATTTGGTTAGTTTATAATAATTATTACTTGGCAATGTATTATCATTACATATGATAGTTCTTTGAGTATTGATATATATATATATATATTATTAATTCATGTTGAATAAGTCATATTTTTATTCACATTATCAATCGATTATATTTTCTTTTGATGGGGGGCAGAGAATTTAATTTCCCCTCAATGTATCAATAGTTACCATGAGGCAAAACATGTTGGATATTTGGCCATTCCCTTACACATATATTTAATATTCCATTCTATAAGTCCATGATGGTCTCTTTCAGAAGTCCAAAATTTTTCATTCCATTATTATGAAATCCATCATTTATTTCCATTTGATTATTCAAATAGCTATATTATATATATCTGTTTCTAATTCATGTGATTGTTTTTATGGAATTATTTTATTTTCATTTTTTTCTTCCGTATTATGCATTAATTATCTACTATATAATAAATTCAACTATATGAATTCCCATACTGATAATTTTAAGATCAAAAATTTCTTAGGTTACATTTCCCGAATATTATAGGTAGTGTATTATTTTTAGTTTGAAATAATATTATACGAAGGATAATGTTGTTTGTAAGGAAAATTATATGTTTTAATTTATATAATATGATATTCAAGCATGTATCTATTATATCTTGATTACAAAACTATTCAAAAATTCATGGTGTGATCACAAGTATTTAGTGGAAATCTGATAATTTAACCACTAAAACTGGGTTACCAAGGATGGTATCTTTACACATCAACTAACTATAAATGTAATAATATAATAATCCACATGAGTTTTCCGTATTTTTTGATGTGCACTCATGTAATGACCATAGTTTTGGTATTCTCACATCTATATATTGATCATAAAGAGAACTCTTGATAATTCTTACTATCAATACTCCCCCGAGGAGTAATATTTTCCATGATATATCCACATAAATCATATATAAATTTCTTAAAACCTCAAAAAAGATGCATATGAAAATATGAATCCATATAGATAGAATATTTCTCATCAGGTTCATATAAAACCTTAATTCCTTGAGATCGAAAATGTAAGGAATATATAGAGACTTTTTCATATCCTAAAAAGGTTGAGTACTATACTCCTGACTCTTTTGAATCAAACTCCAATGCATCTCCCACTCTCAATGTCATAGGATAGAACTATTTTCTAATGGGTTTCTTAAAAAAGGTCCAGGTGATATCTATATAAAACATGGCTTTCAAAATTGATTCTGATGACTTCCTTCCCATTGTTTTAAGAATATAAGTGGATAAAGAAATTATATGTAAATATATCATTTCTATAAAGAATAAAATACTAAAAATCCTCATGATCTATTCCACTGATTCATAGTGTCCCATGTAAGTATGAAATCTCAATTGATTATGATTAGTGAATTATACAGAATTGTCCACCACCCATTCTTGTTTAATATTTGTGACTTAGAACATGGAATAAATCATTTTTTAAGGATGGTTGTGTTCTGGTCAAAGAACAGAACACTAAAATTTAGTGAAAAATGTAATGATTATAAGGGGAAATTACCTGAGGTGAAAAGTATGAATTTTTTTGGCGTCTTTAATATAATAAGAAAGCATATCTGAAAGAAGGTAATTCCTCCAAATAACTTTGTGAGGAAATATCATGTTTGAAAGACCATCATAAATCATGTTCGCTTCACGGTAGGTGTGAGTAACAATAAAATTGAGATACTTGAGCGAGTTAAGAAAATCAATCCATCGATAGGTGAGAGTCCAAGCAAGATGAGAAACACCATTCCAAATGGTGTGCACTATTTTTGTAGAATCACTCTCAATACAAATGATGTTCAAGTTGTAATTTTTTGCAAAGTAAATGGCGTGAATAACACCCATCATTTCAGCCTCCAATGCAGATGAGAGACTGCTACATCCATAGAAACATCCTTGGATCTGATCAAGACGGTCTCTAATGATGACACCAAAACTCGGGGGTCATGGGTTTCCGTTTGAAGCTCTGTCCACATTGACTTTGATCCAACCAGTAGGAGGATCTTTTTAGAAGAATTCAATAGTGTATTTAGGCTTTGGGAAGATTCCATGAACCCTGATGCATCGAAGGATCTCGAAATCTTTAACAGAGTTGTTCTAGTGGTCCTTATGAATTGAGGTAGCCTCTTTAATAGCAATAAGAATCCTTATTTTACATTCATTTATTCTAAATGAGTTTTTGTTAAAGATATAATCATTTCTATTATACCAAAGGACGTGAATGAGCTCTGCAACAGCTGTGAGAAAGAGATTTATTATTTTTGGGGACACCGGGAAATCCACCGTCCTTTTTAGCTGAGAGAAAATAAAGTTATCCAAAACCCCTCTCCACTCAAAAAGATAAAAAATTAAATTCCAAATATCAAAATAAGTGTCACAATATAGGAATATATGATTGGTGTATACAGGATGTTGATTTCACATTCTACATTTAGAACACATATTAATACCATAAAATTGTAAACAAATATAAGTAGTAATTTTTTTATGCACAATCCAGCAAATAAGAGTAAGAATAGAGGGGTTTAACCATGATTTTATAATGTTTTTAACCCTATGTAGATTATTTTCATATTTTGAAATGCAGTTGTTATAAATGTTTTTTGATTCAAGAATGCCATTTTGAGAAGGCTACCAAATCAAAAGATCATCATCAGTTGTGAAAGATTAATTCTAGACAATCAATTTAAAATTATCTGGAAAATTTACTCTTTGAGAATTAAACATATCCCTAATATTGTTATTAGTGGAGACAGGGGTAAAAGAATTGGGCACAATAGAAATGGGGGGGATCCAGTCCAGTTGTCAAACAAAAAATTTATTTTTGATTCCTTAATGCGAATCCATCAGGAATTTTCCATGATGGAGGAAAAAGCAGTTCTGATGGAGTTCCAAATAGAAGAAGTCATATAATGAAGATTTCCAATCTTAAGATAATCAAATAATTGAGATATAAGAAAATATGTGGAGTGAAATTTTTTTTATAAGAGACCACATGATTCTGGCTTGGAGAGAATAGTTAAATTTTTTATGATTTTTATGCCAATGCCTCCTTTATCTATTGGTTTACAATAGGTAGACCAGTGTACAATTACCAGTTTTCTCTCGATAGTACTTCTTCTCCAAATAATTTTCCTTATAACCATAATAAAACGTTTTACAATTCCCACCATCCATTTATAGACCATTATGGAGTTTACCAATTTATATTCTATAGTGGATTTGATATGGAAAACACTTCCCACCATTGAAATGGTTATAACTTTCCATTATGAAAGTTGTCGATGAATTTGATCAATAATGTGATGAAAATATATAGATATGGGATGGCCCCATAAAATGGGGACACCAAGATAGGTAGAAGGGATGGAACCCTCCATGACCCCAAAGCAACAATAGTATGACCTTTTATATTGGGGGTGGGGAATCTTTTACCAATTTAGATAAAAGATTTATGCCAATTGAAACATTTACTAAACACATCCTCATAGTGAAAAATTGTGGTTTTAGGTTATTAATATTTCTTATGTCTCTATGGATGAATAAAATGATTTCATCAGCATAGAGAATATGGGTTGGGGAGTTTAGGTTTATAGAGGCATGAATCCATTTGATCTTTCATTGATCCACAGATTGAGTTAGTAATATACTCAGGTAATCTTCTAAAATATTGAAAAGAATGGCAGAGAGAGGATCCCATTTTCATACCCCCATAGAACATTTAAAGTATCCTAGTGGATAAAAATTATCAAGAATCAAGATATGGGATGAGTTGAAAATAGTTTTGATTCTATTTATAAAAATGTAATTGAAACCGAAATTAGCCACCACTATAAATATAAATCACCAATCATTAGTATCAAAATCATTAGTGATATCTAATTTTATGGGAAAATTCCTGCCTCTAGAGTTTCTATTTAAAAGATTGGTGGATTCAGAGGTGAGACAGATATAGAATTTTATAGATCTGCCTTTGATGAAGCCAAATTGATTACAAGATACAATTCTATTACTAATGGAATAGATTCTATTAGCAATGATCTTGGTAATAATTTTAAAGAGATATTTTAAAAGGGAAATGGATCTGAATTAGTGGATTTCATCATTATTTTCCACATTGGGAATAAGATTAAGGAATTAAGAGTTTAAGCCATGAGAAAAAATGCCTTTATCGAAGAAAGTTTTATCCATAATACAGACATCATTCTGAATGACATCCTAGTGTTTTTGAAAAAAACCATTATTGAAAATATCAGGCACCGGGGCACTATCAGGTTTAAGGCCAAATATAGTGTCCTTGATTACATTATATGGGGGGACGCAATTAATTAAATGATTATCTTCAACTGTTACCATATTTAGGATGAAATTAGGCTGGAGTTATTTGTTGATATTATGTCCATTAAATATATCACATAAATAAGAAACAAACTGATTAGATAACCCTTTATTTGAATCAATGAGGTTACTGACATCCCTTAAACAGGACAGGTGCTTACTGGCTCTTCTAACCCATTGAACGAAGTTATAAAATTTAGTATTTCAATGTACATCATTTGTACATTTAGCTTTGAAGATTTTATTTTTTATGTTATCTATATATTTGAGCATAGAAAGCAATTTATAAGAGATATTAATTTCATTTTATGGTTCATCATCAAATATTGAAGTAGAGTTATTGTTTTGAATTTTAGTAAGTTCTTTTTCTAAGAAATGGATTCCTTTTCAATAAGATAAGATTTTTATTTACACTAATTTTTTAGGATAATTATGATATTTGTTAATTTATTTGTGCAAGAAAAGGAATCAATAGGTCTACACATGTTGTTCCATGTTTTATTAATTAAGGTGACACACTCAGGTTTTGAGGAGTAGGAAATATTAAACCTAAAATGAAGTCAATTCTTTTGAAAATTCTGAGCCAAACTGAACAGGATAGGATGGTGGTCTGAAGCTAGTTTAGGAAGTGTAATTCTTGAAATATTATCCCATTTATCGAGGGATAAGTCATTAGTGAACTCTCTATCATGTTTGCTCGCTATAACCCTATTGTAATGATGTCTATACCAGGTAAATTTAGAACCTGTGAGATTAAATTCAGTAAGGTTTTTAGCCTCTATAAAGACTTTAAATTCTTTTAATGAGATATTAGAGTGTGAAGAGCCATGTTTTCGGTAGGAGTAAGAATAGTATTAAATTTTCCAACCAAAATCCCGGGGTACTGAATTTTGATTTTAAGGTTTGAAGAGTTCATTCCAAAGGGGACTCCTATCAAGATAATTATTTTTAGCATAAAAAAGAGTGTTAAAGATGAGTGTGCGATCAAAGTAGTTATCACATGTCAAATATTGATCAGTAATACTAAAAAATTTTACATTTTGTTGGGAAGAATGAATGAAGATCCAAATATTTTCAAGAGCATTGTAGTTTTTACAAGTCCCTAAGAAATAAAATCCAATATTAAAAATGTGTAGAAATATAGGGGTGAAATTAGTTTTAGGTTCATCAATCACATGAATTTTAGGATGAAGAATACTAATGAGCCTTTTAAAACATTTTGGGTGTCTGGGTCTCCAATACCATGAGAATTATAAAACAAAACATGCATTAAGACTTGTTTTTGTTGTGTGAACCCCAATTATTTTTACCTCCAAGGTTTTCCCTCTGGTTCTTCAAGGATAAAAATATATGTTTGGTGTGAAATATTTCTCATGTTTACATAAATTAGTAGCATGATTCTGCTCAGAATCACCTACATTAACATTAATTTGAAAAGATGGAATAGGAGGTAGAAGGCTTCTAGAAGGAGCCGAGCCCCATTTGGATTGCTTCACAACTTCTGAATTTGTAATAGTTTCAATGGGTACTTAGACCAAAACATCCTGGTATATGATGCCTTTTGTCCTTCATTAGTTATAATTTTGGAATGATAGATGAATGAATAGTGGCAGTTAAAAGTTCCTGGTTTCTTAATCACCTTAAGGGGGATTTCCGAGTAATTGATAGAATCCACATAAATATCAGAGGGAGCTGATTCAGAGAGGGAGTTTTCTGGTCTTGCAGAATAAATCTGGAGTTCTTATCCTTAATTGATGTTTTTACCAGATTCTAAGGAAAATTATCAGAAGGATTGTCCCTATGCACAGATGAAAAATTGCTTGTCTGTGCATTGATAGAGTATGGAAGACAATAATGATCCCCAGAAATAGTCCTTGTCACACACTCGTTAATGATAATATTACGCTTTGACAATTAATGTTGGATCTTTGGGGAAAGGGATGTGAGGTCAGGTTCATTGACATCACCCATAAAAAGTGAACACACAACATTGGATTTATCTGGTGAATCTAATTCTATTTGTTATAGAATTTTAAGAATCTCACATTCAATGTTGTGTCTAATTGATTGTTCCTGTATTTATTTATCATGATCCTCCACCAAGTTATCCCATGAAATTATAGTCACAAGATGTGATTTGAAAATCCTTTTTTCATCTTTCTATTTGGAGGGACCAGGTTTATCAAGGGGAGGGCCTTTATTCTTTATATATTTTATCACTTCTATCCATTTTGAGGAATTGTGGTGATTGGACACCCTATGGACCACTCTGAAACATTTGATTGAATTTCCAACTATTTTACAAAAGTCACATAAGGGGGGTAATTTCTCATATTCTAGTTTAACCTCAGTCTTATACTCAAAGGCATAGGTGATTATGGACTGAGGGGGTTTGGTTTCTAAATTATCTCAATCAATATCCTTGAAAACATGCCACGATCATCATTTACTGTTTATTGATCTATCTTTAGAGGAATTCCAATTCAAAAAGAGAGGTAGTTTAGGATCTTAAAATGACAAAATAACCAATTAAGGTTATGGATTTTATCCTATACCTGGGCGTATTTACTACTTTGAGTATTTGGATTGAACGTGAAATCACATTTTGATATTCGAAGAAAACCAGGCCTAAGTTGCAGGTTTCCTAATCTCTAGACTCTATTATGGTCATATTGAGAGTTAACAATCATGTTAAATTACCCTCTACCTAGGGGAATTGATTTAATGTTCGTAAAACCCCAGCAGATAGAAATATTTTGTTTCAGTTCATGATACGACCAGGGTTTATCACATTTTTCATATGAAATTCAACCCATAATAGAAAACATTCAAAGATTTTGACATTGTTAAATTGCATCTAGGTCAGCCTCGATAAAGAAACCTCTATCCTCCAGTCATTCAATCAAAGATCAATTTTTTGATGCTTCATAAGAGGAGGAGGAACCTTTAAGAGCTTCAATAAAAGAGATACCTCTTGGAGTCACATTTAATTTTTGAGACAGATTGATCCTTTCAGGAGCTGTCTCCGCCATCTCTTTGTTTCATTTCTAATCATTAAAACACTCCCAACTCGGATCAAAAGTTTCCATAGCCAAGAATATTTGTAGGGGCAAGGATTAAGAATCATTAGTGATTTTCAGATTAGTGTTCGTGTCGAGGGTTTCTCATGAGAAGAGAGTTGTTTCCCCCATCACATGAACTAGATCATTAAAACTATAGATTTGAGTATTATTGAATCAACTAGAGGATTCAACTTAGTTATTTCTCCATAGTTTCCCCTATATCATGTTGATGCATTCATCATAAAGAATCAATAAACTATAAAATAAGAGGTAACCCGAGTTAAAATAGAAAAAAGATTCCATTATCAAAAAATATATTTAATGAATAGGATCCAAGAGGTTAAGAATATAAACATGTAATATTGAAGAACCTTGATTCAACAAGGTATAAGGAGTCATGATATAAAATTTTGATGTCTTGTCACACTGCCTCTATAACTCTCAAGTTATGATAGTCCTATCTGCAATATTTCAATAACCCCAAGAAACATATGGATGAGATATATGAATAAGCATAGGATTTAATGTATCATGTGACTCTAATACCAATTTATAAAATTACAACATGGGTAACACAATAATTCAACAAAAATTTACCAACCACATGGCTTGAGTTGTGTTAATAACCACCACAGGCTGGTGAAAAGTACCAGGGTGCCATAAAGTAATTAGGGAATTATTTCACCCTCCAACAAACATATGACAACATAAAGGTAATAAATGTTTCTTGATTGATATCCATAATAAATAAAATTTCAACCAAAAAATAAAACAGTAAAATATAACAACATGATAATAAGGTTTAAATGAATAGTATAAGGATCAAAAACATGAAACCTAAATTAACCCATTGGACTATCTCACCGTGACCATAATTCACCACCACCCCATCCCCTCAGAATGGAAGCACATTCCCTTAGGGTAATGTTATACATGATGCTCTACCATTTACTAGTATCCTAGAAATGCATGGATATAAATGAACGAAAGGGAAATTCAATTTTAATTACTAAATAGTACTAGGATACCACCAAGAATCAATAGATCATCTATCCACATTCATATATTATTTCATGCATAAAACATACATCAATGAAATTTAAAATTAAATAATTTTTCATATAAATATATCCTCTAGATTACATTTTAAAACCATGATATATTAGATATGCAAAGAAATATTATATATGAAATATCCATGATATATAATAAGATGAAATACCAATTTCTAAAAAAAATAAAAATCAAGATCATGTAGGAAAATAATACTAGAAAAAAACATTAATGTAATGTATCCACAAATAACCTAGATAAATATATTACCTATGTCTGTAAAAATGTAAACAAAACCTGATACACTTGAAAATATATGTGAATCCTAATTTTTTTATAATCTTTGTCCCTTAGAGATGATACCCATGGTAACCATCGAATTAGGGTAACCACCCTATGTGATAGATAACTATAACACCCCGAGATTTTATGAGATATATAGATTTTAATTTCATTGATGTCTTCTATTGTATAGTACACCAAGATTATCTTGCACTATACGCAACACCATATTAGCTTGCAGCATACGCAACACTATTCTTGGCTTGTGTTACACACAATTTCAAGTTCGTTTTGTGGAAATTATTCAATGCAACATTAAGTATAGATTTTGATTAATGTATAAATGAAAAAAGTTTTTATTATGTTATACGCAACACCAAACAGAGATTTTACTACACGCATCCCTGACTTGGCTTGCACAACACGCAATCAAGACCTTACTCGATAGCTTGTGTAGTATACAATACCGGGTTTAACTAAACGATATATTATCATAATATTATTATGAACTATCCATTATAAATAGTAATACACAGTTTTTGAAATTTTATAAATTTTATCTTTCAAAATGGACTTTATTTTTGGATTTGGAATACTGAAATTATCTTAGGGTGAATTTTTGGTATTTTTCTGAAAGCTTTCAATTTTTTAGGAATAGTGAAAACACTGGGTTACTATTTAAAAACCGACATTTTTTTAAATTTATTTTATGTCAAAATTGATTCATAATACCTATATAAGTTGAATGTAATTCATTGCAGTCATTTTACAATAAATTTAGATATATAAAAATTTTATTGAACTTTTCACCGTCTTTTACCCACCTCTTATAAGAATTTGAAAATTTACATAAAACGTAATTTTACTACCTCTATGAGTGGAATATAGAAAATCCGAGAGACACGGTTAATATGAAGGAGTAAAATGTGGTTCAATATGATAAAAATAATTTTGGTGAATAGTAACTTTTTACTTTTAGATACCACGGTTAAAAGTAAATATGGTAATTAAGGGTAAAAATGATATTATTATTACCCTAAAAATGTCTTAATTATATTGGATAAGTGTAATTCGACCGAAAACAACCTTAGGGATAAAATATTACCCTTTAGGTCCACTTGGATTAGACTAGGACATTTATTATTATTATTTTTAAAGAAGAGTTAAAATAGATAAAATCAATGTTTAATAACTAAAACATTTTTAATATAGGGTTATACATAAGATAAATTCGACTATAGATATTTATTAGAAATAAAAAAGATTTAATACATAATTGTATTTTATTTATTATTTTTATATATTAAATAATTTAATTTATTTATGACACAATGATGATGAAATAATTACATTAATAATTAAATATTAACGTAATCGATGGAATAAATACCCAAATAAATGTAATTTGAGACTTTTTATAAATTATACTAATTTTTTAGGTTAATATGACATGTTAGTATTTATTAAATAAACATTTTTAGAACTAATCATGCCGTTATGATATTCAAAAAAATCAATTACCAAATAGTGTCAAAAATGACATAAATTAGTTTTTAAAACAAATATTAAATTATTAATTCTTACTATATTCCTAAAAATATAAGTATCTTCCAAATTACTTAAATAAGGTTATATATATTAATAATGAACCACTTGGGGATCGTTTTTATTGTTATTGAATGTTTATTAAGCATATACTGTAAGAAAACAAGAAGACATAGTAAAAGTTAAATTATTTAACTTAGAGTTAAATATAAATGATAAGGTTAAAATAGAAACCTAAACTTTTCTAAAACCTATTGGTTGAGTTGATTTATACCCATACCCACTTTCTCTTCTAAATAAGTCAATTTTGAGCCATTATAAACTGAATATGACTTTATTATAAAATAATACTTTAAGTTTTTTCTAAAGTGCCCCTCTCCTCCCTTAAAAAAGGGCACCTCCTCCCTCTTCTTTTCACACAATTTTGAGCCTTCAAGATCGTCCAAAACCTTCCCATTTTCTCTTCTAAACTTCCCTAGAAACATTATAGAGGTTCTGGTCTCCGAAAAAGACCAACTCTATTGCCTTAAGAGGAAGCTTAAAAGAGGTGTGTTGAAGAAGAGGTAATCTCTTCTACCAATTCATTCAAGTTTCATTCTTCTTCAACTTATTCTTCATTAGTTATTTCATTATAAACTAATAACATCAGTATCAATAATATAATGATATTTTATTATAAATATGAAACAACCCCATTTTACTTTCTATCCATCCTACGGAAAACAAAATCATCGCGTGTGCGAACGTACAGAATACCGTCTCCACGCCATGGTGTAATATGTTTTTACACCACCACATTACATGGATGGGTATAATGGTATAAAGATGAAATATATATGATTATTATAACATGATACCGATTCTGAGATATCATCCACTCCAATTCCATTCAATAATTATGGGAACGATATCATCGCTCGTGCGTACGTACGGATTACCGTCTCCATGATGCGATGAGATTCATTCTCCATGTTAACCATTCAAGAATGATTATAAAGTATATATAATGAATAATAATGAAATATATGACTTGATAAAGCTACTTTATTTATGTATATATATATATGACATGAACTTACTTCCATTCATGTCAATAAGGAAAGGAAAACTACGTTCATGCGTACGTACGCCCTACCGTCTCCATGAACGGTGTATTTCATTTCATTCAACTATCTACTATATATATATACAGAATATATATGATATATAAATCATTATTTACATTTTTTATGTAAGTAAATAATGATATATGTAAAAATAATATCAAGAACAAAAATTCCAAACATGTATGATAAATAAATTGATTTTACCCAAAACGCTGCTTTAGCATGGAATTTACAAAAGAACGGGTAATATAAAGTCATAAGTGAACCATATATGATATCATATCAATGAATATGATTATGTAATAAGTAAATGACATTATTTATTCATTATATAGGAGGTTCAGATATGTACAAAGCATATCAGACATAAGGTAAGGGATAATTATTCCAATCTCGTTCTTATTCGAGATTATTTATTCGTAAGTATTTACTGGGGTTATATTTTTCATCCATGTACATAAAATGATTTTCATAATGTTTTTAATATTATTACATGTATGTTTAAAGTCATGTTTACCCCTCTTTGTCTTTTATGGTTTTTATGGAAGGAGTCTCTCTTTTGTTTACAATACGTGATATTTTTTGATTTTTCTGTTAAAAGTTCGACCATAATTTTTTTAACATATATGTCTTGAACGGATTTTTACGGTTTCATAATTCCTTATTTTCAGGAAGATTACTCCACAAGATTTCATTATTATTTTCAACTAAATCCTTTTGTTTTATAATTTATTGACATTTTGAGAAAACAAAATGATTTTGAAGAAGAAAGGATATTTTCCTCAAGAATTCATTTCAAGTGTTTTATCAAAACTATTTTCCATCTATGATGATATTATTTAGTATGATTATGTTTCAAGTATAAAGTATCTATGATTTACATGGATTCTCTTTTATTATGAGGAAATTATATCCATTTGTTTTATGTGGATTATGTTATGATGGAATGATGTTTATGAAACCCATTTTATTCTTTGTGTTATGATGAATGATTTTTGTTTATTTTGTGGAACACATAACAATGATTTCATTTTGAGATGGTGGGACCTATATGTCCCTACAATGCATTGGGTAATGATTTATATCTCATGATATAGACATGGCTGGAACATAAAGTTAATCTGGTTCAGTGATATAGGACTGGAATGAGGAGTGAACTCGATTCAGTAAGGGACTTTGTCCACTAAGATAGTCTTGGAAGAAATGCTTTGGCTACTATGAAAATTATATCATGTGTATAATGGTTTTCCATAATTACATGTTTTATTCCTATGCAATTTTATCATGATTGATGTTCCATTTTGATCTGTGTCATACGTACTACCATTTTTAATGTCATTGCTCAATATTTTTATGTTTAAACATTATGTTCATGTTTTTAAGTTCAAATGTATATGGTTTGTTTTATTTTCTCCATGCTTACCCTTACTGATCATATGAGTTCACCCTTTATATGTTTTCTTTCCCACAGAATATAAAGAAAGGTTTTAGGTTAGAAAACAAAAAGGGAAGATCTTTATGGGAGATGTTGAAGATCATTCACCATGATTAGAAGATTATGTTTCTACATTCCAAATACACTAAACTATTATGGTTATTATGAGTTGGTTTTTGTTATGTATTAAGTATTACGAAAAAGTAATGTAATGTCCATGTACGTCAAGATTGGGTCTCTACATTTGGTATCAGAGGAAAGGTTTAGTAAACCTTTGGAATGTAGGATGCGAAAACTTTAGTGAGATCTCTAGAGATATTTTTAATGTATGTCTAGGGATGTCCCTAAGGATAATTATAAGTATAGTTTATAGTACCTGAATAATGGTAATTATATTAGAATTAAACCTCAGATGATAGATATTTAAGGTACCCCCCCTTGATTACGATTTTTACCTTTGACAATATTCTTTTTACATTTTAGAAAATGGATGGAAACAGACAGATTCATGATAATGGATGATATGATGGACAATTGAATGATATTATTCATGGGAAACCAAAAGATATTGGATATATAAGTCCACATATCATTATTATGCCTATTCATAAATCTCATAATATGATCAATAATCTCAACTTTGGTAAGTTCCCAACTTATAAAATAAGAGAAAGATGGAGTTTCATGATGATCATAGAGGAAAGAAAGTTCAATTTCCTTCATGTAAATCATGTTGTAATAGGGATTAGGGAGAATGTTTCAAAGGAACTGGAAGATGCTTTGGGTGTGGAAAAGAAGGACACAAAGCCAGTAATTTTAAAGTAAAGGTTCAGTTAACACCATGGACAAGGATAATGGTATTGCTAAGATATCAACAATGGTTAAATGTTTTAAATGTGGAATGTATGGGAATTATGAAAACCAATGCCCTAAGGGAAGATCTCATGAAGAGAATCAGCATGGTCATATGGGCAGTATTTGTGTGGATGATGATGAAGAGACAACAAATGATATATGAGATGAAAGAAATGATGAAGCTCAGTAAGTGGTTTAAGAAGGTAGTGGAATGATTGTATTTTTATCAAGAATAATGTATTGTACTATGGAATAAAGAAAAATATAAGGATTGTTACACTGTTTCCTTTCGTTGATTTTTTTAAAGTATATTATGAATGGTATCGGTAACCATGAAAGGTTATTCAAATATTTTTGGAAGGTAGATGATATGTGCATAATAAAATGATAAATAGATAATGAGTTTTTGATGGTATTAATAAGCTCATGACTGGTATAATGACAAAGTGATATCATGGTTTGAGAATTATAATGTTGGGATTTTGGTATGTGGAAAGAGTTCACTTTTGACAACATTCATGTTTTCACTAAGATTCAATGGGTACTCATGTTTCAAGAGAGTACATGATAATGGAATTCACATGTTTGGAATGTGACCAACAAGATATACATATCTTATGACATACGGGTGATAAATGATTGTATTCAAATCTTGGTATATGACTTTTCTTGTAATCATTTTTTTATACTATGATATCGAACAGAAGTATTTTAAACCTAAAGATTGGAATAGATTAATTAGACATCAGATAGTATTGTTTAAGGCTAGAACTTTTTTTATGTTATAATAGTATAGTTTTAGAAAATGGACAACCTGTAGGACGGGTGACAACCCGTCGCGTCGACAAGGATGTGGGAATCGAACCCACAAACGAAGTGAGACAGGACATTATCACCTACCATTGGCCTACAAGAAGTCCCTGGTAAGTAGAAACTAGTTTTATTTCATTATACGCTATGATAGATGAATTAGAAGTCCATTTTAGCAACCATATATGATTAATATCACCATATATGGAATTATGTATATTTTATATATTTTTCTAATATTTTTTTAGAGACAGATGCAGTGACCCGTCATTCTATCGTATGATCTACTAACACTTCATGAATGACAAATTCAACTTCATTTCCTTAAGAGATGAAGTGGAAATTGTTCAAGGCACGAACAACTATACAAAAATCAAGTATGTATTTCTTCTAATTCAAATTCTTAAACTTTAGGGAAATGATCTTGAAAAGAAAAAATGATGTCCTAGTGTCCTTATATCAGATGAATTGGATGGTACCATAAATCATCACAAATTTACGGCTTTGTGCTTGATGGCTTTTTCATAGCCATGTTCTCTACCACTCTCCATCAAAACTTGATGGATAGATTTCTCTTCCATATCCATACTTTCACCTATGTTGTCCTATGTGGAAACCAAATGTTGAGTAACTTTGGGTGACCATTATGATTCTAACATTCTTTTTTAAAATGAATTTTTATTATTCCTTTTTACGATGTGGGTTTCTATGAATGAAACTTTCATGTAGTAATCCATTTATAACCCCGAATAATTTCAACTAAGAAATTCATTTTAAGGGGGGTAGAATGTAACACCCTGAGATTTTATGCGATATATTATTTTTAATTTTATTGATGTCTTCAATTTTAAACTACACCATGATTATCTTGCACTATATGCAACACTGTATTATCTAGTAGTATACGCAAAATTATTCTTGGCTCGTGTTACACACAATTTCAAGTTCGTTTTATGGAAATTATTCTACGCAACATTAAGTATATATTTTGTTTAATGAATAAATGAAATAAGTTTTGATTATGTTATATGCAACACCAAACAGAGCTTTCACTACACACATCCCTGACTTGTCTTGCATTACATGCAATCAATACCTTCCTCGACAGAGTGTTTAGTAGGTAATAAAGAGTTTCCCTAAACGAGATATTATTATAATATTATTATGAACTAGCCATTATGAATAGTAATACCCACTTTTTGAAATTTTTGAAATTTTATCTTTCAAAATGGACTTCATTTTTAGAATCGGAATATCAAAGTTATCCTTGGATGAATTTTTGGTATTTTTCTGAAAACTTTCAATTTTGATGAACAGTGATTACACGGCGTTACTATTTAAAAACTGACTTTTTATTTAAATAATAATTATTTTATTTAAATTTATTTTAAGTCAAAATTGATACATAATACCAATATAAGTTCAATGTAATTAATTGGAGTCATTTTATTATAATTTTAGATATATAAAAAATTTATTGAACTTATCACCGTCTTTTACCCACCTCATAAGAAAATATTAAAATTTACATAAAAGATAAATTTACTTCTTTTGTGAGTGGAATTTCAAATATCCTACAGACACAGTTAATATCAAGGAGTAAAATGTGGTTTAATAAGATAAAATCAATTTTTGGTGAATAGTAACTTTTAACTTTTAGTTACCACAGTTAAAAGTAAATAGGGTAATTAAAGGTAAAAATGATATTATTATTACCCTAAAACATGTCCAAATTCGATTGGATAAGTGTAATTCGACCAAAAACAACCTTTGGGATAAAATATTACCCATTAGGTCTACTTGGATTAGATTAAGACATTTATTATTATTTTATTTAAAGAAGAGTTAAAATAGATAAAATCAAAGTTTATTAACTAAAACAGTCTTAATATAGGGTTATACATAAGATAAATCAGACTATAAAAATTTATTAGAAATATAAAACAATTTCCTACATAATGGTATTTTATTTATAATTTTTAGAAATTATATATTTTAATTTATTTATGACACAATGATGATGCAGTAACTGCCTTATTAATTAAATATTAACATAATTGATGCTATAAATACCCAAATAAATATAATTTTAGACTTTTTATAAATTACACTAATTTTTCAGGTTAATATGACATGTTATTATTGATTCAATTAACTTTTTTCTAACTAATAATTCTCTTATAATTTTCAAAAAAATCAATTACCAAATAGTGTCAAAATTGACATAAAATAGTTTTTAAAACAAATAGTATATTATTAATTTTTATTCTATTCCTAAAAATATAAGGATCGGCCAAATGACTTATATAAGGTTATATATATTAATAATGATCCACTTTGGGTTTTTTTTTGATTTTTATGGTGTGTTTATTAACCATATAGTGTAATAAAACAAGAAGACACGGTAAAAGTTAAATTATTTATCTTAGAGTTAAATCTAAATGATAAGGTTAAAATAGAAACCTAAATATGTCTAAAACATATTGGTTGAGAGGATTTCGACACATCCCCAATTTATTATATAAATAAGTAACTTTGGAGTTATTATAAACAGAATATGACTTTATTATAAACTAATATTTTAAGTTTTTCCTAAAGTGCCCCTCTCCTCCCTTATAAAAGTGCACCTCCTCCCTCTTCTCTTCACACAATTTTGAGCCTTCCAGCTCAGCCAACCCCTACCCATTTCCCTTATAAACATCCCTAGAAACATTATAGAGGTTATTTTCTCCTCACTATACCAACTCTAGTTCCTTAAGAGGAAACTTAAAAGAGTTGTGTCGAAGAAGAGGTAATCTCTTCTACCGATTCTTTCAAGTTTCATTCTTTTTAAACTTCCTCTTTGTTAGTTTTTTTATTATAATGTAATAACATAATTATCAATAATATAATGATATGTTATTATAAATATGAAACAACCCCATTTCCCCTTCTATCCATCCTACAGAAAATGAAATCACCGCGCGTGCATACGTACGGAATACCGTCTCCACGCCATGGTGTAATCTATTTTTCCACCACCACCTTACATAGATCGGTATAATGGTGTAAAGAATAAATATATATAATTATTATAACATGATACAGATTCTGAAATATCATCCACACAAATGATATTCAAATATTATGGGAATTATATCATCGCTCGTGCGTACGGATGGATTACCGTCTCCACGACGCGATGAGATTCATTATCCATGTTAACCATTAAAGAATGATTATAAAGTATATATAATGAATAATAATGAAATATATGACATTATAAAGCTACTGTATTTATATATATATATATATATGAAATCTACTTTCTTCCATTCAAGTCAATAAGGAAAGGAAAATATTGTTCATGCGTACGTACGACCTACCATCTCCATGAACGGTGTATTTCATTTCATTCATCTATCTATTTTATATATATATATAATGAATATATATGATATATAAATCATGATTTACATTATGGAAGTAAGTAAATCATGATATATTTAATGACAATATCAAGAACAACAAGTCCAAACACGTACAATAAATAAAATGATTTTACCCAAAACGTTGCTTTATCATGGAATTGACAAAAGAACGTGTAATATAAATTATTATATGAACCATATATGATATCATAACAATGAATATGACTCTGTAATAAGTAAATGAAAATATTTAAATCATTATATAGGAGGTTCGGATATGTACAAAGCATATCAGAGCTTAGGTAAGGGATAATTACTCCAATCTCGTTCTTATCTGAGATTGTTTATTCATAATTATATACTGGGGTTATATTTTTCATCCTTGTCCATAAAATTATTTTCATAATGTGTTTAATATTATTCCATGTATTTTTAAAATCATGTTTACCCCTCTTTGTCTTTTACTTTGTGTTATGGAAGGAATCTTTCTTTTGTTTACCATATGTGATACTTTTTGACTTTTCTGTTAAAAGTATGAGGAGAATGTTTTTTTAACTTACACGACATGAACAGATTTTTACGGTTTCATAATTCATTATTTTCATGAAGGTTACTCCACAATATTTCATGATTATTTTCAACGAAATCCCTTTCTTTTAAAATTTCTATGAATTTTGAGAAAAGAAAATGATTTTGAAGAAGAAAGGATATTTTCCTCAAGAATTCATTTCAAGTGTTTTGTCAAAACTATTTTCCATCTAAGATGATATTATTTAGTATGATTATGTTTTGAGTATAATGTGTCTATGATTAACATGTTTTTACTTTTCTTATGATGAAATGATATCCATTTGTTTTATGTGGATTATGTTATGATGGGATGATGTTTGTGAAACCCATTTTATTCTTTGGGTTCTGATTAATGATTTATGTTTATGTTGTGGAACACATAAGAATGATTTCATTATTAGATGGGTGAGACCTATATCTCAATCCAATGCATTGGGTAATGATTTATATCTCATGATATAGACATGGATGGAACGGAAAGTTAATCTAGTTCAGTGATACAGGAATGGAACGAGGAGTGAACTCGATTCAGTAAGGGGTTTTGTCCACTATGATGGTCTTGGAAAAAATGCTTTGGCTAGTATGGAAATCATATCATGTTCTTAATGGTTTTCCCCAATTACATGTTTTATTCCCATGCAATTTTATCATGATTGGTGTTCCATTTTGATCTATGCCTTTCGTACTACCATGTTTTATTTCATTGCTCATGATTTTGATGTTTAAACATTATGTTCATGTTTTTAAGTTCAAATGTATATGGTTTGTTTTATTTTCTCCATGCTTACCCTTACTGAGAATTTGATCTCACATTTTATATGTTTTCTTTCCCTCGGGATATAAAGAAAGGTTTTAGGTAAGAAAAAAAGGGGAAGATCTTTATGGGAGATATTGAAGAAATTTCACCATGATTAGAAGATTATGTTCCGAGTTTCCAAAGACACTAAACTATTACCGTCCTTGTGTGTTGGTTTTTGTTATGTATTATGTATTCTGTAAAAGTAATGTAATGTCCATGTTTGTCAAGAATGGTTCTCTACACTAACAACACTGGAGATCATATATGACTTTTTTTTATCTATGCCCCATGGTATCCTAATATTTTATAACATCCTCATTACATTCATGGAAAACAAAATCATTGTTAACAAATAATTTAATTGAAAAAAGAAAATTCATATCTACTTCTATAACTTAAAAAATAATTGCAAAGTGAAAAACAACACCCCTATCAAGCCTAAAAAATAACATTCATTTAAAATTTATCTTAATGGAATTTTATCAGACACACCATGTGCATAAATCATGTTTGAAAAGGAATTGATTTTTGAAAAACATTCTATTTCTAATAGAGGCAAATTGTAATTTAAATATAATATTCAAAAAATATAACAAAATTATAACGTCTGATGAACTCTAATATATGCACGATATTAACCATAGGATTGATAAATCTCCCTTAAGAATGATGAAAAAATTCCTCCTTAATAGATGATGAGATCGAATGCGATCTGGTCCCAGAGAACCCATATCCAATGGAAACAAAGTAAATTATCCATTCCTTGTTATATTAAGTTATATAGTCTCTATTTAAATTAAATATATGAGGGAATAAATAAAAATGACATGTTGTAAAGTATCCACTTAATAGATTTCACCCAATAGAGAACTAGACATCCAAAAAAATATATATCAATGAGATATGGGGGAGTGATAGAGAGAAAAATAATAACCACCAAGGATCTCATAAATAATGATAATTAATATTATTGGAAAAGGGGTTGGATTAGGGAAGATAAAACATAATTTTCAGAAAAATAAAAATTTACACACATATTAAACAACATGTCCAATGAAATAACCAATGAGTCGTTGTATCACACCGAACAACTAGTGTTTTCAAGAAGAATACAAATATTGAGATTCCTTACAACTCCTAACTTATGGAATCCAATTTTTCTATCATCTTTAGATGTAGATATGAATGTGTTATTTCAGCCAATAATGGATAGCCAGTGCCCCGTATTACCATTATCTAACCAATAAATTTATTTAAACTGAGGAATGACATAAAATTCAAAATAATAAAAAGGGCACTTATAAAAAAATCAAAAAAAAAATATGATGTTATTGTAACAAGAAATCATTTTTATTTTTTTACAAATATTATTTCACATAATCTTTTTAATAATCAAAGAAATACATTTAGTTTAGTGAATTAATTCTCCTACAATTGTGTATTTTTTATACATTTAACATCCCTCACCCAATTGTCAATATTAATTTACACTAGATCATTTTTTTCAATGTAAAACATTAGTCCATAATCCATTGTATTTTCAAAATACCTTATGATTAATTTCTATAATGTTATATTTTCTTATTTTAGAATTCATTGAATCCTCACAAACATGAATATTCAATAAATAGTATATATCCTTATTGTTTCATGGTAAACTAATATTGAAAACATTGTTCTATATTATTTTAGGTATACTAATATTCTATATTAATGTTTCACTTTTTTATATCCAACAATTATTGGAGACTAAATTGTTTTAAAAGTATTCATATCAATCATTTTCAAAAAAAAACATGTACATGTTTTCCCTATTAAATTAATGTGTTATATCTATTTTTAATATCAGTAATCCTAATAAATTAATGTATATCACCTATCAATTACATAAAATATTATAGTCAAATTAATATATAAAATTATTTTTCTGATTGTATCCTTATTTAATTAAATATAATTTCATTATCATAAATAAAACTATAAATCACTCGATTTATTATGAAACTAAATAGAGTGTTTGACTAATAGATTCTATTTTGAATTTTTTATTCTTAATATGAAAATAATACTGATAATTATAGTATCATAAATCTTTAATCAAAACAAATAATTTCTTTTTAAGAGACACAGTATACAATCATCATTACCAATTTAATAATCCTACAATTATTTAGTATATAATTGATATTTATTAAACACATACATGAATTAATTATTTAAAACCATTTGATATATTTTCTATATGCTATTTTAATTAAAATCTTTGATAATATTTTTATTAACTCAAGTGTAGACACAATTTAATATTTTTATTTAATGTTTATTCAGGTCATTTATATTCATAATTTTTATAAATATCTAGCTTTATTTTATATAAAATTTCCATGATCATCGATTTTAAAAATAAAACACCCTCTATTACAATGATGTTTTGATTACTCAACCACTTAAAATGCTCTTATGAATTTTTAGATTCAATTTGATGACTTTAGTCATTTAGGTATTCAACAAGCTTGGTCTTTTATCACTTTTTAAAAATATAATAGGCACACTGTTGATAATAGAGATTATTTCACAATAATACTAATTTATATAGTTGGTGTGGATGTTGTCATATCATCAGTGATATTAGTTTCAGAAATTTATTATCTTCTTTTCATGGACTGGGTACATGGTTTTCTCTCATTAGGAACACTATTACTTTGATTATACCTCAGGATCCTCATTATTTATTTATTTTTAAAGCTACTTAAGATTTTATAAATAAATATTAATTTATGATAAATTCCTTAAATGTATAATTTAAAAAAAAAATATTCAACCATCTTGAATTCTTTAGTAAAAAAATTATTCTTAAACCACTTATTCTCAACCATACTGGATTTAATCTCAGTTTATTTGAAATTTAAAATCATGCATATTAGATATGAATGTACAATCCTTGATTTCATTAAATGTTTTTCAAATAAAATTTACCCTATAAAAATATATAGTTATTTAGATTAAAATTCCTTCCGCACCACATAACACATTGTGTTATCCTTTTACCAAGACATGGGAAATTAAATTTCAATTAAAACCTCCAATTTCACCATATATTTACAATAGTTTCATTAAAAATTAATTTTTTGTAATAGTGTTATTAAATGATATTCACCATGTGGTGTCTCATTTCAACACTCCATTTTTATGGTCTAAATATTTATGATATTGGATGTTATATTCCTCTTTTATCAACATAATTTTAATCTTATATGGTGTTTCACTCTATACAACAATTTGATCAATAAATTTAGATACCCATTTTAATCATGTATTCATCAAATATATGTAGCCCAAAAATTCATTATATCAATTATTTTTTTAATTGATAATAAAACTTATTCTATTATATTCATCAATAAAAAAGTTAATATATTTTTCTTATCATGATTTTTTATGTTTCACCAAACTATAAAAAATAGTGTAATCATAAACATGAATGTGGGAAACACATTTATTCTTTCAATGGAAAGGATTTTGTGTAGCCACCCCTCTTATAAAAATATCACATTAATTCCCCTTATATCACTAAATTTGTTTTAATTGCAATTATATCCTTAATAAATGATAGATTTTCTTTACTTATCGACTAACATGGCTTGACCATTAATGATATATTATGTTATCCTTTTCTAATACATGAAACATGAAATTTTATTATTTTATACTTTACATATATTACCATTCATCCTCTATTTTTATATTCAGTAATATTCATCTTTTCAATTAATAATGAAACACATTTTCTTAAAATATAATTCATAACACAAGTCAAAACTGTGATTGTCACATAAGACATTATGTAAAATAACATCAATATAGAGTATTTATACATTATTTAGTTGATTTATAAAATCATTCATATTCCACTACATTATATCTTAAAAGATCTAAAATTTCCAATTAAAAAACTTCTCGTAACATATAAAATAATATCAATTTATATCATTATATTCATAGCCTTGTGGAATTAATTCAAAAAATAAAAAATCCATGTGACACTATTCTTTATTAGAATAATGATAATTCCAATTTAGTTAACAATATACTTTTTATTATCTTACATCCATAGAATTTCAAATTTTGAGAAAGGATTAAACAATATTTCCTAAATTTCATATAAATTAGCATTAAAATATTTCCAATCGTCTTACAATGGGAAAATTGTTTCCTAAAGTAATTCACAACATTGGTCAAATTTTAATTATCCTAAATCCCCTAGTGGGTATACATTCATTTATTATTTTACTATAATCACAATATTAGTGATAAAATTTTGTTTTGGTGGAGAATATGGAAAGAGTAGGGTTTGAAATTCCCATTATAAAATTTAATGTGAAAAAAAAGTTTAATAAGAGTTATTTATAATGAAATAATTCATAAATTCAATTTCAGTTTATAAGGATACTTTCATATTAATTTATTCATATAAATAATTAAACCAATTTTATAAAATTAGGTTAATTGAGTTGTAAGATGAAATTAATATATGTAAACATAGGGAAAACATAATTGAACCCAATTTTGCTAATTTTCAAAGAAAGATCATGTGTCTCCACCATAATTCATGATATTTATATATTAATATTAATTATTCCCAATGGATATATACTAATATATTAATCAAAATTTTCATTTTTGAGAAACCTATAAATTTTTATTCGTAACCATGGTCAAAATAAATCAATTTTTTAGGGTGAGAATTGTTGGAGAATTTGGGTTAAGAAGATAAAAGTTATATTTAATAATTCTTTTACAAATCCACACAAAAATCCCTTATACGGTTGATGTACTTTGAATAAAGAGACTATTGAGATTAATTTTGAAAACCATGAATAAATCAAAAAAACTGAACACTTTTAAACTAGTTTATAATTCAAGTGATTAACCATCAAATTGATCTTCTGTTAGAATATGGAAGAATGTGTGTTATGTTAAATCCTCAGTGGATCCAAAAGACCATTTTATCTGAATGGAAAGGTGAGTAATGATTTCGTAATTATATTAGAACCATGAAACCATATATTATAGTAGTTTTGGTCTTTTGAACATAATTAATACCACTTCATTGAAGCTATAAATTCACAAAAGAATACCTGGTGGCCACCACTAGGTAGCTGGTGACATTCCTGGAGGCATCCTGCTTGATGAGTTACATCTGATACCTAGTAGAATAATATTATTTTTCTTTATTCCTTAATATAGATTCATTTTCTAGTGGGACTCTTATAGTATTTTGGTTGTCCTAATGCACATATGTATTGCTTCAATCATAGTACTGACTTGTTGGTCCCTTGAATCGGCGATCTGATATAGCCTAAAAATTTAACATCTTCAAAAGGTGAAACATAGGATTCCTTTTAAGATATTAATCTTATGTTAAAATATGTTTCTAGGGTCATGAAGTAGGAAATATGGCATGACCATGCATTTAGAATTGCTTAAATATACATTAAAATTACGTAGACTTACATAATGATGATTGAGAAAACACTAAAACACATAAAAATTGAGAAATATAAAAGGATATGTGAGTTTTTTTGAAAAAGAAAAATCCATTAAAGAGAGGGGTATAAAAATAACCCACATTTTATAATAAAAAATAATAAATTAAACAAATATATTTAATATAATGACTAAAAAAAGATACAATTAACAAGTCTAATATTTTAATAAGATATTTAATGAGATAAACATATAAAATATTTTGAATTTTATTACAAATAATAAATTAGGGTTTCAATCCTCCCCTATAAAAAACTAATCACCAGAGAGGATGAAAAAATATTTTTACGACTCCTCCTTTATGAAAATAATTATATAAACATAGACTTCACTATTTAAGGAATAAAACCCTTTGTGATTATTCAAAATACAGAACATAAAAAAATAGATAATGGTGATACTCGAGAGTATTTTTTTAAATAAACATTTTATTTGAGAAGGGTTTTTGGATATAAATATATATTAAAACATTAATAAAAAAATTTAGAAAAAATAAATAAAATTTCAAACCACCTATTAAACATCCAAAATCATGAAATAATATAATTATTATAATTATATATTATAATGTTAAAGATATTATACGAATAAATTAGTTGAAAAATAAAAAGATAAAATATTAAAAATAACAAAAATAATGAAAGTGAATGGGATAAAATAATATGATGATAATGAAAATTAAACATCACATACAATTTTCATGACATGATTTTAACTAAAGAAAATTCATTACCACATTTTATTATTTTTTCTATTGAAATTAATTTTTTGGAAAGAAATTGTATTTTCAATGTGAATAGAATTTTTTAAAATTATTTGATATTTATTTTCTTAATGATATCACATGAAATAAGATTGAGAGATAATTATATATATTAATATCTTACTCAAATGTTACATTTTTTAAGATAGATAAAATCAAATTATTTTTTTAAAAAAGTTGATATACCATAATAAAATTATTTGTTTTGAAAAGGTATTTTTATAATCAAAGGGAAAAATTTTTTAAAAACATTCATTAAATTATAAAAACTACTGATTATTTGAGAAATATTATCTTCTAATTATAAAAAAGGTAAAACATCTTTCATAAAATTAATTTATATTGTTTAAAACCAAATACATATCAAAAAGAAAATTTCATTATAAAAATAGATATGGATCTCCCATAACAGAATATAAAAATGAGATCATGGGATTATATTCTGTAAAAAAAGATAAAAAATAATATTTTTAAAATATATTGTTTAAAATTTTTTGTAAAAAAATAAGTCATGATATCAATTGATAAAATATATTATTTTAAATTTTAATCATTCCTAATTAACCACTAGTGAATTAATAATGTTCAATGGATAATGGTTTAGTTAAAATATTAGAGGGTTAATATTCTATTCAATCAAAATTCAATATGATATTACATTTTTTAATGTGATCTCTTTGGAAATGGTATTGATGATCGGTGAGTTTGGTTCGAGTGTGATATATATTATTTTTAGACATACTTATGGATTTTGTATTATTTAACATGATAGGGATACGGTAAATGCAATATTTGGGAAAAAACACTCAATGTCTATGTATTCCGCTTTGGCTGAAGAAAAAGAAACTATATTCTACTTTTTATTAATCCATGAGACATTGTATTTTTTTAGTAGTTGGAAATATGAACTAGACTTATATTATCTAATTGGTATATTCCAAAATTAATATTTGATGAATAATTTAATTCAATAAACTTTTCATTTGGATAGAACAAAGAATGATTATTATTTGTTTTAAAAAAATCTTTTCAATAGATTTGAATTTAGATTCATTTATATTTGATTGAAAATTATAATTACTAAATCATATAAATATAATAGTATGTTTCTTCATAGTTAGGTAGTGTATTCAACAAATCGTTGTTCTATAATATATTTTTTTCAACCAAAGGACCAATATCATCAAATGCGTGTATATAACTATTGATTATGGGAGTATTAAATTTTTTATCATGACTCCTTATGTATTATTTTATGAGACAATTTGTGTATATTTATTTTCTTAAATAGATAAAAAAAATAACCATTATAAATTTTAAAAATGGGAAGTAATTTCATTTACCCCACAAATATCATCTCAAATTCCATGTCCATTAAATATGAAAAATTCAAAATAATTTTTATTAGTAAATCTAGAAATCACATGATCAACATAAATTATAATAAGTAACTAATAATTTATGATTTGTTTTAATAATGGATGTGAAATGGATTATCCAATTTTAAAACCAATTTAATTGATATAATTTGAATGATAATCATACCAAGACTGAGAATATTGTTTTAAAAAAATGGATCATAAAAATCTAAAAATCTAGTATTTAAATGTTTCACATTCAAAACTAGGTGGTAGTTCATAATCTTTTTTGTGAAAAAATATATTTAAATATATTCTTTTGACAACCACTTGAAAGAGCACAAAATTTTAATGGGAGGTGAATTCTAATATTATTGTACAATATTCTAATTGGGTGGAGGGAGATGTGGTTTCACCATAGTCCATTCATTGATTTTGCTTATAAAAATCTAAAACAAAAAGAGTTATATTTATAGTAATATTTCCACACTCATATAGTTAATTTCTAAAATCCTATTTTGGGAATATAACAGAATGATCATTAGGTATTTCCATGTGATTCAATTAAAATTTTCTAGTGATTTGATTTAGTTCATCATTAATAGGAGAACCGAATTTTTAATCTTATGGTTGATGGTTTTAAAGAGAGATATAATGACTAGGTGTTAACCCTCACTAAGGATCGAAATTTTTGAATGAGTTGTTGCTTGAAAACTGTCAATTACATTTCATGTTGATAGTATGTTGATTTTTTTTAAAAATATATATGAAAAAATTTAATGAAAATTTCTTATGTTCATCATTTTCATTAGTCTTAATAGGTTTACATTGGATAGAGTCGATAAATAAGAGGTTTGGGGGGTAAATTGTGCTACAAATTAAATTTTTTGTTTAAAATAAATTTAAAAAAATCACCAAAATTAAAATAAAAGATCACCCAGGTAACCACAGTATAAGATTTATTTATTTTTTTGGATATTTTAAAATATTTCTCAAAGTGTGATTATTTATCAGTTTAAATAATATAAAATACTATTTTATCGTTTGAAATCAGTTTACTATATCAAATTACAATATAAACACTATCTAAGACTAACTGTCTATGTGAATTAATTTTTTTCAGTTTCAAAATGATATATTAGTCAAACGAAAGGTTGAAGGGAATAATATAAATAATAAAAAATTTATTAGTCTCATGCGAAGACTTAGTCCTCTTAACATGGTGATCACAAGCTGCCTAGTAGTTTATAGAAATATAAATTTGATTTATACCCAAGATCAAGGTATAAAACATCACATAAAATGTTTTCCATGTCAAAAATACATCTTCTACAATATTTTTCGGAGTGAAATAAGGGACATTCCACACATGGACCAATTACACTATTATCCATCGGATCATAAGGTGTAAAATAGATACATTGTTGTGTTATTATTGTATATTTGATTTATTCATAAGAGATATTATGTGTTTATTAAATGTAGATAACAAGACGATACATAAAATTTAAATAAATTACACAAATATATCATATAAAGTGTAAAAGTGATTGTGTTTTTCTATTTGATATGCATTGTAGCTTTGTGACTCCTTGAATGTTTCAGGAAATGAGGATCGAGTCCTTTTTTCAAAAGATGAAGTAATGTAGAGTATTGTAGAAGCATCTGTCTTGTTGTGTATGACTGATCCAAATGTACAACAGTCTTCTCTTCACGTGTTATTCAAATTTATAATGTAGATTCCTACAATCATTTGAAAAGGACCTTTTTATTCAGAAATATTATTGAGTTGTTTTTTATTTTCTATCACCAAGCATCTCTATTATATTTTGTTATGATATTTTTGCATTATATTCCTTAGTTGACATAAATTATCTTATCTATCATGTTATAGTACCTCATACCTCATATTGTAGTATGAAATTCATTTTATTGTTTTCTGCAAAAGGTTATTAAATTAATCTGAAAAATTAAATTAAAAAATATGATCATTAGAAATATTGAATCAAAATGTTAAATGAATGGTAGTTGTGAGTCTATTTAGAGTTGAATATCTGGTGGTAGGCTGATTAAAAAATGAATCATAGTTTTTGGTTGCATATTCATGGTGGTGTTATGATGATGGTGTATGTGGAAGAGTGCTAATTGGAATGGTGACTTATACATAGAAGTGAGTCATGGGCCGTGATTCAGGCTAACGATGACATATAATTAGTGCATTCTACCAATCTATCTTATAATTCTAAACACTAACTTATTATAGTAAACTCATTAAAAAATAATTAAGCATGATTTGTGATTATTTAAACTATGAGAGGTAAATATTATCCCACTTTTAAAGGATCACAAGTCATGGAATTATCCTTAACGATTTATTATAATGTATGGCAGAACATAAGATGAAAGAATAAACTTTCAAAGTGTATTAGAGTACAGATCATAAAAGAAATTTTATCAGAGAGGAAAAAAAATATTATGGTACCATAGAAAAAAATGACATAGAAGTAACAAAAATTAATATTCTCTAATGATCATCTCCCCTATTTATGATTATCAAAAAGTTAAAAATATATGTATAACATAAGGAATGAGTAAAAATTGAGTACATATGTTGTTAAGTTCTTCCATGAATATCCCCATAAAAAACCAAAAAAACTATGATTATGAATTATCAATGAAAGGATATAGAAGTTCCTTCCCTTAAGATGATTTGTTGGATTATATGATACAGGCTTGGGGATAGCTATAGGTACTATTAAATGAGCTGATGTAGTAGAGATAGGAAATTACCTATAGAAAAAGGCCTCAAATGTATAAGTGCATATGGTCGAGTCATTGTATTTTATTAAATTATAGTTATTAATGGTGTAATATGATAGTTTTCAAAGGAAAAATGGTATTGAAGATGCAGAGAAGGGTACACAGGTCCAACTGTGAATTCAGCAGAAGTTGATGGAATGGGAATGGCATCTAGAGATACTACTACAGTGGTGTGAACATGAAAGTAACACTTCTGTAGATTGATAAAATATATAATACTATTCCATACCTATTCCATGGTCTTATTGAAGTCATATGTATATTCTATAATGGATTGAAGAGAAGGAGTATATATCTTAACATACTCTCAAAAGGATTGTGTGACTGGTGGAATATTCAAATTGTGAGTTAAATACATAAAATTATTCTTCAATTTATGCTTGTTTTGAATTTATTCAATGTAGAAATATAATTTATTGGTGATCGTTTATTGATTAATAGTAGAGTCTTTGGAATAAATCATGACCATGAAATTTATATGATCACTTTTTTGCCTAATTTTTCTGAAGATCTCCTGATCTGAAGTAGCCATCATATTCTACAATGCTTCTCCAATAAAATTTCTAGGATACTCAACAATCAAAGACTTATAATTAAAAATATTTTTAGAGGTAGATGCATCTTTTAACTAATTTTTAATAATTGATCTATAATTATCTACATATAAAATAGAAGAGGAGTTGTAGAATCTAGAGAAGACTTAGAAATAGTATCTCTAAGACATTTCATAATACCTTCCATAAAAGTTTTATACATAGATTTTATTCATATAACCAAGTATTTTAGAGTTTCATGTTCGTCACTTATCTTATAATTATCCATTGATACTTATTATATTTACTAAAAAAATTTGGGTTGAATTTTTCCAATGACTATATCTAGAAGTAATGAATTATCTATTTTATTAAGATTTTTTTGTGATCTCAAAAGATATAAAAATACCAATAACTGTTTCTCTACAAAAAAAAATTATTTCATCCTGAATTACGTAGTATAAAGGTATCTGAGCATTTACAATGGAAAATTATTTAATGAAAACTGGTTGAGTTGAATTATTTTTTATATTTCATACTCCTTAGTTAACGATCCTTGAGGGTCTTTAGAAGTTGGATAACCAAAACAAAATCCAATATAGCCCTGGTATTTTTACAATTTAACCATAGATGTTCTTGAGAAATGGTTTGGTATATCAAATCTCACAAAAAATTTGGTTTTATCCCCCTAAACAGATTTCCCTTTTTACTTATATACTTTTTCTATCAATTAAATATCATCATATATCTTCACATTGTTATCCATATTTAGAGGTTCATCATTTTCAAAAATATCATTCTTTTTCTATCAAACTGATTCATTGTTATCTCTAGAGGATAATGTATTATCCATTGAATAATATCTATCACAATCGAAATGATCTGATCTATCACCATCACAGTCGATGTCTTCTTAATATCCTTCATTTTAATGAGATTTATATTCTTCTGCATCTGAATCATTTTATTTTTCTTATTAATTTTCATCTTCCACCTCTTCATCATCAAAATAAATTAATTCTCTATATTCATCACTTTTCATTTCTATTTAGCCATCATATATATCGTCACGATTATATAGGGAGTTAGATCCCCTATTATATTCAATTATTTCTTAATTAGACTCAACTTCATCATGATCATTGAAAAGTGTTTATCTAGTGGGAAGACCTAGTGAATGTATAAGAGATTCATATAAAGGTTATTTATGCTCTTCAGGAATATTGGGATAAAATCCTTCTTCATTATATATAATATCTTCTCTATCCATTGAGGTATCAGCCTCTTCTTCTTCTTCCGATTATTTCATTACATCAGCTGGTTCCAAAATAGAATAAGTAATATATTTTTGTCTTTTAGGATGGTCAAGAGTGTTGAAATTTTCAAAAATATTTTCATTTTACTCTACCCATTTTTTCTTCCATTGATTCAAAACTATTATCATTTTCTTTCATATATCATTGGTGAGGAAAAATAACAAAGTAGATGACATAATATTCATTTTCTCCCACTAATATTTTGGATTTTTTTAATGTAGAAAAGAATATTAAATAAAAATTATTAATTGGATCTTTAAGTGGGATTAATCATATCACACATAAGAAGAATAAGAATTTTGAATTGGTTGATTTTATTTCCTTTCATCATAAGATACAAAAAATAAACATCATGATACTTAAAGGTAGAAAAGTCACCATTTCCCAAGCACATAATATGTTGGATAAATATAAATAGCTGCCTAGATTCACCATTTCAAATCAAAGATATATGTCTTTTCGGAGTTCCATCTTTAGTTAGATATGTTAAAGCCTCTTCTGAATAGAAAATTCCACTAGTTTGATGGGAATCTCTCTGATAATGTTCAAATATTCCCCCGTGAGGTACTCTTAAACATGGTACCCATCTACTTGAGGAGAAGAGGCATATGTATCCTTTTATTATTATTTTTCTCATGAACTCATATTCTTCAGTTAAATAAAATTCAACATTTTTATATAACTAAAATAAACACTTCAAAAAAATGGTATGTTTATTTTTTGAAAACCATTACCACTAACCAATCTCATTAATTCATGTTAGAAAAAGTTATTTAATTTAAAGAATACATTATTTAGAGATTTAAATTTCTGGTACAACAAACACTGTGCATATGTTATTGATTCAATGGTTCATTAGTCTTTCATCTTGAAATAAATTTCTCTTTCTTTGATGGTCATAATTTTTCTTGAGGGGATACAAATATTCACTTCATTCAATCCATTGTAAGTATCTAGAAGACATTGAACTTAATATAGGGAATGAACAATGGTTTAGAAAGAGGTTTGATAGTAGGGTTTCAAGGTTAAGAGACCCGATGATATTATATGGGTTTTAATATTATCAATTAGGTATTCTAAAATAGAACATATGAAATATATCAAATAAATAATAACAATAGTAATAATCAGTAGTTTAGATTGATGAATTTTTTAATGAAAAATCAACAGTGAGACAAACCGATGGTGGGGAATTCAATAGTGAGATATCAAGGGTGAGACATAAATAGCCAGAAATCAACAATGAGGCATCCTTGGTGAGACATGCATAAAGTGACATCAACGATGATATATCAACACTGATACTTCAATAGTGAGACATCAATGGTTTGTCATCAACGGTGGGATATTAATGGTGAAACATCAATGGTGGGACATCAAAAATGCTTTACATAGCTAGAATTAATCATTCCTAACTCATGTTTGATGAAACACATTCTCTCATAATTCATATTCCTAATAAAAATATCAGATAGATGATGTTCCTATAAAATATTTATAGAGATATATTGGAATTTATATCCATAATATAGTAATGTATGCCTCATCCAAAAAATAAAGTACAACAACAACCTAGGGATTTGATTTAATCTTCTTTAATAGAGAATGGAACAAACTTTTTTGTTCATAAAAAACCCTGAAACTAGTGACTTACCTAAAAATTGACATGTTACAGAGGTTCTTTTTTTCTATAATTTTCATCCACTAAATTTCAAATCATAATAATTAAATAAATGAAATTCTTATCCTATATAATTGGAATGTCATATATTGGTAGTATATTTTAGCTATTTCAAAATTATCTTAATAGAAAGTAAGTCTGGCTATTTTGAATATTAATGATATTGAGAATAAATACAGAAACTAAACATAATGTTAGCTCCACAAGAAGTTATTTATTGAATTGTTCCAATAATACATATAGTATTGGTTTGATCTATTAGTTTTGTAGCCTCATCATGATATAGATTACATTTCGTACTCATGGAAATATCACTACTTTTAGTGTTATCCAAAACAAAACATTTTAGAAGATCAATTATATATATACATTGATTCAAAATAATTCTTTATTTTTTTGAATTATTTGAAATCCAAGGAAGAATTTATGTTCACCCATTAAACTCTTTTCATATTCACTCTATGTAATTTTTGAAAAATCAGAACATAGGATGTATTTAGAAGACCCCAAAATAATATCATCCATATAAATTTGAACAACTAAAACATCATTTAAATTTATTATGATAAAAATTTTATATTCCTCTATCTTTTTTAAAACCATTTTTAGTAAAAAAAAATAGTTTAGCATATCATACCATGATCTAGGAGCTTATTTTTTTCCACATTAAGCATTTGAGAATTTGAAAATTTTATTTGGAAGATGGGGATTCTGAAAACTAGGAAGCTTCTCAAAAATAAAATCATCAACTATATAACTATTTAAGAATGAACTTTTTTAATCCATTTGATTATGTTTGAAATTTATATGATCTGTAAAAGTTAATAATATTTTAATTGCTTCAATTTAGGCTATTGATGAAATTTTTTCTTCATAGTTTATGACCTATTTATAACTAATACCTTGTGAAACTAATCTATCACTATTTATTACTATTATTACAGTTTCATCAACCCTGATTCTAAACAATAATTTATTAATTATAGTTAAGGTATCCTTGGGTCTATCAATAACATTCAATTATTTTTTTCTTTTAAACTAATTTAGACTTTATTTCATAGTTGTTAACCAGAATTCATAACTTATTGCTTCATTGTTATTCTTTGATTCAATCTATAATGAATGGTCTTGATGTTCAAAATACTTTTTTATAGAAGATCTATTTTTTGTAACTGTGTATGTATCTCAATCTACATCATCTAGAAGGTGCGTTAGAGGAGTTATAATGCCTCTACAGGGATATAGAATTGTTTCTTATATGTTATCTACAGATATATGTTCTATATGTTGAGAGTATGTAGATTTTCTATTACCAAATGATTTTTATACTTATTTTTATGAAGAATCGGAATTTTGAAATTTAATTCTAGATTTAATAAATTATCCTCAATATTTTCTCTAGATATTTTGGGCTGATGTGGATCTATTTCCTCAAATTTTACATTTATAGAATCTTATACATATTTGTCTCTCTTATTATACACAATATTGGAATTTCTATCATTTGAATATCATAAGAAAATTTGTTCATCACATTTCGGATAAAAAATTTCATGATTATCATAGTATTAATAATGTTGACTTTTCATCCAAAAACTATAATGTATATAACATTATGCATCATATTATACCATACTTCATAAGGTATATTCATCAAGATATGTCTAATTTAAAATATATTGATTATACAGAAATCTTTATTTACAGCCTCTACCCAGAAATAGATAGGTAATTTATATTCATTGAAAATAGTCCTAGAAATATCTTGAAGGGTCTTTTCTATTCATTCTATAAATCCAGTCTACTGTGGTGTCCTAAGTGTAGTGAAGTTGTGGATGAATCCATTTTGTGAGATAAAATTTAAAATACTGATTTTCAAACTCATGCCCATGGTCACATCATAAAATCATAAATTTATATCCACTTATATTTTATATTTTTCTAACATACGTGATAAAAAACAAACTATGTACTCTTTTGGGAGCTAAAACACACATGTATATCTAAAAAGGTCATCTAAAAGTCAATAAACGTAGTGATTCCCATTTAAACAAGAAACTCAAGTTGGTCCAAACAAGTCCATGTTAACAAACTCAATAGGTTTAGAGGCTGAGGCTTCTTTAATGGGTTTGAAGGCTATGTTGTTCAATTTTCCTTTTTGATAATGAATAAAGATATTATTGTTTTGAAACTCAAGTTTGGGTATATCCTTGAATAACCATTATAATGTAATCTTTCAAAGTCAGAAAAATATTATAGTGTACTAGTATGCTATTCTAATTATATGATTTTTTGTGAAAATAATGTATGAATGAAATGTTTTGAGAATGTAATGAATCCAAATTGACATCAGAAAAAAATTTCATTTCTATAGTTACAAAAAAATATATTATTTTTTTGTATAAAACATTACATGTATTAATTTCAAATATTAAATGAAAAACTTCATATCATAATTTTTGAATGATAATAAGTTTACATTTTATACCATCAACAAAAATTAATTTAGACATTACAATTTAATTGGTGTCCAAAATATGGACAAATTAATGAACTTTCCTTTAGTATGGTCACCAAAGGTGGAATGTACCCCATAAAACAGTATTAGATTCCTTAGGATGGAGTAGTCTAATGACGTACTCCTTAAAAAACACTATCCTTCTACCTTATTTTATTAAAAAACATTTTAAGAAGATTTTTTTAAAAAAATATTAGACAAGAAATGATATTGGTACCAAGATTATCTTCGGTCCAAAATTTCAGTAGTAAAATATTTAGGAAACAATACATCCTTAATGGGTTTATTGAAATATGTTTTTATATTTGTATATAAATATAGACAATTATGTCCTCTATTAAAATATCATATAGATTTTTCTTCATTATTGGATGTTTCAGAAAAATTTTCAACAGTGGAAATAGGAGAATAATCTTGAGATTTATCAATAAATTTGTTTATAATTATTCTCCTTTATCCAGGTTAGTAGCCTAGACCTACAGTGTATACTGGGGAAATTTTTTCTCCAAGAATTTTCTTCATAATATTTTAATCATCATTGATTTTTTATAGATCTTTATTTATCAATTCATTAGATAACATAATCTTAGTATTTTTTAGGCCACTGTGAATTTTTCTTATTTTCTACAACAACATCATATTTAAGAGAAATAGTTAGAACAAAATATTTTTTAAATGTATTATATTTTTCTTTTACCCCATTAAATATATCTTCATTCATGTTCAAATAATCAAATAATTCATCAATATTCTTGTTATCATCAACTTCATTTTAATAATCATCTCCATTTAATAAGATATATGTCCATGAGATGAGTAAGTTATCTCTCATCGACTTGTCATGAATCACATGTTGGATTTATCAACTTTATCATCTTTATATGAATTTTTGTCAATCAAGGAGTCCTCAAAAGAACTCCATGTAGAATTAATATCATTTTTGTACTTATGACCAATAGTATTATATATCTTCTTGTAAATAATTTTTTTCACAGTCATCCTTCACATGTCGTTTTCTCTTTCATTCTTAACACATGATTTCATTTTAATGATGATATTTCTTCCAATAATTTTTCCATTTCCCATGATTTTCATAAATTACATTATAGTTATCAATCTTGAATAATTTCATCTCTATATAAAATTATATGAATCTTCTAGCTATTTGAGAATTTTTCTCAGAACTATCAGTTGATGAATATTCATCACTTGAACTTTAATCCTAAACATGGTCATTCTCCTTTTATTTTTTCTTAGATGTAGTGGTTTTAATAGAAATATTTTATCTCATAGGTTCATATTGTTCTCCTCAATTAACCATTAGATCTTCATCAAACATCTTAAATTGTATAATCATCTCATGTACCTAAATTGCATTTATGTCACATTATTCTCTAATTTTCACTGATGTCCATATCAATATTTTTTGGAAAACATCTCAATATTCACATCATCTTTACTTTTGTAGTGACTACAATTCCTAGTGATCTCATTGTATTAATGATATCATTGAACCTGAGATACATCTAATAGATAGGATCAACAGGACCCATTATAAACTTATCATATTTTATAGTTTCATTATTATCACCCATTCAGTTATCATGTATATTTCTATCTCGTGAGAAATTTAGTGTATACCATATCTCATAGGTAGTGTTACATGCTTAAATTCGATTAAACTCTTCATATACTAAGGAATTTTATAAAGAATTCATGTTATTTAAATTATTATTGCAAGAATCATTAGTTGGATCATCCCAATTACTTATACTATTATTAAGAATTTACACTCATCTAATTTGGATCACAAGAATTCAAAACCCATATTCTCAATATGCACTGTCATTTTATGTTTCGATTGGTAATAATTAGTCCCATTGATATAATTTTTTCTATTAGTATTAAAAGCATCATATATATTATCTATATTAAAAGATTAAAAAATAAATATAAATATCTCAAAAAATATATTTAGCATAAATTTTATTATCATTAAGGCACAATGATAATCACAGTTAAAAATATTTTCAATTTTTTCAACTCCTTTGATACCAAATTTTGGTTGGGAAGGAGAATCAATAGGGGATGAATTAACTTATTAATTAAAATTTCTATTTAAATGGATTTTAAATAATCCCAAAAATTAGTATAAAAGGTATTCATGTTAACAAATGTAGCATATTTAAAAATGTTTTCATCTTTTATTATATTTATCAAAGAGTGGTTATTTCTAAGTTGAAATAATATGAAATAATATTTTATCTTTTTGTTTTAATTTAATAAATAAAATTCTATAATTAATACTATCTATGATTAAAAATCAATTTTAAAGAAATTATTTCAGTTGTAAAATGAAAGAGTAGTGAAAATAGATCTTTAAATGTCACAAAAGAAATAATAACAAGAGATTTAGTCTCAAGGTGAGATTTAGTCTTCTTTTAGTAATGATAAACTACCACAGAGATGATTATACAAACATAAATTTTATCCACAACATAGATCGAGGAATACAAAAAAAACATATAGTGTTTCCCATGTGACAATGTACACTTTCATAGTTTTTGGTGGAGTGATAAATGTGATAAGCCACATAGGGACCTCATCAAATGTTATATCATAGAGTATAAGGTGTAAAAACATAAATTTTGAATATGTATTTGTATATTCCAATTAATCATAGGATTTAGTGAGTTTTCATGAAACATGGATAATCACACACTAATAGTAATGTAAATAAAGTGCACAAATAGGGAAAAGAAATGAGTAGTTGGGGTTGTGTTTCTCTTTGTGATATGTGTTGTATCCTCACGACTTATTGATGGTAGATTGAAATAAGGCTTCAGTCAGTGTTCAAAAAGTTATTTTAAAACATAGTATCGTGAAGGATTATTTAATGTGGTTTATAAGTGATCATAATGTACAAAAATATTCTTCTACATATGTTCTTAGAATTATTGAAGTAAAATATTTCATACATGAATATAACTCTTATATTCATCATATTCAGGTTTTTTATATTCTATCAACATTGTCTTCTTATATATTTGGATTCCATTTTTTGATTTATATTTTTCATAATATTTATATAATGATATCGATCATGTTATATTACCTTTCACCATATACTATTTTCTGACATTGATTTTAATGATATCTTCAAAAGTTCAATAAAATAATTAGCGATATTAAATTCAAAAAATGTGATTATTATAAACCTTGAATTCAAAATTATAAAGGGAATGTAGCAGTGATTATTTTGAGAAGCGACTATCTAGTGGTAGGTTGATCGATCAATGACTCATGGATAGTTGTGATTTATTCTGGGTGGTGTATGGCTGGCAGTGTATTTGGAACATCGACTCGTTGGAGAGGTGAATCACACTTAGTGGTGGGTCATGTGTAGTAAGTCAGGCTAATAGGGACTCATTTTTGTGCATTATTCCATTCTATCTAATAATACCATATTATAACATAACAGAATTAACTCATTAGAAAAAAAAATTATGAATGATTTATGATTATTAATACTAGGATATGACAACTGTCTATTTAAAATGAAACTCTAAATAAATTGGCAATGCTTTTTGGAAATTTTCCATAAAATCATGGATTGATTCATCCACAATTATATTCAATTTTTAAAATCCACTGTAATATTTACTTTTTTCAGAGTACCTAGGTAATATACCATCATCAAAATTTTAATAATATTCTTCAAGAATTTAATTTGTATTTATGATATACAATTTTCAATTATAAACATTGAAAAATTTGAATTCAGATGTTTGATTATTCTCAATATATGAGGGATTTTTAAAAAGGGGTATTTTGTGAATGGGATTAATGATAAAAATAAATGTACTCATCAATATAGAGCTAAAATATTATAGTTGATATTAAAATTTTTAAATAAATTAATAAATTTCATTTATTGTTCAATTTGACCTCTATAATACCCTATTTTTTTAGGGGATCAATGAGATGAAAAAGAATAATTTTATCTTTCTGAGGAACATAATTTATTAAGTTATTATTTTAATTTATCCCCCATGATTATAATTATTTGAACAATTTTTTTTAAGAAAATCATTTATTTAATGTCTGGATGATATATTTACACGATTTTTTTTACAAGTTATCAAATAATCCCATGTAAATCTTGTAAATTCATGAAGGAGAACAAAAGTATCATTTTTTCTCATAGAAAATTTATTCGAGAAAGAACATAATGATCAATATAAATTAATTAAATAACATTTAATGTCATAATTCCATCATCATATATAAAATATTATTATTAATTCTTATCATATTGGTATTATTAATTTACTATATTATCTATGACATGAAACATGGGAATATATCATACTACTTTATAATGGTTGAGTTTTTCAAGAGATTGGGAACTATAATGTTCAATGTTTTAATTCCAAAACTATGTATCAATCATTTCTTCACTAAAAATTTACATTTTGGATTGAAAAATATTGGAAATTAGTTTTATAAATACTTTTATAGTCAGAAGTGAAAATAAATAATTTTATTATGAATGAAATTCATTAAAAAAATAATTTTCTAATGAGTTTATAAAACCACTATCACATAAAGGATTAATGATAAGTTAAATTTTATTCAATCCTTTATTGAACCAAATATTTTTAAAATGTCTTGTTTTAGAAACAAATATGGTATTACCAATATTTATCCCACCAATATAGTTATTTCCGAATGTGACTTTACCTTCTTATTGTTTATAAATTTGACTCAATTTTAGGAGGGTTAAATAAATGTGTCATTGTAATCATTTATCATGGTACCACAATGCATTTTTGGATTTTATTATAATGAAATTTTCAAAAAAATAAATGATTGAATGTTTTCATAACCACAAAACACATCAACTTATTTTATACATTAATTATTATGACATCCATATTTACTTATTGAGTGGTTTTATTTAGAACTAGTTGGATAAAATTTGGATTTACATGGGTCTCCCATGTAATTAATACTTCCAATCACATTCATTGGTAAAATGTTTCATTCCATTTCAATAATAATAAAAATTATGATTCTAGTAGCTTTAACAAAAAAATATTTTTTGATTAATTATTAGTAACACAATTATGATATGATCAAGAAATGTAGATCCATTATTTTTTATGAATCTTAAGGACCAAAATTCTTATAATAATTCCATCATCATGGGTGAATTCTGAATCATAAATTTCAATATATTTAATGGTTAATATCAGTTTATCGATATTTGGTTGATCCTTTATTTTTATGATGAGATATTTCTTTTTACTATGGATAATATCATTTTATTATTATATATTATCCTTCTCATGAGAAACATTAATATAATTTTTTTTTCTGGATTTTAATAAAAGGGATAATGTCTAAAAATTACATTTTCATGTTGACTATATCATATTTTAGTTCTTCTTATTATACATTAAATTAGGAGGAAAATATAGTGGGAGGAAAATTAGTAGAATATGATGATGAGGATGATGAAATATAAAGTTGGAGACTGACAATGACATCATTAACAATAATGAACATGGACATTGAGTCTCTAGAAGTGGATGAAAATTTTAAATCCACGTAGTCATCTCATGTAAACCATGTTGTGAAATAAAATGAATTTTTTACATTACCTATTTATTTTTATATTTTATTTATAGATGGTGTACTCCAACATGATGGATAATTTTTTTTCAATTTATAGAACTTAACATCTATCATTTCCTTTTGACTAGACTTCATTGATAACATGTGTAAATTCATATTTTAATTGAAATTAATAATATTTTTTTTAATAATTTCATGGTCTATAACCTCACCATTGGATTTTTAATTATTGATAGCTTTGAAAGTGATGGTTTTCTTATATTCTTTGGATTCACATGTATCATTTTGTTCATATAATTTCATTATGATTTCATATGTCAGAAATGAGATAATGAGTTTCTATACCACAATATTCTTGACTTATTTTTCTTTTTGGTCACTTTTTACTTTGAGAACAATGGTTCATGGTAAAGATAATATGATTTTATTCGAAATATTTATTTAGATAACTTATCACCACTAGACATTATAACAGTTGATATGTTATGACATATCATTATTTTTATTTTACTATAGTTATAATAATTTATAGTAAAACTATATAAATATTGATTATATATATCCAATATAGTGTCCCTCACATTATTCATTCCATAATTTATTAATTTTAATAAAATGAAAATTCCATTGGTATATATTCATGTGGAAACATCCTTAATCTTTTTTCTATCAAGACAATTTAGTAAGAAACTCGTATATTTATTATTTAGTTAAAAATTCATTGAGAAAAGTTTTCATGAGATTAATTAATGGTAATATAATCATGAATTATCATTTTACATTCAAGATAACTAATACTAAAAGGGAATATTGACATAAAATTACATAAAAGGGAATTGTTTTGGGCCCTAAAAATCAATACAACATTTTGGATTTGTATTCCATTATAAAATTGAACATTGAAATTGATTATGATTAGAAAAAAAAATTTATTTTTTTTAGAATAATTATTTTTGAAAAAATATATATAACACATATAATTCCAATTATTTATTATAGGTTATTGAAATATTATTTGGGGTGGTGAGGGGGTTAATTTCCCATTTAAAAATTACAATTTTAAGTAAAAGATTAATATGGGAAATCAATAAAGCAATAATTAATAAATTAAATTGATGTACATAATTAATATTGAAATGTATATTGTGCATGAAAATAATAAAACCAAATTTATAAAAGGTTTTGAGTTGATGTTAAAATTATAAATTGATAGAATTAAATAGTATAAAAACATAATTGATAAAGATATTAGATAAATCTTGATATGATTCCTTATAATCACACCCATCGATTCTAGAGGTATTTATTATAAATCAATTTATCAAACTAATTAAAAATAAACTTTTCATGAAAATTATTGTTCTCTGATATCACTATTGAGCATCTACTATAGCCCTGGAACCCATTCCTCACTTTTGAAAAGTTATAAATGTTAAACAACGGTTTTAATGAAGAGATAGTTTTTCATTGGTGAATCTCATTTCATAATAAATAACAATTATAATGTATGGATGATATAAAATATACAAATAGATATTTTATAGGGTGCTTGCGATCCTTGAGGGAATTATTTCTTTGGAAGGCTCTTGATATAATTGATAATTCCAAAAAAATCACTTTTATTGAAATTGATAGAATATATGGGTTAAATGTGTAATGATAAATCATCTTTGGGGCCAAGGACTACTTATATATTCTCTAAATAGAGCGGGAATAATTTATAATTTTTTTGGGGCCATGAATCTAATAAATACAACAATTATTGTCTTTTATCAAAAACTGATACTACATGACTGGAGTAGTAGATCCAATACTGAATACACATTATCCCCCACATAGTGGTCCATTTCATACAAGTAGACATGTGATAGTTTTTGAACTTCAAGTTGTGGATGTAATACATCAATCTATTGCTCAGTGGACTACTTCTTATTTTCCTCTATTTATCTATAACCATCAGCATAGTGGTGGTCCCACTAGTTATAATGAATGATTTCATCATGAAACTGAATGGGTAGTGCCTTGAACTAGTTATCTGATGTATCCTAAACATTCAAACATTAATAGGTGAATCTTGAATATACTGATATGACATTAAAATGATCTTAAAATATATTTTTATGTTGTTAAATATTTAAATTTTACATGAATAATCTTTTAACATTGTTTAAATAACATTAATATTCTATCTAATGCATTCAATTTTTACTTATTAAAAACAAAAAAACCCACTTTAATTTCGAATGTTGGAAACATAGTTGACTATTATTTATCGTGAAGAAATGATGAGAGAGACAGGTGAAAAAATTTATGTTAATAATATTAATGACCATAGAAATAATTTCTTATTTTTGGTGGATTATATAATTTCATATTAATTTTCATCTAATCTTTCTAATATAATAAGTAGGTAGCTCATCCACCTTTCAAAATAGGTCATGGTGTAAACCAATAGACCTAATAATTAACACATAATTAATATATACATTTTGTAAAATTCAATAAATTTATCCACTACTTCTACTTAAATATTTTATTCTTGAAAAATACTTGATGATTAATATTGATCTCCAAAATATTTATATTCATTTCCATTAACACATTATGTCTTTGTTTTTCTTAAATATTTATAAAATATAGTTTAATTTATCAAAGATTATTATAAATTTTATTATTCATGAAAATACAAAAACACCTAATTAATATTTTATGTAAATATTTGACTTCTAAATATGGGATATTATATAACTAATTTTTCTTCTTCAAATATATTATTTTATTTTCATCCTCAAACCTTATCCTAAATGTAGCCACTTTTTATTTATTTTATTAAATATTAGATACTCACTACTAAATATGTGAATTAAATTAATTTATTACATTATATTTATCCTATATTTTATCTTGAAAAAATATTCTCTATCATTTTTCTTCTATGAAATATCTTGATCCTACATAAATTAACCTAAATAAGTGATTAGGTCACTAATTTGTTCAACATTATTTAAATGCACCTTCAATTTCAACCTTTTTTCATCCCATGTATATATAGCTACTCATGTTAATATTTTAGGTCAAACTTGATTTATAAAAATCTTTTTAGTTCATTTAGTTATCTATTTTGAGATTAAGGCCACTTTAACATTTCTATTATATGAGATCCTAATTCTAATTTAAAATATGTTTCATTCAATATTTTATCAAAATGTATGCCTAATTTTTCAATCTTTTTTGGGGGAAATATTATTTGTCAATTGAATGAGTTATCAATATCAAAATCATCACATTAACTTCTCATTGATCTCTATGTTTTAATTTTCTTCACCATTATACACCTATATAAATCTAATAATAGTTTTCCATAGAATATTTATATTCCATGATTATATATTTTTGCATGTGTGAAAGAAATCCATCACATAAATATTATTCTATAACCTCTACCTGATCGAAGTTTTATTTTTCCGTAACATAAAACCAAAAAACATTTAATTAATTTATTAATGATTCTTATGGATTCACATGCATGTATCTTATAAGTATAAAAACAAATTTAAATATTCAAAAGTGATAATTCTAATAATATTTTATAATGATAGTTTACTCTGTTGGATTGTACAAACATGCTAACCATTTTTTTATTTTAATTATAATTTAAACATCCTTTATAACAACACCATTTCCAATAATAGATCCTAAAATCATAAAGATATTGATAAAGAAACCAATAATTATTTCATTCAATAACATCTTATTATCTTCAAATTTATTGTAATGCAATATACCATTTTGGTAAGCATCAAATAAGATAAATATTGTCCCAAATGGATTTAATGGATTTGATAATAAACACCATCATTAGAAATTGATCATGGAATTCTATAGAAAATTAACTATATGTATTTTCATCAAAAAATATATTAATTCATTTCCATAAAATAAAACATTATAGGTTCACTTATTTATATTCCAATTAATAAAACTATATAAACACTAAACCCAATAGATCTTATGTGTGATATAAAATGGTATTTCTATAAGTAATTTGAATATATCGATGTTAGGAACTAATTTTGTGTTTATAGTGTTCAACTTTTCAATTATCAATTACCCACATATTAACTAACAAATTTAAACCTTTTACCTAACACCATATTTTCCCATAACAAGGCCCAAAATACCCTAACTGGGTGGGTATTAAATAGTGTTTAATTTTCATTCTCATGAAATAGATTATTTCCTCACACTAAGAATAACTACAACATCCTATAAATATAATTCACCCAACCAAAAAAAACAAATATTAAATGTAAATGAGTTTATAAAAGGATTTTTATTTGTTCCCCACTAAGGGAAGTATCATAGGATTATTCACTGATATTGTATTGATATATTAAAAAAACATGAATCACTATCATGGTTAAAAAGTATTTTTATAACAAATATGATATAAAATACTCACTCTCTCCAAATACATGTCCACTAACCACTACAATATAAATTCTAATAATATTTCAATTCATAAATCACCCACAATGAATATAAGAGGATATTTGAAACACCAATAAAATAATAGTGTTTCTTCTCTATTGAAACTCCATGAATGAATAAAAATTCCCATATTCATATAGTTCATTAAATAAATTCCACAATTTATTTTTATGTGAAATATGTCAACTAATATTAGATATATATTTCTAATTCTTTTAATAAATAATTATTTTATGTACATCAATAAATTAAAAAATCCCTAATTCTAATTTTTTTATTATCTACATCTATACATATATTTAGACATTAATTGTGAACAATATAATTGAATTAAATATTTAAAATTCTAATTAGATATTGTACATTTAAAAAACTACTATATTTTGTATTATTTTATAAAAAAAAGATTTACTAGAGACCGTTGTACAGTAATATAATTTAGTTATTGGGAAATAGTAAAAATTATTTTTTCAATATCAACATTTACACTTCAATGTGACACATTATTATATCGAAAAAATATTGGATAACCCTCCAATCATTCATCATATTCCTGCATTTAGTTTCTTTGTAACTCTTGGGCCATAATTCATAGCCTTGAGTACTTCTTTATGAAATTATCCTCCTTTAAAAAATATAGTGGCCAAATTATATAATAATTCCAAACTACAATCAACAATCCATTTTAAAGTTTCCCATTGTGATGTGTGTATTAGGGAATAATTACCATTCCTAAACAATTATCGTGGAATTATTAATATTCATGGGATGATCATTATCCATTATGAAATATTTTCTACCTTTAAAACACATCTTCCCTATTAAACCATATAATTAGTACTTTTTGTTGGTATCTATAATGGATAAAGAAACAAAAACCTATTTTCTCAATATTACATGACATAAAACAATTTCTAATAAATACCCTTTCTGTTGTAATATTTATTTTACAAATAACTAAAATGAACTACAATTTATATTATTTTTACTATCCCTATTATGAGATTGTCTATCATACATTAACAAAAGCATGTCTAAAATTCATAATATCATATCATTATATATAGAATCAGAAAACCATTCCATTTCACATCCATTAAATTCATTTAATTATAAAAACACCAACATGAGACAATTATTTATAAGGAATCATTTGTTGATCAAAAATGATTCCATTAACCACTTCATAAAAAACATATGCTCCAACAAAATATGAAAATTTTATGTAATTTATAATTTCTAACAATATTTTTATTCTTTGAAACATGTCTAATGAATATATAAAGTAAAGTATATATCAAATCACAATACCTAACAATGAACATTATATATGTCACATAGAATATCCATGTAATAATAGATAAGTAAATGTAACATTCTAAAATATTTATCTTTATTTTAGAATAACAATGTAAAATTATCAATTAAATTCATGTTTATAATATTCCCAAAAAACCATATAATTATAATGTCAATAGTAACATCATATGATCAAATAAACATTACTAAAATTTAACCCTAACCTTGTTGAGATAATCTCATCTCATTCGCATATTTTATTTTTAACATAACATAGGGAAATCTATATTCTCAATTAATAATGTTTATGTAATCATTTTAAATAATGCAAAATTGTTAACATATTTCAACATGTTATCCCCTTATATATATCATATTTAATATGAGATAAATGGCATTAAGAATAAGTCAATGTAACCATGGAATTCCCGTTCACATTATTGAAAAATATTTCAGTCAAATTCTTCTTTAATGATTACCATTATCAACATAAAATACTAACTCAGCCATTTGGTTTTCTAGGCCACCATTGGAAATTATTCTATTGAAAAAATATATAGAACATATTCAAATAACCTAAATTATCAAAATATATATATTTTATATCATTAATGATTTATTTTCTAATTTCTTTTTTTCAATCAATTATCATCCTCCTCATTATGAAAAACACATATCTTAACAATATAAATTATTTTTCAGCACCATTTCATCTACACATCACTAATAGTAAAATTTAATCAATGAACTATATGGGAATTTTTTAACATGGGTTCACATGTCTAATTTTATGTAAATTATTAAAATTATAAAAAATATTCAAAATGATCCGTAGTATTTTCCTTTATTCGCGTGAAAATAAATAGATATAAAAATAAATTTTATACAAAAATTTTGCTGCCAATATGTCCCACACACCCTATTTGATCATTGATAATAAGGGAACTATGTATTATCCCCAAACATGACCCACATGTACTATTACACAAAAAATGTATGGGTTTTCTTTCTGAGGTTCAATCAATATTCTCAATGTGATTAAAGAACCATTGACCATCATATCATCTTTATTTTTCAATAAATATCTATTATATAACAACACATAGTATGACGCACCATGCTAGTGTATTATGCCCCACATTGAATATAATGTTCTATATTTCCCATCCGAAAAACACTATATGAATGTTCCAACAAGTATAAAGAGATATGATTTTATTTCAAATTTATATAGTCTCTTTATATGAAAAATAGGATAAAAAATATATGTTTTTAGAAATGAAAAAAATAAATCCAAAACAAATTAGAGATGGGTAATTCTAGAATATTTCACAATTTATTATCTATAAATCAATATATATCATATAATAATGATATTATACTTATAATATTAATTTCTATAAAATCTAAAAAATGATAAATGATTTATAATATAACACATTACTTCAATATATAATTAATACTTTGATATAATTAACCTAAAAACACCTCTCTAAAATATCTCAAAAATTCTAATTTTTAATTCCAAAATCCTTATATCAAAAATATCTTATCAATATGTGGAATTAAAAATTGTATTGCAGTTATTTTTAATGTTAGGTTTATTCATTCAAATCTAAGGGATAAATTAAACTATATCCAACTAACCCCTTTAAATAAACTTAATAAGTTGATTGGATTATATTTATTCATAATATACTTTATTTATGTGTAGTAAAAAATTATTATATTTAAATTTCATTTCCTGAATTAAACCTGATAATAGGATATTTCATTTTTATGAGAAGAATAAATTTTAAACAGTAAGGAATTCGAATCTTTTATAATTAACCATGTTTATAAAAAATTATTGATCATTATTGAATTTTCTATTCTAGTGTTCCACCATCCATACAGATAAATTTTTATATAATAATATATCATGTAAAATCTTCCAAAATAGTTAGAAAATATAAGTAAAATTTTAGAAAAAAATATCATTTTCATAAAATTTAATATTTATTGGAAAAACAAAAACACATAAAAATCTCTCAATGTTGATGAAGTACGAAAATATAACCCAAAATGGAACTATATATTTTTACACAATTACCAGATTCTGAATGTAAAATTATTTTAATGGGAAATATATTTTTTTACAATTTATATTATATTAATATTCTCTTTTCAAAATACTGAATTATATCAAAATATATAGAAGTACTCATTTAGTAAATATGAGTATAAAAAATTAAAAAAATTGAATATAATGTGATGTTTCATTTACAGTAAATGTATTTATCAAAAAGAAAATAGTATAAAATATATTTACCTATATTTAAAATTCTTCTTTCTTATAATGGAATCACAATATTGATAGTTTTGTTATTTACATGTATGATTCCCAATTATCTATTTATTTTATAAAATAACAAAATCCTCAGTTCTTTTGTTAGTTGATTATTGTAAAGTAATATTATACTATATTTGGATGATAAAATTCCATTTAAAACTCAACATAATCTCATGATATAATATATATATATATATACATATCTGACACAAATCTAATTTATATATCAAATACATTCACCACTTTAGTAAAAATTAATATTTCCATTGTGTACCGAAAAAACATCATGTTTGCAATAAAAATTGAAATTTTATAATACTTTCATATTATTATAGTGACCCATTTTTATACTCCCATAATACTGAATATGAAATAAAACACTCATTATTTTATATCATTATCCAATACTCTGATAGGACTCCTACAACTCACATTAAACTCATATTAATATCAGATCCTTAAATAAAATTCAATATCTATATATATAATATTTTTATAAATCCCTAAAACTAAATAGAATATATATACCTCAGATGAATCAACGTCATATAAATTCTATTTGAAATTTATCATCAGCTATTAATCATTTTCTATCTCATAATTCATTGTTCAAACCCTGAAAAATACAATAAATTTTGGTCTATATTAAAATAAAACACTTTTGAAAATATATGAAATATCTTGTTTGAAAACTATATTTATGCAATCAAACACAATTTACCTAAATTAATTAATTATAAAAAATTGATAAGTGATTTTAATGATATATATATATATATATTATTCTTTAAAATATTTAACATTCATCTTAGGCATTTTCAAGACAAGATAGAAAAATAAATCCAATTGTACACATGAAGAAATATTTTTTGAAAGGTAATTTTTTCACCCTTACATAGGGTACCTATTTGAAATATATTTTACAAAACTATTATAAATTATATAAGGAAAAAACACAACATTATTTTTTGAAATATTAATATACAAATTTCGTTTAGGTTAACGTTCATTATTTTTCTAAGAAGATTGATTATTTGATGAATATGGAAAACAATTAATTTTAATTAAAAACATCATTTTCATCTAAAATATTTATATAAATAAATTATAATATAAATTGTATTTAATGTACATTAATATATATTATACATATATTAATACAATTTTGATCATTTTAGTCAATTTCACAATGAAATTGGATATAATAACTTTTCTAACCTTGGAACATTTTTACTTTAAAAACATGTTATCTCATCTCATCCACAAGACTAATTCAACATTAATTTATGATTTTTATGTGTTTAAAATGTGAAAAATGGATTTTAAAATTATGATCAAAATAATTTATAATATATAATAAGTTAAAGTTACTTTTTTTCTAAAAATATTAATGAATGAATTTAAAACTAATTATTGTGATTAAGGTAAAAAAGGATACTTATTGGTCAAACTATATCTTAAGGGATTTCATAACCAAGAAACATGTACAAATTCAATTTAATGATAATATTTCAACTATATAATTCATTTTATAAAAAATGTACCATCATTAGAGGAAAATAATGTATGGGATACCTCTAAATAGTGTTTACCTTTTAATATTTACTAGAATTCCTCTTCTTCTCCACTATAAAAGAGAACTAACCCCCTCACAATATCACACCTCTAAAGCCTGTTCAGTCGTGAAAAGCATCAAAAAATAAGCCTAGAAACTCCCTAACATAATCTTAGAATCATAAAATATTGAATAAATAAAACTAAGTTATAATGTTGGTGCTAAAAGAATGGAATTACCCATAGAAGAGGAATCATCTTTCAATAAGAACTTTTTTTAATTTATTTCACCACCCAATTAAATTATTATTACATGGTTATATAATAAACACAGTATAATCAATATAATTTTATGTTCTTATGTTGTGGTTTACACATAAAACTACATACATAGCCATTAAATAGGAAACATAATCAATGTTTGTGTGTACGATAGACTACCAGCTCACGGGCTGACATCGTTCCTTCTTCCATTAACTCTATTAATTGTTGTTAATAATGATAAAATTACTATTTTAATATTATATAAGTTATATTTTTGATATATTTTTTCTTAAAAAAATTTTATATAACATACGACATCATCCTTTCCATTTTCTAGGAATGTGATAACTTCATTTCTGAAAATGTGGACTACCACATACTCAAAGCGATGTGATTAATTCATAATTTACTTAGTTTTTAAATAGTGATGGATTTTCTAAAAATATTATATATATATGAAATAATAATTTTAATAGTAATATATATATATATATATATCTCAAATTATTTCTTTTATTACATATAACAAGAAAACAAAAATAACATTCATGTGTTTGTATGGCCTACCACCACCATTAAGGGTGTGTCTCATTTCATATTTCTATATATTAAATATTATTAAAAATTCAATATACATAATATATATGATAGTTATATAATGTTTACAATTATTTAGTTTTTTAAATCAATATATATGTAATATGGGAAAATATAACAAATCGAAACACAGGAAAAAAACAAAGTGTTTATTTACCAAAACCTGAATTTAACATGGAATTATTACTAAAAATTTATTATGAAGACATAATCAAGTCATATATAATTATATATATAATAATATGGTTTTTTGAATGATTTATAATAAAAAGATATTTATTATATTGGAGATTTATATTGGTGTTATGAATTTATTTACTAAAGGTAAGGTTTTCGCATCTAACTTTATTTCTATGAGATATTTTCTATATTCACCACAATTTTTTGAAATTGTGGTGTATATCATAAAATAATTAATTCAATATCAATAATTAATTTTTTAGTGATATTCAATGTTTTAACTTATGTTATTCTTTCACATGGATCACAATTCAAATGGTACTCATGTAGAAAGGGGATTCCATGCCTATATTTTATTTCTATGATACTTGTGGTATATTCAGCACTATTTTATTTTATGTGGTGTATATAATGAAAAATAGTATTATATAATTATTATAATTTAATTTGTAGATATTTAAATATACATTTTATTAAATAAATTTCATGGGGTTTATGGTTCAAATAAAAACATGTTAGTAAAGTAATTTTTTCCAAATATTAATTCATTGAGACACATGCCATGTCATGCATATGTATAATTATATTAGGTGTATATAATTTTGTTTTACATTTTATATAATAAATAAGTTCTCATTATAATGGTATTTAAATATTATTTTAATATTATTCATTCATGGGGATTATGATTCAATTTTAACAAAGAGGTAAAAATTTAATACTATAATCTCATCGTTTGTCTGGATTATTTTTTATTAGGCTTAAATTTATGAAGTATTACGATTCATATGTTAATAACTCTAATGAGGTTTCATTATCTATAGTTTTTCAGTATTAATTCAAGTATAAGAATTATTTTACAACTTATTCGTGTTTAATATTATTAAGAAAATGTATTTAATAAAGTCAAACATTATCTCTCTCTTCCATCATAAATCTATTTTAATGAAAACCCATTCTTTATAAAAATGTATTCAAGAAATGATTTAAAATGATATTTTAATCATATTTTAAGTCAAATATATTTTAATAATTTATTAATTTTAATATATTGAAATGGGTTTTCAATACTTACTTTATAAAATTTCAAGGTTGTTTTTCTATGAAAATGGTTTCTAAAATATTTTAGGTTTTAAAATTTTTTATTTGAATTAGAATGGATATTATCTTGAAGAGTTGTATTCAATGATATTTAATTAATAAATTACATGTTTGAGAAGGGTTTTTCAATGAAAATGATTTTAAAATAGTTTATGTCTAAAAGATCATTTTCAATAAAAGGATATATTACCTAAGAAATGTTCCATGTAATATTTCATAATCCATTTCAATATAAAACAACATCATTTTACTTTATTAATTATTTAATAGGGATGTGATCAAATGAAAAAATTATTATTCTATCTATAAATGGTTTATGTTTATGATGGAATGGATTCTATGATACCTTTATTTCATCCATGGGTTATACCATAACAAAATGCGTAATAAACATCAATCTTTTCATCAGTTATTTTATAATCCTATCTCATTTCCATAGGTTATAATGTGATTAAATAATAATGATATAAATTTCATTTCATGGGTCATGGTATGATTTTTATAAAACCCATATCTTTTTATGGTATATGATATGATGAATGTATTATTATATTGTACCACACATATATATGAAATGATTATGTGATGTATGGGACCTATATCTACATCCAATAAATTAGGTAAAGAATTATATATAATGATATAAATATAGAAATAATTTAATGGTCTTTATCCACTATGGTAAATAGGTTTGTCCTATTCTAGAATTGGAATTAGGTTTATCTTGATGCACAGTGGAAAATAGGTGCATTCTGATCTACAATTGGGAATATATGTATCTCTATCCACTATGTTTATATTCATGGAATTGCACCAGGAATACTATGATGTTATGTGTGAATTTTATTACATGTTCCAAATATTATGAGTGGTCATAGTTTTATGTCAATAAGTGTGTGAGAGTGAATGATTTGATGTCCATAACTTAATGATTCAACCAGTTTCTACTTATATATGTTCATATAGATATATGATGATTTTTGTGCCACATATATTTTTTAATTCTTTTGATATTCTCTCATGGTTCATTTTCTTGATAATATTATGATTCTTTTCTTATATACAACCAATCAATATTCCATAACTCATTATTATGATAATTGATATTTAGGGTTTGATCATATAGTGTCACTCGCATGTTCCCATATCCTTATGCTCATTATTATTTTTAAATACATCAATTTTTACCATTATGATGAATATGATCTCAGCCATTATTATTCATTATTTACCTAGGTTATAAATAAAATATTTATATAGGAGTAACAAATGGGATAATACTCATGGGATACTTTCGAGATTATTCAAAAAGTCATAAGATGTTTTGTTCCATGTTTCGAAAATAGTAAGATATTATGGTCTTTAGGAATATATTTTTGTAATGTGATTTTTATTCATTTGAAATTATATAATATCCATGTATGTTAAGCACGAGTCTCTATAGATGGAATCAAATGAATATATTTTTCATCCTTTTGAAACTAGGATGATAAAAAATTAGTGGTATCCATAGATGTATTTCTAAGGATATTTTTAATAATTTCTCTAAGGAGGATCCTATGTTATTATATATTGAAATTTGGATGTCATGATTTTGAAATTCTATAAGTTATTTATTTCGGATTATTTTGTTATATAATATGATACGTGTTCTTCAAACTATGCTTTATACCCTTACTCAAATTTGTGAACTAGAAGGAAGTATGTTAAAATTGAATGTTTAAAATTTTGAAATTAAGGTTATTATAAAAATCAATGTTCTATGTTGAAATCTCATGAAGTCAATCAAGAAGGAGGTATAAGTATTCATTACAATGCTCAAGATAAAGAGACTATAAATGTCATGTAGAAGGTATGATATGTTTGTTTAATATTTTTTACATTAAATGTAAGAATCATGAATAAATACATGTTGGTAAATATTTATACATGAATATTATTTAAAAATTATTGGAAAAGGGTCTTGAAATACTATGTTTTCCCTTTATCATCATTGTTTATGAAAACAATAACCCTTTTTCAAACCTCTATGGTTTATAGTTTTATGATTGTAAACTGTATCCTGAGTATATTCCCTATAATTTTTAATCACAACATAATAGTTTGGTCTCTATTCAATGTAAATGTTTTCCCATTAAAATAATTTTTTCCTACGTGGAAACCTAATTATGGGTTAATTATTGTAGCCATATTTTATCGAGCTTACTTTTTTAGTAGATGTTTTAGTATTTATTTTTTAAATATGAGTTTATATTTAATGTACTATTATGGATTATAACATTGACAAATTAAAATATTTTTTATGTAATTAATAATTAGGGGGTTTAATGTAACACCATGGTATTTTTTGAAATACATTTTCTTTGAATTAATTTAAATATTTTTATATATTGCATTTAATAAAACACCAAATATATCATGTTTCATATGAAAGAAGAGAGTTATTTTTTCATTTTATTCCACAAAATAAAATATTTTGTTACAATAATAACATTAATTATCATTTTTCACATTAAAATATATGTTTTCCATATGTTACACACAGTGTTGAGTTCCTTCGACAACTTGTATTATAAGGAAGTCCTAGTTTTAACAATTTACAATATACTATAAATATTATTATAGTTTTCACATAGCTGTTGAAATGAGGGTTATGAATATTTTTTATTAAATTATGAAAATATGGTTTACACATGTATATAATATAATATATTTGGTGACCAATGAAAATAATACCCTTTTGATAATATAGGAAATCATTTGTTGGAAAAATATAATTATAAAATCAACATTGTTTTACATAAACTTATTAGTGAGAAATTTTTTTAAGAAATATTATAATGATATATATATATATATATTATATTTATTCAACTATTTCTTGTCCATCTTATATGATTTATAGAAAATCACTAAGAATAAATTCAATTTTACAAATAAAGATATAATTTTTTTCTAAATTTTTTTCCTTCTTTAAATGGTTCACCTATTTGAAATATAATTATCAAAACATTAATAAATTTTATTTGAAAAAATAATATTCATTTTTAAAATCATTTTTTCATACTTTAATTTGGTAAAATATTTGTATTTTTCAATAAAGATTCTTTTTTGACAAATAACGTTAACACTTAATCTTAATTAAATACTAAATTTTCATGTAATGTATTTTCAATGAATAGTTATATATTAGATTGATTTTAAATTATAAATAATTATTTTTATATCTATAAAATCAAATTGTGTAATTGGAATAAATTTCACTTTGAAATTTGACAAAAAAACATATCAATTTTTTCAATGTTTTAATTTTAGAACCCTATTGTCTCATCCCACATGTGGGATTAATTTTAAATTAATTTCTTCCTCTTATGTGTTTAGAATTGGAAAAATTGGATTAGGTAGGATTAATATTAATAATTAATTATTTATATAATTTTAAAAATAATTTTTAATATAAAATGTTACAGAAATTAATTAAAATAATTTCTGAGATTATTGTAAAAAATGATTTTACTTAGAGGTAACACATTGACATACAAGTTCAAATGACCTAGAAACAAGTAAAAATTAAATTTCATGGCCATATTCATAACAAATAATTCATTTTATATAAAATTTTAGATTATTGGGGGCTCATTATTTTAGGGAGACATATCATTATTTTTTACCTTTTTAGAATTTTAAGAATACCGCTCAAAAACTATAAAAGAAACTCAGACCTCACTTATTCACACATATCAACAGAATTAGATCATAAAAAACATGACAAAATAATCTCATAACTTCCCTAATGTAATAATATAATTCTAAAATTGGGAAAAAATAAAACTATGTTAGTCTTTTGGTGAAAACCAAACATATTTCCCAAAGAATAAATAACATCCTTCAACGAGATTTTTTGTTTTATTTAACTATAAACCCCCATAAATTCATCATATTAGATGAATATATAATATCATATGTTTGATAAATACACTATGATAGTTTTTCATAGTTTTCATACCTAAACATATGCACACTTCCTTTAAATAGGATGCACAATAATCATGCATGTACGTAAGACTACCGTCTCTCAAATCAAGATAGATTTTGATTCCCTTACTAACATTCAAGGTATGTAATAATAATGGGATTTATATTTTTTATATGAAATATATGATTTTATGACATATTTATCTTTATGGAATTATTATATAACACATACCTTCAATTATTACATTTTGTGGGAATATGACAACTTCGTTTGTGGATTTTTGAACTACTGTCTCCTCAAAGTGATGCGATTCATTCAAAATTTACATGGTATGAATTAGAAATGGGTTTATAAAATTTATATGATATATATCAAACAATATTCCGTCTTGAGTGATATTATGTATATATATACACATATTTCATTTACATTCTCTTTTAAATATGTCAAGAAAGTGGAAGCAATGTTCATGTGTACGTATGACCTACCATCTCTATAATAAGTTTATTAAATATCATATTTATGTAATTTATAGTTTATTATAAATAAATTTATAATGAAGATATATAAAATTTATATCCTGTTTATAATTTTTTATAATATGAAATAATGAAATATGTTAGATGACCAAAAATATAAAAATAAAACAAACATGTGGAAAACAAAGCAATTATTACCAAAAATGAAAAATTAACATTTAATTATTAATAAAAAACAATATAAAGTCCATATAAAATAATATATGGTATTACATATAACAATATGTTTCTATGGTTCAATTATAATGAAATTATATTTATTATACAAAAGGTTTGAATGTGAATGAGTAATCATTGTACTTAAGGTAAGGGTTTTACCATATCACTTTTATTTATGTGAGATATATGCTATATTCACATATTATTCTTGTTTTATTGTGTATATAATGACCTATGAATTTTTATATTAATAATATACTTTATTTAATTATATTTATTGTTTTAATTTGTGTAATTCATTCATAGGGATTATGATTCAAATTTTATTCATTTAGTAAGGTGATTGCATTCCTCAATTTTATTTCTAAGAGACTTATAACACATTAAACACTCATTTATTTTCTGAGGTGTATATAATTCCCATGATTTTTTTATTATCCTTAGGTTAATGTGTATTTACAAATCCATTTTATGATTTCAATTTCATTTGTTTTATGGTTCTAAAGTTGTGAAATAGGTAATATCAGTTTGTCTCAATTTTCATTCATGGAGACACAACCCATTTTGGAACTTATATTCTTCTACAACGTTTATATAATACCATTTAACATGTTATATCTTGAATATATGTATTGTAATGATATTTTAGGCTTCATAACATGATATTATTCAGTGGGAATTATGATTTAATGTTACCGAAGTGCTAAAATTTTATTACTACAATCTCATCGTTCATCTAGATTTTTTATGATTATGATACTGTTATTGAAATATTATAATCCATATCTTAATTATTGTCATGAAATTTACTAACCAATTTTTTTCATGATATTTTAATATATACATATCATTTTTTCCAATCTATGGTTCTTAAGATGATAAACAAAATGTTTCTAAGAAAATAAAAATTCATCTCTCTCTTCGATCAGAATTAATGTTATTGGAAAAAACCGTGTTTTCTAAAGATTTTCCCAAAAACATTATACGATATTTTAATATCATTTTCATGTCAAATTAATTAAATATTTTTTTATGTATTTTAAAAGAATCCTTTATATGTTTTCAACAATATTATCGAAGAAAATGGTTTCCAAAAAAATTTGTAACACCCCAAGCTTCTACGGTACGTTTCCCTTCGAATAATGCGATAGCGTGTGTTGTACGCAACCTCGAGTTCTAACACACACCACAACTAATTAAACTAGCCGTTCTAAATAGTAATACCTACTTTTTTAAATCATATATATTTTATATTTCAAAATGGACTTCATTTTTGGATTCGGAATATCGAAATTATCCTAGGGTGAAATTTTGGTACTTTTCGGATAACTTTTATATTTTGATGAATAGTGAAAATTACTAAATTTTAATTAAAAACAACTTTTTTAATCAAAATAAGTAATAGTGATAAATTATGAATTTGAGTGGTTTTAAAGTATATTTAGAATATATTTTTACCATTTAATATAATGTTGGTCATTGGACATAATTTTACAATTAAACCGAACATAAACAAGTGTCAATCTTTTGGTAGTTATTATCTCTTAAAAACACGCTTTTTGTTTTGACAGCGGGAATTAATTTTAAATTAATTTCTGCCACTTCTGTGTTTTGAATTTAGAAAAATGGATTCCATATTTGGAATCAGGATGTTCAAATTGTGTAAATAGGTAACTTTTATTTTTAGACATTTTGAATAATTACTGCGGTAAATATTTTATTTACCATGGTTAAGGGTAAATCCGGTAAATAAGGGTTAAAAAATAATATTATAATAATAATAAATTACCCTAAAACGTGTCCTAACCTTATTGGTGGACACATACCCGACCATGGGAATCCTTGGGTCAATTTGGGGACCCCTTGGAGCCACTTGTATGTGGTAGGGACACATTAGATTAATAAAGTTAAAATAAAAATAAAAATGGCATAAGCTTACAGCTTTTAGAAGAACAATTTTTACATAGGGTTATACATGTTGGATTTTCGATTATAAATATTCATTAGAAAGCTAAAAAGATTTCCTACATAATGATGTTTTATTTATAATTTTTAGATATTTAATAATTTATTTTATTTATGACACAATGATGATGCAGTAATTACTAAAATAGTAAAAAATTAAAATAATTGATATTATAAATACCCAAATAAATAAAATATGAAACTTTTAATGAATTACACTAATTTTCTAGGATAATATAATATATTAGGATTGATTTAATTGACTTTGTTCTAAGTAATCAATCTGTTATGAGTTTCACAAAAATCAACTATTGAATAGTGTCAAAATTGACATAAAAGAGTTCTTAAAACAAATATTATATTATTAATTGATATTAAATTCCTAAAAATCTATGGTTTGGCCAAGAGACTTATATTATGATAGGTTAATCATTAATGGACCACTTGGGGGTCGCTTGGATGTATATAGTAAGTTTATTAACCATATTATATAAAAATACAAAGAGACATTGTAAAAGTGAAACTAATTAACTTAGAGTTAATACTTAAAGATAAGGTTAATATAAGTACCCAAACCTGTCTAAATTCTATTGGATGAGTTTTTTTCGACCTATCCCCACCTCATCCTTTGAATAGTCAACTTTGGAGCCTTTGGAAACCGAATATGAATTTATTATAAATTAATATTTCTAGCTTTTCCAAAGGTACCCCTCACCCCTCTTATAAAAGGGCACTCCTCCTTCTCATTTCTTCACACCTTCAAAGCATTTTGGTTCGGCCAAACTCTGCCCACATAATCTCCCAACATCCCTCACTACAACCTAGAGGCCTTATTTTGATCAGAAAGCCAACCTAAGGAGCCCTTTTGATCAAATCAAAAGGAAGAACCCGAAGAAGAGGTAATGATTTCACCACCCTTTTCTAAGTTCATTTCTTCTTCCACTTCTTCTTCCTTTGTTCTTACCATTATAAAATAATAACTCCAGTATCTCACATATACTGTGATGTTATTATAAGTATGGTACAACCATATTCAGTATTCTATCCACCCTTTGAATAACATGTCACCATACGTGCGTACGTACGGCTTACCGTCTCCACGTCGTGGTGTAATTGTTATTCAATATAATATTATTTGGATGGGTATAATAATGATGTGTAACTCATGTAAATAATAAATATAACATGTTAATTATTCTGTATATATGATATACCATTCATTTATATATTATTTTAATATCAAAATAATGATATTGTCGCTCGTGCGTACGTACGGACTACCGTCTCCACGAACGCGATGAGATTCATTCTCCATCGTATCCATTCAAGTATAATTATCATTTTATGATTTAAAAATGATGTTTAAGGACTTGATATCATTCTCGATATGAATAAGATACAACAAACATGGCTTATGTAACAAAACATATAAAAGAAAATGAGTAAGTTAACACCCGAAACGATGATAATTCTAAGATATTATTAATAAATCAATGTTAAAAGATCATATATGATATCATATTAATATATATGATTCTTGTATAATTTAATAACAATTATTTCACCATTATACAGGAGGTTAACCTACCCCAACCAAGGAAAAGTACAAGGTAAGGGTTATTTCACAATCTCTTCTTTATCCGAGGTTGTTTATACGTAATAATCTATTGGGATCTCGTTATCATCCACATCCATGTTTCTTCAAAATGTATTTCAAAACATTTTTACTATTTACAAGAATATGGGTTAAAGTAATTTATACCCTTGTTTGACTTTTTATAAGAGGTTTATAAAGGAATCTTTCCGTCGTTTTCAAAACAAGGTCCTTTTTAACCTTTTCGACAGAATTGAGGTAAGAATGTTTTTTTTAACTTATACGGCGGGTGCGGTTATTTTCCGCCGTTATAAAATATTCGAAGTTTTCCATACAAGCTTATAAGAATATTTTCAAAGAAAATGTTTTATTTTATATGGATCTTAAATGATTTCAAAATAAAAGGAGATACTTCTTTAAAAAGAATTTTGATTTCATCTATGTCAACATCCTTTGATAGATTTTAAGATTATCTGAAGTTGATTTATTATGATACAAAACTTCTATATTGTATTGAAGGTTTTGTGATATGTTTGACTGTGGATGTGCTATTTTTATACCATTCATAGTTTATGGTGAAATTATTGACATTTCGTATGCTAGTTTTAATACGAATGTTTATGTTATGTTTAAACCTTTTCATATGGGAATGCATTGGACTTAATAAGTGACGGGTGGAGCCCGCTATAGCTCCTCGATGCATCGGTAGGTCTCATGAGACAAACTAGTGTCTTGGCACAAGGCCTTGACAAAATCTTATTTGTAGTCTTGGCACGAGGCCTTGGCTATGTGGTTATGATAGTCTGGCATTATGCATTCCAACATTATGAAAGTGGTTATTGATATTGCATGTGATTATTCGATTAGTAGAATATCCATGTGAACAAGTAAATGGCATTATTTCATTTTACTTTTGCCATACCATGTTGAAGTTCAATTTTAAAAGGCTTTTGTTTTAGTAATTCATTGCCTTAAATGTTTATGCTTATTTTGAATGTTCTGCTATATTGTTATCCTTACTGGGCATTTGAGCTCACCCCTTTTCTATGTTTTATTTTTCCCAGGTAGTGAAGAAGTAAATTATGATTGACTTGAAGGGATATTATGAGGGGTTTATAGTGTGGACGTTGGAAACATTATGTTGTTGTAGTAGTTTTTCATTTTATGATGTAATGTAAAACTTATGAATATATCTAGTGTTTCCAGGGCTACTAAACTAATCGGTCTTTCGGGATTTGATCTTTCTTGTGATCATGCCAATGTTACGAAGTAATGCACCGACTCTGGGTAGCTGGGGTCGGGGCGTTACAGTTGGTATCAGAGGAAGTTTAGTACAAACCTTGGAAGCTAGATTTAGATAAACTCTGATTAGAGCACATAGACCTAAGATGAACTTTGAGGATTAGTATAGAAGAACTTCCTAGAATTTTGGTATTGTAGAGACTTTGTGAGTTTTCGGAGCAATACATCCCTGTCTGGATACGAGCAGGTAGAGGCGGCTCTGGCACAGATGTACCTAGGGGTAAAACCCGAAAACACCGCTTTGAGCTAGACTCGAACGGGAACTGGTGCACGACAACGGGCCTTGCTGCACTCTTGGTTACGACACTCCCGGGGGATATGCTTAGGATAACTCTCACTTTCTTTACAAATCACTATGAAGGGTTTATGAGTATATACTTCCTCAAAGAAAACATATTAATGATTATGGATTATATCCATAGATAGTTCAATTTATGTTTAGTGTTTTATAAGTATGGGATTATGTATTTTGATGCATAAACTGATCTAGTTTATGCCATTTTTTTTAGAAATGGCACCTAGTGGAAGAAATGGAAACCGTATCAATGCACGCACTCCATGTAGGGATTGCCCTCCTGCTCAAGATAATTATAGTGGGGCTGGTGATGCAACTGGTGCTGATCAGCTAATCACCGTACTGGGACAACTTACTCAGGTTATGAATAATAACCTTACCCGTATGGAGCACCCTGATCTGCAGCGTGGAGGATCAATGTTAGATCGATTCATGAGACAACAACCACCAACGTTCAATGGGAGTACAAATCCCTTAGTAGCTGAGCAATGGATATTTTCCCTAGAGAAAATATTTCAGGCTTTGGGGAGTAGTGAAAGGGAAAAAGTTACCATGGCAGTTTACCGCCTCACTGGAGATGCTGATCAATGGTGGTCATTGATTCAAAACATGAAAGAAGATGATGAAGTATCAAACATGGAATGGAGGGAGTTCAAAGATCTGTTTTTAGAAAAATACTTTCCTCGCGACCATCGAGCAGATATGGAAAGACAATTTCTGAGTCTGAGACAAAAGGAGGATGAGAATGTCACAAAGTATGAGGCTAACTTTACAAGGTTAGCGAGGTACGCTGGTGATTATATTCGCAACCCAAGAAGTAAGATTGATCGTTTCTTTGATGGGTTAAAACCATTTCTCCGTCGAGCATTAGTCTCACAATCCTTTTCGTCGTACGAAGACATTGTCTCATGTGCTATCAAGACCGAAAAAGAATTCTCTAAGTCTTATGACTTTAAAGCGAAGCAAGAGAAGAAGAGACCTTCTGATCAATCTGGGAATGGAAATAAGGGGAAGAAGGGAAAGGTTGAATATCCATCTTGTGGTAAGTGCGGGAAGAAACACCCTGGTGCTTGCCTGAAGGGAATGGGAGTCTGTTACAAGTGTGGTGAAAAAGGCCACCAAGCTCATGATTGCAAGGGAAAGAAGGAAGCTACCAACGTTCAGTGCTACAATTGCAGGGAGATGGGGCATTATGCAAATGCATGTCCTAAGCGTCAGGAGAACTTATCTCAGAAAAGGCCGAGGGATCAAGGCCAGGCTTATGCTATCACTACTGCTGAGGTAGAAGCTCCGAAAGACGTGGTGGCATGTAATTTAATGGTTTCCTCAAGTTTAGCAAATGCATTATTTGATTCTGGATCATCGCATTGTTTCATATCTTCCCAGTTTTCTAAGAAAATTAGATATTTCCAATTTGATTTAATAAGGGAGTTGTCAGTTAAAACTCCTAAGGGAAGTATCGTTGCAACAAAGTTTTGTGAATCAGTCCCCATTAGAGCACATAAATTTTCTTTATATGCTGATTTCATCGTCATACCTATGATTGAGTTTGATATAATCCTCGGTATGGAATGGCTTTCGGACTATGATGCGAAGATTTATTGTAAGAAGAAAGAGGTTACGATTCTTGATGATAATGATAAGGAGCACCTTATTTTTAGAGCAGAATCGTCACCACCTAATTCTTATTTAGATCCACCCCCTGTAGCTCAACTTAATTCAATTATCGGGGAGGAAGAGAATGAAATAACTGTCGGTGAGGAAAGGAATGTTCAAATAGAGGATGTACCTGTTGTGAAAGAATTTGTAGATGTATTTCCGGAAGATTTACCTGGACATCCTCCAGAACGAGAAGTTGAGTTTTCCATTGATTTGATTCCTGGATCAAGGCCTATATCGAAGACCCCTTATAGAATGGCTACTGTAGAGTTAGTCGAACTAATGAAACAACTAGAGGAATTGAGTAATAAGGGATTTATTCGCCCTAGTGTTTCTCCATGGGGAGCCCCTGTTCTTTTTGTTAAAAAGAAAGATGGATCTATGAGGTTATGTATCGACTACATGGAGATCAATGCTATAACAATAAAGAACAAGTATCCCCTACCTCGTATTGATGATTTATTTGACCAACTGCATGGAGCTCAATACTTTTCAAAGATTGACCTTCGATCTGGATACCATCAGTTGTGTGTGAAGAAGGAAGACATTCCGAAAACAGCATTTCGAACCAGGTATGGGCATTACGAGTTTACTGTAATGCCGTTTGGATTGACTAATGCACCATCTGTATTCATGGATCTGATGAATAGAGTTTTCAAGGAGTATCTCGATGAATTTGTGGTAGTATTTATTGATGATATATTGGTATACTCCAAAACCTATGAAGATCATGAAAATCACTTGCGCATTATCTTGAGGACTCTGAGGAGGCATGAATTATATGGAAAGTTTAGCAAGTGTGAATTCTGGCTTCAGGAGATTTCTTTTCTTGGCCATATTGTCTCTAAAGATGGAATCTCTGTTGATCCTTCTAAGACCAAGGCAATCCAAGAATGGCCAGCACCTACGAGTATAACTGAGGTACGTAGTTTTATTGGCTTGGCAGGTTATTATCGACGTTTCGTCCAGAATTTTGCCAGATTGGCTAACCCATTAACGAAGCTCACACGTAAAGGGGTTAAATTTGTTTGGACAAAAGAGTGTGAAGAATGTTTCGAAGAACTGAAGAGAAGATTAGTCAATGCTCCTATATTGACTCTACCATCGGGGAATGATGGGTTCGTTATTTATAGTGATGCATCAAATAAAGGACTTAGTTGTGTCCTTATGCAGAATGATAGAGTTATTGCCTATGCATCACGACAGTTGAAAATTCATGAACAAAACTATCCTACTCATGATCTTGAGTTAGCAGCTGTGATCTTTGCTTTGAAGATATGGAGGCACTACCTCTATGGTGAAAAATGTGAGATTTATACTGATCACAAGAGTTTGAAGTATATTTTCTCACAAAAAGAACTCAACATGAGGCAAAGGAGATGGCTTGAATTACTCAAGGATTATGATTGCACGATACACTACCACCCGGGGAAAGCAAACAAAGTAGCAGATGCTTTGAGCAGAAAAGACCATGGAGTTCTGAACATGATGAGAATTGAAAGGGATCCAATTTTCATGGATCTAGTGAAGATGGACATGGGAATAACCAGGGAAGGTGAAACATCAATGCTTTTTCAAATGGTTGCCAAACCATCTTTACTAGAAAGGATTAAGAGTTCTCAGACCGATGATGAAGAATTCCAAAAGAAGATTAAAGCTGTGAATGATGGGAGATTGAGAGACTTTGTGTATGAAGATGGAATTTTGAAATTCGGGAAGAGACTTTGTGTTCCCAATATACCTGATCTAAAAAGGGAATTGCTGGATGATGCTCATAGTTCCAATTTCTCTATACACCCTGGGAGCACCAAAATGTATAGAGATTTGAAGGAACATTTTTGGTGGGACAACATGAAGAGGGAGATTGCTGATTTTGTGTCAAGATGTATGGTTTGTCAACAAGTGAAAGCTGGAAGGCAACAGCCTGGAGGAGTCATGCAACCTCTTCCCATACCGGAGTGGAAATGGGACAATATTACAATGGACTTTGTCATGGGGATACCAAAGACTCCTAGAAGGAACGATGCAATATGGGTTATTGTTGATCGTCTTACCAAGTCCGCACATTTTCTTGCTATAAGAGAAGATCTACCCCTGGAACGTCTAGCAAGACTATATATTAATGAAGTTGTGAGACTTCATGGAGTACCCTTATCAATTGTTTCGGATCGTGATCCCCGTTTTACTTCAAGATTTTGGAAAAGTCTTCAGAAATCCCTGGATACTGAACTTCATTTGAGCACTGCTTACCACCCTCAAACAGACGGACAATCAGAACGGACTATTCAAACCTTAGAAGACATGTTGAGATCTTGCTCACTTGATTTTCAGGGTATGTGGGATCAATATTTACCACTAGTAGAATTTTCCTATAACAATAGCTTCCATTCAAGTATTCAGATGGCGCCATATGAAGCGTTATACGGAAAAAGATGTCGTACACCAACCTGTTGGGATGACGTTGGTGAAAGAAAACTTGTAGGCCCAGAACTGGTGGAGGAAACGGTGGAAAAGGTGAAGGTAATCCAAAATCACATCAAAGCAGCTCAAAGTAGGCAGAAGAGCTATGCCGATAATCGAAGGAAGGATTTGGAATTTCAAGTCGGTGATCATGTTTTCCTGAAGGTATCTCCGTGGAAGGGAGTCATACGTTTTGGTAAGAAAGGCAAATTGAGTCCCAGGTACAACGGACCTTTCGAAATTCTAGAACGAATTGGGGTTGTAGCTTACCGATTGGCAATGCCGCCAAGTCTCTCCAAAGTTCACGATGTGTTCCACGTATCTCTATTGAGGAAATACATGCCTGATCCAACGCATGTACTCACCTATGAGGAATTAGAACTGGAACCCGATCTTTCCTATTGCGAAGAGCCCATCAAGATTCTTGATACGAGAGAACAAGTGCTGAGAAACCGGACGACGCGTCTGGTAAAAGTTTTGTGGAGGAATCATAAGATGGAAGAGGCAACGTGGGAACCCGAGGAACTTATGATGAAGAACCACCCGAGTCTTTTTATGCAGTAATACCCTAGAAATTGCGAGGACACAATTATTTGAAGGAGGGGAGAATGTAACACCCCAAGCTTCTACGGTACGTTTCCCTTCGAATAATGCGATAGCGTGTGTTGTACGCAACCTCGAGTTCTAACACACACCACAACTAATTAAACTAGCTGTTGTAAATAGTAATACCTACTTTTTGAAATCATATATATTTTATATTTCAAAATGGACTTCATTTTTGGATTCGGAATATCGAAATTATCCTAGGGTAAAATTTTGGTACTTTTCGGATAACTTTTATATTTTGATGAATAGTGAAAATTACTAAATTTTAATTAAAAACAACTTTTTTAATCAAAATAAGTAATAGTGATAAATTATGAATTTGAGTGGTTTTAAAGTATATTTAGAATATATTTTTACCATTTAATATAATGTTGGTCATTGGACATAATTTTACAATTAAACCGAACATAAACAAGTGTCAATCTTTTGGTAGTTATTATCTCTTAAAAACACGCTTTTTGTTTTGACAGCGAGAATTAATTTTAAATTAATTTCTGCCACTTCTATGTTTTGAATTTAGAAAAATGGATTCCATATTTGGAATCAGGATGTTCAAATTTTGTAAATAGGTAACTTTTATTTTTAGACATTTTGAATAATTACTACGGTAAATATTTTATTTACCATGGTTAAGGGTAAATCCGGTAAATAAGGGTTAAAAAATAATATTATAATAATAATAAATTGCCCTAAAACGTGTCCTAACTTTATTGGTGGACACATACCCGACCATGGGCATCCTTGGGTCAATTTGGGGACCCCTTGGAGCCACTTGTATGTGGTAGGGACACATTATATTAATAAAGTTAAAATAAAAATAAAAATGGCATAAGCTTACAGCTTTTAGAAGAACAATTTTTACATAGGGTTATACATGTTGGATTTTCGATTATAAATATTCATTAGAAAGATAAAAATATTTCCTACATAATTATGTTTTATTTATAATTTTTAGACATTAAATAATTTATTTTATTTATGACACAATGATGATGCAGTAATTACTAAAATAGTAAAAAATTAACATAATTGATATTATAAATACCCAAATAAATAAAATATGAAACTTTTAATGAATTACACTAATTTTCTAGGATAATATGATATATTAGGATTGATTTAATTGACTTTGTTAGAAGTAATCAATCTGTTATGAGTTTCACAAAAATCAACTATTGAATAGTGTCAAAATTGACATAAAAGAGTTCTTAAAACAAATATTATATTATTAATTGATATTAAATTCCTAAAAATCTAAGGTTCGGCCAAGAGACTTATATTATGATAGGTTAATCATTAATGGACCACTTGGGGGTCGCTTGGATGTATATAGTAAGTTTATTAACCATATTATATAAAAATACAAAGAGACATTGTAAAAGTGAAACTAATTAACTTAGAGTTAATACTTAAAGATAAGGTTAATATAAGTACCCAAACCTGTCTAAATTCTATTGGATGAGTTGTTTTCGACCTATCGCCACCTCATCCTTTGAATAGTCAACTTTGGAGCCTTTGGAAACCGAATATGAATTTATTATAAATTAATATTTCTAGCTTTTCCAAAGGTACCCCTCACCCCTCTTATAAAAGGGCACTCCTCCTTCTCATTTCTTCACACCTTCAAAGCCTTTTGGTTCGGCCAAACTCTGCCCAAATAATCTCCCAACATCCCTAAATACAACCTAGAGGCCTTAGTTTGATCAGAAAGCCAACCTAAGGAGCCCTTTTGATCAAATCAAAAGGAAGAACCCGAAGAAGAGGTAATGATTCCACCACCCTTTTCTAAGTTCATTTCTTCTTCCACTTCTTCTTCCTTTGTTCTTACCATTCTAAAATAATAACTCCAGTATCTCACATATACTGTGATGTTATTATAAGTATGGTACAACCATATTCAGTATTCTATCCACCCTTTGAATAACATGTCACCATACGTGCGTACGTACGGCTTACCGTCTCCACGTCGTGGTGTAATTGTTATTCAATATAATATTATTTGGATGGGTATAATAATGATGTGTAACTCATGTAAATAATAAATATAACATGTTAATGATTCTGTATATATGATATACCATTCATTTATATATTATTTTAATATCAAAAGAATGATATTGTCGCTCGTGCGTACGTACGGACTACCGTCTCCACGAACGCGATGAGATTCATTCTCCATCGTATCCATTCAAGTATAATTATCATTTTATGATTTAAAAATGATGTTTAAGGACTTGATATCATTCTGGATATGAATAAGATACAACAAACATGGCTTATGTAACAAAACATATAAAAGAAAATGAGTAAGTTAACACCCGAAACGATGATAATTCTAAGATATTATTAATAAATAAATGTTAAAAGATCATATATGATATCATATTAATATATATGATTCTTGTATAATTTAATAACAATTATTTCACCATTATACAGGAGGTTAACCTACCCCAACCAAGGAAAAGTACAAGGTAAGGGTTATTTCACAATCTCTTCTTTATCCGAGGTTGTTTATACGTAATAATCTACTAGGATCTCGTTATCATCCACATCCATGTTTCTTCAAAATGTGTTTCAAAACATTTTTAATATTTACAAGAATATGGGTTAAAGTCATTTATACCCTTGTTTGACTTTTTATAAGAGGTTTATAAAAGAATCTTTCCGTCATTTTCAAAACAAGGTCCTTTTTAACCTTTTCGACAGAATTGAGGTAAGAATGTTTTTTTTAACTTATACGGCGGGTGCGGTTATTTTCCGCCGTTATAAAATCGTCGAAGTTTTCCATACAAGATTATAAGAATATTTTCAAAGAAAATGTTTTATTTTATATGGATCTTAAATGATTTCAAAATAAAATGAGATACTTCTTTAAAAAGAATTTTGATTTCATCTATGTCAACATCCTTTGATGGATTTTAAGATTATTTGAAGTTGATTTATTATGATACAAAACATCTATATTGTATTGAAGGTTTTGTGATATGTTTGACTGTGGATGTGCTATTTTTACACCATTCATAGTTTATGGTGAAATTATTGACATTTCGTATGCTAGTTTTAATACAAATGTTTATGTTATGTTTAAACCTTTTCATATGGGAATGCATTGGACTTAATAAGTGACGGGTGGAGCCCGCTATAGCTCCTCGATGCATCGGTAGGTCTCATGAGACAAACTAGTGTCTTGGCACAAGGCCTTGACAAAATCTTATTTGTAGTCTTGGCACGAGGCCTTGGCTATGTGGTTATGATAGTCTGGCATTATGCATTCCAACATTATGAAAGTGGTTATTGATATTGCATGTGATTATTCGATTAGTAGAATATCCATGTGAACAAGTAAATGGCATTATTTCATTTTACTTTTGCCATACCATGTTGAAGTTCAATTTTAAAAGGCTTTTGTTTTAGTAATTCATTGCCTTAAATGTTTATGCTTATTTTGAATGTTCCGCTATATTGTTATCCTTACTGGGCATTTGAGCTCACCCCTTTTCAATGTTTTATTTTTCCCAGGTAGTGAAGAAGTAAATTATGATTGACTTGCAGGGATATTATGAGGGGTTTATAGTGTGGACGTTGGAAACATTATGTTGTTGTAGTAGTTTTTCATTTTATGATGTAATGTAAAACTTATGAATATATCTAGTGTTTCCAGGGCTACTAAACTAATCGGTCTTTCGGGATTTGATCTTTCTTGTGATCATGCCAATGTTACGAAGTAATGCACTGACTCTGGGTAGCTGGGGTCGGGGCGTTACAAAATTTATCTTTTAAAATTAATTTCTCAATGTGGAAAGGATATTTTAATTGATAAATTTCAAAATTTATTTTTAAATAATAATTTTAATGTTTTCAATTTGTTTAAGAAATGTATTTTGAAAATATTATTTGTCTAAAAAATTATTTTTTTTAAAAGTCTATTTTACTTAATAATTGCTCCATGTGACCTTTAAAAATCCTTCTCCATATTAGATATCAACCTTTGATATATTTAATGCTTTGTTAGGGACATGATAAAAACATTATTATTCTATAAGTGAATGGTTAATGTTAAATATTAATATTTTTATGAAACTAATTTCACTTTCAAGGGTTGTATAATTAAAAATTTCTCATGATGTCATCTTCCATTCAGTGTTTATTCTACAATGAAATGATTATGAAAACAATATATTTTCCATAGTTTATGATATTATGAATGATTTTGATATCTACTTTATTCATGGTTATAATATTAAGTTTATGAATAACATATCTATTATTGGTTCATGATAGGATTAAAGTTATATTATCTTATGGGACACAAATGAATGATTTAATTATGTTTTGGGTGGTATTTATATATCCCATGAATTCATTGCTTAAAGATTTATATCCCACTAGATAATTATGGGAAACAAATCTAAATGCTAGATCTAAAAAAGGAAATATGTTTTAGCTGATGCAAAATGTTTAACAATATGTTCTAATTCACAATGGGAAATAGCTATGTCCTGATCCCTAATTGGAAAAAGTGCGCCCTAATCAACTATGTTTATAGTATTGGGAGAAAAACTTTACTAATATTATGTTGTACACGAACATGATTACATGTTCACAATGTATTGTATTGACCTAGTTTCATGTCTATATGTTCATACAAGGGAGTGATTTTATGTCCTTAACTTTATAAGTGAACATGTTTCTACTTATACAGGTTCATAATGTTATAAGGTGATCTATAATCCAGAAATATTTGCCTTATTCATGTGATATGCCCAAATTTTTCATGTTCATGATTATCTTATGATTCATGTCTTTTTATCTATCATAATTCCATGACTCTACAATATGATATTTAATATGAAGGATATGATCTTCTAATTTTATGATCATATCCTCATACTATTATTCTCATCATTATTCACATATATCTTATTTATTTTCAATTAATGAGCATCTATTCATTTCATTTCTTATGTTGCATATCCTCAAGTTATGAAGAAAACATTTAATTCGGAGTATTATAGGGGATTATATTAATGGGACAATTTGGATTTTATTCACCATTTTAGAAGATAATATGTTCCAATTTCAAGTGAATAAAAGATATTATGGTCTTTAGGAATGTATTTTTATAATATTATGAATATTCATATAAAATATTGTAATATCAATGTATTTTATGTCTGGGAATCTATAGTAGTTTCCCATAAAAAATTTTGTGTTTTTATCGTGGAAGTACATCATATTTGGTTTCAGCATCCAACCTCCCACTCCTAGGGATCCTCGAAGAACTCAAGATATTCCCTTAGACACCAACCATGTCAAAAACATCATTTTTGTGGTGTACCAATAAATGGAAAGCAATTCTAAATCCTATTTATCTAGTTGACATGACAACTAAATGGAAATTTAAATCCATCCTAAATTTAAAATACTTCTATGGACATGGGGTTTTAAAATATCCAAACCATAAAATATCTGTTCCATATTAAGTTAGGATTCTCATCCAAATTAATGTCCTCACTAACCTCGATTTTTAATTCCGCCCCAAATAGCCATATTCCACTACTGAATGCCAAATAAAAATATAGAGTTAAAATTTCTATATATCTTGCTTATGAAACCGAATGATTGTCCAACGACAATCACCGCCACCAATACACCATTAATACACAAACGTAATACCATATAACTTGAAACATGACCCCACCATTATGATCAAATAATCATCCTAGCGTATGGTGATCCCACTATAGGGATTAGTCAATAATGGTCAATTTTGATGTTATGGGTCTTTCACTATTATAATTATCAACTAAAAACATACCCAATAATCTAATGATGCTATATAAATGATTCCTAACTACCCAAAACCAATCCAATATGATTACAACACATGAAGTTGTCGATTATATTCTGAAATGGTAAAACTATACTAATCCAATGTTAAAATCCAATAACACGGGATATTCCATGAATATCACTAATTGATCCTTGAATAAATCCGACAAGATCACATAAAATTTTCTCAATATGTTTTTTGGATAACCATTTCCAATCTCATTCAAAAATTCACATCGAAAAACTTAAGGAAACCCATTCTCAAGGAAAACAGACATCGATTAATAATGCTACCAAGAACACGTTATCCTACAGTCCCTACTCTAAGAGGCACACCTAGATCATTCAGACGTGCTTATCATTATACATTTTGTACGCTATCTGTATATCAACCATAATATCCATATCTGCAATATCTTGAGTTACGATTTCATTGAGAATAGATTCATTCATGGTCCAACACATCTGGATCATCGGAAACCAACTCGAGCATGAATCCATATCTCAGACTACATCCAATATCCCCCTAACATATACATATATTTCATTTGGGTAAAAAGTATTACTCGTTCCTATTTATCTTGTGGAATCATAATTTGAAAAAAATTATTCCATTTATAGGTCTCAATCATATGTCTATTTATCACATGAAGGTCACATTCTTGTAGTAGACATCATAATCCACACACTAAGAGAATTACAATAATCACACTAGTAGAATATGATAATGAACATCATAGCTCATGCCATGTCTATCAACTGACATAAAAATTAAAAGGGTTGCATACTTCCATTTTTTAACTAAACGTAAATATGATCATATTAAAAAAAATGACAGTCTTCATAATAGATTATCACCTAATATAAACCCCGAGCACCATGCTTCTATAAAAAACGTTTTCAAGGTCTTCCCATATGTTGAATATTCCATGACACCAAATCAAAACTTTTTCACAGAGTACCATTGTGGGATGTCCCATATTTTCATTCAAAACACCATGTCTAATTGAATACAATAATCACAATAATTATAACAATTCCACACCCTTCTCATAGTTTTCACCAAGTCCACATATTAATGGAACCACATGTAACAAGTGTATTCCACCTCTAGATCCCCAATATACATTTCTGTCTACTCCGATGCTACCCATGCCATGAAATTGAAAAATTCTTCTATGAGTGAGGTGCCACAATGGCCATGTACATTATTATCTACAAATCATCAATCTCATCACGCAACAATCTCTTTTAGAACACATCAAAAAAATTCGTCACCAAACACATACAAGGATTCAACATGACTTCCTACCTCATGATATCTCTGTAAAATAACATGAACCAATCCACATTATATAGTGTTTCAACCTCATCTATAGAATTATCAAACACATCGAGCCATTATGTTTATGAGAATCTGCTAATAAACTAAGAATTAATCTAAATGTTTTTCCAAACACATAGATCTAAAAATCGATGATTTTCCAATTATGGATGAATCATATGTGATGGCTCTCGACTCACTCCCCTCGGTTCTGTCGAGTGCGTCGCAAACCCTAGGTTTCTGAAAATCGAAGAGGTTCAGTGCGACTTCTTTGATCTTTTCTCCTCAGAGAATTATCGGATCTGATTTGGTAACTTCATTCGAAGGGAATGGGGAATCCAAAAAAGGGAGGATCCGATTCAAACCATGAATCCGAGGGTAAAGGGGATATCCTTCCTCAATGATCATGCTGGTTCTAATCAAACCAAGATTCCTTCATCGAAGTCAACAAGGATAAAGAGAAGGGATGATAGAGGGTTCTTCGTTGAAGATGATCCATCAACGATTCAACAACACTCAAATATTTATTATTACTCAATCATGGGTCGCGTTGAATACCTAAAAGGAGATAACCCATGGTATTAATCTAATTTAAAAGTGATAATTTATGCTTGCTGGGGTTTTCCTAACTGGAAACCGGTGCCACTTGAGAAAGGTTGTTTCCATATTATCTTCACTACACAAACAGACCTAGATCGCGTCTGGACTATTGGTAAATTAAATATGAAACTAGGAATGCATATACTAACTGAGTGGGATTTTTCATTTAATCTAAATTTATATAGGAATAACACTGCTCAGGTGTGGGTAAGAATGTTTATTCTGAACTGGGTTTTCTGGAATTTTAAGATTATTATTGATATTACTAGCTGTGTTGGTACACACCTTAAAGTGGAACAAATAACCTTGAATGGGGACCTAGGATTATATGTTAGGGTGTTAATTGAAGTGAATCTGTGAACTAAACCACCACATTCCTTCACTTTTTCTATTATAGATTATAAAGCTATTTTGAATATAGAATATGAAAGATTTCCACCTTATTGTGAATTTTGTAAACTGGTTGGACACTCCATTCACAATTGTTGGAAGGTGCACAATCAGCCTCCACAAACAGGCTATAATGGATGGATTGATGTTAAAAGTAATAGGAGGGAGAAAGAAAAGGTGGTAGAAAAACCTGAATCTTAAAAGAAAGAGGAAATATGGTATGTCATGTCCAGATCCTTTGTGTTATTAGACTCTGAAAAGGGAAAATCATGGGAAAATTTTCTGAAGAGAACGATTGGGAAACGATAGAAACAAATTTTAAACAAGATATTGAAGATGATATCCTTGGTATCATCTCACATCCCTGTACTATTTTTGAGCCAACAAGCCCTATTTTAGCAGTTTCTGTCCCTTTGGTTTCAACATTGCATGATGTTAACTATGCTAAAATTGATAAAGGTGATGCAATGTAAGAGCAATCCATAATTGAAAATAAGTAGCCTAATGAAAAAACTAATATAACCAGTTACTCTCTTGAATTCCCTGTCTTAAATACAAAAAACAAGTCCTCTATTTCATAAACTAAATCTAGAATAGTGGATCTCATGAAACAAGTGGAACCAAATTATATGGTCGCACTCCTATCATCACCGAGTAGTCAAGATAGGAGTAAAGGCTCCACTGTGCCCTCCTTAGAATAACCTTGAAGTAAAGACTCCCTTTCTCTGCATTCTCATTGTCTTGCTACTTTGGTCCCCCAAGAGGCTGACTTGTTGGTTTCCAACATTCAGAACAGTGATGCCACTTGTCCAGATTCTTTAACCAAACAGTTTGCCTCTGATTCTTGTCACCAAGGTGAGTCTCTCACAATTAACCCGGGTTGTGTAGGTACTGAGAACCTGGTGGTCCATCACATGTCATTACAGAACAAATAGGGTATTGCTTTTAAGGAGTCTACCCCTGGAATGGAAACCAGGTCAACGACATCGGGATCAAAGAAAAAAGGGGACATCCCCACCAGAAAGAGGTATAAATGAATTTGTTGTACTCGATTTATAGGTATTTATAACCTTTAAACCTTTAACATTTTAAAAAGATATATCTTTTATCACCCCCCTTAACTCTTTGCGATTGTTGTTCCCAAAGTCAACATTGCTACAAGAATCCTTCAGGCACCTTTGGATACACATTCCTATGGGATTGAACTAATAGTACATCTACTGAATCTTTGTGGCTATTTGCTCATCTTACTTTTCATAATGTTATACTTTATAATTTCTCAAAAAAAATACATTACCTGTGACTACATTTTTGACAATGTAATGGTTTTCACCACTTTTTTTTATTATTGTAATATATATCGAGACAATAGAGTTATTTGGAATGACCTCACACAACTAGGTAACTCTATCCACCAACCTTGGATTATTGTAGGAGACATTAATGATATCTTAGTCAGTAGTGAAAAAATAGGTCATTCAGAGGACTCAATTTCTTCTAGGTAATTTAAATGCTTCATTGAAATGAAAAAGATGACAACGATAAATCTAATGGGTGCTAAATTCACCGAGTTTAGGGAACATTATAATATAATTGTCGCCAGTAATATTTATATAGCGTTCACTAATATCCATGCCCTGGATAAATGGGATAACATTTCGAGTATTACTCTAGTGAGGATTGCCTCCGATCATCATCCCATTTTGGTTTCCCTTTCCCAAAAACCTTCTAGACCCATATCTCCCTTCAGATTTAACAACTCTTGGTCATCTGATCCTGACTGCTTGAACATCATTAAAAACTCTTAGGATAATATGCATAGTCAAAAGGATTTGTTTTCCTGCCTGATGAAACTAAAAATCCTTTAACAGATTCTCAAATGTTGGTGTAAATCCAAATCTAATGAAACTGACAATAATATCACCCTTTTTGAAAAAAATCATACTAAATTTCAAAATGGTAATTTCTCTTCTATGTTTTCTCATGACTCTAAACAAGAAATTAACATTTCCTCTAAGCTTATCAATTTTCTCATTATTAACGATGATCTTAGAAAGCAAATTTTTAAAGAAAAAGTACATAATGATGGGGATTGAAATAATAGGTTCTATAATGCTCTTCATAGGGTTAGAAAGGATTATAGGCCTTTGGCTTATCTTTGAGTGGGGGACCAAATTCTTTATTGGGAAGAAAGTATTACTAATCACATTGTCTCTTACTTTCACAAAATCCTCAATGGCACTAGTATTGATAAATATCTTTTTTTCCCGACAACATTCCAAAGCTAGTTAATGTTGAGGATAATAATTTTCTTAATATCATACATTTAGATCAAGAAAATAATGATACTTTCTTCAGCCTTAACCCATATTGTGCTTATGGTCGGGATGGTTTTAATAATGGATTTTATCAAAAACACTAGGATGTTCTCCAAGATGATGTTTGTCATCTGGTTAAATATTTCTTTTCTAGAGGCATCATCCCTCATGGGATTAATTCTCAATTCTTAGTCCTTATCCACAAAATTTATAATGCTGACGAAATTCAACTATTTAGACCAATTACTCCTAAAAATTACCTCTTTTAGATTATTACCAAATTAACTTCCAATTGAATGGATTCTATTACCAATAGAATTATCTCTTGGAACCATTTTGGCTTCATAAAAGGTAGATCTATTCAGGAATATATCTATCTTTCCTCTGAAATCACTTATCTCTTAAACATAAAAAATAGAGGTGGGAATGTGTCCAAAATACTTGACGTTGCTAAGGCCTTTGATACTATTTATTGGATCATTATGTATAAAGTCCTAATTCAGTTTGGATTCAATGACACTTTTATAAAACGGATAAAAACATTATTCAATTTGGCTCATATTTCTATCCTCATTAATGGTTCACCTAGAGGGTACTTAAGTTGCTCCAAGGGAGTGCTACAAGGTGAACATATCTCAGCGATTCTCTTCTAAATTGCTAAAGATTATCTTAGTAGGCTGATTACTCGGGCTATTGAACAAGGTACCATAAAACCCACCTCTGCTTCTAGAAATTTGAATTCCCCCACACATCTCCTTTATGCAGATGATATAATTCTATTTACCCTGGGGGGGAAAAGAAACATTCAAAAACTAAAATCTATTGTTTCTATTATAAAGAAGTGTCTAGTCAACACATTAACTAGAGTAAATCTTACATTTGTTTTGGTAAAAACGTTCCTCTAGGTAGAAAAAATAACATCACTAATACTTTAGGGGTAAAGGAGGGCACCTTAACTTTTCCTTTCCTTGGTGTTCCTATTTTCTTTGGTAGACCAAAATCTAATTACTTCTCCACCACCACTAACCAAACGCTTCATCTTCTTTCCTCTGGGAAGGGTAAAACCTTTCGATGGCTGGGAGAATTTTCCTTGTTAAATCTACCATTGTCTCCAAACTCATTTACTCTATGATGATTTATAAATGGCCGAAGAGTCTTATCAAGCCTATTAATGTTGCTATTAATAACATTGTTTGTACGGGGAGTACTTTGGAGAGAAAATTTCTTATAGTCCCTTGGGATAATTGTTGCAAACCTATTGACAAAAGAGGCATGGGTATTAAAAATTATTCCTATTTTAATGATACTCTTCATGATAAACTCACATGGGACCTCATTCATAATAACTCTCCCTCTACATAGTTTCTCGGGTCTTGTTTTCTCCATAAGATTAAAAATAATCATATGCAATTTCTTACATCATGTATATGGCCTTCCATTAAAAACACTTTCACTTCCATTTTGACTATCTCTAGATGGATGGTCAATAAGAATTAAAATCATACTTTTTGGTTTGATAACTGGACTGTTTCTCCTATGATCTCTTTGATTGTCAATAACCATCCTCCTCCCCACGATAATGATACTATTAAAAATGTCTTACAAATGCAGAACCCATACCTTCCTAAGATTGTCAGCCAGATTGTTGATAATTATCCATTCACTAACATGAGCGATTTTATTATTTGGGAACCTGTGCATAATGGGATCCTAAATTTAAAAAGTTATTATAATCACTTGTTCAACAATTTATAGAAAAAAATTTCTTAGTTAAAAAGATTCAACAAATTCTGGTTAAAACCCTCGAGATTCACGGTAGTTTGGCTGATTTCTCATGATATAATCCCAATGGATAAATTCCTCCAATCGTTTGGGATTAATCATTGTTCCAAATGCCGCATGTGTAACCAGAATAGAGAGGATTTAAATCACCACTTTATTTCTTATGACAAGGAAACCGCACTTTGGCATTATATATTTGACATCTTTGACTGTAGATGGTTTCTTTTTAGTTCCATTATCCTGTACATACAATGGTGTTTGGAAGTTGGAGATTCTCAGCAAATCAAAAACCTCTTTATCATAACTGTTACAAAAATCCTGCATGTACTCTGGTATGGTAGAAATGCTTTTACTTTTCGTAACATATCATTCAATATAAATGCAGGGAAAACCATAATGCTGATGGCCATTCATGAGGCAGCTTCAATTCAAAAATATCATTGCAACAACTCAGTTCGTGACTTTGGGATTCTCAGACGCATTGGGGTGGATGAGAAATACCCTCATCCGAAGCATACCCTTGAAGTGTTTTGGTGACCCCCACCTCCAATATGGATTAAAGTCAATGTGTATGGATTCTCTAAAGGCAACCCTAGCCCATCGGGTTGTGGGTCCATATTCATAAATCACCCCAACAAGACGCTTGGATGCTTTTACTGCTCTTATGGGGCTTCTTCATCCCTGTAAGCTGAGATGATGAGTGTTATTCATGCGACTTCTTTTGCCAGGATTCATAATTGGAGAAATATCTGGATAGAGAGTGACTCCACTACTATTATTTAGGCCATTTGGAATGGTTCCATTCACTTGGCGTGGATGCTCACTTCGCATTGTATTGACTACCTAAAATTTCGTTCAGAGATCAACGTCATCACCACTCATACCTATCATGAAGCTAACAATATTGTCGATGGTCTTGCCAATGTGGGTGTTACTCACGAGATGCATTTGAGTGATGTTATTCCTCCTGAGTTAATCCTGCTCTATGTCAGATATGTTATGTAAATGCTTTATTTCAAACTTGTGTAATCCTTTTTTTCAATAAAATTTAGTGTTTTGGTCATTGACCAAAACACGACTTAAAAAAACATAGATCTAGAAATTGAATCATTTCATTCAAAAAAAACAAATCACATTCTATGCATTAGTCTAATGGACCGATTAACCTTCCTATGTATTTTTCTTCCCGAAAGACATTGTCCTAGGATACACTCTATGACTATTCACCCAAATATGAAAGACAAGAACTATCCAAAAAATGTATGAGCCATTATTAATGGTATCTATTTTACCCCACTATCTCTACTAGTTAGCTCTGAAATATTTTTAAATATGTACAACCACCTAGACCATGTTCAAACTCACACCAAGTTCGTGCCTCATGGAACATAATTAATTCTTTATTTGTTACCCATGAAACCAAAATTACAATCTCCCACACTTGGATTCTCACATAATATTCCATCACATTCTATCTAATATCCATAATTAGGGAACACATCATAATTATTATCCTCAAATCGGGATACATCCTTAGGGATCACATCTCATCGGCCCTTCCTTGTGATAACCAATGGAATCATCATCAAAAGAGATTATTATGGGGAAAGACATACACATGGTTCAGATATGTAGAATGAAATTCTGTGATAAATTCGACAAAATACCCGATGTTGTTAACAGAATATAAAATAGTAGAATCAAAATAATAACACCATCTATGGGGTTCTTTCTATGGTTCCAATTGCCTATACTAACCCACAAGGGTCTCCTAACAACATATTCACACAACCCTACATCATTCTCCTTATAAACATGAATATTACTCTTGATTAACATGACCTACCATCATAAGAAAATAAATATACATTTAATCACACCTAATTATAATATCACCAAATACATATTCATGAACACACTATATGGGTAGTTATTAAGACTTTAAACAAATGAACCACATTTTTCAGTTAAAATCACTCACTAGATAGTCAAAATTTCATGTTAACCGTATTTTCCTGATATGAAACATGTGACAAATCATTCCTACATAGTCCAATAGGCTAAATTAATCATTGGACACTCTCTAGTTGGAAAAAATCTAGAAATTAAGGACAATAAAGAACCAAAAAAATGAATGTTCATTTATCCTGGGGAATATCATATACAAAAATAGCATCAAAAGAAAAAATTGTACTCATGTACCTTGTAAACTAGAATTAATAACAGAATCAGTTTTCTTAAAGATACAATATGATATCCATCATAGGCTCTATCAAATTATTATATATCATGTATACAAAATCCCAAAAGTATAAAAAAAATAGATACCTGACATGAAAGAACTTTTTGACACCCCTCTACATTGTACCAATGGTTTGTTCTTGATGGATGGTTACTATTATACCTAAAGGTATCCTCCCCATATACCATAGGTAGATATAGGTTAGTTATCTTCTAATGTTCTGTTTTTATGGGACTAAGAATCATGTATTAGAGTGTGCATTGATGGAATAAAAAACCAATAAAAATAAAGTTGAAATAAAAATAAATGTTTATGTAAATAGAAATCAACAAGAATGTTGGTAAATAAAATTCATTAAGGGCCCACACAACACTATCATACCATGAAATGGGACTCACATAAGGATAATTGAATATAAATAATGAAATAAAATAAATAAACAAAAGATACTAATACATATTTGAGGAAATTCCTATTTAATATATATATATACACATCAAATGCACAATGTTTAATCATTCCTAAGAACATGTACAACTATTAGTTGAAATAATGGTAATATGTGTTCATGTACCAATTTCTAATGCTGACATTTGAAGGGTGTGTGTAAAAAACATAGAAGTGAATCACGGCCATGGTCTCTTATAAAATATAATATGTTTTAATATGTTAATGTGACATGATTAGTTGAAATAATAAAATATATTATACATAATAAGCTACAATATCACTAATGTAAACTAGTTTTAAGGAGTCTCTGAGTATCTCATGATGACTGTGGAAACCAAAAAATTATTTTAGACTGAGTCTTAATATAGAAACAGTAATTGATATCAATAATTATTTCCTTTACCCAGATTAATCATTAATATATTGGATCTAAATATGAATTCCACTAATCAATTTTTGTGATCATTCGACCCATAATAATATCAAAAGATCTGCCTCTATGGAATAGTCACCAATGTATCAGAAAACACCATCTAAGATGAGTTAACTTTGTCATCATGTTCCCCCCTTGTATTTTTTTTCTCATTAAGTATATAGGACCATTATTTATCAAACAATTATCATATAAGAGTTTTCATTTGGGGAACATTCCTATAAGTACCACAAACCAACCAAATGGTTGTTTTCTCATTTAGGGAATAATACAATTAGTATCACAAACAGAGCTCTAAGCTAACCCTGTATTCTAGTACAGCCATGTATTAGTAGATAATAGGCCCTCGATAAATCATTGTCTTTATTTCCCCACTGTAAGGCCCATACCAAGCTATCACGTAATTTTCCACCGCAAAACATATTATTTCAATAAATATTTCAACTATAACTATAATGAGATTGTAATCTATAGTGGATCTAGTTCTAATATCCAACCTTGTGGAATATTACATATATATATTGATAAAAATCATAGAATCACATCCATGTACCTAGATCCATATGCATGGATCCCCAACCATGTCACATAATCCTTGTGGGATAATCCCATTAAATGATATTAATAATGGAAACAGGAGGGATATATAAACATTATTTTTGATCAACACTTCCCATAGCCAATTGACTTACTAGTACTGTAGGTTTTCTATAGATAGACTATATATAGTCTACCAGGACTTTGTCTACAAAATTTTTCATTGGGGAACTTACAAGGACCCTTCGGTATTAGTATAATAGATGTGTCCTTACTTGGGATATCAATAAAACCTATTCTATCAGGTTAACACATGACACTCCTTGATGCTGCATCCCAAGATATCTTTACCACCAGGGTATCGAGACTATGTACGCTTCACATGGTCTATCCAAAAAGTCGTCATTCAAGAGATATCTGAAGAAACGTATTGATCTTTAAGGTTACCAAACTGTGGTTTTATCACAAAACCAGAACCTAATCTACCAAATTTTTTTCCACCCAGGATTCTTCTCATTGGATTGTAGAGGGCCTCGTGTTACACCCATACCTTGGAAATCCCAAAAACCTCGATGCATAGAAAAAGGGGTCCTCTAATTATGATATAGCCTAGGATCGATATTTCACCCTCACTGCTATAATTGATGTATATCACACTATAATGAAATGGAAGTGAGTTTCACTATGTCTTGAATCATCTTTTAATACATTAAAGGCTACAAGGAAAATCCAATGACCAAGAATCACCCATTAGCGGCTAGGGTGCCAAGAAAGTTCACTAGGTTTGTTCGTGACTACAAGATCACATTTATTTTAATCAATCCATTTAAATTGATTAAAAAATATAACTATGGGGACTAACATATGGTGGTGATACTATACATGTTCTTCCATATAATAAAAACATAAATTTCATAGGCATATTACATGACACATCCTACCTCATAAAGAGATCTTTAGTTTTCATCAAATCCATGAAAAAAATATTCAAAGGACCATCAAAACTCATCCAATATCAAAATCAATAAATTGGCCCCCTCTCAATTCCCTAATCCCCTAACTCTACTAAAACACCAAGTATTAATTAATTATAATATTAATATTTAATTTATTTGTTTAATTAAATCTGTTCGTATTCACTAAATACTCACTGAGTTGTTGTTCTTTGTTAGAAATACACTTGAGTGCAACCCTTAGATCCATCTCACATCTAAGACCCTATGATGTGTGTAATCCCAAACAGCAGCCCCCAAAATATATCAAATTTTCATTGATTTATAATAGAAATTATTTTAAAATTAAACAAAACAATGTACCATAGTAAAAATGGTGAGCAACCACTTATTTAAGGCATCTCGAGTCGCCCTATCACTAGGCAGAGTGAAACCACTATTATGATCTATTGAATCCATCGTTATCTGGTCGAATCGGAACTATATCCCTATAGTGGGAAACAATAAATTTAGGAAACTTAGTATGAGATCAAAATAGGTTAGGAGAATGGGATAAATACATAAAATCAATCTAAAACACCAAAAAGGAACCCTACGTACATGGGATAGACGGTAAATAAGGGGGGAGACCAATATGGACCCAACCATAAAAAGACATATTCTATTGTTTTGAACTAAAATTCATATTTGAGGAACATTTCAGTTTATATTATTATATAATAATGAAAAAATCACTCATAGAAAACACTTAAATTATAAGTGGGCTCGAATACCATGGATCCACTTTTTCCACCAAAGGAAACCCGTTTGAAATAAAATATGGCTTTTTTCATGTCACATAATCAATAATATCATCATGAATCCATATTTTTCATTAACAATAATTATGCCATATGAATAAAGTTTTAATATTTTCTATGGGCAAAAAAGGATCAGTAATGCACATAATGAAGTAAAATCATTATTCTAGTGAAACCCATAAAACAATTAATTTTACATGAAAAAGTGATTTAAATTAATTTTTAATTAATTTTTCGAAAATAAATTAAATATATATTCATCTGTTAACCATATTTTTATAATTTAGTTAATATTTTTCGTTATCACCATTCTAATGACTATGTTTTAATAGTAACCTTTAAATATATTATTTATTTGTTCGCTTAAGATTGATGTGGTGTTTCAGGTATACTAATGAGCATAGTGGTTCATTTTAAAACCATTTTATGATAAATTCTACCACCATTATAAATCTCATCATTCTAATTAGAACATGGGAACTAAAAATATAGTTTAACTTTTCAAAAGACCGTTCTTCAAATCACACATGAGACCAATGGTTAATAAATGATCTCATAAAAATAATAAAAGTGAAGTAAGATAGTCACATGTGATAACAAATGCTAGGATTACATGAAAGTTCTCAAGTATATGGAAGAAAAAACAAACCATCATGTTCCTATATAGAGTGATATAAAACATGTTTATGAGAAATCCAACAATCAAAAAACCAGAAATCTATGAATGGTAAAAATTTCATTTATTATATAGTATGAAAAGTACAGAAATAACATTTTTTAAGATCCATTTCATTAATTTGTGGAATTAATTTACTTCCTCGACTAACAATATAAATAAGCAAACATAATTGAAAATTATGGTTCCACGCTATAGTAAAATTTCCCTGTAAAATCATGTTCTTCTCTAAATGATGAGTTCTCAAGATGTATTTTTCATACCTGATGCACTATAATGAACAGTTAAAGAATAATAAAATATACAAAATGTTATATACTTATTTCAATGATATTTTTAAATTAACCAAAACCTAAATATTTAGGCTAAAATAATATTACTCAAAAATAATAATAAACCATTATATGATGAAAAACTATATTATTCTCCAAAATTTAATAGTGATACCCAAATATCAACATAAACCATAAAAAAAATATACTAAAAATTCTGCAATATCTTTTAAATATGACTAAATCCCATAAAACATAATAATTTCATCACATAATCTTCACAGATAATTTCTAACATATATCTATAAATAAAATCAAATACTCTTGAAGTATCAAATCAAAAAGTAATTTTACTAATCAAGTTTTCTCCAAAAATAGGTTAATCATTTCCATAAATAACCTAAATGACCATAATTCCACAACATAAACATGCAATTTCTACAAAATAAAATTGATCCATATTTCCTAAACCAAAATACCATAGTATTATATTTATCAGGATCATATATCTCTCCCAAAGTAATGAATGTCCTAAAAACAACATTAATCACTTAATCACCAAATCATTTTCTAATTCCAATGTTATATATTAGATAAAACATAGGTTCCCAATGTCAACTTACTCTTTATCCATGTACTAATTTATCTAAAAATAAAAATTCATACTAACATAAGACTCCATGAAGGACCATGGTAAGTGATGCACTCATCTCACCATTTAGTTTAGGGCTCAATTCGCATGACTTTTCAAACATGATGGTTTTTCACCCATACTATGGTTTCTACTTTTAATTAAACTATATAAATTCAAAAAATAATATAAATACCTTAAAATAATAATAACATATTTTTACCTCATTTTTTATCATATCCATTACATTTTTTATGCCGAAAAGTAATATCCCATAATTCCCACATTGGTTAGTGTTTCTAATAATATCATTAGTCACCATAAAATATCATAAAATAAATCATCAAAAGGTATTGTAATATATTAAACTTCTAATAGACCATAAAATTATATACTCATAATGATATCACTAACTCTATAGAGAATATCTAAGTCACCAGACATGACTAAACCATCCTATGATACCAACTCTATGTACCATGCCTAAAACATAACTTTTTCAATTGTTTTGACCTAAAATTATCATTTAGGGATCTTCTCATTTTATAGTTATAGAGAATTTGGTAAAAGTATTCCATAGTGAATTCTAAAATTACCATAGGGATCTATTTCTATAAATCCACTTTTCCACCAAAGGAATCCCTTTTAAAATGAAACATGGCTTTCTTTCATGTATCATCTTCAATACATTCATCATGAAACATTATTTGTCCATACAAATATTCATCCACTGTGAAAAAAAATAATACATGGTATGAGCACAAAAATCTCAGTAAGCGACAAATGGAAATAAAACCATTTTTCTTATGAAATCCAATAAAATATTTCCTTAATATAAAATAATCATTTTTCCCAAAAAAATTGATAAAAATATAATAATTATAATAATGTTAAATTTTGAAAATAAATTATTTTCATGAAAATTCATAAGGAAACATACAATATATAAGTCGGAATGTTGGGAGATATTTATTATATAGAGAATAAACATATAACCAACTTTAATAAATGTCACTCTTACAAATAGAATATCCATATAACCAATATCCATACATGTCACTCTTACAAGTGGAAAACTATATGAAATTCAACCATACCAAATGTATTGGATTTCACAACATAACCAACCATCCTTGGTTTATAACATATCCACCCATAAAATTATTGGGTACAATTATATAATCATAACACAGAAAGGGTTTCAATTTTCTTAATTTTACTAATAAAATTTAATTTTCAATCACATGGAATCATTTCAAGATATTTATATAATCAATCCATTTTTCAAACCATTTTCAATATTAATAACCAAGAAAAGGGAATAAAAGAGGTTTATTTTCCTTTTAAAAATATGAAGGATTATAGTTAAATCCATATATCATATAATGGTCTTAGTGGTAAATAAGATATTGTCCCCATATACAATAAAATGATCATTCCATTCCTTCAATGTCAAAACATTCTATATAAAACATCTAAAAAGATTCCATTTAAAAACATTTGAATTAAATTAAAAATATATTTAATATTTCTTTTATATTATTTTTATATCTATATTAACAAATATATACAATTGTATCAAGAATATTGATATATAAAAAAATTTGATAATTAAATCTGTAAACATTCCTGTTGTTTCATACCACTTTGAAGAAATAAATAATAATCCACAAAAAATAATAAAATTTTAGAAATAGTTAAGTAAGATGATAATAAATAAATTAAATATGTGATGAGTGAAATGAGATATATATACACCTAATAAAAATTACAGTTCATGTCCTCAAAAACATCACAATGAAAGTAGATTGAGATGAGATTGCTTACGTTAAATCTGATTCATCAAGTAATCTCTTTATATTGAGTAATAATAATTTTAAATTAATTATTTACTTTATTGAAAAAAAATTTGAATTTTATTATTACTTTTATATAACTTATTACCATTTTATAACAATTAATTATTAATTTATGTTCACATAGGACTTTTTGAGGATATTCGATGCTTGAATACAAAATGAATTCGTTAAGTCGAATATGGTCAAATAGGTCATTATTCAATCACATATAGAATAATATTCATGGAATCAAAATAAACATCATAAAAATAATATTTTTAAAACTATTCACTAATTATGGATAAAAAATGAACAGCATCACATTCATTGGGACGATAATCCATACAAACACATAAGTAACATTTTTATTTTAAAACAACCATTACATAAATATGATAAATAATAATTTGTAGTTAAAAAAATATATTTATATAATTTATATCATATTAATCATTTAAATATTCTTATATATTTTATCTATGTGATGTTGTGATTAAAATAAAATCACATCACATTTTGGAGGTGATAGTTCACACGTATTCCTGGATGATGTTATCAATTAGATGTGGATTGAAAGTAAGAATATAACTTATATATTATTCTTTTATAATTATATAGATATCATTAATAGAAAATAAAACATCAATTACATAATTATTTCCAGTCTTTAGAGATGGGAATGGAGAATAAATTAGATCGGTGCGGGGAGGTCAAAGTTCACCCCTATGAAAAAACCATTAATTATTTTCCCATTTGATGGAAGAAAAGTGGATTTAAGTGATGATATTAAATTAATAGTATTTAATTATAATTATTATACTATATATATTATATCATAAATGATGAATTTTATTTGAATTATGTGGAAGAAGAAGTAAATCAGAAATAATTGATTAATAACGATAACTTCCCTTTGGATGATCACCTTTCATTAACACATTCACACATCTATGGAGGGTGTTATTCCAAAAATAATGCCTCTATAATGTGGGTAGGGATTATGTTAAGGTATTTTATAAGATTTTTTTTCTACCTAAATGGTTGGGAAGTGTGAATAATGATAAGTAGTGCCCTGTTATAAGAGAGGGGGCACTCTAGGAATTATTCAAAATATTAAATTAATATAAATTTTTTTCTATATAAAATGTGTGAAAAGTGTTTAATTTATAATTTTAGAAGATTATGAATTGAAATAAAATAATACAAGGATAATTATAGTTATTTTGAATATATTTTAATCATTATTTAATTGTGTTAATGCTTTTAACTCTTACTATTTTATCACCTAATTTATAATGTGAGGGTTATTATATTTACAATAACATGACAAAATAATAATATAAGTATCATTTCTGACATTATATGAAATATAAAGTTTTATTATGATTATTATATTTTAATAAATAATATATCCATTAAAAAATAAATAATATTTTAAAATGCCATTAATGTCAATTTTTTACCCTATTATCCTAACTTCATGATATATTCAAACCAACTGTTTTAACACATCATTGACATGTCAACAAAATCAATAAAATTAGATTATGGAATAAATTATTTCAAACTATATTTATTTTATTATTTTTAATACTGTTTATTTGATTCCTTAATTAATTAATTAATTACTATATCATCATTTTTTTTCACCGTTTAATTTAATAATTTTTTCATTAAAATAATAAATAAATTACTATAGTGTATGTAAAAAAATTATCTTTATAAATGCTATTTATAATTTAAGATATCCCATTTATCACCCCATACTAAAAATATATTACTAATTAAAAAGAAGGATCAGAAAAAAGATTACTATTCATTGAATATAGAATTATAAATGCCTATATAAGTGGATCCATGTTGTACTAAAAATTCCCAATGATACTATTTATCTGAAAAAAATTATCCAAATACATCCGGACAATATTTAGGGTAATTTTATATTTTTATAATATAAATTTTACATTTAATTACCCAAATTATCCTTAACCATGGAAGTAAAATTTATTACTACAGTTAGTATTCATAATGTCGAAAAACAAAAGGGGCCTATTTTCATAATTTTGATCATCTGATTAAAAATATTGAATCCATTTTTGGAAATTCAAAAGAGATAATAAAAAAAATTAATTTAAAATAAAACCCATTGACCGAATAAAAAAAGGGATTTTAATATAAACTGATCAAAAGATAACAATGTTTTTATATGAAATTTAAATTTGGAATCTATTCCCATGAAATAAATATGATTAAATGTTAAAACATAATCTAATTATACTTTAAACCCCATTCGAATGATAACATGATAATATAAATAAATCAAACTAAAAAATTTTATTTAATTAATATGCTTTATTTTTCACTATTCATTAAAATATGTTATTTATGGTAGAAATAAAAAAATAGACCAAATTCAATTTTTATATAAAAATTCCAATTAATAATGATATTTTATCAAATATAATTTATGAAACATTCATGAACTATATTTAAAATAGGCGCCCCATCGAAAGGTAGGAAAACTAGCATTTTGGAAAATTCCTCTTTTATATGTAAAATTAAATTTGTTATTATATATTGTCAATAAAACACATAATATTATTGATAAAAAATATATTCAATATAATAAATTTATTATTTTAATATAAACTAGAAATTGTAATTTTATTATTTATAAACAACACTTGTGAACATTTATATATTTTTTCTGAAAAACATTTCCTTTTATTTCAAAAATGGTTGTACAATAATTTATAATTCATTACACACCAAGGAATTAATTATTTATACATGTGAAGAGAATATTTTCATAATTCAGTTAACATTGTTCATTCACATCCTTCTAATAGATAGGATTTAATGTTAACATCTAAATATTATTTACTAGTTCACCTAAGCTTGATGTGGCAGGTCATGTATGCTACTGAGCATAGTGTTTCCTTTTAAAAACAAGTTATTTTTTTGGACCCCTAGTGTAAATAGATAAAAAATTAATAAGAGTAACCATTATAAAATCACATATATAAATGAATTAAAATTGGACCACCTAAAAACTACTCTATTGAACTAGTGGCTACTACCATTGAAATAAACTATTCGCTAGACGGGGAACTACTATAACATTTTCTACCGCAATAACCCTTTGTCACCCATTGCTAAAATTAAACCTATAGATACTTAATTAACAAAAAAATGTTTAAATAACATCCACTAAAGTTTCCCAAAACATTGAATTTTATTTTTAACTGTTATTGTCAACATGGTTTTTCCACTAAAAAATGTTTCAAATTATTCAGTAATTTCAAATTCCTGTAGGAACATGGTGTTTTATAGGACCACCCATGAAAATCAGAAGAATAGATTGACAATAATATATGGAACATAACATAGGAATTACATATCACTAATCATTAATTAAAATCTGGTATCACATCCCAATACATTCAACAATGTATTCCCCAATTAATCCATGATATAAATAAATGGAATTCATCCAATGGATTCTTAACACTATAACATCCTCATCATGAAGAATAGTCCCAAATACCCCACAACCACTAGAAAAAATCATTTAATGTAAAAATATTCTCTTTTTAATGATTATAGATACTTAAATTCAAATCTAAATACATTTATAAAACCCAACCTCTCCGCCAAACTAAAACATTAAATTTTTCAAAAAACCACTAACCCATATAAACAAAGGATCTAACCGTGGGGGTTAGTTTCCCTTTAAACATACTTATGGGTATTATATTTAAATATGATCTTAGATGGATCAGACATCCAATGGTTAATGGGAATCACCTCACACTTTCATCACCTTCATCTATATAGTGGCCCAAGCCTCCCCATATCAAACATGTCCCGGTATCCAAGAAACCACCAACTCTCCAAAGCTATAGATGGGATGTAGTCCTCCTTATTCTATGGGAACCAAATCTTCGATGGATTAACTTTTTTTCCACCATCCACTACTCAATTTCAACTGACTAATATAGAGCCTTCTCTCTATCCAATTCTCATGTTGAACTTCCTCATCCTCTCACTGATCCACCATGTCTTTCCATGATATTTCAATTTACCACACTTCCTCAATATTTCACCACCATCTCCATGCCTTCCTTATGTCACAATTTCAAATTTCTATTTACTAACACCATTGGGGAGCCTTTGGTATAACAATCCTATAACATACATATGATATTATAAGTTTTATATTTAAAAGGAATTGGAGATATGGATTGAGAAGAATAAGGGGGATAGATAATGTCCTCTTATTCTTCACCATTCCACTAGTGAATCCCAACAACACGAAAAAAAGTTATAGATATGAATAATTTAACTACTAATAATACCCATTTTATATATACATGATAATTATGATTTTTGAATCCATAAATCATAGTTTTGGTAAGAAAAAACCAATCGATAAATCAAATTACACATATTTTCAGAAATGAGGATCAAATTTTATATAAGAAATCAAATATTATTGATGATTTAGTGAAAATTAAAAACATTGATATCTACCTGAATATATAGTCTTCCAAAAATTAATAAATCATTGAAAATATATTTAATTCTATCATCATTGTAGAATCAAATCATTAATTCCATCCTGTTAAAATCCTTACTTCATAATTCAGTAATCAATTCAATCATATTTCAATCCCACTTCCTACCTTTCAATATAGGGTTACGTTGAAATTCAAAATAGATTACCACATGTTGATTTTATAATATGTGATATTATAGTTCTACATCTTATGAGATCAAAATAAATTAATTTTAGACAATTCTTTTACAAACACAACTCGAACAACTACCTTGGGGTTCACTAAATGAAAAGGGGTTACTTGAGCCCTATAGAAAACCCTCTATTAATAACATGATCATGGTCCATGTATTACTATCCATGGTCGCATTTATGTAATATATATATTTCATTATGAATACACACATTTTAAAAAAATTATTTCTTAATCATAATATATTTTTATCAAGAATCTTCTAAAGCTAATATTTCATCCACCTACCACCCATAGGTAAACAACATGCCCTAGAATCCACAATAGAATTTAAATATTTTTCCTATGGTCACATGAAATGTTAACTTTATATATTTATCATTGATTAGATCCCTATACCCCAAGAAAAATTGAGATATTTCTCGACCAGGGAAAATCTAGGTTAGCATATCACTACCACATTGAACTATTTCTATCCCTGAGAAGGATAAATTACAATCTCCACCACAAAGATTATTAAAAAATAACCCCTTGTATAAAATCACCAACATAACATGTAATTGTTTTATAATTCATTTCTTAAATATCATAGATCTTAGATCTCAATTGACTGGTAAAATAACTCACTTTCTGTAACACCCCGAGATTTTATGAAAAATATTCTTTTTATTTCATTAATGTCTTGTGCTACACTAAGATTAACTTGCGATATACGCAACACCATATTAGCTTGCAGTATACGCAACAATATTCTTGGATCGTGTTACACACAATTTTGATAATAGTTATTCTACGCAACATTGAGTATATATATATATATATATATATTCAATGTATAAATGAAATATGTTTGGATTCTGTTATAGGAAACAACGAAGGATTCTTGCGCAACACGCAACCCTGACTTGGCTTGCATTACACACAATCGCGACCTTCTTCGATAGTGTGTGTTGTACGCAATACTGGGTTTTACTAAACAATGATATATTATTATAATATTGTTTTTAACTAGCCGTTATGAATAGTGTTAACTAAATTTTGAATTTTATAACATTATTATTCATCTTACACATTCTTAGAACATGGTATAAGAAAAAAATAAATTTTTCGGGTAAAATAAGTATTTTTCAAAAAATGCATTTTTGCCGCCTTTTGATGGCGCACCCACTTTAAATCTATTTTTTGACATGTTTATAAGTTCAATTTGACAAAATAAAATTCTCCTTTTGAATCAGGATATAAAAATTTAGATTAGATAATGTTTTGATATTTTTCCAATAACTTTCACATTTTAATGAATAGTAAAAACACGCTATATTTTAATTAAAAACAACTTTTTTCATCGTAATATCTTATGTGGTTAAATTATAATATTTAATGGTTTTAAAGTATAAATATAATATATTTTTACAATTTAATATAATGTATGTCATTAGCATTGATTTTACCTTGAATTCGTAGGTTAAATCAATTCAATCGTTTTCAATGTTTTAAAGAAAAACCTGTTTTCTTTCGACAACGGGATTAATTTTAATTTAATTTTTGCATCTTTTGTGTATTTAATTTGGAAAAATGGATTACATATTTGGAATCAGTGGGTCCAAATTATGTTAATAAGCTTCTTTTTATTTTTGGGCATTGTGAATAGTAACTACGGTAAATTTTATTTACTATAGTTAAAGGTAAATCGGGTAATTAAGGGTAAATATAAGATTATAAAATTACCCTAACACTTGGAAAAATCCTATTGGATGGATAAAAGTAGACCCATATAACCTAAGGGTCGGATTAGATTCATTTTATGGACTTTTTTCCATGAAAATAATTTAATTATTATTAAAACCAAAGAATGTGACAACATGTCACTTTCTTATATCTTATAAGTATAATAATTTTAATTTAGTGATAAACTTCATGAAACTTCGAAAATGAATAGTCTCCAGAACACTAATACAATTATCTACATCATAGGAATTTATTTAGAATTTTTAGAGATTAAATAAATAACATTTATTATGACACAAAGATGATGCAGTAATTGTCTTATTAATGAAATATTGACATAATTGGTGTTATAAATGCCCAAATAAATGTAATTTGAGACTTTTTATGACATACATTAATTTTATAGGTTAATATGACATGTTATTGTTGATATAAGTAACTTGTTTTGAACTTATCATTCTTGCATGAATTTCATAAAAATCACGTACCAAGTAGTGTCAAAATTGACATAAATTAGTTTTTAAAACAAATATTATATTATTAATTGTTATTTAATTCCTAAAAATCTAAGGTTCGGCCAAATGACTTATATAAGAATAGATATATTAAAAATAAACAAATTGGGGTTTTTTTGGCTTGTTATGGTAAGTTTATTAACCATATAGTGTAAGAAAACAAATAGACACGGTAAAAGTTAAATTATTTAACTTAGAGTTAAATCTAATTGATAAGGTTAAAATAATAACCTAAACTTGTCTAAATCCTATTTGACGATATGATTTCGACCCATCCCCACTTTAGCTTCGAAATAATACCCTTTGGAACCATTATAAACCGAATTTGACCTTAATATAAAATAATATTTTGAGATTTTCCTAAGGTGCCCCTCTCCTCCCTTATAAAAGGGCACCTCCTCCCTCTCCTCCTCACACCAATTTGAGAATTCAAGCCAGCCAACCCCTGCCAAAATCTCTTCTCCACTTCCCTAGTATCATCCTAGAGGTCCTGGTCTTCTTCAAAGACCATCCTTAGTTCTTTAAGTGGAGGTTAAGTGAAGGCACGTATAAAAGAGGAGGTTCGGATACGTACAAAGCATATCGGACATAAGGTAAGGGAAATATCACAATCTCATTTTTATCCGAGATTGTTTACACTTTGGTATTTACTGGGGTGTATTTTATCATCCACGTCCATTTTTCCTCAACATGTAATATTTATATCCTTCTAAAATAGTTTATATCCAATTTTACACTTTGGTGAGTTTTTAGTAAAAGATATGAAAGGAATCTTTTGTCGTTTTTCGTATGAGGTACTTTTTGACTTTTCCGAAAAAAGTACGAGAAGAATATTTTTTTTAACGTATAAGACATGAATGGATTTTTAAAACATTATTTCCAAGAAGAATCTTTTACATGTTTTCAAGTTTAATTTTAATCAACTTCTTTTAGTTTAAAGTTGTATGACATGTTATGAAAGGAAAAATGTTTTTGAAGAAGAAAGGATATTTTCCTCAAGAATGGAGTTCAAGTGTTTTATCAAAATTATTTTCCATCTAAGATAATAAAGGGTTATGTTTTTATACCTATTATTACATTGATTTGATTATGTTGTGATGGAATTATTTTTATGAATTTTTTTATCTTATATGAATTGTTTTATGATGTCATGATGTTTAAGATTCCCATTTTTATTACATGGGTTATGCAATGATGTATGATTTATGATTTTGTGGAACACATAAGAATGGTATCATTATGAGATGGGTGGGACCTATATCTCCCTTCAATTCATTGGGTAAAGATTTCATATCTCATGAGATAGACATGGATGGAACGGTAGGTTATACTGGTTCAGTGAAACAGGACTGAAATGAGGGTGACTCGGTTCAGAAATGGACTTTGTCCACTAAGATAGTCTTGGAAATGAGTCTTGACTAATAAGATATGATTCTCTATGATTATGTGTGTATGCCACAAAGTTTCATGTTTTAAGTTATGATTATTGGGATTTCATTTCACTAATATGATTTATCCCATGTTATGAAATTATGCTCTCTTTTGCAGGTTAAGATTTCCAAAATGTTATGTTCTTATGAATATGATGTGATTGATATTTCTTTTGTTTACCCTTACTGAGAATTTGAGCTCACCCTTTTATGTTTTATTTTCCCCAGGATATAAAGAAAGGTTTTAGGTAAAAAAAAGGAAGATCTTTATGGGAGATGTTGAAGATCTTTCACCACGATTAGAAGATTATATTCCGAGTTTCCAAAGACACTAAACTATTACGATCCTTGTGTGTGTGTTTTTCTTATGTACTAAGTATTCCGAAAAAGTAATATAATGTCCATGTACGTCAAGATTTGGGTCTCTACAGTTGGTATCAGAGGAAAGGTTTAGTCAACCTTTGGAAAATAGGATACGAGAACTTTAGTGAGATCCCTAGAGATATTTCTAAGGTATGTCTAGGGATGTACATAAGGTTAAGTATAAGTATAGGTTATAGTCCTAGAATCGCGCTAACGATATTAGAATTAAAATATAAGATGTTAGATATTGAAGGTACTCCCCCTTTATTATGTTGTTTTCCCTAGCATGATTTTTGCCTCTCACACTATTCTTTTTGGGTTTTAGACGATGGCTGGAACCCGAAAGAACCGTGTTGATCAATATAATGGACAATGCAATGATTGTCCTCCAGAAAAAACAAGTGTTATAGGAGTTGGAGTGAAAAATCTTATTTCTATACTTACACAAGCTATGAATCATTCAGGACTTTTAAATGAGAAAAGAAGGGAACAATTTTCTATTGAGTCCTTCATGAGGCAACGTCCACCTTCTTTCAGTGGGTCTTCTGATCCACTTGTTGCTGAACAGTGGATCAGTACTACTGAAAAGATATTTTCTGTTCTTCAATTTTCTGAACATGATAAAGTCATCTTAGCAGTGTATCATTTGGAAGGTGATGTTGATCAATGGTGGAATCTTATTAAGAATATGAGGCTAAGAGATGAAATTGAGTCCATGGAATGGGATGAGTTCAAGAACTTATTTTTCAATAATTACTTCCCTCGTATTCTTCGAACAAAGATGGAGAAGGAGTTTCTTGAACTAAAGCAAAAAAATGATGAATCTGTTGGTATATACGAAGCGAATTTTACAAGGCTTGCAAGGTATGCATCTGGATTTATCATCCAACCTGAAAGTAAAGTTGATCGATTCTTTAGTGGCTTAAAACCAAATCTTCGAAGGGCATTAGCTATAAAATACTTCAGTAGCTATGAAGAAATTGTGCATTGTGCTATCAAGGTAGAAATGGAAGTTGGTGTTACTTATCCATCTCATAGTTTTGACAAGAAACGAAAGATGGAGTTCAAGGAGAAATCTCAGAATAATGGTGAAAAGAAGATGAATGTTTCCTTATGCTCAAAGTGTTGAAAGAAGCATGGTGGAGATTGTCTTAAAGGGACAAGTAGATGTTTCAAATGTGGAAAGGAAGGTTGTCGGGCATTTGAATGCCGCAATGATTGGAAGAAGATGTCTAATGATGCAAAAAAATAAGGGATACACAGAATGAACCTACTACACTTCAATGTTTCAAGTGCAAGGAGATGGGACATTATGCCAATAAATGCCTTAATCCATGGGTTGGTGATGATCGACATGAGAAACCGCTTAAGGAAAAGGACTAAGGGAAGTCACATGCGATCACTATTGGCGATGTTGAATATAACAACGATGTGGTGGAATGATTAAGTAATGGGATTCCAAAATAATGTTGTATATAGTATCGTGGAATATTGGAATATTTATGTATTGGTCTATTGTGGTTTTCAATAATTTTATGGTACCGGAAACCATAGAAAGTGATTGAGATATTTTTGGAAAACAGGATGATATGCGCATAATGAAGGGAAAATGAGAAAATGAAATATTTGACAGTATTCATGATCTCATGATTGATATAAGGACTAAGTGATATCATGGTTTGAGTATATAGAATTTTGAGGATTTTGGTATGTGGAAAGAGTTAACTTTTAACATCACTCATGTTTTCAATAAGGTTCAATGGGTATTCAAGAGAGTACATGATTAAGGCCTTTGAATGTTTGGAATGTGACCAAAAAGATACAATTTATAATATATGGGGATCAACGATGATATTAAATCTCTGAGAGTGGACTGCAGTATTATGGATAAGCCTAAAGATTGGAATGGATTATGTTGGACATAAGTTAGTATTGTTTGTTTTTCGATATTATTGATGGGATGTTATAGTAATATAGTTTTAGAAAAAGGACAACCTACAGGACGGGCGATAGCCCATCGCGTCGGACAAGGCTGTGGGAATCGAACCCACAACTGAAGTGCGACTGGCCTTTATCGCCTACCACTGGACTACAGGATGTCCCTGGTTAGTATAAACTAGTTTTATTTTATTAAGTGGTATGATATATGAAGTATAAGTTAATTTCTGGAACTATATACCATTAATCTAACCATAAGATGGACTTATAACTTTTGCTAACCTTTTGTTTGAAAGAGATGGAATGACCCATCATTCTATCACATGATCTGCTAACACATCACGAATAACAAATTCAACTTCATTTCATTAAGGGATGAAGTGGAAATTGTTCAATTCATGAACAACAGTGAGATTGTACCAAAATCATGCAAGTATTTCTTTTAATTCATCAACTTTAGGGAAATGATCTTGAAAACCAAAAATGTTGTCCTAGTTCCCTTATATCCGATTAATCAGATGGTACCTTAAATCATCACAAATCAATAGCTTTGTGATTGGTGGCTTTTTCATAGCCATGTTCTCTACCACTCTCCATCAGAACTTGATGGTTAGATTTTTCTTCCATATCCATATTTTCACCTATGTTCTCCTACGTGGAAACCCCCTGATGAGTTAATTTGGGTAACCATTACATTTCATACTTTAGTTTTTAAAAGCCATGTTTTGGTATTCCTTTTTACGATGTGGGTCTCTATTAAACAAACTTTTGATTAGTAAACCATTTATAACCCCGACAAATTTTGAGGGCAAAATTCATTTTAAGGGGGGTAGAATGTAACACCCTGATATTTTATGAAAAACATTCTTTTAATTTCATTAATTTCTTGTGCTACACCAGGATTACCTTGCGCTATACGTAACACCATATTAGCTTGCAGTATACGCAACACTATTATTGGATCGTGTTAGACACAATTTTGATAATAGTTATTTTACGCAGCATTGAGTATATATATATATATATATTCAATGTACAAATGAAATATGGTTGGATTCTGTTATACGAAACAATGAAGGATTCTTGCGCAACACACAACCCTGACTTGGCTTGCATTAGACGCAATCGCGACCTTCTTCAATAGTGTGTGTTGTACGCAATACTGGGTTTTACTAAACAACGATATATTATTATAATATTGTTATGAACTAGCCGTTATGAATAGTGTTAACTAAATTTTTAATTTTATAACATTATTATTCATCTTACACATTTCTAGAACATGGTATAAGAACAAAATAAATTTTTTGGGTAAAATAAGTATTTTTCAAAAAATGCAGTTTTGCCGCCTTCTGATGGCGCACCCACTTTAAATCTAGTTTTTGACATGTTTATAAGTTCAATTTGACAAAATAAAATTCTTATTTTGAATCAGGATATAAAAATTTACATTAGATAAAGTTTTGATATTTTTCCGATAACTTTCATATTTTAATAAATAATAAAAACACGCTATATTTTAATTAAAAACAACTTTTTTCATCGTAATATCTTATGTGGTTAAATTATAATATTTACTGGTTTTAAACTATAAATATAATATATTTTTACCATTTAATATAATGTATGTCATTATCATTGATTTTACCTTGAATTCGTAGGTTAAATCAATTCAATATTTTTCAATGTTTTAAAGAAAAACCCATTTTCTTTCGACAACGGGATTAATTTTAATTTAATTTCTGCATCTTTTGTGTATTGAATTTGGAAAAATGGATTCCATATATGGAATCAGTGGGTCTAAATTATGTTAATAAGCTACTTTTTATTTTTGGGCATTGTGAATAGTAACTACGGTAAATTTTATTTACTATAGTTAAAGGTAAATCGTGTAATTAAGGGTAAATATAATATTATAAAATTACCCTAACACTTGTAAAAATCCTATTGGGTGGCTAAAAGTAGACCCATATAACCTGAGGGTCAGATTAGATTCATTTTATGGACTTTTTTCCATGAAAATAATTTAATTATTATTAAAACCAAAGAATGTGACAACATGTCACTTTCATAAATCTTATAAGTATAATAATTTTAATTTAGTGATAAACTTCATGAAACTTCAAAAATGAATAGTCTCCAGAAAGATAATACAATTATCTACATCATAGTAATTTATTTAGAATTTTTAGGGATTAAATAATTATCATTTATTATGACACAAAGATGATGCAGTAATTGTCTTATTAATGAAATATTGACATAATTTATGTTATAAATGCCCAAATAAATGTAATTTGAGACTTTTTATGACTTAAATTAATTTTCTAGGTTAATATGACATGTTATTGTTGATATAAGTAACTTGGTTTGAACTTATCATTCTGTTATAAATTTCATAAAAATCACGTACCAAATAGTGTCAAAATTGACATAAATTAGTTTTTAAAACAAATATTATATTATTAATTGTTATTTAATTCCTAAAAATCTAAGGTTCGGCCAAATGACTTATATAAGAATATATATCTTAATAATAAACAACTTGGGGTTCGTTTGGCTTGTTATGGTATGTTTATTACCCATATAGTGTAAGAAAACAAAAAGACACGGTAAAAGTTAAATTATTTAACTTAGAGTTAAATCTAATTGTTAAGGTTAAAATAATAACCTAAACTTGCCTAAATCCAATTGGATGAGAGGATTTATACCCATCCCCACTTTAGCTTCGAAATAAGACCCTTTGGAACCATTATAAACCGAATTTTACCTTAATATAAAATAATATTTTGAGATTTTCCTAAGGTGCCCCTCTCCTCCCTTATAAAAGGGAACCTCCTCCCTCTCCTCCTCACACAAATTTGAGAATTCAAGCTCGGCCAACCCCTGCCAAAATATCTTCTCCACTTCGCTAGTATCATCCTAGAGGTCCTGTTCTTCTTCAAAGACCATCCTTAGTTCTTTAAGTGGTGGTTAAGTGAAGGCGCGTCAAAAAGAGGAGGTTCGGATACGTACAAAGCATATCGGACATAAGGTATGGGAAATATCACAATCTCATTTTTATCCGAGATTTTTTATACTTTGGTATTTACTGGGGTGTATTTTATCATCCACATCCATGTTTCCTCAACATGTAATATTTATATCCTTTTACAATTTTTTATATCCAATTTTACCCTTTGGTGAGTCTTTAGTAAAAGATATGAAAGGAATCTTTTGTCGTTTTTCGTACGAGGTACTTTTTGACTTTTCTGGAAAAAAAAATGAGAAGAATATTTTTTTTAACTTATATGACATGAATGGATTTTTAAAACATTATTTCCAAGAAGAATCATTTACAAGTTTTCAAGTTTATTTTTAATCAACTTCTTTTAGTTTAAACTTGTATGACATGTTAAGAAAGGAAAAATGTTTTTGAAGAAGAAATGATATTTTCCTCAAGAATGGAGTTCAAGTGTTTTATCAAAATTATTTTCCATCTAAGATAATAAAGGGTTATGTTTTTATCCCTATTATTACATTGATTTTATTATGTTGTGATGGAATTATTTTTATGAATTCCTTTATCTTATATGAATTGTTTTATGATGTCATGATGTTTAAGATTCCCATTTTTATTACATGGGTTATGCAATGAAGTATGATTTATGATTTTGTGGAACACATAAGAATGGTATCATTATTATATGGGTGGGACCTATATCTCCCTCCAATGCATTGGGTAAAGATTTTATATCTCATGAGATAGACATGGCTGGAACGGTAGGTTATACCGGTTCAGTGAAACAGGACTGAAACGAGGGTGACTCGGTTCAGAAATGGACTTTGTCCACTAAGATAGTCTTGTAGATGAGTCTTGACTAATAAGATATGATTCTCTATGATTATGTGTGTATGCCACAAAGTTTCATGTTTTAAGTTATGATTATTGGGATTTCATTTCACTACTATGATTTATCCCATGTTATGAAATTATGCTCTCTTTTGCGGGTTAAGATTTCCAAAATGTTATGTTCTTATGAATATGATGTGATTGATATTTCATTTGTTTACCCTTAATGAGCATTTGAGCTCACCCTTTTATGTTTTCTTTTCCCCTGGATATAAAGAAAGGTTTTAGGTAAAAAAATGAAGATCTTTATGGGAGATGTTGAAGATCTTTCACCACGATTAGAAGATTATATTCCGAGTTTCCAAAGACACTAAACTATTACGATCCTTGTGTGTGTGTTTTTGTTATGTACTAAGTATTCCGAAAAAGTAATGTAATGTCCATTTACGTCAAGCTTTGGGTCTCTACACTTTCCCACCACTAGGGCCATCAGTTGATCTTCTCAATGAAAGACCTCAAACAGAAAATAACTCTCAATTAAAAGAGTCATTCAAGCCACTATACTGAAAACCTTTACAATTAAATGGGAATTCTTATACATGGGATGAAATTAAACAAAAAACCCCTAATAACCACATCAAAATGGTTTTTTGATATAGGTACCACAAGTTTGAGTGCCTCTCTTCCCACTATTAAAGATATTTCAATGTTTAAATTTCATAATGAAAATCTATCTACCCCACTCATCAATACTGAGAAATTTTTTGTATTATAAATTGTTATAATAAGATATTGAAGGTATCATTATCCTCCCTACAACCATTTTTTCATCTTCCATTTCCCACATACCATGAATGGGTAATGGCATTTATAGATGGTGGTACGAAAATAACATTCGTTATCCACATGATAGTTTAAAATGGGTACATCAAAAATGGTCCACATGACATGGACAATAAGATTCATTTTCCAATTTGATGTCCTTTAATTAGGATGTCCATATTAGTATTTAATATGACTACCAAGAGGGAATCACACACTATATAGTGGAGTAAATAATGATATCCCCAACATCTAGAGGACATTGTTGGTTTATCGCATGGGGACATCCATTTACTGAAAAACACTAAAAATAATTCTCCAATGGGGGAATCACCTACAATATTGAGGGGAAGGGATGTTTGTGACTATAATGATATATCAAAGGTGAGAAAATACTCCCTTTTCTCCAGAAAAATACATTGAGAAAATAATTTCTCATGTACCTCCAACAGCACATATACGTAAAATTATCTACTATAGGAATGAAGAACCATGCCAACACTACACTACTAACATCTTATGAACAAAACAAATATCCTAATGAACGGTAATGAAAGTATTATTTCCCAAAATAAAACCATCTTAGGGAGCTAAAAAGTTGACACTTTGATTGTAGAACTAAAATAATTCTTAAAATTCCACACAATATTCTCCATTAACCATTTCCTATAAGGATTTAGTTCATAAGTGTATTAGAGAATGTTATAATGTTACAACCCCTAGACAAAACATTACATTTTATATTTTATTACCATATCATTTATATATTGAATATTTCATTTTTAATTATTCCTATAATACTATTTATATATTTTCAACCATTATATACAGAGTAATTTCCATATGTTATTCTTCATATCAACATATTAGAGATATTCTGAGCTATATTATGAAATCAATGATACAATGAATATAATCCTAATAATTTACCCAATTTTATAGATAAACCATATTGAATAGATGTATAAGAATTTGACTAGAAGATATAAGGGGCTCATAAGAATTGATACTTCATCTTATGAAGATCTCACTTGGTGATACTATCTAGTTGAAATTAAGGGAACTGAGTGTCCAATATAAACACCAAATATTTCTAGGTTCAGGGGTCATTTCTATCAGGGAACACATGTATTTTCCAGAAGAATTGATATCATTTTCAATGTGTTCCGGTTGATAATGTATATTTTCTCCAGTAAAAAAACATGAAATTTTTTTCTCTCATGGTGGATTGTGTTGGGGAACCATTTATTGTATAACATCTATTGAATTAACAATAACACTGTTATCAATTTAAAAATGACGATATATATTATACCTAGTTGACTAGGTTATTATTATAATTACTAAACCCATTTATATGATCATTAAATGTTTTTTAAATATAGTAATCACATGAATTATCAATGAAATCAAGGATGATGTTAGGAATTGTAAAAACTATGTTTTAGGATATCACATGATAATGATATTTTATTTCCTAGTTCATTGTGGTTAGAGGTTTTCAAAGCTATGAAAATAATTATATCCTTATGTGCCTATATGGTATGCTAGAATAAACTCTTGGTCTATTTTTACCTCTTTGTAAAAAAATTATTTGTAACATGATTGTCAAACATAAATCATATTTAAAAGATTTCCCAATAATATATAAATAGATTAATGTGACAATACGAGTACTATATTGAGGGAAATGTAAAGTATTGATTTAAAAAATCACAATGAAATAAATAAATTCATATGTATTCAGGTCCGAAAAAATATCTATTGAATTCATTTACGTATTATAATCAGGTGTTATTTATTGGATAAATTAAAAAATACTTCTCAAATGATTGATAAATTTTTGATATTTGAAATTTAAAAAAATATTTTTTTTGGGAGAAATGAGATATGCTAATGAATCTTATTTTATCATGTAACATTATTTTAGATTTACATGAATGTAATAATTTAATCACCATTTTTATGAAATATTATCCACATCAATAGTGTTATTTGGGTCATAATAAGAAGTTTAAAACATTTAATATGTGAAAATTTTAATTTGGATAACCTACTTTTGAAAGAAAATAAATGACTAAATTCTTGAGAGTATTAATTACCATGAATAAGGTATGTTCTATAACATATCTCTAATATTATAGTAAGAGATATAGAGGTATGTGGAATCTGGATCCATTTCACCAAGCAATATCAAATAAAGATGATCATGAAATCTGAAGATGTTGAAAACACTATGTATCTATAACGAACATAGTTTTTATAAATAAAAATCTCGTTCTAGTTGAATTAAATTCCTTATTTTGAATTATTGTTATTGATAAAACAATAAATTCCAATTTTTTATACCCTATCTGATTCAAAATACTATTATAAATCACAACCATTGATAATATAACCATTTAGTAGTGACCATATGATTAGTAAAAATATAAGGATTTCAATAATAAAATTGAAACAAAAAAAATAAGTGATTACCTAAAGTAGTTGGATCATAAAAAAAGAATCCAATTTATCCAAGCGTATAATGATTATATCATCAATATGATTTTCCCTAGACAATTCCCAAGTTATGATCTAACAACAAAATCATGATAAAAATCCTTTTACGGGAGAAGTTCGATCTCATTGAGATTATGACCCAAAAAAATTATGTCGAACCATCCCATGCATGTATTAGTATCTCAAACCATACCCATTGGGCGATTTTAATGTAATAAGAAGAAATATATTATGTCCCTAACAATATGAATATATATATATATGTTAAATTTTCAACATGATAGTGTTTATGTTATATTTTTACTGATTAGGGTTATAAAATGATTTTGATTTTGATACAATAAGACAAAAAAATTATTATTGGGTAATATTAAAATTCAACTAATGATTGTATGAAATAATGTATTTGTTGAAATAAATATTTAAAAATAATTATTAATTAATACTTTGTATAAATGATCATATAATTTTTATAAAGTAAAATGTAATTATTATAAGGGTTGGAAAACTGTTTTCATAAAAAACTAAAATTTCTCAATAAATATCTATACATATTTTAAAAGTAATAATTTAGATATATAGAAAATTATTTGGATAAAATAAATATTATTTTTTGATGCAGGTCATCAAAATTATATAACACTTAATTTTTCATAATTTTCTACAATAGTCAAATTTTTATGTAAAATTTAAACATGATATAATTGTACGATATCTATTAAAACATCATAATGAACCAATAATTATGTAACATATTATATATAGTTTATTCATTAGATATTTATTTCCCCTTAGAGCAGTTTTATTTTTATTTTATTTTATTATTTTTATAAATCCTCTATGAATCCTCTAAAACCTATAATACATTTTAATGTATTAAATTCTTCTGATTAAGGACGTTATTGGCTCCCACATCACTAAAGGAAATATTTTAATGATTTTTTCCCTTGGAAAAATAAAATAATTAAAAAAATATTTTTTTTATTCCATGGATAAAACCCATGGTATGATTTTTGGTTTGGATTAAATTATTATATAGAGTCCAAAATCGATGATTGAAATAAACTAAAGAATTCCCTACTCATTCCATATATAAACCCACTAAGCTCTCATTTCCCTCTACTAAAAACAATAGATCATGTCTTGAATCTTACCTCTAATATCTAGAGTCCCCCTAAGGTTTCCCCAAACTATCAAGAATATCCTCTGATCCATTCGGAATCAAACTCACACAATAAGGGATCTCCTATGCTCTTTTCTTATTCAAGAACCACTTTTTTAGGACTTGTAATTCATATTTGATCATGTTGGGATACGTTCTTCCATTTACCACATAATTTTCATTTTATTGATAAATGATGATTGATCCATTTCACTATCATTATTCTCTCCCATAAACATTTATGTATACATGTTACCATTGCAATATTTAGTATGTGATCTCATTCTTAACCTCTTTTTTCATGTATCTTTATTCTCATATGAACATTTTCTACAATTCCAAATATTGGGATATTTTCTCCCATATTAAAAATACATACATTATGATTTATAAATTATTAGATACCCCTTTCAATATCAATAACCCCACCAATGAATAATTATGTGCCCCTGTTATTCTAATGATATTTCCCCATGACTTTCCATTCAAAACAGTTCTGTAATGAATACTCATACACATTTCCTATCAAGGGTGTTCACATTTAGGAACATATAATTATTTATATGTATAAATAAATGTATGTATACTACACTCCATTATCATAGAATAAAATGTGACTATAAATTATTCACTGGTATATGATCTATTGGGCACACCTATTAATGGGAATGAAATGAAACTGATAGGTTCTCCATGAATTAGATAGATCGACAATGCATAGGGTTAATTTTCAACATCTTGATATATTAGTAAAGGTTTAAGGGAGAGAACAAAATAAATCAATGGATATTGTATATATTGATTTCCAAGATATTATACTTGACCTATGTTTATGAATCCATGTTTATGGTCGTTGAAAAATTTTCTTATGTTTCCTTTCTATTTCCATCATATATCTTGTCTCACTTTCCATGTTTATTAATATCATCTCTTTTATGTCCCATTGATATGATTATTCTCTATCATGTAATTTTTTCTTCATGTAATGTAATGTTTATTCCATTACATTCTATTATATCTCACCCTTTTTTATGTAGGTCCCCTGGTTTTCCCATGCAGTTTTAAGAAAGATGGAATATTTTGATCTGGTTAAAGATGTTTTCAATAATGATGATGTATTTTCTATTTTATATAGATTTGTAATGTTCATATTTCACATTGAAAGATGACATATTAATCATATTAGATGTTTTATGTGTAATTTTATGTATCAAATCATGAATTAATGGTTAATAAAAAATAGGTTTGTCATAGTTTCTATAAAAGGAATGCTCATTTATTTTTAGGATTATAATTAGAAAACTCTCGAGAAAGATATAAGAATAAGAATAAACATAAGAACACATACCTATTTTTTTAAAAGTATTGAGTATGTTGGTTATGAATCGTACAAACAACTATCGGGATAATACATGTGGATGTGGAAGGGAACTGATGTACATAAGGGTAAAACATGAAAATAGTATGCTGAGAAATAAATGACCAAGAGTAGGTGAACGATAATGAGGATTTCTGAACACATGTTTTGAAACCCACAGGGTAAATTAATTTGTAAATTACATTAATCATTATAATCAACTATTAAGGGAACACAATATTCTTATAAGTGACTGTGATAGAAATTAGTTCTAGGATAAAAAGATTGAATCCTTAAGATTCATTAGTAAATGAATAAATTACATTTTTATGTTATCCCATTAATATCATTAGATTACCATTTGTGTGTTTACTATTTTAAAATAATAATCCTTAAATTTCCATTTAATATACCCAATGTCCATAAATAGGATGAAATATGTACAAACCCAATATGAAGGAAAATATGATGACTGGAGAAATGAGATGTCCAACATGATGAGAGTAGGAATCGTGAAATTTTATAAGATGCTATTTTAGATGACCCATGTTTGGAATAGAATCCTTGTTTAGGAGGAGCTCCCAAGTCCCCCTAACAATGGACAAGTCACTGTTGATAATATTATTCAATAAATGATTCTAACATGCAATAGATCATTTCATACATTAATTACAAAAAATGGATCAACTATTTTAAAAACATCATCTCCATTCATCAAATTTTTGATAAATAGAAGTTTATATTGGATGTTAATGGTATGGATGATTCAGATGATAAGGGGTGAACATTGATCAAATATAAAAATCTAGAGGATTATATAAGAGTGTCAGGGTGGAAGGAATTCTTGAAAATGTTTTTTGGAAAATATTTTCCTCATACTAGCTAACATAAAATGAAAATGGATTTCCATGAACACAAACAAAAAAGATGAAAAATAAATCGATTCATATGAGTAAAAACCCACATGAAACATATGTTACACCTCTATCTCAGTCATTACCCTAGAATTAAATATTGACCTCATAGTTGGCTAGTTAGAACATAGTATACAAAAATCCTTTGATTGTAGAGACTTTGATAGCTATGAGAAAATTGATCGATATTCCCACAAAAAATTGAAATTAGAGAATCTCATGGGTATCAGGAGGATAATAAGTAGAATTTTTTATTAAGTTATTTATATGATATAAGAAAATAATGTGGTTCTATGAAATCTCATTATCACACTTTTCAAATGTTTGAAGAGAAGAACCTATGAAATTTCTAATTATGGATAACGAAGTTCTTATGGTGTTGGATGAAAGCGCACCAATCCAGTGATTACTGACTGGAGAAAACTATTAATGCAATAGAAGAAAAACATTATCTAGTAAACCCTTAGAATATTTTTCATCGTTTGAATTATAGGTATCCATGGAAATTTATAATCCAATTCACTATTGTTGGGTTCTTAGAGACAACCAACAACCTCTAAGGGGAAACATGATAGATTATTTAATCAAAACTATTGAGGTTGATCTTGACAAGTAAGTGGTGACATGTAATCTAGTTATTCCTTAATTAATAGTGAACATATTTTTTTTCTTGTTCCATTCAATTGTTTAAAATTAGAAATGTTTAGATTAATAATGTAACACCCAAGGTAAATAAAGAATATGACATTTTTATATTTATCCCTATTTTTGAATAAAATGTTAATATTAATTTAAAGGGAACACTATGATCGATGGCTTACCCAATACGCAACAATGAGTTCCTTTGAAATCTTACGTTGCACTCTAATAATAAAATAATTTTATTTTAAATGGTAGTTAACACCTATCCATTGTAATGACGGGAATTAACAGAACTAACTACAAAATTATTATATATGTTTTTCAAATATTTTTACTTTTTACAATAAATGTTAGAGGATTAAAAATGTGAATTAATCCAATTTTAACCGTAAACATCCTAATATTCTTTAAAAGGACGATTAACAGTCTTTTGATGGAGAACCTCTTTTAAATCCACTTTTTGACATTTTTATGTGTTATATTTGACAAAATAAAATTCTTCTTTAAAATAGGGACATCAAAATTTACTTTGTGTACATTTTTGGTATTTGTATGATAAAGTTCATTTTTAATGAATAAGTGAAAAATGTTGTATTTTTTTCAAAAACTATTTTTTAATCTAATTTATTCATATGATTAGATCATATTTTGAATTTTTTTTAAAGTCCAATTAGAATATATATTTACCATTTAATTCAATGGTGGTCATTGGAATTAATTTCAATTTGAAATTAGACTTAAACTAGTGTCAATCTTTTAATAAATATTGTTTCCTAAAAACATGCTATTTGTTTTGACAGCGGGAATTAATTATTAAATAAATTAATGCAACTTATATGTTTTGATTTTTTTAAAATAGACATCATTTTTGAATTCGGAATATCAAATATAGCTTAGGGTGATTTTTTGGTATTTTTCTGAAAAACTTCAATTTTTTTATGAATAGTGAAACCACTAAGTGGTAGTTAAGGAAACTGATTTTTCATTTAAATGAAACTTTACCACTTCTATGATTTTATATTCAAAAATCTGACATACATGGTTTTCATTAGGAAGTAAAATGTTGTTTAATGAGATTAAAATAATTTTTTGGTGAATAGTAACTTTTAAGTTTTATTAATCACGATTAAAGGTAATTAGTGTAATTTAAGGTAAAGATATCGTTATAATAATATTAAATGTCCTTGACACATGTCCTAAACTTATTTTATGAGTCATGGAAGAACAAGGAAATCCATGGGTCAACTTGGGGACCCCATGTAGCCACTTTGGTTGGAAAATGACATTAATAACTTTTTATTTAAAGTTAAAATTAAAATGTCACAAACATGTATTATTTTAATAAAACAATTTTTACATGGGGTTATACAAGTTATATATTTTACTATAAATATTCATTAGAAAGCTAAAATATTTCCTACATCATGATATTTTTTTATAATTTTTATACATTATATAAATCATTTTATTTATGACACCGTGATGATGCAGTGATTACCTCATAAATGAACGATTTAAAATAAAATGAGAAGATAGGGTGACATCTAAGTCCTAAACTTGTCACAAACCTATTGCATGGGTGTATTTTGAAACCTTATCACCTTATCCTCGAAATATATCCTTTTGGGACCTTTAAAATCCTAAAAACATTTTATAATAGAGTAATAGTTTATAACATTCCAAGAGTGCCCCTCCTCTTCTCTTATAAAAGGCCCCCACCTCTACCACCTTACCAACATATCTCAAGCCTTTGGCTCAGCCAACCCCTACCCATTTTGTCTCTACACATCCCTATATTACTATTAGAATCCTCACTTTGGTCAGAAGTCTTTCCAAGTAAGCCTTTGAGCTCAAATCAAAAAGGGTTACCCGATTTAAAGGTAGTGTCTTCTCTTGTGTTATTAGGTTTTATTTTGCTTCTCCAACCCCCTAAACTCTTTTTATTCCATTATTTTGTAAGAAAACCAGTATCTTCAATATACTAGGATGTTTTTATGAGATGTATTAGAGCTAAAACTACACAAACCTTTGTCTAATAGTTAAATAATATACTGTTTCTGTGGTTGACGATTTTCTTCCTCACGAAACGATGATAGTTCAATATTCTTTTAAAACCTTTAAAGGTGGACATTATGATTTAAATGTATTATATATATATGAAATATATGGTATTTATGTTTAATATATGCTTCTGTATTTTATATTTAAAACATACCTTTATTCTTTGCATGTTGTGCAAATGAGATAATTTCATATGAGGAAGTGTGGACTACCGCCCCCTCAAGTGATGTGACTCATTCATGAAATAAATGGAATGTATAAAGAATGATATTAATGAATATATGTGGCCTATATAACATATATATTATACTGGAATTATAATATATATATCTCATTTATTTTAATTCAATTAATATGACAAAAAAATGAAAGTAGCATTCTTGCGTATGTACGGCCTACCGCCTCCATGAACGGTGCTTTTCATTATTTATCTCCAAATGTTATAGAATAGTATAAAATGAATCTTTAATTGATATATATGATATTTTAATCATTAATACTATTCTGGAAATTATTTACTTATAACTACATGGGCAATCATTTTCAAACAAGTTCATTTTTAACTCATGTACCAAACATCGGCAAAAACGTCTGATATGAACTAACATTATTAAAAAAATTATAACATTATAATATGTGATATGAACTGAATAATAATATTTAAAGGAGGTCCCTAGGAAATTATAAATTTACCAATGTTTATTATTCAGGAATATATAGAAACGAACAAGACAAGTCGGACTTGAGGTAAGGGATCTGACCTCTCTCTTTCTTTTCAAGTACCCTCTTTTATGTCATTTCAATTATGATCCATGTTCTTATGTTGTAGGATGTTATTTAATATTAACCATACTGAAATTTTTATTTTTATATGATGAGTTACCCCCTCTTACTCTCATCAATTCATTTTAAAAAAATTTATGTGGCGCCGTTAGGCTGCCGAATTTTTGTAAGGGATCCTACCTCTCTTTTTCTTTTTAAGTACTCTCTTTTATGTCACTTATTTTAAGCTCCTCATTGTTATGTTGGGGGTTGTTATTTTATATTCCTCTTGCTGTACATTTTATGTTAATATGATTAGAGATCCTATTTGATCTCATCAATCCATTTTTGGATGTTTTAAGTGGCGTCGTTAGGCTACCGAGTTTTCATAAGGGATTTTTCATCTCATTTTTATTACCCTGAGATTTTTGCTACATGTCATGAACCGCCTTCACCAAAAGGAGGGAAGGGTCAGTAGGTTGCCAATCCCTTCCTTATTTATGTTTAAGGAGAGATAATTACCCCTAAAACATGCCTTCTATAGGTCCCAGAGTGGCGACTAGCACCAAGGGTATGAAAATTACACACAAGTGGAAGGCATTACCATTTTTTTTATAGGATTGGGATACAAGATGATGAAACCCAACAACACCAAAAGTAAAAGAAACATAAATCCAAAAGTAAACCATTCCCACATTCATCATCCAAAAGTAAAATCACAAAGTACAAAATTGAATACAATGGTAAGTACCAAAGAAAGTAAAACAGCAACTGCAACTGCCCAAAGGTCTGAGCTAGTATGGTCATGTGCGATCCCCGAAGTCCTCCTGGAAACCTGAAAGCAGTTTTATATATGTAGGGTGAGCATACAGGTACACTCATTAAGGAAAACCAAATACTCTCATGCACAAGTGGGGGAACATACAAAAGTCCCGTGAGAAGAAGACAACCATTACTATGAAGGAGTTCACCCATCCCACTCACCGGCTACACTCACCAAGTAACGCAAACCAAGTATATATATAACAAGATCACATCGTTGTTTGGGTACCCCACACCACTTTTCCATTAGTTATTGAGACATACTACGCTTATAACCAATCCCTCCATTCTCACCGCAGTCCCACTTCCACATCCACCCGCACACACTTGGGCCACAACTGCACGTAGTCCCACTGCCGAATCCCGCCTGCAAACACCTGGGCCACAACTGTACGCAGTCCCACTACTGAATCCCACCCGCAAACACCTGGGCCACAACTGTCACACATACCATGCCTGCAAACACCTAGGTCAGAACAACCACCACCACGCCCGAAGACACCTGGGCTAGAAGATCCACTGCCACGCACGAAGGCACCTGGACCTCATCCCGAAGATACATGGGAAACTACATGCCCCCACACACCTGGGCCAACCACCACACTACCCTACCCAAATATTCTTGGGCTAATAATGGTCCTCAGGCCATCGCAGCCTGCTCGGAGGTACTTGGGCTATCCAGGAAAGGGAGTAGAAAAGGAGCTACTAACCAGCCACTAAGAATAGTGTTGGGAAAAACACCCTCTCCCATGAAATGGGGGTGTTTAGAACTAAGTACTCAACTTGGGAAGGATGTGAATAAGAAAAACAAAACTAAAAGTATACACATAGGTAACAAGAACTCACCCAAAGTTAGGTTTTTCTTCAGACAACCTACAGATCACAACATCACTCAAGTCCAAGTCGCCAACAAAACTCATTTGTCCCATTCTTGTTTTCATGTTCCGTAACAATGTTTAAAAATGTTCATGCACCTACATGGGCAACTAACACCATAATCATAACCATGGAAATAATCCAGCCAAATGTCAATTAAAACATTCAAACCCGGTTCTCTTGTAATGTTACAACAACAAGGGGATAAGTGAGATCCCTCGAAGTACTAGAACCAAAGAAACCCCCTGAGACACTACCCCGTGTCCCCCCCAAAAGGTTTCTCATCAACATAGGATCCCACCCCAATTCGTGATATAAACAAGGTAACCACTCAGTCTTAACAATCACAACCACTGAATCCATATTGACAGGGGATCCCATCCACTACCACATCTCCAGCAATCGGCCCATAAAAGAAAACAACCAAACCACTACCACCAACACAAAGCAGGGCCATGCTGGTATTTTCATATTTATAATATTTAACACACTCCATGATTTCAATTTCGTGTGCTTTAACCAGGGGTTATCACAAAAGGGTTGATCCTAGTGCATTCAATTCATTTATCTTGGTGTTCGTGATTAACCAATTGCCCTTTTTGTAGCAGGAGTTCACAACCGCAAAAAAAAATCATTTCAAACATCCCTAGGGGGTTCATTAGTGCACATAGAAAGACCACCAATGACCATGATTTTCAGTAGGCATAAGCCCATGTAATTCAGAAAGATGATCATAACATAAAACAGCATCAACGATCATATCCCCCCTTTCTTTCTCCATATAATCAGTTCATTATCTTTATTTAGGTCTGGTTTAACCAATTCTACAGAATCAAAAGCACTCCCACCCCACATGATACAAAAAAGCGAGATACGAAGAAATTCCCTACTTTTTGATCAACGATCGATGCTATGGTCGGGGCGGAACTTCACGGATAGCGATGTGGTTCGCCTGAATGAAAATTGCCTCGTCTATCAACGCTTAGGTCGGGCGCGGAACTTCATACATAGAGATGTGGTTCGTCTGAATGAAAGGTACTCTTAGCACAGGGTGATCAAGAAAAGAAGATACCACAGCTAACCCTTAGTTTATAAGAGCCGCGTACGGTTGAGATAAAAACGCCAAACCACGTAAGGATCAGGGGTCGTGGGTTGACCACGTGGCCCCACATGTTATTAAAGGGTTCAGGTGGTTTAAACCTATGAAAACACCAATTTAATTTATTAAATATTTAATTATAAAATTTATGGGCGTTACCGGGCTTTAAACAAACTCAAAGTGGGACAAAGAAGGGTTTAAAACTCAATTTGCACACGTCACTGGAAAACCCCCGACAAAGCCGGGTGACGCTGATTAGTCTCACCGATGGGTCACGCTGATCGGTCGCGTCGAGATGCTACCCCTTTAGGATCCAGATTTTTGGCAAAGGAAAGGACCAAGAGAGTCTGTGTCATCACATTAGATACCTCTCAAACTATTCTCACCCTCGAGAATTTAAACAACCTAGATGGAAAGAGAGGGTCCGAATAACCACCTCGAAAAATACCTCTCAAGAGTGAACCTCATTGTGAACTAAGAACACTCTCCTGTCACGAACCAAGAAACATATCATGTCAAACTGCCCAGGCATGTGGGGGTTGGGGAGTCTCCTTCCCCATGTCAAGATATTATCCGCTTTGGGTGGCACTGACTCTCTCGCACGGGTTTAATCGAATCCACCTTAATACGTCTTGATTAGGGGTGGGTTCTCTCCTCCCTCATAGCCAGGAATTTTCACACACATTCAGAGGAAAATAAAACTAGCATTTCATAGCCAAAAAGGTAAAATGTTATACCACAACAGCTATAACAAACAAAACAAAACTCAAAACAACTATGGGTACTGGGAACACATCTGTGCTTCCCTCTCCCATGTACTCTCCTCAAGCCTACCATGTCTCCACAACACACGAACCAAGGAAGTGGTTCACCCACGAAGAACCTTTTCTTTGCGATCCTCGATCATCACTGGTCTTTCCAAAAAGGTCATGTCGTCCTCAATGTCTAGATCTCCCCAGTCGGGGATGTGTGAATCGTCATGCAGATACTGATGGAGCTGGGACACGTGGAAGACATCATGTATCCTCAGTAGCGGCAGTGGTAACACTAGCTGATAAGCCACTTCGCTGACCCGCCACAACAATTCGAAGGGCTCGATGAACCTGGGAGAAAGTTTACTCTCCTTACCGAACCTCCATTGTCTGCGCCGAGGGGATACCCATAAGAACATGTGGTCTCCAACCTCAAATTCTAAGGTCCTCCTCTTGGTATCAGCATACGACTTCTGCCAGTCCTAGGTCTCCTTCATCCTTTCCTGTATGAGCTGAACCTTCTCTATCGTGCTCTGCACCACCTCCGGGCCAAGGATGCCTGCCTCTCCTACTTCGGCCCAACACACAGGTGAACAGCATGGCCTCCTATGCAAGGCTTCAAATAGGGCCATACCGATGGTAGAGTGATATCTATTATTGTAGGTGAACTCTAACAGGGGAAAGTGTCCCACCCATGATCTTCCTGAGTCCAGAACACATGCCCGTATCATATCCTCCAAGGTCTGGATGATGCGCTCTGTTTGTCCATCTGTTTGGGGATAGAAAGCAGTGTTAAGCCATAAGTGTGTGCCAAAATCATTCTGCAATCATTTCCAGACCCGCGAGGTAAACCATGCATCCCTATCTGAGACTATAGACCTTGGAACTCCATGCAACCACACCACCTCATCCATGTACTTTTGTGCCAAAGAATCCACAGTACTCGACTCCCTGATCGCCTGAAAGTGGGCCGATTTTGTCATCCGGTCCACTAACACCCAGATGGCGTCGTATGCCCCTTGGACCTTGGGAAGTCCCGTGACAAAATCCATCGAGACGTCGTCCCACATCCACTCGGGGACATCTAGAGACTGCATTAGGCTGCCTAGAACATGGTGTTCAGCCTTCACTTGCTGACACACTAAGCACTTGGCCACAAACTCTGCCATTGTTCGATTCACTCCGGGCCACCAAAACTGTCTCTTCAGTCCCTGGTACATCTTGGAAACTCCTGGGTGTACCGCCAGGGGTGAGTTGTGGAACTCACTGAGAACCTTGCCGCACATCACTCATGGAACAAAAAACCTTCCCTGGAAAAGCATCCAGTTCTGACCATCCTCTGTCCATCTTTCCGGAGCATTGCCCTGGTGAACTCGGTCGCGCATCACTTCGCACTCTGGGTCTCCCCACTAAGACTCCTCCACTTGCTGCAAAAGAGATGACTGCACTGCCATCTGATATAGTCATCCTCTACCACCATTCATCCCTGCATCCAGGTGTAAGGCAGCCAACTCCTCCATCGCCTTCCAGGCGTCCACCGACTCTCGGACCGCATCCTTATGCATCCTCCTGCTCAAGGAATTGGCCACTATATTTCCCTTTCCCCCAGTGTAAGAGATCTCGAAGTCGTAATCCTGGAGGAACTCCACCCATATCCACTGTCACAAGTTTAGGTCCCGCTGGGAGAAGATATACCTCATGATTTTGTGATCTCTGAAGACCACAAACCGTTCTCCAATGAGGTAGTGCTGCCATAACTTTAGAGAAAAAACAACTTCTGCAAGCTCCATTTCATGGGTGGTGTAATTACACTCATGAGGTCATAGCTGCCCGGACCCATAAGAGATCACCCCTTGTTGCTGCATCAACACACATCTCAGGCCCTGTCCTGAAGCATCGCAGAACACCTCATACGCTGCCCCTTCTTCTGGAAATCTCAACACTGGGGCACTGACCAACATCTCCTTTAGATAGCTGACGGCTGACTCGCACTGCTCACTCCACACGAAAACCTAGTCTTTCTTAGTTAGGGCTGTTAAAGGGGATGAAAATCAGGAGAATTTGGGTATGAACCTCTGATAGTAACCCGCCAGCCCGAGGAAACTACGGACCTCTGCCACATTCTTGGGTGCTTTCCAAGAAACAACTGCCTCAACCATTGATGGGTCCACCGCTACCCCCTGCTCAGACACCACGTGCCCGAGGAATTGCACTTCTCATGTCCATAACTTGCATTTCGACAACTTCCCATAGAGCTGATGATGTCTGATGACCTCCAGAACCACCCTCAGGTGCTCTACATGGTCATCCTTTAATCTTGAGAAGACCAGGATGTCATTGATGAACACAACTACGAACCGATCTAGGTACTCCCGGATTATGGAGTTCATAAGCCCCATGAACACAGTCGGGGCGTTCGTAACACCCAAGGGAATGACTACGAACTCAAAGTGTCCATATCTACACCTGAACGCCGTATTTGGGATGTCTCCCTCCTGTAGTCTATGCACAACCTGAGACCACCATCTGAATTCTTTGAGAAGAAGTCTGGGGCACTCCACCGTGATGCACTCGGCCGAACATAACCCCTATTCATTAGATCATCAATATGGATCTGCAACTCTCGTAGCTCTAAAGGTGCCATCCGGTAAGGAGCCATCGATATCGGACGTGCGTCGGGCTACAGGTCTATCCCAAACTCGGAATCCCGTCGAGGGGGTAGATTCATTACCTCCTCAGGAAATACATCCATAAATTCACGGACAGCATCTGGCACCTCCACCATCTCAGCATCTACTGATTACACTGACAGCTCGACCAACAAGGAGAAGAGGAGTTCCTCTCGTATGCTGCCCTTCTGACCACTCCGCTCACCGGTGAAGGTAACACGACGGCCGCCCAAGTCCAAGAACACAACCCTTCATCGGAAACAGTCGATGACGACACCCACAGAAAATAGCCAGCTGATGCCTAGGATGAAATCGTATGGCTCTATCTGTAGCAGAAGAAGATCCATAACCTACTGATGTGGCCCTATCATCAGTTTTCATCCCTGAAAAACAAACAACAAGTCAGTCTGACCTCCGACTGGTGTGCTCAATACCAGGGGAACTGGAAGTCTCTTGGCATCTAGGCACAAAGCACGGGCTAGACTGGGTGCAACAACGGAGTGCGAAGCTCTGGTATCGAACAAGGCATAAGAAAGAGTGCTAAAGAAACTGATCATACCGTGAACAACCTATGGCCCTGCTGGAACTGCTGCCTCCACAGTGTGTAGCTGTCCACGCCCGGCTCCTCTTCCCCTCGGCTGTCGGCCACCTCCCCAACCATGCCCTGGTTGGCGTCCCTGAGGAGCACCCTGAGGTCGGCCCCCTCCTCCTTCGTCTGTCCTCGGAGGAGCGGGAGCTCGCTTTCCCTGCTATTGTTGCTGGAAAGGCCTGTCTAGAAGCTTCTATTGGGGTGGGTGATGGGGATGTCCGCCACCGCCGTACTGTACCCGGTCCGGGCACTGACTTCGGAGATGTGGATGGCTCCCACAGACGAAGCATCGCGGTCCCGAGCCCGAAGGAAAAGGGCGAGTACTGGGGAATCGAAACTGAAACTCTTGCGGCCTACTCCCTGCGGGTCGGAACCTGGAAGGTCCTAACGTTGGAGACCAGGTGCTGACGGCCTTCCCCTTCGATGGTCCCAGCTGGATCCCCTCTCGTGACACACCTTCTAGAGCATGAATCCTCTCCACCACTTCGGCCTTCTTCTGTACCTCCAAGTACGTCGTCAGGGTAAGGGGGTAACAGCATACTGGAGGGAGGGTCGGAGTGCCTCCTCTAGATGTCTTTCCCGAGACTCCTCATTGGGAAAGAGATCCAGAGCAAAATGTAGGAGGTCTTTGAACTTGATTCCTAACTCCCTCACTGACAAACTCCCCTGTAGGAGGGATAGTAGTTCCTATCTCTTTTCTGCCTTTATCATCGAGGAGAGGAATTCAGCCAGGAACTCCTTCTTGAAATCATCCCATGGAACCTAAACCGGTCTCCTCTCCCCCAGGTAAAGCATCCACCACTGATGCGCTGCTCCCCGCATCTGGATGATGGCCAGAGCAACCCAGTACTCGGTCGGGGCCCAAATTAGGCCGAAGGCTATCACTAGCTCCTCTAGTCAGCCTTCCGTCTTTATATCAGAGGTGCTGAACTCGTACTTCTCGAGGGTCTGTCGCTCGATGGCCCGAAGAGTCTTCTGCCACTGGTCGTCCTCTTCCTCTCGATCAGCTCTCTGCTGATCGGAAAAAGTAGTCTTCGGGGCCTCGATCGCCTATACCACATGTGGTCGTATTCTAGGTGCCATAGCTGCAAGGTAAACAAGGAATGCCTAAGCCCAAGTAGTGCAGAATATTGTGATTAAAATTTCATAAACTTTTCATTTACTCTTAATTCCCAAGACATCCCAGAAACACGAGAACGCAAGTTATTATGATGCATGTACCTTTCCTAGGGCCACTACCCTGCAATCAGTGTGGCCTCACTTGGTCGTTCGGTAGGTCCATAGTCCTTGCATCGATCACGAGGGGCCCTAAAATCATGTGTCCTAGCCGGTCTTCCCTTTCCTAATTCATGCACCAAGGTCACCCAACACTGTTGACCTACCATCCCATGAAATCCTCACTGTGCCTAACTCCAGACTCCATCCTATCTCTCTACCTCTGCCTCTGATACCATTCTGTCACGACCTGCCTTCACCAAAAGGAGGGAAGGGTCAGCAGGTTTCTAAGCCCTTCCTTCATTAAGTTGAAGGAGAGATAATGACCCCCAAAACCCACCTTCTATAGGTCCCGGAGTGGAGACTAGCACCATGGGTATGGAAATTACACACAAGTGGAAGGAATTACCCTTTTTGTTTTATAGGATCGGGAGATAAGATGATGAAACCCAACAACACCAAAAGTAAAAGAAAAGTAAATCCAAAAGTAAACCATTCCCACATGCATGTTCCAAAAGTAAAAGCCACAAAGTACAAAAGTGACTACAAGGGTAAGTACAGAAGAAAGGAAAACAGCAACTGCAACTTCCCAAAGGTCCGAGCGAGTACGGTCCTGCGCGATCCCTGAAGTCCTCCTGGAAACCTAAAATCAGTTTTATATACGTAGTGTGAGCATACAATTACACTCATTAGGGAAAAAGAAAGAATATCATGTACAAGTGGGGGAATATACTAAGCTCCTGTGAGAAGTAGAAAACCAATACTATGAAGGAGTTCACCCATCCCACTCACCGGCTACACTCACCAAGTAATGCAAACCAAGTATATATATAACAAGAGCACATCAATGTTTGGGTACCCCGCGCCACTTTCCCACTGCTTATTGAGGCATCCTACGCATCGAACCAAACCCTCCATTCTCACTGCAGTCCCACTGCCACACCCGCCCGCACACACCTGGGCCACAACCGCATGCAGTCCCACTGACGAATCCCGCCCGCAATCACCTGGGCCACAACTGTATGCAGTCCCACTGTCGAATCCCGCCCACAAACACCTGGTCCACAACTGTCACACATACCACGCCTGCAAACACCTAGTCCAGAACAACCACCACCACGCCCGAAGACACCTGGGCGAGAAGATCCACTTCCACGCCCGAAGACACCTGGGCCTCATCCCGAAGATACTTGGGAAACTACCAACCCGCACACACCTGGGCCAACCACCAGACTACACTACCCGAAGATTCATGGGATAATAATGGACCTCAGGCCATCACTGCCTGCCCAAAGGTACTTGGGATATTTGGGAAAGGGAGAAGAAAAGGCACTACTAACCAGCAACTAAGAATAGTGTTAGAAAAAACACCCTCCCCCATGAAATGGGGGTGTTCGGCAGTAATTGCTCATCTTGGGTGGGGCGCGAATAAGAAACACAAAACTACAAGTATATAAATAGGTAACAACCACTCACCCAAAGTTATGTTTTTCATCAGACAACCTATAGATCACAACAGCACTCATGTCCGAGTCGCCAACAAAACTCATTTGTCCCATTATTTTTTTCATGTTCAGTGACAATGTTTAAATAAGTTCATGCACCTACTTGGGAAACTAACACCATAATCATAACCAAGGAAAGAATCCAGCCACCATCAATTTATACATTTACACCCGGTTCTCGTGAAATGTTACAAAAACAAGGGGATAAGTGAGATCCCTCGAAGTACTAGAACCAATGAAACCCCCTCAGACACTACCTCATGTCCCCCAAAAAGTTTTCTCATCAACAAAAGATCCCACCCCAATTAGTGATATAAACAAGGTAACCACCCGGTCTTAAAACTCACAACCATTGAATCCATATCAACAGGGGATCCCATCCCCTGCCACATCTCCAACAATCGTCCCATAAAAGAAAACAACCAAACCACTACCAACAACACAAAGCAGGGCCATGCCGTTATTTTCAAATTTATAAGATTTAACAAACTCCATGATTTCAATTTAGTGTGATTTAACTAGGGGTTATCACATAAGGGTTGATCCTAGTGCTTTCAATTCATTTAGCCAGGTGTTCATGATTAACCAATTGCCCTTTTTACAGCAGGAGTTCACAACCAAAAACAAGTCATTTCAAACATCCTCAGGGGGTTCATTAGTGTAGATAGAAAGACCACCAACGACTATGATTTTCAGTAGGCATAATCCCGCGCAATTCAAAAAGATGATCATAACATAAAATGGAATCAACGATCACAGCCCCCCTTTCTTTCTTCATATAATCAGTTCATTTTCATTATTTGGGTCTGGTTTAACCAATTCTATAGAATCAAAAGGACTCCCACCCCACATGATACACAAAAGAGAGAGACGAAGAAATTCCCTACTTGTTGATCAACAATCGATGCTAAGGCCGGGGGCGGAACTTCACGGATAGCGATGCAGTTCGCCTGAACAAAAATCACCTCGTCTATCAAAGCTTAGGTCGGGCACAGAACTTCATGCATGGCGATGTGGTTCATCTGAACGAAAGGTACTCTTATCACAGGGTGATCGAGAAAAGAAGAAACCACGGCTAACCCTTAGTTTATAAGATCCATGGACGGTTGAGATAAGAAAGCCAAACCATGCAAGGAGCGGGGGTCGTGGGTTTACCACGCGGCCCCACACATTATTAAAGAGGTCGGGTGGTTTAAACTGATGCACACACCAGGTTAATTTATTAAATATTTAATTATAACATTTATGGGTGTTACTGGACTTTAAAACAAGCTCAAAGGGTGTCAAAGAAGGGTTTAAAACTCAATTTGCGCACGTCACTGGAAAAACCCCGACAAAGCCGGGTGACGTCGATCGGTCACGCTGAGATGCTACCCCTTCAGGATCCAGATTTTTGGCAAAGGAAAGGACCAAGAGAGTCTGGATCATCACACTACATTTTCCACCATTTACATTGAGTGGTATATGTCTAGCCCATTATTCTACTCTTTGTGTAATATAATTTCATTTTTGAGAATTTAAATCAATGTTGTATTTTCCTTCTTTCATGGGGTGTATGTTTCGAAAGATACCCAAGTCTGTAAGGGAACCTTTCACGCTCCTCTTTTTAAAATACTTATTTTGTTGGGTCTTTTAATATACATATTTTAATGTTGGGATATGTTCTTCTATATCCTTATTGATGTAAATTTTATGTCCAAGTGATGAGATACCCTTTTTATCTCTCATCAACTCATTTTCTGAATTATGATGTGACGCCGTTAGGCTGTCAAATTTTTTCAAGGGAACTTGTTAACCCAATTTTGGTTTTTTGGGATAAACTTGTACTCCTTGAATATGTCGTTCAATGAATATGTGTGAATGACCTCTGACTATTTTACACTTAATATCCACTTATATTTGGTGTATTTGTTTGTCACACATAATTGTGTAATTGATTTCTCCTTAATCCAATGATATCATCTTTGTAAGGGACTTCGTCTCAATCTCCTTCCATTGAGGCATATATTGTTCTAATACAAGACTTTATTTTATACGGTGTATAAACCCCTTTGATTTTTAATTTTATAAAATGAATCATTTTATACGAAGCGTTTTACAAAACGAAAAAAAGGCATGTTTCTTTTAACAAACGCGGTGACAACGACCTTTTCCGTCGCCGCGGGTATTATTTGGAATTTGGCTTCCTCAACAAGCCATAATGTTTTTAAAAGTAAATAAAAACCATATACTATTTTATGTATTTTGGTATTGAAAATGGTTTTTTATAATGTATTTTTTATGCCAATATATTTTAATTATATATTGTGATCAAAATGTGGAAATGTTTTCTTTACATTATATTTGTTTTATGTCTTCTGATTTTATAATGGTACTTGTACATTTGACGGGTGGTTACGTAATAAACCATATGATGGGTGGTGCCGTGAATACCAGGATGGGTGGTTACGTTATAACCTCCAATGCATTGGGTATGGATGTCAGCCGTATGGCTATTCCACTAAGTGATATGTGTGGAAGTTTATCGTATGGTTATTCCATTTATGTATGTTTATGTCACAAGTTACCTTTATATGTTATGTGTTACTTATATGGGTTTTATGGTAATATTTTGGTTACAAAAGGGTAAGTAATGATCTTTTATTCAATGAAGAGTATTTTCTTCTTCATAAAGGTGAAAAGTATTACTATGATTAAGTATTCATGGTTTACTTGTTGTTTTGGAAATCTAACAGTTATCCTTCCTTGTGTATCCCTTACTGAAGTTTTAATGTTCACCCCAAGTTTTTTTTTGAAATTTTTTTCACAGGACTTAATTTGGAATATGTTCAAGGATGGGAACATAAAAATTTCATGCTATCTAAAACATGGAACTAAACAAGTTTCTTTTTAAGAGTTTTTATTTTATGGAAACTTAGTAGAAGTGTCTACTTTGTAATCTTTTGAGATGTAATAGTTATGTCCTAATTCCCTAAAACTCTAAACCTGAAATTATCCTCTATTTGAATTATTCATTTAATTAAATAATAAGTAATGTTTAAGGTTGGGTCCTTATAGTTGGTATTAGTGGATGGTTTAGATAACTTTAGAGGTTAGAGTGTCAAGTGAAAATTTGTGTATAACCCCAATGGTTATTATATTATATAGTCATTGTTATTTTTGAAGGTTGGAATGAGTTTGAGATAACTTGGATAAGTATATCTTAGTGTTTATCTTCCTATTTGGTACATAATGATTTTGTTGGTATACTCACCCTGACATTTCTAGTTTTAGTAAATGGATGGATCTAGCAGGCACCAAAGTGACAACGGGTTTGAAGGAAACTGTGGTGGTTCTCTGATGAAGGGACAGGATGAAATGGGGGATTCAATGAGAAATATCGTGGTTATTCTAAACCAACTATCATGAATCATGATCAACCACTTGAACCTTGGTGATTTCTCTAATTCATCATGTACGAGAGAACTAACTCGACATACAAGTTCAGGTAATAATTATAAAGGTATCCATTAGGGTTTATATGATCCTTACTTTTGAGTTAATTATGGGTTACTATACATTATGATGGAATATGAACGACATGAGATAAACATGAGGTTAAATTATGTTATGGTTATTTTTGAAGATTTTATCTTGTTTTGGGGAATGTTTTATGAATTATATAGTTTTGGAAAACAGACAACATGCAGACCGTGTGACAACCTGTCACGTCGGACAAAGCTACGGGAATCGAACCCACAACCAAAGTGTGACTGGTATTTATCACCTACCACTGGACTACGTGAAGTCCCTGGTTAGTAAGACTTATTATTTTTAGTTAGATGATTTTATGGATTAAGAGTAAGTTTATTTTTGGTTATCTATGGAAATTATTAACCTATCATGGAGGATGTGTGATTAGGTTATTTACTTTTCAATATGAAACTTTTATAGGAATTGATGTTATTTGGAGATAAGTGTTAATTTGTACCTTGGAAGGCAATGTGACTAAATCCTTAAAATATTTGGGTTTCAATCTTAGTTTGTTTTACTATGAATAATTTTATGGAAAATTTTTTTATCAAATGGTCCTCGTTGAACTTTGGGTTTTGTTGGACAAATTTTGGAGATTAAGTATAGATTTTCTTTTTATAAAGGGTTATCCTTTTCTGGATTATCTGATCTTGTTCTAACAATTTTCGTTTTGGTAACGGTCTAAAGACATGGGAAATATATATTTCTCTTTTTTGGATTAGGTGATTCTCTAGAAGTTGATTATAGTACTCTTAATGTGAACAAGTCTTCCTAAATACACATCATTTGTGGAAAATATGAGATTGTGTAAGAAATATAGTAAAAGGTGAAAGTCAACATGACAAGTAAATATGTTTCCTTAAGATAAAAAATAAATTCCTCAATTAAAAGTAACTTAAAACAAAAATTATGTCTATTAAAATTTCCTACTAGGGAATCGAATACTGTTTAACCCACCACAAGTTTGTGATTTTCTTGTTGTTAACTTTCTCCTAAACATGTTTTCTATCACTCCCCCTCATAACATGACCCTTTTATTTTTCTTCCATATCTATGTTTTCCTACATGGAATCCTAGTATGGGTTAACTCGGGTGACCTCTATACTTCTCTTTCTTTCTTTTAAAGTGATTGTTTTACCGACTCTTGTTCTGATGTGGGACTTTCAATGATGTTTCTGAGCCCAATTTTAAAATTGTGAGGATGCAATTCCCAAAAGGGGGGAAGGATGTAACACCCCAAGTAAATAAAGAATATGAAATTTTTATATTTATCGCTATTTTTGAATAAAATGTTAATATTAATTTAAAGGTAACGCTATGCTCGATGGCTTACCCAATACGCAACAACAAGTTCCTTTGAAATCATACGTTGCACTCTAATAATAAAATAATTTTATTTTAAATGGTAGTTAACACCTAGCCATTATAATGACGAGAATGTACAGAACTAACTACAAAATTATTATATAAGTTTGTCAAATATTTTTACTTTTTACAATAAATGTTATAGGATTAAAAATGTGAATGCATCCAATTTTAAGCGTAAACATCCTAATATTCTTTAAAAGGACGATTAACCGCCTTTTGATGGAGAACCTCTTTTAAATACACTTTTTGGAAATTTTATGTGTTATATTTGACAAAATAAAATTCTTCTTTAATATCGGGACATCAAAATTTACTTTGTGTAAATTTTTGTTATTTTTACGATAAAGTTCATTTTAAATGAACAAGTTAAAAGTGTTTTATTTTTATTAAAAACCTATTTTTAATATAATTTACTTATATGATTAGATTATATTTTTAATGGGTTTTAAAGTGAAATTAGAATATATTTTTACCATTTAATCCAATTGGGGTCATTGGAATTAATTTCAATTTGAAATTGGACATAAACTAGTGTCAATCTTTTAATAGATATTGTTTCTTAAAAACACGCTATTTGTTTTGACAGCGAGAATTAATTATTAAATTAATTAATGGAACTTATATGTTTTGAATTATATAAAATATAAATCATTTTTGAATTCGGAATATCAAATATATCTTAGGGTGAATTTTTGGTATTTTTCTGAAAAACTTCAATTTTTTGATGAATAGTGAAACCACTAAGTAGTAGTTAAAGAAACTGATTTTTCGTTTAAATGAAACTTTACCACTTCTGTGATTTAATTTTAAAAAATCAGACATCCATGGTTTTCATTATGAATTAAAATGTGGTTCAATGAGATTAATATAATTTTTTGGTGAATAGTAACTTTTAAGTTTTATTAATCACGATTAGAGGCAATTAGTGTAATTTAAGGTAAAGATATTGTTATAATAATATTAAATGTCCTTGACACATGTCCCACCCTTATTTTATGAGTCATGGACGACCAAGACAATCCATGGGTCAACTTGGGGACCCCATGGAGCCACTTTGGTTGGAAAATGAGATTAATAACTTTTTATTTAAAGTTAAAATTAAAATGTCACAAACATGTATTGTTTTACTAAAAAAAATTTTACATGGTGTTATAAAAGTCAAATTTTTTACTATAAATATTCATTTGAAAGATTAAATGATTTACTACATCATAAACAAAAATTTATAATTTTTAGACATTAAATAAATTATTTTATTTATGACACTGTGATGATGCAGTGATTACCTCATAAATGAGCGATTTAAAATAAAATGAGACGATAGGGTGACGTCTAAGTCCTACACTTGTCAAAATCCTATTGGATGGGTGGATTTCAGAACCTTATCACCTTATCCTCGATATATATCCTTTTGGGACCTTTAAAATCCGAAAATCATTTTATAATAAAGTAATATTTTATAACTTTCCAAGAGTGCCCCTCCTCTTCTCTTATAAAAGGCCCTCACCTATACCCACTTACCCACACCTCTCAAGCCTTTGGATCTTCCAAAACCTACTCATACTGTCTCTAAACATTACTATCTTACTCCTCAAATCCTCAATTTGGGCAGAAGTCTTTCCAAGGAAGCCTTTGAGCTCAAATAAATAAGAGTTACCGGATTTAAAGGTAGTGTCTTTTCTTGTGTTCTTATGTATTATTTTGCTTCTCCAACCCAATAAACTCTTTTTATTCCTTTCTTTTGTAACAACAAAAATATCTTCAATATACTAGGATGTTTTTTATGAGAATTATTAGAGCTAAAACTACACACACCTTCATCTAATGGTTAAATAACATATTGTTTCTGTGGTTGGCGATTTTCTGCCTCACGAAACGATGATTGTTCAATATTCTTTTCACACCTTTAAAGGTGGCCATTATGATGTCACTATATTTTATATATGATATATATGGTATTTATTTTTAATATATTCTTCTGTATTTTATATTTAAAACATACCTTAATTCTTTGCATGTTGTGAAAATGTGATAATTTCATATGAGGAAGTGTGGACTACCGCCCCCTCAAGTGATGTGACTTGTTCATGCAATACATGGAATGTATAAAGAATAAAATAAATGAACATATGTGACATATATAAAATATATATTATACTATAATTATAATATATATATTTCTCATTTATTTTTAGTTCCATTAATATGACAAAAAAATGAAAGTAGCGTTCATGCGTACGTATGGCCTACCGTCTCCATGAACGGTGCTTTCCATTTTTTATCTCCAAATTTTATGGAATAGTATAAATTGAATATGTACTGGATATATATGATATATTAATCATTAATACTATTCGGGAAATGATTTACTTATAACTACATGGGCAATCATTTTCAACCAAGTTCATTTTTGACTCATGTACCAAACATCGGTAAAAACGTCTGATATGAACTAACATTATTTAAAAAATTATTATAACATTATAATATGTTATATGAAATGAATAATAATCTTTAAAGGAGGTACATAAGAAATTATAAATTGAACAAAGTTTATTATTCAGGAATATAAAGAAACGAACAAGACAAGTCGGACTTGAGGTAAGGGATCTGACCTCTCTCTTTGTTTTCAAGTACCCTCTTTTATGTCATTTAATTTATGCTCTATGTTCTTATGTCAGAGGATGTTCTTTAATATTCACCATACTAAAATTTTTATTTTCATATGATGATTTACCCCCTCTTACTGTCATCAATTCATTTTAAGAATTTTTATGTGGCACCGTTAGGCTGCCGAATTTTCGTAAGGGATCCTACCTCTCTCTTTCTTTTTATGTACTCTCCTTTATGTCACTTCTTTTAAGCTCCTATTTGTTATTTTGTGGGATGTTATTTTATATTCCTATTTCTGTACATTTTATGTTAATATGATGAGAGACCCTATTTGATCTCATCAATCCATTTTTGGATGTTGTAAGTGGCACTGTTAGGCTGCCGAGTTTTCATAAGGGATTTTTCATCTCACATTTATTCCCGTGAGATTTATGCGACATTTGCCACCATTTCCTTGGAGTGTTATATGTACTGCCTATTATTCTACTCTTTGTGTAATATACTTTCATTTATGATTATTTACATCAATGTTGTATTTTCCTTCTTTCATGGGGTGTATGTTTCGAAAGATACCCAAGTCGGTAAGGGAACCTTTCACCCTCCTCTTTTTAAAAGACTTCTTTTGTTGGGTCTTTTAATTTACATATTGTAATGTTGGGATATGTTCTTCTATATCCTTATTGATGTAAATTTTATGTCCATGTGATGATATACCCTTTTTATCTCTCATCAACTCATTTTCTGAATTTTGAAGTGACGCCGTTAGGCTGTCGAATTTATGAAAGGGAACTCCTTAACCCAATTTTGATTCATTGGGATAAACTTGTAATCCTTGAATATGTCATTCTATGAATATTTGTGAATTTCCTCTGATTGTTTTAAACTTAATATCCACTTATATTTGGTGTATTCTTTTGTCACACATAAGTATGTAATTGATTTATCCTTAATCCAAGGATATCGTCTTTGTAAGGGACTTCGTATCAATCTCCTTCCATTGAGGCATATATTGTTCTAATACAAGACTTTATTTTATATGGTGTATAAACCCCTTTTACTTTTAATTTTATACAAAAAAGAATCTTTTTCTACGAAGCTTTTTACAAATCAACAAAAAGGAATGTTTCTTTTAACATACGCGGTGACAATGACCTTTTCTGCCGCCACGAGTATTATTTGGACTTTGGCTTCCTCAACTAGCCGTAATGTTTTTAAAAGTAAATAAAAACCATATACTATTTTATGTATTTTGTTATTGAAAATGGTTTTTTTATAATGGATTTGTTATTCCAATATATTTTAGTGATATATTGTGATCGAAATGTGGAAATGTTTTCTTTCCATTATATTTGTTTTATGTCTTATGATTTTATAATGGTACTTAGACATTTGACAGGTGATTACGTGATAAACCATATGACAGGTGGTGCCGTGAATACCAGGACGGGTGGTTACGTTATAACCTCCAATTCATTGGGTACGGAAGTCAGTCGTATGGATATTCCATTAAGTGATATATGTGTAAGTTGACCGTATGGTTATTCCATTTATGTATGTTTATGTCCCAAGTTACCTTTATATGTTATGTGTTCTTTATATCGGTTTTATGGTAATCTTTTTGTTATAAAAGGTTAAGTAATAATATTTTATTCAATTAAGAGTATTTTCTGCTTCATAAAGATGAAAATTATTACTTTGATTATGTATTCATGGTTTACATGTTATTTTGAAAAACTAATAGTTATCCTTCTTTTTGTATCCCTTACTGAGCTTTTTATGCTCACCCCATGTTTTTTTTGAATTTTTTTTCACAGGACTTAATTTGGAATAGGGTCAAGGATGGGAACAAGGAAACGTCATGCTATCTAAAACATGGAACTAGACAAGTTTCTTTTTAAGAGTTTTTATTTTAAGGAATCATAGTAGAAGTGTCTACTTTGTAATATTTTGAGATGTAATAGTTATTTCCTAATTCTCTAAAACTCTAAACCTGAAAAGATCCTCTATGTTACTTATTCATTTAATTCAATAATAATTAATGTTTATGGTCGGGTCCTTATAAACAATTCAAACACCACCCAAAACCATTGAAGTAGAGATGTTTGTGATAACATCCAATAGGGAAATTAGTTCATACCATGTATATAACTCATCCACAGTAAATTGTTTGGAGATAAGATTCCTAGTAAACAATGTGATACTCTCTTTAGTGTAATTATATGTAATTTTGTATATGGATTGGATTTCCTCTTATATAGTGAACAAAAATTACCGTGAGAAGGATGTCACTCTCTATATCGTGAAACCCCATGATTCTGTACAAGTGAAAATATTAGGATTAGTTTTCTTTTTCACCAAAATCTCATGAATGGATATTATTTCCCTTCAATAAATCATATCATTATTATGGAACATGAAGAGTTGGAGAAACAAAAACATGGGCATCTGGATAAAGGGTTCATATGCTCAATCAATTCACTATAGGGTGCACAAATCTCCATCCTCAAGAAGAAGGATATGTCAATGTGATATTTCATTGATTATCATGAGATAAAAAAACCTAAAAAAATATTATCCCCTACCACAGATTGATGAGTTATTTTATCAAGTACATGTGGTGCAGTACTTGTCGATGATGGAAATTCGGTTGGTTTATTATCACGTAAGGGTGTGGAAGGATGATATCCCAAAAACTACATTATACCCATGTTTTGGGAACTACGAGTTCATAGTAAATCTATTAATACTTACTAATGCTCCATAAATCATTAATAATTTGATTAATATAGTCTGTAAAGATTACCTCAAAGAGAATTTTGTTGAATTAATTCCTGATTTTCTAGTATCATACAATAGTTAGGATGAATATGAGGGGCATCTGAGAACTCTTGTAAACAAATTATAAAAGGATAATCATTATGGAAAGTATAGAAAATGTTTGATCTATTGGAAGTATGTCTCATTCATAGGGAATATTATCACAGTACATAAGATATTTCTAAACCGTTTAAAGATATAATAAACTAATGAATGTCCAAACCCAACAGTTTTGAATAACATTGGTTATTTATATGGATTATCTTGGTATAATCATTGGTTTTTGAGAAATTTCCCACAATTGGAAAACTGTATTAACAAGGTAACATGAATGAAAATAATTCATCTTTTGAAAGATTATTGAGAAGATGGAATCAAGGAGTTTTAAAAGATTCATATCATTGTAAATGTATTTACGTTACCCCCTTATGGGTATCTATTCATGGTATATATTTATGCATTAAAAAAATTATCATGATACCATTTAGTATATAATGAGAAAATTTATAGCCTATAGCTCAAGGCTATTGATGATTCATAAACATAACAACCCAATGCATGATATAGAGTTATTTTAAGTGATATTTCCTTTTAAAATTAGACTACATTATATCAATTTGTATAAGGGTGAAATTTATGTGGATCACAAGATCATCATGTACATATTCTTAACGAATGGGATGGATATGCGAAATAGATGATGGTTTGCTCATATTTTGGACTATAACTGCTCAATCCACAACCATCCAGGTAAAGAGATAAATGTATAAGATTATTTGTGTATTTAATATCCAAAAATTTTATCATTAATGATAATATATAAGGATATTATATTCATAGACAATAAAATGATGGATATAAGAATAATAATGGAAAGAAACGTCATTAATACATTTGGAAATGATCTTTCTACCATTCCTTTTGGAAATGATATGGGATTCAAGAAGATATGATGTGGGATTTCAGATGAAATTTGATACAATAGGAAAAGAAAAATCCAATATGTTAAAAATTAATGAATAATGTGTTGTGATATTTTATTCACATCTACTTATAGCATTAAATCCTTATTTAAGGAAATAGTTGTTTGATAATGCACATATCTCGAAAATCTCTACTCATACATGGGGAAAATGATATATTGTGATCTCTAAGAGAAAATTGGATAGGAAATAGAATTAATGAGATAACATGATATACATTATTTTTTATTTTGTGTCATCAAGTGAAGGATGAAATGAAAAAAATTCAAGGTGATGATGCAACCATTATCCATACTTACATGAAGATGGGAAAATATAACCTTGGACATTGTGATTTTTCTTATAAAAATGTTTAGACTAAAGAATAATACACAAGTTGTGGAGTGTCTTATTAAAAATACTTCTCACTTAATTACAACTCAATAGGACATCTTACATGATAAAAATGCAAGGATATGAATTTGAGATGTGGTGAGGTTTTATGATACACTGATATCGATTATATATTATCGATATCCTTGACATACCTCAAGTTTCTGGAATAGCCTCTAAAAAGATCTAAATACTGAATTGTTCATCATCATGGATTATCACCCTAAAAATGATAGACATTTTGGGAGAACTATATAGAAAATCAATGAAATATTGATACCATATTCAAAGGATATAAAATGAAGATCGGATGCACATCTTCCTCCTTTAGAATTCTCATACAATACTGTACTCAACATAGGCATCCAAATGGATGCAATGTATCCTATTAAAATATGTCGTGCAGAACAAAGACATGCTTGTATAATGTTGGGGAACACAAACTACCAGGTCCTGAAATTGATGAGGAAATGGTTCAAAAGTTCATGGTCATTCCGCAGCATATCAAGGCTACAAAGAGTCCACAAAAGAGCTATATTGGAAGTCATTGATAAGACTAGTTGTCTGAGGTTGTAGAAATGGTACTCCTTTTCATTTATTCATGGTGTAAAGTCATGATATTTAATATAAAGGTAAGGTTTCGTCCAAGATACATCAATCTCTTTGAGATCCTTGACTACATCAAAGAGGTGGACTATCAACTAGCTCTCGCACATAAGTAATCACAATTACATGATGTGTCACATGTAAAAATCATGGGGAAGTAAATACTATAACCCTAAATTATACTCAATAAAATTTTGGTACCATTGGAGAATGATATTTCCTATGAGGGTTAGAAGGTGAAGATCATAGATCAATGATACAAATTTTTTCAAAATAAGACAATACACCTAGTGAACGTATTGCGGAGAAACCACATGTTTGAAGAAGTATTTTGGGAATTATAAGAGGTGATTAAATAGTGATACCATCATTTGTTTTAGTAATTTGAATAAAAATTTATATGCAGATATTTCTATTGTGCGGATGATTATAATGTCCTGATCTATTATAGATAAAATCCCCTTTGTGGTTGAATCAAATTAATTATTATGTGTTATGGTTATATAAAACCCATGAACTCATTATTTTTAGTAAATCATATAATATTTAACAGAACATTAAGCATATTAAATGATTATAATATAGTCCATTAACAATGATATAATGAATTGTATTAATACAAGTACATCCAAATCCCTATTGACATAGAAAAATGACGTGATTGACACATCTAGTAGGACAGTTCCCTATATATCCCATTTATTAGTGCTTCCAAGTAATATAAAATCATTTCTATGTTCCCTTCTCCAATACCAAGCTATGATCCAAAAAAATATGTGTAATAGAAACCACTTAAAGGTGAAGTTCATGTTATTCAATATCATGTTCCATGTAATATTGGGTTAACCACCCCCATGAAAGTCTCAACACCACACACCTCAACTATGGAGAGATTTTAGGTGTAATAAGGGTCAATTTATCAGGTCCTTGACAATTTGAGCATGTATATTAGCTTTTAAATTGGGTAATATTTATATTTTATTTATATTGTTTGAACTTTATATGAGATTTTTATTAGGATATCATAAAATAAAAAATACTGTGTAATATTCCTATCCAATTAATGAGTTAATGAATTAATAGATTTTTGAAATAAATATTTTTATTAATAAAATATTATTATTAAATGTCGGTCGTCAATGATCATGTAATTTTTATGAAGTTAAGTGTAATTTTTATAAGTGTTTAGAAACATTTATTGTAAAAAACCCATTATTTCAAAAATATTAAATTCTTATTTAAAAATTTAAAATTCAACTATTTATAATATTATTTTATTCAATTAATATTATTAATGGTGTCTAGATTTAAAATATATAAAATGGTGAGTTTTTCATAGTTTCCTAAGACATTCAATTTTTTTTAATAAAATTACAATATGTTATTAATATATGATGTTTATTATGACAAAATAATGAACCATGAAATGATTGATTAAATACTATTTAGTGTATCCAATACCAAATATATGTTTCCCCATTAAAATAATGTGATGTTATGTTAATTTTATTAATATTATAAATACATTATGAATCCTCCAAATGCTAAAATATATTTTAATGTATTAATAAAATTTCTTTAATGAAATGACCCACCTTCACAACTTTAAGGGAATTATTTTAATAATTTAGGCATTTTACCTGAAAAAATAATGATTAAAACTTCTCTTTTGGAAGAATCAATTGAATAAAACCATGGGTATGTGTTTTGTTTTGAAAACATTATTATATTGAGTCCATAACATATGATTGAAAAATAATAATGAACTCCCAAATCAATTCCTTTATAAATCATCAAAATATCCCATTCCTGTCAACTAAAAACCCATGGAGGATGTCCATGATCTACCCTTCCCTTTCTAGAGTCCTCCCAAGGATCCACCAATCTATCACAAATCACAAATTAGTCATTTGGAATCGCACTACTATGGTAAGGGATCACCCACTCTCCTATTTCTAAAGAATATATTTTATATTAATCCTCTTAAATTCCATATTTTCATGTTACGATATGTTTGACCATATACTACATGCTATCCATTTTATGTATTAAATATATATTAATTTCACAATCATTATACCCTCCCATAAAAATTATTTTAAATCAATTAGAATATTGAAATATACTAAGGGATCCTCTTCCTATCTACTTTATTCATGAATCTTCCTTATCTTATTCCATTTTTCTCCAATTCCCAATTTTTTAATATGATATTCCATATTATCCTTTCATTCATTCTGATGTAAAAATAATTATTGGGCCCTTTAACTCAGATCAACTCATCCCTTGAATATTTATATTCCCCATTTAGGCTACAAAAAATTCAACAATGTTTTACATACCGAACAATTGTTTAGTGAATACTCATACCTATTTCTTATCAATAGTGTTCACCATTATTATATTATACTTATTTTTTGGGAACATACATATATGTATTATACACTCAATGATTTTGGAATAAAATGGGATGATATATGATTCTATGATGTATGATATGTGTGGCACAATTGTGCATGTGAATGAAATGAATGTGACTTGTGTGACTGAGATTATATATCACTCAATGAATAGTGTAGTGTTTAATCCCATTTGATGTCATAAAATGGATTAGTTAGTTAACCTAATATATCATGGTATGTTTTCTATCATGATATTTTGGAGTTTTTCCTTGACCTATGTTTATGATCCATTTTTTATGTTATTTCAAAATTTTCATATGATGCCATTATGTTATCATGTTATATCAGGTTCCATTGTTCATTTTTTTGATTCTCAGCTATTTTTTTGAAACACATGTATTACTATTGATAAACATGTAATTATTTAATCATGTTTTTCAACTTTTATTCCCTTACCAATAATTATTTATCACCTCTATAATATGTAAGTCCCCATGTAATCCCATGATGTTTTAAAAAAATAATCTATTCATGTTATAAAAATTTCCAATAATAATTTTTTACTCATTATTTTATGTTATTATGTAATGTAATTAATTAAAAAACACACTATACTTATCAATATTATAGATTGTATTGTGCGTACACTTATTTATAAAAAGTAGGAAATAACATGTAATAAATATCAAAGATGTCATAGACTTTAAATGTTATCAGGGAGAGTTCAAAGGAATATAGATGATAAGATATAAAATCATTGTGAAATTTATCTCTAAGTAAATTTTTTTGGTTCCTTTAAGTGATAATCATTTACAATGAATGTAATGTAATTCTAATAAAAATTTGATGTGGTATTGTTTATTTTTTTATTCATAAATTTATTTATTTGGGATCATCAGGTTGTAACCATGTTGTGATTTCACTGGAGAAAACACGAAGTCATTTATCACAACCTAAATATTTTAAATTCCTAATTTTTTAGGATATTTCTATTCACATCATTGAAATAACTTCTATTTGATAGAAAGTAAATTTATTTAATATTAGTTAACTTAAAATATACAAAAATATGTTATGAGTTAATATTTACGATATCATCATCATAGATGTCAACTCAACTTGACATTAGATAACCAAGAAAAGACTGTTAAATGATTGATAGATATATTTTTCTGGCTAGTTTTTTAAGAACATATAGTTACTCTTTTACCTAATTCGGAAGGTGGTGAATTTTTCAGATAATTCATATTTATCCCATTAATGAAATATTTTTTTATCTAGGGTGGGATAATCCCAAAATTTGGGAAATTTTAAAAAAATATATTATTTAATCTAAATGTTATAATAAAAATTATAATTAAGAAATTAAATTAAAGGGGTTGTAGATGAAATGTCAACAAGTGAAAAAATATTATTAATGGGGGTGTATATTGCTACCGAAAAATTTATATAACCTACCCCAATGTGTGGAGGAACTATTTTAAAAAAATTACACTCAAGTTGGTGTGGGTATATTTTTGTAAAGAAAAGTTTCCATCTATTATTTAGTTCATGGGATGGTTATATTTATGTCATTACATGAACCACAAGGTCCAATCCAGAGTGAAACATGACCATATCAACACCTTCATGTATTCCATTGCATTCTAACCAGTAGTCATAGTCTAAACAACAATAGTGGGGAGAATATACCATCAATATCATATAAATATACAAATAATATAAATATAACCACATTATATCAGTCAAAATATCTTGTTAATGACTACATATAAAATTCCACAGTTGTCACATAGAAAAATAAATAGAATTCCAAATCATTATTACACTAGTCACTATATTCATATGAAAATAAATAAATCAAACTATGATTAAATCATCTATATTCTTTCCTAATTACATTTTCATCTTTATGCCTTAGAATGGAATTTTATACAATTGGTCACATACCCTTTCATAGATCCATATACCTAGAGTTTTCAAGTGTATTGAGATTCCAACATAGGTTATGTGTAATAAAACCCTTTGTGAAACCACCAATTTTTTATTATAAAATTTTATAATTAATAATATGTGTATACTTTGATAATAACGGATGTTCAATATTGTATAACTATAAGATATCTTTAACCCATCGGTGAACTATCTAACCACGAGCCCCAAATTTACATTGTTTAGATCCAACATGAAAGAATGATCAATATTTTAAAAATGATGATGATGTAGAAAAAAGGATGAATACATATCACTAATTAACCTCATAGAATGTAGTGCACATGGAACATAGTATCCACATAACCTTGAGTTCCAGTACATTCCTCGGTATCGTCAATAGATTGAGTTCTATCTGGGGCCCAAGTCTATCGTACTCTTACCCTGTGAATGGGTTATTTTTCATCACCTCTACAAGTCATGAATACTCCACTTATAAATGATGAAAATACCATAATTTTCAACTTTTAATGAAAACAATGAAGAATCCTCAAATGAAATTGTCACACACATAGAGTTATGGCCTAATTAGAGAAGCATAACATGTCATACGGAGTAAAAATTAGTTAACATAGAACAAAATTTGATCAACATACAGAATATTTATAGCTGCCACAATAATACTCATATGAACAAGATATTAAATGGGTATCACTATTAAACCTACACACCCAAAAGAAATCATCATCACTCAAGTATAACAAGCCACACTGACACATCATGAACAATGGGAAACACTGTATATAATGGACACCAAATGAACAAAACATTTTACCTCATGGTTATTTAAAATGGACTACATGGTTCATCAATGTTTCTGAGGAAAAACCCTCATCACACAACCAAATAAAATGAGCTCACAAAATGAGGACACCAAAATAATTTCTAGTTTTTTCAATAATGAGGTATAGAATGGGGTGTTTTGAAAATTTAATACCAAGAATGTTTTTTCAAGAATTATATTCCTTATGGATCCCCATAGTGAAACACTATGGTATATAAATCACTTATTACCAAAAAATTGTAGTTCAGTTGTCAAATCCACCAATCCCACAAGGACCATTCTATAGGGAGTATTTGATATTTTCCTTGGATGATGGATTAAATCAATACAAAATTCATCCTCATGCTCTAGGGGATGTCCAGGTAATTATTCGAGAAATACATCAATGTATTTACGATCTATAGGTACATTTAATTTTTGAATACTAAATTCCCCATCAATGGGGGATTTTTTCCCTCCTTCCCCAATAATTTCATTTAGTATAGATACTGGGGGTGGATCTCGATAAGAATAAAGTTATGAAGATTCTTCTCTATATTATTAGTTCTACATATTATTCAAAATTCATAATTTCCTTCCTCTTGTAATATTTATTTTCGTAATATTTTTAGATCCAGTCCATACTAAGGATTATATCAATGTCAACCATTGGTATGACAACAAGGTTAGTAGGTAATGAAAGATTATGTGTTATAATGTGGACTTCCAGACATATCTTTTTTGAAATGATACTTACCTTAAGAGTTTTTATTAGAAACACTCTTTTTATATCTAGAGGGAAATTTCTAATTTTCTTATCAAACCATGTTGATATAAAAACTATGATGATCCCAAATAAATTAAGGAGTTGTATAAATTTGATGACAGGATTAATGTACCTTTCACAACCCCATTTGGTACTTCTACCTATATTATAGTTATCACATAATCTTGGAAATCTCCCCTTGGCCTCATACTTGGTATATTACTTTGATGATTCGATCATTCAGTTCCATATTGTTCCTTATATGTACAATTCTAGCACCTGACATCATGAATTTTTTTCATCCCATTTTATTAATCATCATGGTATCCCCTATCTCGAAATATATAAAACACTCTTAGTCTCTTCAAACATTTCCTACGGTGATATTTTCTACAGTTTTAAAATTATGTGTATCTATCAAAATTATTCTTCTTAATTGATGCATTACCTTATTAATGGTTCTTAGTTGACCTCTTCTTATTGTGCATTTCTTTAAATATAATGATCATAAAAACTATATTCTATATCATGATGAAAAAAAACAATTTCATCATATGATGAAAAATATATATAAACTGGTGCCCTCACAATATTTGGATTAATACCACTAAATAAAAGATTTATAATTCACTCTATGGATTGTATATAATCTATAGAAAACCTGGATAAACTTGTAATAGTATCTTCATAATCTCCAATACTTACCTATTACTTTTTCTATAAGATCAAGAACCTCTTATTCATCTAAATTTGTTGACCATGGTGTATTTATTTTTTGAATAATGTCATATTAATATTTCAATTATACATAAGTTTTATTTCTTCTTCCTCTAGAGTATTTTGGATCATGGACCACCACTGGAAAGCATCTTCTTTGAGACAATATACCTCAATTGTAACCTTATCAGTTTCACTGCATACCAAGGTATTAAAAATATTTTATATAGAATTAATACACTACTCATCTATAATTGGATCAGTATTCCCACTAAGTGATGGGGGAATATATTTCATAAATAGATCTATCATGGGATATTCTATCTGTAGCATAGCTTTCCCCACTTAGGAAATGTTATTTACCATTAGAAAATTATGTGTCACAATTATTTCTATATTTTTATCAGTTTCAAAATCATTTCTAATGGTTTTATCAATAGGAAAACCCCTAAAATTTTATCAACTAGGTGCACAGAAAGACCCACTTTCATGTACTCGGTTATGATGAGTCTGGACCAATGTACCTTGTAAGAATTGGTACCCCTTCGTACATATGTCCTAGAATCACATCTAATTGTAGTATCTCGAAAATAATTCATAGCTAGGATGATCCACATGATATCTACCTTCAAAAACTCTAGGATATTCTTATATACATATCTCTAATGTCTATCATAGGGTAATTTTCACTAATATATGTTTTGTATATATAGTATCCATTTTTGTTTCTAAATATCCATTGATACCAACTGTAATTCCTTAAACCCAGATGCCTTGATCCGGTGGATTATTATTTTACATTGCCCCGATTACAAGGAATAGATTTCTAAAGAAATTATTTGTTTATATGTTTTGAAATTCTAGATTAAAAACATGATACCCATAATAAATTAGTAAAATAAAACAAAACATGATAAATAATAAAATTAGACACACTACATCATTGAAAATTAATTAAAATATTTCATCATCATAACCCGGGGAAAGGAAAAATATTAAGGGTGAGCTAAAATGATTAGTAATTGTATGTAAAGTATAAGATATAATTAATCTATGACAATATTAAAATATAAATGTAAATAGATCATAACACATGCTATTCAAATAACTAGCTAAAGAAAAATTAATATGGAATGGTAAGAAACTGAAACACATTCCATATAGTCAACAAACTAAAAATAAACTATATCCATATAATTGTTAGTGAAAATTATCATGGATGGATAATTACTAAAATATCAATGAAGGAAATTATTAATTATTGGTTTTCATGTCTAAGTCATAAGAAAACCAATATTCCCAAGACCATTCAAAAGATGAATAAAATTACAAATAGAAACCAATTAAATTTTTCCAAGATATTTATGTAAAATGAACCTATATATATATTGATGGGATATGAAATTTCTAAGACCCAATAATAATTTACAATCCAATGAATTCTTTACATCAGTTAATCTAATTAAATAATATTCATTATTAAATGACCATATTGAATAATGAATATGGATTTATCAATATTTATCTAGATAATCAAATTGTTATTAGATTATAAACTGTTTGTAAAAATCGAATATTATTTATGAGATAATTGCATTATTAAATAAAAAATGGGAAGTATATACTCCACATTAAATTGAATTGGTGTATATTAAATAATTAGTCCTAACATAATGTGAATTGAGATGAAATCAATTACTTTTCCTTTCCTTTCGGGTGAACGTCCTTGAACCTCATGTATAACAGTTTTATGAATGTTATTATATTATTCCAGAACCATAATAACTTTTATAATATCATATATTATTCTATTACAATATCATATTTCTAATTTTTTAGTAGTAATTCATTATTATCGATATTTTAGGTGTTATTTTCCATGTTTATTTAGTAAGTTTTAACATTTGATTTGTTGTTCCAATTAATAGGATCATAGATTAATAAATTGTAGAATGTAAACCAATAATTAAATATACTATATATCTAGTATATATGTATATATAATAATCCATAATATTTGTAGATAATAAATGAAATGGACAATTCATGGATACAGTAGGTCAAACGTATGCATGAATGCTACTTTAATTTCATAATCGAATTTAAAAAATGAAAAGAAAATTATATATATGTATATTATAAATAAATTATTATATTAATTTCATATATGTGTTATAGTTTAAATAAAATATATATATATATGTGTGTGTGTTCCATTTATAACATGAATGAATCACATTGCTTAGAGGCGGTGGTAGTCCACACTTCTAGAAATGATGTTATCATTTTGAAAAAAAATGGAATGTATAAAGATAATTGTTTAAAATAAATTAAAAATGGTTAAAGACATAATAATTATCTTATATATCATGTTTATATAATGTTTCCATCATAATGTTCACCATGGGAGGTGGTAAATAAAAAATGAACAATCCTCATTTCATTAGTCGGTAGTTCACCGTACACATAAATAGTATGTTCATTTCCCATTAGATGGAGGTGTGTATATTTGTAGCTCCAAAAAATAGCATAAAATCATACTGGTACATTTTATATGAGTATGATTCTATAAGAAAATGTAACCAATAGAGTTCAAGGAGTGGATAATGAAAATACAATTCAAGTGATTTTGGAAAGATGTTACCTCTTTGTTGGGTAAGTCTTTTTAGTTTTCATCAAAATACATCTTTAGTTTGGTTTCATCACAAAGGATTGATTATAGGATGAGGGGAGGGACGTTCTCATATTATTTATGAAGTTATTTTGCAAGATATAAGGGTCAATATAGTGTGAATAAGTGAGGGAAGAGGTATCATTTCTATAATAAATGTGAGGGGTAATTTTGGAATCTCTTTAAAAGAATAATTTATATCAAATGAAATATAAATTCAAATACATTAAAAATGTCATTTATTAGATTATAAGATGTTATAATTTTTTAATATCCACAAATACAATATTTTATAATGTTTTTTTTTTGTTTTTCTAGTCTATATTATTTTGATTAACCCTTAAATAGATGATTTTAATATCAATTATTATAGGTAATTTTTCTATAATTTGTTTTTATTATTTTTTCTCATAATGTATCAATTAAACCATTAATGTCCAATTTATGTTTTTTAGACCATATATATCCACCTTTTACTTATTATTTTTAGGGTTTTTATATAATTTAATTAAATATTATTTTCATAAAATATCATAAAAGTCAATTTTGAAGCTATTAATATCATTGACTTCAAGAAAATACATATAGTAATATAAATTTGTAAAAATTTACATTTAATACCCCTATAATGTCTTATTCATCCATAAAATTCAAGGATAAACATAATTAACTAAAATTAAATTTATTTTAAAATTTTATAATCATTTATTTTATTATTTCATTAATTAAGTAATTACTGCATCATCATTATCACCATTAAACATAATTCTTATTTCATGAAAATAATAAATTAATTACCATAATGAAGATAAAAATTTTATATTTCAAATTATGATTTATAGTCTAAGATATATTCTAAATAACCATTCTAACATTTTAGTACTAATTAAAATGAGATTATGAAAAATTGAACACCCATTAGAATAGAATACTATAAAATACATAATGTCATCCATGTGGATCCATATGGCTATAAAATATTACCAAGGATGATTTCATAGAAAATAACTAATGAAATTAAATTAACATAAGTGTTTGGTTAATTTTATAAAATTTATAATATAATTTTTACATTTAATTACATGATTCACCCTTAACTATGGTAAAAAATATATTACTAAAGATATTATTCATATTGTCCAAATATAAAAGTTAAGTATTAATATGTTTTATAAAATCTTATTCAGATTATGTAATTTATTTCTCCAAATTCAAAATACATATTTTGGAAAAAATAATTACAAATGTATCCTATTGACGAAACAAGAAAACTAGTTTTTATTGAAAAACCATCAAAAGATTGAAATATATTTGTATGTAAATTCAATGTGAAATTGATTCAAATTATGTAAAATATACTAATTGATTAATAATATATCTAATTATACATTAAAACCATTAAAAAATATAATTTAACACAACAAATAATTTAGATGAAAAGCTATTTGTAATTAAAATACAATATATTATTACTCTTTTTCAAAAAATGAAACTTATCTGAAAAATACCAAAATTTCATCCGCATAAGATTTTTATATGAATCATTAAAATGATATGATAATTAATTCAAATATAATATGTAAAAGTGACAAATTGTTATTTAAAAATAGTTTTTCAATGAAATGGTGGTAAAGCATCATTCATGAAAATCGTGGGTTTTATGTGTAATATTTAGTTTTTTATATTATACCATTTAAATATATTGGTTGAATATACAAATATATTATTTGTTATATAAAATAAAAATTCACTATATAAATGATATAAAAGTGATAGAATATAATTTACTATGGAAAACATGATTAAATTTAGTTTTGTTTGAACCCCGTTGTAAATCCTGACCCATGTTTCCTGGAGCTGGTGCCTTATTTCATTACATTGGCATGATTACAATAAATTTGTATCATAAAGGTAAATATAGTTTAATATTTTTGTATTAATATATACATACATAAGTTCAACATTTTAACTTGAAATGAAATACAATATATATATATATATATATATATATATTCCATTAGAAACATCCATGACACTGAGATTATCACTACAAGTATCTCATAATTTACATCTTCATATCCCGGGAAAATAAAAAATAAGAATATGGTGAGCTCATATGCTTAGTCAGGGTAAGAAATATAGAAAAATATATAATAAACATAAACATTAGGAATGATGAATAATAAAAATCACATACCCTTAGAAAAAATATATATGAACACGATATGGAAGGAATAAGAGCAGAATATATAATTCCATAATTAAACATAATAATAGGTATTCTACTAAACTAATATCCAAATGAAGTATTAATTATTACTTTCATAATGAAATAATGAAAAATGTTGGACATCATAACTATACTGTTAAGACCTTGTGCCAAGATTGCAAATAACCCTAATGTGAATTCCTTGTGCCAAGACCGTAGTTTTTCTCGTGAGGCCTACTGATGCATCGAGGGGATATAGAGGGACTGATAAACCACATAATATGTCCTATGTATTCCTTATTTGAATTGATATAAACATATAAATATATACATTCATATTGAAACTAACACATGAAATGTGAATAACATTCCCCAAATATTAAACATAAACACTAACCATTCAAAGAAATATGATTAATGGTACCATGGTAGCACATCCATAGTCAATATAATCAAAATAAAATTAATAAAATATGTTGGAAAATATCCTAACAAATTAACCCCATTTAAATATAATAATCAATAATTGTGTTGAAATAGGTTAAAATACTCTTATAAAATGATTGAGTAAATCTTGACGTAAATATTATTTCAATTTGAAAAGAAGAGATATTTGGGGAAAATATATACATAAAACCAAAAGTAAATAAAAGTAGTTTTTCAAAAAAAATATTTATTTTATAAAAAAATGTTACTAAAAATAGTTTATTGAGTGACCTAGAAATTATGTAATAAATTGAGAAATTGCATTGAATCATGCTTCTATTTTAGGGATAATTTATTAAAGATCCATTTAAATTCGATAAATGCTCACAAAATAAAGAAGGATTAATATTGGTAATCATATATATAACATTAAAAAATGATTTATTAGTATTAAATAATTATAAAAAATAATTTCATTGAGGTAAGTAGAAAATATGAGTAACCAGAATGAAAAATAGATGTTTAGGTAGAAACACATACCTTTGGTACGAATATGTTCCACTCTTGAACTTAAGGTCCACTAATATGAAATTAGACTCATTAATAACTTAATTAATATCCAATTAGATATGTATATAATTTATCATAATTTTTTTAATTTCGTTTATATCCTTATTGATAGGTTATAAGATTGAATTTATTCACTTTATAGTGTCTATTTCCTTGGTTTTCACAATCTGTATACTTGTATATGAGTATGGATGTTCATGTCGAGTCGATATAATTCTCCATAAGTGAATTCATATATTATTGATGAACACCCATAGGTTTTAATGGTTATATATATAATTTTGTTACATGATATTAGTATGAATCATTAGATGAAATATTAAAGACACACACTTAGATTATTTTTGTCGTATTTTGATAATTACAAACTTGTTTTTCGATATTAATTAATGTTATGTACATATACTGGTTCTTGAATAACAAATAGTTCATTATAAATATTTTATAGTATATTTAAATAATAAGAAATTATTTCCTGACTAGTATTGAATTATAAATTGAAAAATGATACTTCGTCATCCACATATGTTGCATATTGGCACCTCACATACACTGATTTCATTTATAAAATAAAAGAGAGAGAGAGAGAGAAAGTAATAAAATTGATAATTGTTATTAAAATAATAGGATATAATTATAATATATATATATATTATACTGTAGTTATAAATATCATTTATATAGGGGAGGATAGGAGATAAGAATAAAATACGGAACTTGAAAGAAATATATGGGAAATAGATGAGAAATTTTCCTCTTGAGTTCTCTAAGAGATCTTCCACAAGGTTAGAAGTTTTCATATTCTAAAAAATTATCTCTTGGACATGGGGAGAGTATATGGAAGGGTATTTGTTAATATATTTGAGAAGAATCAAGGCTTATATGAGTGAAAAGAAGAGGAAGTGAGGGGGTGGCTTTTATAGTAGAGAATGGTGATTTTTCACTATCGTATATATTATTTTATTATTTTTCTCAATCCAACCAATATTTTTTATTCTTGTAACCAAAACAAGTAATAATTTAATGTGATATTCAACCAAGTGATCTTATATATGTGATGACTCAAGTAATAGTGTATCTATCTTATAATGTATATATGTCACAAATTATTGTATTTTATTATTCAATAAAAAGTCATGTATTTCATAAAAATCACAAAAAATCACCATTATAATTTTCTGACATGTAGAATTCAATAATATAATCCATTTTAACAAAATAATTTTCTAAATATGGGTTATTTATTTTTTAAATAAAATCATTATTTACTTGAAAATACATATTATAAATTTTGAACTGAATTTATTAAACTTTCAAAAATTAACTATGGTCTCAAAATAGTAACCTAAATTCATAGGAAAAAAATATTAATTTCGGAATACATTTTACATAAATGATTTTTTTAATTCATTAATTTAGAATTTTAATAATATGATTATTAATAACAAAATTTCTAATACAAAAGTATTAATTTTTACCATATTTTATTTCATTTAAAAGGTTCTTAAATATTATTTATACTTACATGGATGAGGATGGTATTCATAATGGTACATTTCTATTCATAATGTTATGTTAGTATTCAAAAGGGTAAGTTACTATTCATAAAAAATGTTTAGTGTTCCTATCAGACTCAAAATTCATACTGATCACAACTGTGTATGTCAGTTTTTCTTAATTTCAAATAACAGAAGCAGAAAAAATTATGTTTTCTGGATATATTATAACAAATTTCTATTTTATAGAGACTCAATGATTCATGCATTCAATATTAAATATATTTTTAAATCCTTTCATATTTCATTCCCCCTACCAAAATTATTCCCTCAAACATCTGGAATTTTACATCATAAATAGATTTCGGTAGTTACCCAACATAAGGTCCTCAGTTTCCCATTTTTCTTCTTCAATTTTATTATTTTTACAAAACCATTACCAATTGTTTCATCTGATTCATCAAGACATGATCCATAGTGTATTTAATCTGGATAGGATCTTCACAACAAGATAAGTTAGGTTCAAATTCAATAACATCATATGTGAGGACATGTATTGGGTTAAGAATGTACATTCTCAAAAACGAGATATGAAACACATTTTTTACATTATACAGGCTTGGATGAATTTCCAAATGATAAGCCAAAGATCCAATTATATCTAGAATTTCAAAATCCCCAATGTACCTTGTGATCAGTTTCCATTTCATCCCAAATCATATAACAGCCTTCCATGGAAATACATTTAAGAAACCATGACCTCCTACTAGAAATTCCAAATCCTTCATTCTATTATCAACATATCTCCTCTTTATTCTTTGAGATGCTTTGATATGGGTTTGAATAGTCTTTACCTTCAGTTATCTTTCAACGATAAGATTTTTTCCCACAACGTTCCATTCACCAACTTCATCCCCACATATTGGGGTATGACATCTATTTCCATAAAATTAATCATTTGATGTCATTTGAATACTTCAATGGAAACTATTATTGTAGGAAAACTCAACCATATATAACGACTAATCCCACACACCATGAAAATCATGTGAACATGATATCAACCTGCCTTATAAGGTTTGGATCATCATTTCTGATTGCCCATTAGTTTGATGGTGATAAGAATTTCTTAATATAATTTCAGTATCCAATTATTTTTTGATGAATTTTCAGAAATGTAGATGTAAATAATGGATCGTGACGAGACGCAATTGAGAGAGGTGAACCATTATGTCTCAAAAAATAATCAATTTAGAGTCATTGAAGGAACACCAGTGGAAAGTCCTCACTTATAGAGAGGAACTGTGGAAATTTATTAAGTCGTGCAATAATTAATTATATTTTATCATTCATAATTTGAGTTTTGGGTAATCCAGTCAAATAATCCAAGGTTATTCCATCCCAATTCTATGTAGGTATAGGTAGAGTTTCCATGACTCTTCTAGGATATTTTCATTTACCCTTCACTTGTTATTAGAATAAACATCATGATCCAAAATTAGATATTTCCAACTTCTTATTGTCCCACTAGAAATGTTCCTTCGAATCGCTATACGTATTAGTGAAACTAGGGTGTATAGAGAAATTAAATCTATGGGACTCATTAATTAACTCCAATTTTATCTTGGGTATAGAAAGAACACATATCCTCTTCCTATATTTCAAAATTCCATCATCACACATGAAGTGAGCCAACATCCCATCATTCACACCTGTAATTTTCTATTTAATATTCATATCACCAAACAGAGATGTTTTATTTATTTAAAACAAATATGGTTAAGAAACCAATTGAAAAAGTAATGATGTTTCACCATCTTTGATAATTCCCAAGTCCATCCTTATTAGATCAATGAATACATGATCCATTTCAATCCACATTTTGTTTTGAACCCCATGATCCTTCCTGATCCATCCATAAGATAATTTATTTTCCCTTCCTGGGTAGTAGTGTATGGAATAATCATTATTCAATAGTAGTAATATCCATCACCTTTTCCTCATGTTGAGCTATTTTTGTGAGAAAATATATTTCATACTTTTTTGATACGTATATATGTATCACCTCTTTCACTATAGAGATCCTGTCTCCATATTTTTAGAAAAAATATCATAGTACCTAACTAATGATCAAGAGTATGATACTTTTGATCTTTAATTTTTACCTACCTTGATTCATAGGCCATAAATATATAATTTTTCCTAAGGACACAACCAATTACATTCTTTGATGCATCACTATAGATCACTAACCAATCATTTTCTGATGGTAGTGTTATGATCAAGGAATTCACTAATATAATCTATAATTATTCAAAACATTCCATACATTGATTTTTCCATACAATCATAACCCCATTATGAGTAATCTTGGTAAACGAGTTGGATAATCTATAGAATTTATTTACGAAACAAAAATAATAACATGCTAAACTAATAAAACTTTTTACCTGGGTTATGTTCATTGGTGTAGGACACTATCTACTATCATTTTTCTTTATTGGATCAATGTATATTCCATATATAGGGATAATATGTCCAATAAAATAACCCTATTTAAGCCAAAATTTATTCTTTCTAAATATCTAATATAATTAATTTCATATATGAGTCTTTAGAATAAGGCACAAGTTATTCTCATGATTTTATTTTATTCTCATGTATACAAAGATATCATAAATAAATACCAGTGAAAATTGAACAATATATTCCCTAAAAACCAATTCATTAGATCCATTATGTTAGAGGGTGCATTATTCAGTTGAAAAGGCATTATTGTTAAATTTCATTTCACATTCCTTGTTTGAAATGATTTTTTTAAAATACATTCCTTCCTCACATGTAACTGATGATATTCATATCAAAGGTCAATCTTTGAAAAATGTTGGGCTCTATAAAGTTAATCAAATAAATTCCCAATGCATTTTAGGGGACACTTGTTCATTATTTTTATAGTATTGATCTCCATGTAGTCAATGGACAACCACATAGATCCATCATTTTTTAATGAATAGAACAGAGGAACCCCATGGAGAAACACTATGGAGAATAAATATATTAGCACTAAATTCATCTAGTTGTTTTATATGTTATAAAAATTTTACAATGGATATTATATAATAAGTCTTTGATAAATTTCTTGAACCAAAAATTAAATCCATTGAGATCTCAACTTCGCACTATGGAGGATGTCCTGGTAAATCCTCTAGTAAAACATAAATATATTACTGAAAAATAGGTAAATAATTGATTTGAAAATTTCATTCTTGACTCATATATATCGACTTTTCATCCTCTTAAATAATTGAATTCATTAGAGGAGTTGTGGGGGGATATAGATGAGAATCAGATGGTGATATTTCTTCCCTAAAGATAAAGGATTCTACATAATTCTCAAAAATTGTAACATTATTCTTCATGCAATATATTTTCATCGAATAGTGTGAAAACCAATCCATTTTGAAAATTATATCAAATTCAATCACGGTTATGATGATAAAATTGGCAAATAAAGCACATCCACATGACATAATGAAGACTACCTGACACATTTTTATTGCAATGATATATACCTTAATATTTTTTTATGATAATTAAATTAGTAAATAAAATTATAAATATCTAATATTCTTGGAAAAATGGGAAGATATAATAGAATGTGATGATCTAGAATCAAATAAATCATTGTCTATGTCTAAGGAAATTATTAAAGTACCTACCACCAAAACATTTGGAACTTCAAACTCGGTAGTTTTGATAGCTTAAGCTTGGGATTTCTCCCTTGGCCTTCTTTGGGGAATTTTCATTTGTGATTAGGAAAATAATTTTCCTAATTTCCTATTTCCATGTAATTATAGCACTACAAATATTTAGCTTCATTCTTCAGTTTACAGTCACGAGAGTGGTGTCATTTATCTCCACACTTCTAAGAAACACCCATTCCCTTTAGGCAAGTACCTGGGTGTTTTTCCCCAAAATTTTCACATGGTAGATAGTAAATTATTCCCTTCATCCCCATTTCCTTATTTTCTTTTCCTGTGTTTTTTGCATCCCTCTTCTTCTATTTCTTTTATTTAATTTCATAAGACATAGATAATTCATTTTCCATCTTCATTGTAAAAGATATTATATCTTCTTATGAGGAGACAATTTTGGAGGGTAGGTCTATTCATAGTAATAGTTTTAATCCAACATAGAATCAATAAATCATGCTCTTTAGATTATGTATGTAGTCTATGTAATGTATTTCAAACATTGTGAAGTTATCTTTATACCCGTCAACATTCTCATCTTCTTTTTTCCTCAGATTCAGAAACAATCCTTCCATATCTCCTCATTGTTCAACATGGAAGTATTTTTTTAAGATTAATTCCTTAAAATACCTCCATTACATTTCACATATTTATTTCTCCTTAGTTGAGTTTTTAATTAAAGGCCACCACTCATATGAATCTCGTGAATGATGATAAACTGCCATGAAAACCTTCTCCATTTTGTTACATCTCAAAGAGAGAAATATATTCTATAGGGAACTTATCCACTTCTCATCTATAAATGGGTTTTTTGTCTCATTTAATGATGGAGGTTGTTGTCACATAATATGGTCTAACATTTTACCTCCACATTATGGTTCATGAAGCCCCATACAGGTACATATTTTGTTCATTAACTGAGTCCGCTGTCCCAGAATAGTTATAATCTACACATCACTTATCACATCTCCAATACTAGTGTCATTATCTTGCATAGGATTAAAATCCCTACAAGGGATACATGTATTCATGGGGTTTCCATTACTTACACTAGGTACCATTTCTAAATAATTGTATACTCTAAATTAGGTTATGAATCACAATGTATAATGTCGAAATTGAAAAAAACATACCATAAAATAAAATTTTATGCATGTCTAATCTCATAATCATAAGAATGGTTACTTTTACGATCTATTTACATTTTAATAATAAATTATTATTTACATAGAAAATGTAAATTATCCTTTGCATGTACCCTAGGTGTTTCAAACTACGTGTACAATAAGGTCCATTTTTGTGTACCAGGTTACCCTGAATTATTCCATGAAAACCTTGTTAGAGGTGTTACGCCAAGGTAAATATGTGTGTGAACCATTTCCACATATAGTATCCATATAGGGTTTTAATTTATAGAAATATCAAAATAATCCATACCTTTACAAATTTCTAGGAATGGTCTTGTGAACTTACCCTCAAATTATACCATAGTACTTTTTTCTATAATTTACATTTTCTAAATCTAGATTCCATGATTTATATTAAAATTTCTCCAATACCAAATGTAAAGACCCGAACCCATTTTCCTGGAGACGCTTCCTTATTTAATTAAATTTTAATGATTACATGAAAGTCATATCATGAAGGAAAAAAATAGTTTAGTAGTTTTGGAAAATCAGATACAAATATAAGTTTAACATTGAAGCATGTGATAGTTTCCAGAACATTTATTTTTCCCCATATATGTTTGTAGATGGATGTAATGCCTTTGGTATATTCAAACACATATATTTTGGATATATTTTCCTATGGAATACTATAGGTGTAATGTGTACAGGCCATGATAGCTGAAGGATTATAACTCGGTGTATGGGTTTTAATGGTTTGAGGTATAATGAATGACATATGATACATGTTATACGAGAAGTGGTGGATCTTCGAATCTACTTGATTACTTTGAAAATTTATACATAGTGGTTTTGTTGAAAGATGGTCATATTTTGATGCTCTTCCCAGTTGTCTGCGAGAAATCCTTTTATTAGAGACATGTCTTAGGACGTGAGAAGTTGGTGAAAAGGGGAAAACAGTGGGGAAGTTGCAACATGGTACCCTTTATATTCATTTTTATATTTTATACTATTTTATACGATGCTTGGTGAGAGTATCCATAGTGATGTGGAGAACCTAGTATACCTGCTAGCTGATATGTTAGTTTCACTTATTATTTAGTGTGCTTTAGTATGCTTTATTTAATTTTTCATGACTGGCTCCAAGGAGGATCCTACTGAGTATACTATTATACTCACCCTATATATATATATATATAAACTATTATTCCTGTCACTTATAGTCTGTTGTAGATCAGGCTAGTTACTACTTTCTTGAGGTTATAGGAGTCGTTCGTGTTTTGTGGTAAATGATGTTTTTTACTTTCCGTTGGTACATGTTGTTTTCCCTTTTATTTTTAGTAGTTCATACATGAAATTAAATATTTTTACATGGGTTTTCATTTTTGTAAAATTTTATGTATGATTTGGTTGGTGTCTTCCTTATCTAGGTCTTTCACATGCATTCTTCTAGAGGATGATTCCCCCCATTTGGGTCTTTACTATACCATTGGGGTTAGTCCCCGTCCTCGGGCCTACTAGAGGTGGGAATCAGGTGTCATTATCTCCCTTCTCACATTTCCGTTTGAGGAGGGGTACACCTAATGGGGACGGGTTGTGACAATAATAGAAATAAAAAATATTACCTTGTTTTTTCATGTTTTAATCCAATGAACTTTTTAATTTTATTTATGACCATGATGTAAATATATTAAAATAATACCACATCTAACATAAAAAGCAATCATGATTATAATGAAAATATTTTAAAACATTAAAATATAACATAGGTTTCAAAGGATTCATTTATATATTATAAAATATTTCAAATAACTTAAAACACTATTCATTTAGAGGTCAAATTTATATATCTCCATAGATTCCAGTTATATAATTTATTTCATCACTTTTATGATATTATTATGTCGTAATATAGAGAGTATATTTATACTGTTTTTAAATTTTACACAAAAATTTGACAAGATGAATATTTTTGAAAATTTTACATTGGTTATTTTTTATATTTTCATTTTGAAAATAATGTTTATTAATGAAAATAACTATCTAAATGAAATAAATTTAATTTTAAATTACATCTCTAATTATTTTAAAATGATTGTCATTATGATATTATCCACTTCTTGACTCTTATAAAAAGTACATTTAACATCATTAAATTATAATATAATTCATATTTAAATAAATAATAAATAATAAAAATGTTTTTTAAAATTTCATTTTCATTCAATGATTCTTTAATTTAATAAAATGGTGTATTATTTGAAACTATACATTTCCCAATAATAAAGAACGATATTTTCTAAAAAATATATAATTTTTAAAAAAACATAATTAGATAACAATTCATAATAAATAAAAGAATAAAAAACAATAAACTTAGATATTTTTATTAAAAGATAACAAATAATTTTTTTTCTAATATCTTCTAGACACACAACCTCTTATTTCACAACTGTATTCCCTAAATGTATGGTGTTTTTAGGTCATAATTTCATGGGAATATTCAAAAAAATATAGTTTTGTCCATGATCTTGAAATTATTGAACATATCAATTAACTGTTTCATTCATGATTTAGTCATGAAATTAAAAAATGGGCATGGTCAAGGGAAAATATAATGAATATCATCTCCCTCAAAAGATATGATAGATGTGCTTTATAACGCATGATTCTTATTTTCCATACAATTCCTTATAAATTCTATATCAACTGTACTTTATCATAACCCTTTATATAGAAATCCAAAGGGTGATAGTAAAATTTCTATATTAAAAATTGTTTGAATGCATGATGCAGTTTAATAAAGTACATGACTTATTTAATATCAGTAAAAAAAAGTAGTGAATTTGTTTTCTATAATTTCATTATTTAAAAAGGAATTTATACAATTTAAAAGGTTATTTCAATTATTAATGTTTCTGTTGTTACATGGAAGGTGATATGATAAACATAATTCATCAAGAGATTATTGAAAATGATGGTTCTTCTTGGAATGAAATTTTGTTACAACAAATTAACAAAATTTACCAATGTCCCGGAGATGGACAAAGTGAAATGAATATATGAAAAATTAGTGAATAAAAATAATTTGAATGTAAAATTGAAATGACGATAAATTAATAATTATTATTTTATGTATGAATAAAATTAAATGATTAATTATTAATACATTGTTTAAATATTTAAAACTTTCAATGATGGGGTTAAAAACATTATAGAATTTGGGAGATTCTAGATGACTTTGTTACATTAAAAAATATACAATTTATTTTACGATTAAAATTTGTTTTAAAAATATCAAAACTATAATGAATGGTATCTGTATATTTAAAATTAATGAATCACATATAATATTGATTTCATATGAAGTTAACCGAGAATGTGATCATAATAAGATGATTAATGATAGATGAATAACTATTAGTTTTTTGATGTATGATAAAATTTAGAAACAATGTCAGGAAAGTTGAGAATAATTCATAGAACAATTAGTATGTCGAGATAATGTACCATGTTTTGATATCATTCATCTCAAAAGATATTCAAAATTGTAAAGGAATTTACTAGGGAAATATTTTAGTAAAGGGTTTCATATTATGGAGATATTGGATTTTTTTACTATGTTCTTAATGATAATAGTATAAGTATGTGATGATCTTGATCATTTAAAAAGATGTTTCTTAAAGATTAAATATTTAATGTATGTAAAATTATTTATTTATTCCAATGGAAAATTTAATTATTTCTCATAATTCAAAAACAATAATTGATTATGATTTTTTGATATAGAATAAATTATTGAATATTACACTAAACATCAATCATTAATTGACTTGAGGGATATTATATGATTTATAATGTCAATAATTTTTTATTTACTAGTGTTTAAGATATAGGTGATGAAAATGAAAAATAAATTGAGGTAGTGTTTTTTAAAGAAGGAGTTGGTGAAGTGCATTTTAATGATTTTAATGTTAAAAAATAGAATATGAATACAAATAGTGAATCTTAAACCGTAAATGACATTGATTTTTTCTATGATAAAAATTGATGAAAGATGTTTATGGAGAATAAAGATTTAATTTTATAAATCATTAATTAGAAAATGTTATAGGATTTTATAGAATTTATTCGAAATAATTAAATGGATCCTGAAAATATTCATCAAAATATATTGGAATTAGATTTAAAAATGGAAAATGTCATGTTCAACTCTAATAAATATATCAAGAACCTTCCTGTATTCTTTTGTACCTGGATAACTGAGATGACATTGACATGGAACAAATGGAGTCTCTGATCCCCATGGGTGGAATACTAATACCAAACATGATATATAAAAAATAGGGATTGAATTTTCCATAAAAAACAAAATATAAAATATTAGAAGTCTGTATTCTCAACAATCTATGTGGATAAAGTAAGAATCAATAGGTATAGAAAATCCCAAACCACAACATCATTAATGTACTCAAAAGTCGAATAAACATCCTAAAGTAAAATACAAATTAAAAAAGTAAAAAATTTCAAAAACCATTGTAACAAGTGGATAATAGTTTCACCAGTCATCGTTAATATTCTATGATCCTAAGGGTCATGTTCATCATCCGTCTCCATTGGGATCTTCCATTTTCACCGAACTAGAAACCAAATGATTAAAAATTCTTAAATTAAATGGTATGTTGTTATATGTAATTATCATTACATTCCCACCAAGTGATCAATAATAAATACCATCACAATTTATAATTTATTTAATCAGAAAAAATAATATATGGAACGAAATTACAATTTCATACCTAAATCCAAAACATGATTTTATTCAAATAAACTATACATATTTCAAAAACAACAATTATATAGACTTAAAGGAACATTTTATATAAAATTGTTCATATATATATAAATATTACAAGAATAAAATATTTCAAAATATCAATGGAATTTTTCATCAAGTAAAAAAAAGTAGAAAATAACCATGTATAAAATATAAATGGTAAGTTAGTATTTCAGGTAATAGGATCCACACACCTCTAATATTGGTCTCGGATCTAGTCAAGTGTGTGAAAACATATACACCCAAAAATGGAATCCCATATTGTTAAGTTAACACCTTAATAGAGGAACCCATCCGGGCAGTCATACCATAGTTTTTTTGTAACTATTTTCATCATTAATCCATTAATAGGGAGAAAACACTAGGGAGGAGATCCACTTACTCAGATGAGAATAAACGAGATTAATTCCTCTTCGATTCCCTATAACACCTCAATATTTCATAGTATGTTATCTCATTGAAGTAATTCAATAGCTTGCACAACACACAACACCGAGTTTGAACACACTACAACCTACTAAATTATCCTTTTAAAAAGCGTTTATAAATAGTATTAACTGTATTTTGAATCTTATATACTCCATATAATTTTTACAACCACATTATGTGTTTCATAGACATAATATAAGAACAAATTCATTTTTTCGGATAAAATAAGTATTTTTCAAAAATTGCAATTTTACTGCCTTTTATGGAGACTTTCTTCTAAAACAAATATTTAACACTTTTATATATTCATTTTAATGAAATTAAATTCTTCTTTTGAATTGAAACATAAAAATTTAGTTTGGAAAGTTTTTTCGTACTTTTCTGGTAAATTTATAATTTTGACGAATAGTGAAAAATACTATGTTTTAGTTGAAAACAACTTTTCTAATCAAAATAATTTATAGTGTTAAATTATTCATCTGAATGGTTTTGAAGTATAACTATATTATATTTTTATCTTTTAATACAATCTAGGTCATTATAATTAATTTCACATTTATATTTTCCGTAAACCGAAGTCAATCTTTTGATACTTTTTAATTTTTTTAAAACCCTCTTCTTGGTTTTTTCAAGAGGAATTAATTTTAAATTAATATAATAAAATTATGTCATTTTAATTTAGTAAAATTGAACTCATTTTTAAATTCTAAATATCAAAATCAGCTTAGGTTAATGTTCTGATATTTTTCTGAAAACATTCAATTTTTGATGAATATTGAAAACACTAAGTTATTGTTCAAAACCAACTTTTTATTTAAATAAATAAATTATTTTATTTAAATTTATTTTATGTAAAAATAGATATATAATACCTATATAAATTAATTGTAACTCATTAGAGTTATTTTAAAATATGTTTAGATATATAAAAATTTTATTGGACTTTTAACCGTCTTTTACCCCCTCCTAGGAGCATTTGCAAATTTGTATAAAACATAATTTTACAACATCTATGAGTAAAATTTCAAAAATCCAAGAGACACGGTTGATATTAGTAGGTAGAATTTTGTTCAATAAGATAAATATAACTTTTGGTAAATATTACCTTTTTACTTTTATTTACCACAACTAAAAGTAAACAGGGTAATTAAATGTAAAAATGATATTATTATTACCTAACACATGTCCTAATTCTATTGAATGAGTGGTTTTTGAAAAAAAACAATCTGAGAAGAAAATATGATCCTTTAGGTCCACATAAATTATATTTGGACATTTATTATTATTTTATTTAAAGAAGAGTCAAAAGAGTTAAAATCAATGTTTTATAACTAAAAAAATTTTAATATATGGTAATACATAATATAAATTCAACTATAAATATTTATTAGAAAGATAAAAATAATTCCAACATAATTATATTTTATTTATAATTTTTAGACATTATTTAATTAAATTTATTTATGACAAAATGATGATGCAGAAATTACCTTATTAATGAAAGAATCAAATAAATGGTATTATAAATATTAAATTAAATATAATTTCAATGTTTTTATGACATCCAAGAATTATCATGGTGAATATGAAATGTTAGGTTTGATTAAATATATCTTGTTCGAAGTAATCATGTTTTGATGTCTTTCACAAAAACAAAATATCTTATAGTGTCAAAATTGGAATAAATTAATTTTTAAAATAAATAATATGATATTGCTTGATCTAATATTCCAAAATATTTACATTTCTGCCAAAGGGAATAAATAATATTATATACATCATTAGTGAACCACTTGATGCTCCCTTGGAAGTTTAGAGTATGTTTATTAACCATATAGTGCAAGAATACAAGAAGACACAATAAAAGATAAACTATTTAACTAAGAGTTAAATCTAAAAGATATGGTTAAAATGGTAACCTAAACTTGTATAAATCCTGTTGGTTGAGATTATTTCGACCCATAACAACATAAGGATCGAGACAAATTCATTTGGTGCCATTATAAACTGAATATTATTGTATAATAAATTAATACTGTAATCTATTCCAAAAGTGCCCCTCACCCCTCTTATAAAAAAACCACTTCCCCTTCTCTCAAATCCAAACCTCCAAACCCATTTTCTCTGCCAAACCCTACCTAAATCTCATATAAACTTCCCTCACATCAACCTAGAGGACTAACCTTGAGAAGAAAGCCATCCTATGGAGACGTTTTGTTCAAATCAAAAGAAAACACCCGAAAAAGAGGTAATGATTTCACCACCCCCTTTCAAATTCATTTCTTCTTCAAATCCCTCATTAATGATTCTTTATATATGATATAACACTAAATTACATATGATTTCCCCATCAATATAATGATATTTTTGCTCGTGCGTACGTACGGATTACCGTCTCCACGACGCGATGAGATTCATTTCCACATTAACCATTCAACGATGATTATTAAAATATATATTATGAATAAGTATGTAATATATGAAATAATAATTCTAATATATATATATATACAAATATATTATTCACTTACTTCCATTAAATATGATATGAAAACGGAAACGTAGTTTATGAGTACGTACGACCTACCGTCTCCGTAAATGGTGCCCTCCATTTCATATATCTATCTATTATAAATATTTATATTCTAAATATATATGATATATAAATCATGGATTATATTTTTGAAGTATTTAAATCCTGATATAAATGATATGATCAAGAATAACAAGTTAAAACACAAATGATAAAGAAAGCGATTGTTACCCGAAATGTTAATTTAACATGGAAATAATTATTAAATGGGTATTATAAAGTCATAAATGAATCATGTATGATATAATAAATATTAATATGGTTCTAGTATAATTTATTAACATACTATGGTCATTATACAGAAGTTTAATCGTACCCTAGACCAAAGGAAAGTGCATGATAAGGTTTATTTCCTCAATCTCCTTGTTATTTGAGATTGTTTATGTGTAAGTGTTTACTAGGACATACATATCAGCAATACCCATATTTCATAAAACTGTTTTCAAAAGGAATATTTTATGGTTTTATGGAAGGGTTTAATTAACTATATCATTATTTTAAATGTTTTAATTATTTATCTTTTTAAACCCTTTTAATTAATGTCTCTGTTTTTCAAATGATTTTAGGAATTTATTTATATATGTGGGCATGAATATTTTGAAATGACAATTATTTTTGAATATATCAAAGTGGTATTTGACACTTTGATTGAAAAATCTCTTTTAAAGGACTTCCTTTTTAAATTGTGAGACTTTCAAAAGATCTCATGAAAAATGGGTATTTCTCTCAAAGCATTTTACTGGTCATTTTCATCTAAGTCAACATCCTTTTATGGATTTTAAACTTGTTTGAAATTGATTTATATTGATACAAATCATCCATATTGTATTGAATGTATTTTGATATGTTTGATAGTGGATGTGTTATTTTTATACATTCATTGTTTATAGATAAAGTATTGACATTTTTTATACTAGTTTTAATACAAAATTTTATGTTATCTTTCAACCTTTTCATATGAGGAATGTATTAGACTTAGTAAGTGATGGGTGGAGACCGCTATAGCTCCTCAATGCATCGGTAGGTCTCATGAGACAATTATATGTGTAATTGGATGAGGCCTTTTCCAAATTGATATATGGTTTTGGCTGATGCCTAAATAATTTTTAGATGTCTTGACTGAGGCCTTGAAAAGATGTTTCCGAATGTCCGACATTATACAATCCCTCGTTATGAAAATAATATCGATGGCTCATGTGGTTATTCAACTAGTAGAATACCCATGGATATGTTTTACTATGGCATTATTTACACATCTCATATTCCTGACATAAAGTATTCCTGTTTATTATTTGTAAAGGCATGTGTTTTCAATTATTCTACATGCCTAATGATTACGTTATCTTTTGCTGTATTTCTTACCCTTAAAGAGCGTTTAAGCTCACCCCTTTCATATGTTTCATTTTACTATGATTATAATAAGTGTTTTATGATTGATTAGCAAGGTTAAGATAGGATAATAATGGTGTTCTCAAAGGATCATTTATGTTATGTTTTATTTTCTAACGTGTAAAGTAACATTCATGTATGTAATCTATTTTCCAAGACTGCTAAATCGATTGGTCTTTTGGGACTTGATTCCTTGTAATCATGCAAATGTAATGTAATAGTGCACCAACTCTGGGTAACTGGGGTCAGGGTGTTAAATTTGGTATCAAATAAAGTTTAGAAGCAACATTTAAATTACATTTAGATAAACTCTAATTATAGAACATTACCCTAAGATAGAATTTGAAGATTACTATAGAATAACTTTCTAAAATTTTGATACTGAAGAGATTTTGTGAGTTTTCCCAGAAATACATCCCTGTTTGGATACGATTAGGTAGAGGTGGCTCTGGCCCAGAAGTACCAAGTGGTAAAACCCAAAAACACTGCATTGATCTAGACTCGAATGGGAACCGGTGCACGACAACGGGCCTTGTTACACTCAAGGTAACGACACTCCTGGGGGATATTCTTAGGATAATTATATTTTAATTTACAAATTGTTATGAAGGATTTCTGATTATATACTTCCTAAAATAAAATATTTTTATGATTATAGATTATATTTATAAACTGTTAAATTTATTTTAACTATTTTAAAAGTTTGGAATTATGCATTGAGATGCATAAACTAAAAGAGTGTATGGAATTGTTTAGAAATAGTGCCATGTAGATTTAATGAGACCTCTTGTAATACACAAGATCCAATGTGTTAGAAGGATCATATATTTCATGGTATTAATCCAAAATTTAGAAAGGAATTAGTATCCCACATATTATCATCACATGTAAAAATAGTACCATGTGTTAATAAGATAAGTAATGAATATTTTGAGTCTTATGGATTTTAAGGGAAGGCGGAGAAGAAAAGAATAGTGGAGAGAAAGATGGATAAAGGGAATAAGGGAATAATGGATTTCCCCATATGTGATAACTGTGGAAAGAATCACCATTGTAAATTCTTGAAGGGAATGAGAGTTTTTTATAAGTATGGAGAAAAAGGACACCAAATACATGATTTGAAGGGTAAGAAAATGGTTTCAAATCTATAATGTTGCATCTTCAAAGTGGTGGGACACTATGCGAATAAATGTCTAAATCATCAGAGTATACCCCAAATGCTGCTATTGGATAATAATCAAGTTATAATACTACCCACGATGAAGAGGAATAATTAAGAGTTCTTGTGTTCTTATTAATGTATTGTGACATTGGAGTATTGTATTACTGATGTTCATGTTCTAAGAATTATAGAGTATATAAATATTGTACTATAGTACTATTTAATTAAAGAATTGAGATTGTATGGAACCAAGAAAAGTGACTCAATGGAAAGTTAATCTTTTTGGAAAATACATGGTTGGAGGAAAGAAAAAACTTAAATATGGTCTTGATAATGATGTATTGATTTTAGAATAAGAGATGATTGATTAGGATAAATTATATTGGATATTATTGACATCCATGGAACTTGTTAATGGTTTATTTATTCAATCATTGTTGGAGTTTACAACATTTTTGGATAAAAAGAGTATATCCAGTATTCTATATAGAATAAGGGAGAATTAATGTAATAAATAAGGTTTTATGGTATTTCAGGGTTTTACTGTGTTTTATAAGAATACATGATGAAGGTATTCACATGTTATTACATGGAAAAAGGATATTAATTATGTTTACCTTCCTTATAAATTTTAGACTATGACGTTGGATTGAAGTATTTTGGATAAGTCTAAAGGTTGGAATTGATTAAGTTTGACATTGGATACTATTTTTAAGGTTAAATCATTTATTCAGATTATTTTTTAATTGTCATAAAAGGACAACATGGAGGTCGGGTGACAATCTGTTACATGCAGTAAGGCCGCGAGACTTGAACCCGCCACTGAAGGGTGACAAGGGTGAATCACCTACTACTTTTCTATGTGATATCCTTGTTTGTATGAGGTAGTTTTTTTAAATAGTCTCAAAAATGAATATAAAATCATTTTTTTACCCAATATGATTAAGACAAATAGAATATTTTGGAATTCTTTTTTCTTTTGGAGTGAATGATGGGGTTGTGGTAGGAATTAGTTGAAGAATGAAATGCTACTTGTCAAGTATATATATATATATATATTTATTCCTCTTATTCTATGAATAAATTAATTCTTAAACATTAGGGGAGGTATCTTAAAACCAAAAATGTGTTATCATAAAACCATATGGACTTTTTTAAGCCAATGATATTTTATATCATCTTAGATTGATGGATTTGTGGCCCATAATTTTAAATTTGTTTGTGATTGATGACCCCAATCACTCTCTATAAATATTTACGTTTTTCTCTAATTATGAATCTCTAATTTCAACCAATGTTCTCCTAATCGAGATCATAACCCGGTGGTGACTTTTTCATTTCCCTTTCCCTCTTATTAAGACTAAATTTTATTAACCCAATTTCCGATGTGGGTTTTCCACATAGGTATTTTCCTATTTTTATCTATTTATTTTTGGAAATTTTTTTCAAATTTTGAGGACACAATTTTTTGAAGGAGGGTATAATTTAACACCCCAATATTTCATAGTAAATTATCTCATTTAAGTAATTCAATAGCTTACGCTACACACAACATCGAGTTCGAGCACACCACAACTTAGTAAACTAACTGTTGAAAAGGCAGTTATGAATAGTATTAACTGCATTTTGAATCTTATATACTCCATATAATTTTGACATCCATATTATGTATTTCTTAGACATAATATAAGAACAAATTAATTTTTTCGAATAAAATAAGTATTCTTAAATAAAATATAAATTTACCTCCTTTTTCTGGAGAACCTTTGTTAAAACCAATATTTGACACTTTTATATATTCAATTTAAAGAAATTAAATTCTACTATAGAAGAGGAACATAAAAATTTAGTTTGGAAATTTTTTTTTACTTTTCTGATAACTTTCATATTTTGATGAATACTGAGAAATACTATGTTGTAATTAAAAACAAATTTTTTAATCGAAATAATTTATTGTGTTAAATTTTCAATCTAAATGGTTTTGAAGTATAATTATATTGTATTTTTATCATTAAATACAATTTATTTCATTATAATTAATTTCACATTTAAATTTGACATAAACACACGTCAATCTTTTGATAGTTTTTACTTTTTAAAAAACTCGCATTTTGGTTTTGACAACGGTAATTAATATTACATTAATAAATGAAAACTATGTGTTTTGAATTTTCTAAAATGGAATTCATTTTTGAATTGTAAATATCAAAATTAGATTAGGGTAATGTTTTTGTATTTTTCTGAAAACATTCAATTTTTTAAGAATAGTGAAAAACACTAAGTTATTATTTAAAACCGACTTTTTATTTAAATAGTTATTTATTTTATTTCAATTTATTGTAGGTAAAAATAGATATATAATACCTATATATGTTCAATGATATTCAATGGAGTCATTTTGTAATAAGTTTAGATATATAAAAATTTTATTGGATTTTTTATTGTCTTTTACCCACCTAATATGAGCATTTTCCAATTTGTATAAAACATAATTTTACAATTTTTATGAGTTTAATTTAAAAAATCTGAGATACATGGTTGATATCAGTCATTAAAATGTGGTTATATAAGATAAAAACAATTTTTGGTGAATAGTTACTTTTGAATTTTATTTACAACGGTTAAAATTAAAGAGGGTAATTAAAAGTAAAAATGATATTATTATTACCCTAACACATATCATAATTCTATTAGATGGGTTTTTCTCAACCAGAAACAACCTTAGGAATAAAATATGATCATTTAAGTCTACTTAAATTAGTTTAGGACATTTATTATTATTTTATTTAAAGAAGAGTTAAAAGAGTTAAAATTAATGTTTAATAACTAAAAAAATTTTAATTTAGGGTTATGCATAAGATAAATTTAACTATAAATATTAATATTAAGTTTAAATAGATTTAATACATAATGGTATTTTATTTATAATTTTTAGACATTAAACAATTATATTTATTTATGAAACAATGATGATGTGTAAATTACATTATTAATTAAAGAACCAAATATATGGTATTATAAATATTAAAATAAATATAATTTCAATTTTTTATGACATACAATAATTTTATAGGTTAATATGACATGTTAGGGTAGATTAAATGTATCTTATTTGAAGTTGTCAAATTTTGATGACTTTCACAAAAACAAAATACCAAATAGTGTCTAAATTGACAAAAACTAATTTTAAATCAAATACTATAATATTGGTTGATATAATATTATTAAAAATCTAATGATCAGCCAAAGAGACTAAATAATATTATATATTTCCTCAATTAACCACTTGTGGTTCCCTGGTAATTTTATAGTATGTTTATTAACCATATAGTGTAAGAATACATGAAGATAAGGTAAAAGTTAAACTATTTAACTAAGGGTTAAATCCAAAAGATAAGGTTAAAATCATAACCTAAACTTGTCTAAAACCTATTGGTTGAGATTATTTAGACCCATAACCACCTAAAGATATAAATAAATACATTTTTTGCCATTATAAACCGAATATTATTGTATAGTAAATTAATACGTTAATCTTTTCATAAACTGCCTCTCACCATTCTTATAAAAGGCCACTTACCATTATCTCAAATTCACAGCTCCAAAGCCAATTTAATCGACCAACCCCTCCCGAAATCTCATATCTACACCCCTCAAATAAACCTAGATTCCATTAATTGAGAATAAATCCAACTTAATGATCTCTTTTGTTCAAATCAAATAGGAAACACTCGAAGAAGAGGTAATGATTTAACCACTATCATTCAAGTTCATTTCTTCTTCCACTTCGTCTTTATTTGTAGTTTCCACACCAAAATAATAAATCCATTACCTCTTACATAATTTGATGTTATTATAAATATGTTACAACCATATTCTTTATTCTATCCATCCTATAAATGACAATGTCAATATACATGCGTATGTACGGCTTACCGTCTCGACGTCGTGGTGTAGTTTGTTATTCAAACACTTCATTATTTGTATGGGTATAATAATGAGTTTAAATAATTTAAATAATAAATATAAAAGATTAATTATTCTTTACATTTTATATAACACCAAATTACATATGATTTGCCCATCAATATAATAATATTTTCACTCGTGTGTACGTACGGATTACCATCTCCACGACGCGATGAGATTCATTTCCATGTTCACCATTCAACGATGATTATTAAAATATATATTATTAATAAGTATGTAATATATGAAATAATAATTCTACTGTAGTTATTTATATATGTACTTAAATATATCTTATTCACTTACTTCCGTTCAGTATGATATGAAAACGGAAACGTAATTTATGCGAACGTACGACCTACCGTCTCCGTAAACGGTGCCCTTGATTTAATATATCTATTTATTATAAATATTTATATGCTAAATATATATGATATATAAATCAATTTTTATATTATTAAAGTATTTAAATCATTATCTAAATGATACGATCAATAATAACAAGTTAAAACACGAACGATAAAGAAATCGATTATTATCTGAAATGTTAATTTAACATGGAAATCATTATTAAATAGGTAGTATAAGGTCATAAATGAATCATGTATGATATAATAAATATTAATATGGTTATTTTATAATTTAATAAAAAAATATGGTCATTATACAGGAGGTTAAACAAAAACTCAACCAAAGGAAAGTGCAAGGTAAGGGTTATTTCCTCAAGCTCATCATTATCCATGATTGTTTATGTGTAAGTTTTTACTGATACATACTTATCATCAATACCCATATTTCATAAAAATATTTTCAAAAGATATATTTTAAGGTTATATGGGAGGTTTTATTTAACTATATCATCATTTTAAATGTTTTAACGATTTATCTTTCTAAACCCTTTTAGTTAATGTCAATGTTTTCAAAATGATTTTAAGAATTTATTTATATGGACATGAATGTTATTAAATTTTTATTATTTTCAAAAGATTAAAAGTGGTATAGGATAATTTTATTCAAAAATCTCTTTTAAATGACTTCCATTTCAAATTGTGAGACTTTCAAACGATTTCATGAAAAAGGTGTATTTCTCTCAAGGCATTTCACTTATCATTTTCATCTATGTCAAAAAACATTGATAGATTTAAAACATGTTTAAAATTGATTTATTATGATACAAATATACCATATTTTATTAAAGGATTTGTGATATGTTTGAATGTGGATGTGTTATTTTTAAACCATTCATGGTTTATGGATAATGTATTTACATTTCGTATATTAGTTTTAATAAGAATATTTATGTTATGTTTCATCCTCTTCAAATGAGAAATGTATCGGACATAGTATGTGACCAGTGGAGCCCACTATAGCCCATCGATGGATTGGTAGGTCTCATAAGTCAATTATACGTGTAATTGGTTGAGGTGTTTTCCAATTTGATATATAGTTTTGACAGAGGCCTAAATCATTTTTAGATGTCTTGGACGAGGACTTGACAAAAAGATTCATAATGTCTGACATTATACATTCCCTCATTATGAAAATAATATCGATAGTTCATGTGGTTATTCGACTAGTAGAATACCAATGACTATGTTTTATTATGGCATTATTTACCCAACTCATATTCCTGCCATAATTTATTCATGTTTATTATTTATAAAGGCATCTATTTTACATTATTCCCCATGCCTAATGTTTATGTTATCTTCCGTTGTATTTCTTACCCTTACTTAGCATTTCAACTCACTCTTTCTTATGTTTCATTTTTTCAGGATTCTAAGAAGTGTTTTATGAATTATAATAAGGGTTAAGCTATGGGATTAATGGAATTCTAAAAGGATCATTTATGTTATGTTCTATTTTTTAATGTGTAATGTAACTTTCATGTATAAAATATATTTTCCAAAAATTCTAAACTTATTGGTCTTTTGGGACTTTATTTCTTTAATCATGCCAATTTTATGTAATAATGCACCGAATTTGGGTAACTATGTTCGGGGTGTTACATTCCCCATGAAAAATGATCTATGTGGAAAACATATCATATTATTAGCAACCAGTGATAAGAAATATTCTTTTGTTATTAATGGGAAAGATATGGAACATAAATTGGGGTTTATGGATTGTAAATAAATTTTCAAAACATTTAAATACCTCTATCAAAGATAGATGACTGGGGAGAATAGTTTAGGAAAATAGTCGGCCATCCATGCAACAACACTATTTGGGTTTTATGGTTTCCCATGACTGTTCACATAGTTTGATAAACCGTTTTCAAACCATTAATTCCCCACAATTTATGCAGTCCACATTTTTCACTAGGTGGAACAGAGTTCAGTAAAACCAGCTGACAACCCAACACAACCTATAATGAATCAAAATTTCTAAAAGTATCCCAAAAATAGTACTAAAAAATACCCATCTTAAATGATATAAATCATAGTGTGATGAAATATATAAAACAGGTAAAAATATTTTACAATAATCCAAAACACATTCTATATTCATAAATCTTGTTAAGAAGTTTCAATATTAAAGATATCAAGATACTACACACTCTCATCATTTCCTAATGATCCACTATATGAAGATAATCAAAATAATGTTTTCTTATCACATGGAAAAAATTATCATCATATCACATAGAGCCTATATCTCAGAATTAATTACCAATGGTGGATTCTCTGTCATGGATAAATCAATCTCAACATCAAGATAATCCAACCCCAAGAGATGAGTTGGATCAAGAAGTTATTTATGATGTTAATATACACGGTACATATTATGTACCAATATCACCTATGGTGTAATAGATAAATTTTAATCCACCCACCCAGCTAATAAAAACATCAATATTTTCCACAAGATATCATGTACAACTCCCTTACTTCCTAAGATAGTGACAATCAAATGAGATGGACTTCTGAAAAAAACATATTAATCAACTCATAACAAAAAAATATTACATATGATGGTTAGTATATTAATTTTACCCTCACTCTACCATCAATATCTTATTGTGGTTCCTACTAAATCAATTATATCATCCTTTAGTCTACGGTAAGATCAATCAAAGAACATTCACTAATATATGACCAACACAACCGATATTTAAAATCCCCTTCCACAAGTCCTCAAAATAATCCATCTGAATTGAAGATTGATATATATTCATTAGAAAATTCAACCACTCTCACTTGTATATCCCAAGACCCACAATAATCAAGTATGAAAGCACAAACCATTTCCTCAATAATTTGTATAAACCTCTTTGTATGAAAATTCATAAGTGTATTATATGTCATACTTAGGAAATCTTAATTTGGAATCTCTATTTGAAGGTGTCACAAAAATTGAGAGGTAAAATTGTGATCTCTATAAGATTATATAGAATATGGAACATTGGGGAATTAAAAAATCCCTTTAATTGGGAGATTTCCCAACTTACAAACATTCATTAATCCATGAATATGTATAATGTAAATAGATATTGACAAATAATTTTTTAAAACCAATATCAAATTATTTTCTCATGGTGTAGGTGGACACCCAACAAAAAATTCAATAGATATATCGTTACACATATAGTTCATCAATAGAATCTGATGAAGTAAACACAAATGTCCTTATTTCTCTTCCATTTCCTGATGATAGGCATCACAATATGCAGAAAAATCCTCAATGTCATCTCTTATAAATTCCTAGTGAAATTTCCATTTCATGAAATAATAAATCTTCAAGGTACCCATATTCAGTACCCACATTGAATTGTTGAAATCCCCCATCATATCATTTTTCATAGAAAAAGGCAAAATACCCAATTTTTAAGGCATAAGACACCCTTAAAATAGAATGAAAACTTAAATTGTCTCCTATCAATAAATTGATCCCCTAATTCCACATAAATTGACATTATGATTTTTATACTAAATATTCATATTGATATGAATGTTGGTCAACTGAGAACATTCTAAAACAACCTTAGTGTCCTCTTCTCATACTCTTAAATTCAATGTTTTAAAATATATGTCAGGTTCCAATATTCCAATGATTCTATCATGACCATGGATAATAGTTCCATACTAAAAGAATCAATGAAAACTTTTCCATACCCAGAGGTATAAGTAATGTCGATGTCAAAATATTTTATCTTCTCCATCCAATGCCTTGGATGAAGATATTAATCTTTTTTGTAGAATATGTAAATCATACTCCTGTGGTTGAAAAATATGTTAAATATTTCTCAAAAATTAAATGCTTCCAACTTATACATCAATGCATCACAACTCCATGTTCATGTTCATAAGTTGGGTAGTTATTATCATGTGTCATATGTTTTATGAAGCCATTGGATACCGCATGATCACCTTTTATAAGATCACATCTCATATCCAGTCTTGATGCATCACAAAATGCCACATAGTTTTGTCCATTTTCTAGATGAGTCGGTAATAGAACCAAATTAAAAATCCATTCTATGTCAGAAAATAAATGATGAAATCTACCATTCCATAATAACTTCACTCTGTTCTGATTCGTGTGTCCATCAAAGAAAACAAATTCATAAATCCTTTTCATACGGGTGATAATACCCCGCTAAACCCAAGAATCAATGAATCCCGAAGAAATAATGAAGTTTCTCCCATATCACAGCTAACATTAGCTCTGTAAGATCAACTGAAATCCCATATTGAAATAAAATGTTTCCCAAAACCTCATTTGAAGATTATAAATGTCTCAATTTCTATATCATAGGATAAATTCGGTGATTTCTCGACAATTCTTGATCTACTATTAGATTAATCACATGATCTACCCTATACATAGAAAAAATATTAATATCATCCAAAAATATCATGATTAACATTTCAAGATAGTCATTAATGATTTTTTATATCATAAATATAATTTTCTAAGGATATTTATTTTGGTTAAATGGCATGAAAAGATACTCATAATGTGTGTACATTCTCTACATTGCATCTATCTAAATGATATATTCATTTATTATAAACTAGTGAAAACTAGATCAAATGAAAATCTTATAGAACAACCTCACACATTTCAAAATTTGAAACAGAGACTCATTCTATGTTAATGGATAATGATTCATTATAGAAAATCTATTGGGTTTATGGTAGTCATCACATAAAAGAAGTACTTCATTATCATTATTTGATTGGAGAACATGTTCTTCCTAAGGTGACACACTAAGGAATCTAAACCCTTCTTCAAAAGTATCATCCAACTGAGTTTCAACTATTTTGGTTCAGCTAGTGAAATATACTAAGAAGGAACATACACCAGTCAAATATTAGAAACTAAATAAATAGTGAGATTGAACACTCATACAATATGAAAAAAGATAAATCATAATAAACACGTCAATAAATGTGACTAAAACTTGACTGCCTGCAATAAAGGTAGATCATAGATGCCTTAGTACAAAAGCATCCTAAATTATAATCCTTTCAACACTAGAATAATTTAAAAGGGAATATTCTAGGAACTATACGATTTCTTATAGACACTTCCCCTCTATATCCACCACATAACCCAAAACAATTTATCATTCCATTATATAAACTCACAAAACTTCAACTAAAAAAGTAATTGTAGTCAACCATGAATTACCAACTTGATAAAGCTTATCCATAAATTCCAACTTTCACACATCAGAATATGATGTGAGGATTAAAAGAAAAATTGAAAACAAATATCTTCTTTGAGATCCATCTAAAACAATCATGTAATCAATTTATCATTCAATATAATCGCATGTGAAAACCTAAAAATTTTGGTTACATAGTTTTCATTACATTTCATGAACCTATAGTAGGGTTTGATGTTGAAAAACATTATGTATATAGACAATACCATAAAAATTACATGGAACTGATCGGGGAAAGACACATTAATGTCATTCATCTTCAAAATGTCACTCTTTTTAACATTTACAATCAAATATCAATATCTATCTCTTGGCCCTTATATCCTAACGGTATAACAGTTAACTATAATAGAATAAATAATCTCCATTAAATAAAATTTATTACACTAAATTTTTAAAAATACATAGGCTATTGATGGTCATTAGTTACTTTAAAGGATAGTGGCTCGGATGATGAGAATATAGGTCAATTATCTCAGAATCATCCCATTGTGGATCCATAATTGCAACCTGAATTGGAATGGTTCTATGTTCATTTCTAATATCTTTAATGAAACTCACAATAATACCAACATGGTTTTTTTCCCAAGGGATGATCCACTCATTTTGGTTCACCAAAATATTTTTCTTAAGTCCAATTAAAACTTCTTTTCAAAGGCATGAGGCTACACAACAACAACAAACTACAACGAAAAATAAAAATAATTATCAAATCAAAGAGTTAAATAATTATAATTATAATATCAATCCCATTATTTAAGATTTCAATATTTTGTTTTAACATAGTGAAATATGAAGCATGGAAATGATTTGAATCATATCGATTTATTTCTCATCAAAATATTCTTTAAATAGCCATGGGGACAAAAGTCTCATTACAATGAGATCGATCCATAAACTCTCTCTTAAATACCTTATATGTCATAACAATATTAAATCCTTTATATCTGAAAACACCAAACTATATATTATAATCATGTAATAATTCATAACCTACACCTCTGGAACTAGTTTTCCATATTATGTAGCTTAGATACTCTAGTATCTTGTCACATAATCCATAACTAAAATATCCTAAAGGGTGTTCCCTCTCCCCATAGGATATAGACTAAAACAAATTATTATATACTAAAAAATGGGAATTAATTAGTCACAAATAGTTGAAGGGAAAGGATTACATGTTAGTGTCCTCAACACTCCAAATGGAGAAATTACTTTAAAAAATACGTGTAAAACCTAAAAAATTACATCATCAATTTAATTGATATAAATAGAAACAACACAAAGGAAAATAAAACATCAAAAAAGAAATTTTTTTCATACCCTTTGTATCATGTGTTAAACAACTCTACCATTCACCATCACCAATCCATGATAAAAAGGATAGTGTACATCCACCACCTCCAAGTGGAACTTTCTATTCACACATACACATGAAAATAATGTCTAATTTTATTGAAGGAGGTTGTAGTGTGTGAGATAGAAAAAACAATAAGTTCTCACAATGTCTTCCATAAGAAATATAAAAAACATTTACAATTTATGATATCAAAAAAAAAAGATTCATGAAATCATATTTTTGACTCTAAAACCAGAAAATGATTTCATCTAAATATATTCTGGATATGTCAAAAAATATTCAAACAATATTAGATTAATATTTTATATAAATAATCTGTAATAAATAGAACTATTTTAAAATTAAGTGACATGTATAATCCGGTTACAAATTCTAGAATAATGGCATGTACAAAATACCCACAATATGTGAGTTTTTTATCTAGTAAGATCCTCATGCAAATCATATTGATCTCAGATATAGTCATGTATGGATGCACATATACAACCCAAGTGGGGATCTCATATAGTTCAATATACATCCCAATAGGGTAATCCATTAAAGGTTGTAATGATACAATTTATTAATAGTTGACATCATCATCAACTTCTACTAAGATAGGGTCCTGGTGTTCTTTTCCAATTTACCAATAACCACCCAGGATTACAGTTGATTCAATATATGAATCAATAAAATTGTAAATTAATTATTTTATAACATTTTAAAATATTATTTCCCAATTTCATATAATAACATTTCTTCTCATTTGAAAACCAAAGCATTATTATTCATCATTTTATTAAATTTGAAATAAGTTACCAATTTAAACCATTTTCTCAACATCAATATCATATCATTTCATTAAAAAAAATTCTAAATCATTCCATCATATTTAATAAATCAACCCCATAATTTTAGTTGAATTTAAATTTCAGTTTTTCACAATATGAAAAACCATTTAATATCAATTATTGAATCATCTAAAATACATATTCTTAAATAATTTAAAATATCATTAGAATTTAAAAAAAATTAATGGAATAAATCATATGGAAAATAATTATTATAGAACCTAATTATAAATTAATAATCCTGAATATGTATGTCTTTAATGAAAATTTTAAAGATGATTTATTATATCATAAAATTCCCTAGTATTATTATGATGGATAGAGAAAGTGGTTTCATAAAAATACATCATTTTTTAGATACTATATGTGAATTTTTATCTAGAACATATGTAACTAGGGGTAACATCATTAAGAAAACTATATTGAGATAGAGTTGATTGGATAATCTTCCATGAAAAAAAAACAATTCTACACACTTATTTTTACAACCATAGGGGATATGCTTTGAAAATTCATTAAATCATAACAAAAATTTATGATACACTTAAATATAATATAAAAAATAATTTCCTATGATAAATATATGGTTTTATATATTTAATATATGGTAAAATGATTTATAAATTTAATAAGTCATTTTTCTTGAATATGTGGTTTTCTCCTATCATAATAATTTCTCACACTACGCTTTCTGGTTTTAGTCAATTATGGGAACTAAAAGAGCCACATCCTGCCACTCCTCATTCTCTTGAGATGGTGATATGATATTACTTGTCCTTATGATACTTACACAATATTTACAAGTATGATAATAAATGAAAAGGGATTCGTTCAAAGTTGGGGACTGACTATCGCATTTCAAATATAAAAACTATCCAAACAATACCATAGAAAATTAATACTTTACATGACATATGGTATCAATGTATGAAAACTAAAAGGAATCCATTGATATTAAAAAAAATTAGAACAATTTATAATAGTTGAAGACTATAACATCAAAGCACACAGAGGATGATAAAACTCAAAGACTCAAATGAAAAACTACATGCACCAACAGAATCCATGCTCAAAAACTAAGAAACAAACCCAGTATCACTTAGTACTACTAAATATGAATGATAATTTTCTTTTTCACACATCTAATTAAATAATATCTTCAAAAAAAATATTTTAAAAGGAAGTGGTGAGTTATGAAACTCAATAGGTTTCCCCCAAATGACATCCCTACTCATGCAACTAGAATAGAAAAGATTTGAAATTTATATTAAACAACTTATAAAAAATATTCGAAACAATTCATCTAAAAACAAAAATTATTTTTATGAAAAATAGTTTTCCAAACCAAAACGATTTTCCAAGAAAATCAAAAAAATAATTTCTTCAAAACCATTCCATCATTCAATTTTGGGAATACACTATTTCGAACAACATATACAAATATCCACACATCAACTGATTCATGCATAATTATAAATGATCAATCCTCATGAGAAATTTATCTTCATACTACTATGATGTCAAAGAACATTAAAACCCATGTTCCATTAAACCTTTAACATAGAGCACAATGTCATGTTTTAACCAGTCCACTTAATTCAATATGAACTCTCACCACCATGAATTCCAAAAATACATTCTAAAAACATTTCAATGCCAAAAACATTTTAATAAATAATGTTTTATTTTAAAACATATTCCATAAATCAATCCAATAAACTATTTTCCAATATACAATTTAAATTCAATTATTTAAGAAATTTTCCCAAAAATTCCTCAATATCACACAAATCCACAAACAATTACCAAAGAAGGTTTCTATAATTCTTTAAAAACCAATGTCATAATCATTTTCATTAATTTAAATAAATTTCAAACAAATCCTCCATGTTCTTATAATAGGAGTTGAGGTTGAATCCATGTACCTCGGGTCTTATGAAGAAAATGATGAATGACATGAAAACACCGACAAATTCATGTTGAATGTCTAAAATCCCCCCTCAGATCTCTTCCCATACAAACAAAAAATTTATATATAATCATATTTAGAAACAAAAACGTTATATCTATCTATATAGGGCACATATATAAGAATCCAAGATATATATAGAGAATAATATCTATGAAAATCCACTAAGAACGACTAAGAATGATAATATACCATGAGAATACAACTTCAAATCACAAAGAGATGAATTTGGATCTCCAATGGATTGATGAAAGAAGCTTATCTAACCTATGGGAAGAGAGAATCTTGTGATAGGGATACATAGGTGGAATGATGAGGGAGTAAATGATCAAAATGTGTTAGATCCAAAATTTTAGGATCTCACTTTTGACATGTGAAAAGTTAGTCACACAGTTTGGAAAACCATCCACTAACCATGCACTATCCACTATATAATGGATGGACACATATAGTTTTATTGATAGGTTTCCAAACCATACACTACCCATGTCAAATCCCACTATCTGATGTTGTGCATTCTCTCCTTATTAGCAACATGGGTTGGTAAAACTGTGCATCATAACTGGGTTCCTACCACGATCCCATTATCTCCTTATGCACGATTTCCTAGGGATGTTTCAGGGTTTCCACAAATTGTTAACTAACCATGAACCTTTATAAAATCAATTAAAATATCAAATGATCTCTAAAATTTCCAAATAATCACCCATATACTATACATAATTGAAAATCATAAATAATGGGTTCCATACTCGAAATTGGTGGTGGTATATTCTTTGAATAAATTACTTTATATATCTATAATATGGGAAAAGAACACTACATAGATAGATTTATGGATATTCTATATTCATTTCCCTCTCATATTCTCATGTCTTTTCTTGAATCTGATCATAATGCTACAAAAACATCAATAGACATATGATTTTTCCATGAAAGGATCTATTTTTCATATCTACAATTCATACTATCATGTTCAAGAAAGATGCATCCATATCTTGGTCAATAGGATACTATCATTTTAGAAGGAAAGGATCAGGCTGATACTTTTTGAACTGTGATACATGAAACATAGTTTTCACATCACTGATCCATCGTCGTATTACAAACAAATATCCACTTGAACAACCCATTCTAGTATCTCAAAATGGTCTATGTATTGATAGAGTAGGTGTCCTAATAACAAACTACTTATACTTTGTTTACATGAATATACACTTAATATATATAGTTCATTGTTCTACACGACTATAATATAGCATTGTCCTGAAATATTTGATGCTTTAATAAGGCCAAGGAATATCCACACTATGATGAGAACCTATAAATGCTATAACAATATTCTTAAATAAAGTTCTACGATTTGATGACATACTATGATAGCACACATAGTATACAGACCATCGTGTGCGAGTACTCGTAAGATGTTGAGACTCTCTCTCATGGTGTTCGCACTTGGTAATCTCCAAGATGGGAGATTATGAGAACAGACATGCCAATATTAATTAGGCACGTCTTGGTGTCATCAGACATTTCTATCTACGAGCATGTATAATGGTCCTTAGACTATAATATTATTATTAACTCATGTCATTACTCGTGCAATTAGATTTTCTAACTAAAACCGTCATGAAGATAGTTGGAAGGAAGTATGGTATGTTGGGTGTGTCACGAATGATATGTTGTTAAAGGATAAGTCGAGGAAGGATTTTTCCCTTCCATATTTATCTATATAGATATATCAGGCCCTTTGATTTAAATAGAACTTTCACCCAAATTCCATTCCCATGGTTTCATGACGAGTATATTTCTGGAAGTCAAATAATGACGAATCAAGCATATAGGTTTATGACACTTCCATGAAACCTGCATGATGAGATATTGAGACAAAGGAATTAAATTACACTGTAAGCATTCGTATGAGGTTACATGTCAATGCGGCATCAACTTCTTTCTCTTGGGTGCCTTAACCCGTTGCTAGACAGTAATCATGGACTTTAGGAAATGCCACCTAATGCCAATAAGAAAGAGGCCTAGAGGGTCACACACAAAGTTTATTCATGTATCTCAAGTAGAAAAAAGATTACTGTCGTATGTGGTTTAATAATTATTCAAGTAATCCTAAAATAGTTTTAATGTTGAATAAAGAATAAAATTAAAACAAGATATAAACATCGTTTACATTGAATGTACATGCCGTGTAGTTTTCATTTTGGAAAGGAAATGAAAAACAATACATGTCGTGTATTAATGATTACACGTTTTGTAGTTTTTCCAGTCGAAATTTTGAGGAAATAATATTTTTTTATTAAATGATATTTTTTATAATTACCGTGGGCACATGTCATGGAATTAATGATTCGACATGGGGTTTTCAATAAGAGTTAATGAAAAAAATAAAATGTGTAACACATTTATTTATTATCATATTTCTATATCCTCAAACCCTATTATAAATATCATCACAACCTCAACAATTTTCCTTATTTGTTGTGCACAAAAATGATGGAAATTCTCTCAAGGTTGAAAGAACTCATTTCTCCAAGAACACTCTAAAGGATGAGAGAAATTATCCTCCATCGGATTAAGGTGATCTAAGGCAGACAACGCAAGCAAAGGCTTCTCCACGCTAGCACTCGAAAATTCCTTGGGTGATATCTAGATATACGTGGTGCACATGTGGATCAACGCAAGAGGAAGTCTACACAAGGCTTCTGATACCCAACGATGAATCAAATCAGAACGTGATCAAAAATATCAATGATGAAATAAAAATCCATAAAAGGTACTTCTTGTCAATTAATTAAATTAATTATAATCAACCTGTAATGATCCTTCTTTGTGGCTATGAGACTATACTTCTTCATTGTTTATTTCTATTATTCGATCCATGGATTCTGGTGTTTATCATAATATGGATCCCAGATTGATCATTGCTAATGACAAAATGCCTTGTGGGCACATCCACCCATGAGCTTCTACTGTGCCCAGGACCTTCAAGTGGTCTCAGAGTAGTCACAACGTTGATTATAGTTAATTAATTTTCATTGATAATTTACGCATTTTTATTTGATTCAATTTAATATAAATTGTTCTATAAGACTCAATGAATGAGAATTGTTCTTTCTTGTTCATTTATCGATTCAAATCACAAATACAACCTATTAATTTTAATGTTTATTAAAAAATCGAGGATCTCATCTAGAAGAGTTTCTCATTCTGTCTGTACAACACAATAAAACATGACGTGTAGTGAAAACTAAACGATGAGTAGTTAGGTTCAACGAAACGGTACTGGTTTGCCAAACCACGCTATTTGAATTGAGCATACTTATTTGTTTAAAACACTCTGTTGACCAAAACTGAATGGTGCATGGAAACAAGAATACACTGTGTGTATGTTGAATCAATATGCTGTGTAGTCTGATCCGGTCCAGGTGAAACCATGTACAAGGAGAAGTTGTGTACCAGATACATGGGATTTCCAGTACGGTAAATGTGTAACAAGACCGTGTTAGATTAATCTACAAGCCATGTACTGAAGAAATTTCAATGTATAGAAAACACAACATATCCCCCGACGTGTACTTTGTATAAAGTGTGAAAACAAATACATGCCATATAATATATCCTACACGCAGTTTATTTCCAAAATTAGCGTTTCACCAAGTTTCCTCTAAAGTACATAGACTCATACAAGGAACATGGATGGGAATAATCTAAATGAAATTCAGAAAGAAATTTATGATAAAGAATTGAATAATTATAAGATCATAATTAATTGAATCCAAGCACGACTTATCATGAATAAAAAATGATTAAAATAATTTTAATACTAAATATGTTTAAATGTTTTTGCATGCTACGTATGATCATAAGCTAGACCAAATACCCTTTGTGTGTATATAGATTCATTTAAAATTTATTTAATTTAAATTTTTTGTCCACCGAGCCTTCTTCCAATAAACTATAGGGCCTATGTGCCCATGGTTTCATTAATGTAAACCCCCTGTAATGGAGGATCTTCCATGCCATAGGAGATGGTTCAAAATCTGATGTTGGTTTGAAACGCACATAAGAAGATATAGAGGTGGACATGTCGGAGCTACAAAACACGAACCATCGGGTTCAATTTGTTTTTCCCTAGATCTAGGATAGCTTATAAAAACTGCTAGATAAGATAACCAATATAAGATAATGATCATGCCATCTTATTTAATTTCTGTATGATTTCATGGTTTATTTATTATTTGTTTGTTGTCGTGATCACATGGTTTATGAAATAAAAACGCATGAAAAGATGAAATAAAATAAAAACCGGACTATGTGTAAACATTATTAGAACATGGTTAATAACTTAAGCAAGCATAACCTAATATTTATAAGCATGTGTTAATGGGAAAATATGTATAAAGGATTAAAATCCATCAAATACCATATTAAGTCAGACCAAGCCTTCCATTACTTGATTACTATAAATACTCAATAAAATTATGTGTTTGACCAACCATTTTTGGGAAACATAATTTTAAAAAGGAAGCTCTTATGAAAGATTTGGTTTTACTTAAACAGTTTACATCAATAGGAGTATCCCTTTCTAGACTTGTTGTAAAATGGATGCAAGTGTTGAGAAAATCAATGTCATGGCTTCAGGATTGGGGAGTCCACTTAATAGATCAAGGAACTATAAGCTTACAGTTGACAAAGACCTACCAACCTAAATACCTTAAAATATATTGACCAACCATTTTTGGGGTTATGAGAAGGGGAATATAGATCCTTGCCACAATAATGTCAATGAAACTTGGAATTACAAGTTCAATGGTGGGGGTCATTGGGAGATGATAAAATAGAGGGAGAATTAATAATTTCATTTATGATTTTTCATTCATTGTAATCAAAAGGTACTGATAAATCTGCTCTTTTAATTTGTAGAATCAATATGACAAACTCGTCAACCACAATTTCTAGGCTTATCAATTCTGGATAATGACAATATCCTCACCGGAATTAACTTTCAGAAATGGTTTAGGAACCTATGGGTTATCCTATTCCGCAAATTAAAGTTTTACATGTTGGAGTCCTCACTTTCAAATTTTCCTGCCAAATGGGTGAGTGATGAAGATTTCCTGGTCTATGATCAACATATTAACAATGCACTCGATGCTCAATTTTTTATGTTGTCATCAATGTCTAGTGAGACCATGAATTGTTAGGAATACATGGATGCCTATAGCATACTCGAACATCTCTGTGGTCTATACTAAGAGAGAGAAAGACATGGAAGTTTTGAGCTCTCTGAGGCTTGATTTCAGAGAAATCATGGAGAGGGTTCCCAAGATGTGCCTCATGTTGTCAAGATCATTTTCTACATTGAGCGCTTGGAGGTTCTTGGGTTAAAACTCCCTAGAGAACTGGGTACCGATCTCATTCTTGCATCACTCCCCAAGAGCTCCTCTAACATTGTTGCCAATTTCAACATGAACAACATTTAGAAGTCTCTATCTGGTCTTCTTATCCTCATTCGCTAGGTGGAGAATGATATGATGCATGAAAATAATTCTGTCCATATGGTGAACAAAAGTAATGGGAAGGAAAAGATCTTTAAGAACAAAACTTCTTCAAGGCCTTCCATGAAAAGGAATATCAATGGGGATGCAAGATAATATGAGGCTATTTGTTTTTCTTGTGGCAAGAAGGGCCACTGGAGGAAAAACTGCAACAAGCCAAGGAAGCAAGGGGAATCTTCAGGTGTGTTTGTTATCAAATGAAATATATCTATTTCTACCAATTATTTTTTTGATACTACTTGAGGTGCTCACATCTGCATCCAAATACAGGAACCAAGTAGATTCAGAAAGATTGACCGAGGTGAGGTTGATTTGCGAGCAGCCAATGGTGGTAGAATCGCTGATGTAGCTGTTGGAGACTACCGCCTCACAATGCATACTGGGATGGTAATGGTATTAAAAGGATGTTATTATGTACCCTCTGTAACCAAAAACATTATTTCAATATCCAGATTAGATACTGATGGATTAATCTTCAAGTTTAGAAATGAATGTTGTTACTTTTATTAAGATAGAATTTTTTAGGGAACATTTATATAACGACCTTTATGTGTTAGACTACACAAACCAAGTAAAGGAAATCGATGTCAAAGTTAATTCACATTAATCATACCACACCCATCTTTGGCATTACCGGATAGGTTATGGCAAAGTGAAACATTTGAAAAAATTACATCAAGATGGGTATTTAGATTATATCAAACTACTTGGTGTATGACATACGTGTCTACAAGGAAAAATGACCAATGCACCATTTAGTGTGAATGTTTAAATGGCTAAAGAGCTTCTAAAACTAGTTTACACAGATGTGTGTGGACCATTTCTAGAAGAATCAAGGGGTGGGTTCTGGTACTTCATAACTTTTACTGATGATTTTTGTAGATATGGATATATTTAATTAATGAGGTATAAGTCATATTCTTTTGATTCGTTCAATGAATACAAGAATGAAGTTTAGGACCATCTTTGTAAGAAGATTAAGAAACTCTGCGCAGACAGTGAAGGAGAATATCTTAATTAGGACTTAATTGATTTCTTACAGGAGTTTGAGATTCAATATCAACTCACTCTTCCATACATGCCTTAGTGGAATGGTGTTTGTGAAAGGGGGAACCACACCCTACTCAACATGGTGAGATCAATGATGAGTCATGTGAGTCTTCCATTATCCCTTTGGGGATATGTATTACAAACAACAACACACATACTAAACCAAGTACAAACTAAATCGACAAATTGTATTCCATATGAGTTATGGAGTGGATGAAAATCCATGTTATGAAATTTACATCTGTGGGGTAGTGAAGCATTTTTTAAGGCATTTTCAGGTAACTAACAAGCACCCTGAATCAAAAATTGCACCGTTATAGGATGTCCCAAGGAAACAAGGTGATATTACCTACACAACCCCTCAGATAAAAAGGATATAGAGGAAATACACTCCATATTCAGTGAGAGGGAGCACATCTCCAAAAGATATTTTGGGAGTGATTTAGACTTCGATGAAGTTGAGGCTCAAGATACATAATATTTTTTATTTGAACAGATTCCAAAAAGCCTTGTGGATGAACAATATATTCTAGAGACACATGAACTGCTTAGGAGGACGAGAGAGGTGATAGAAACAGAACGATATGGTTTTCTTGTCACTGATGATGGTAACTCATTATTGGTTTATAATGATGATCCTTTTACCTAAAAGGAAGAAGTTGAAAGCACAGACATTGCCATGTGGAAAGTATCCATGATTTATGAAATGGATTCCATGTACCAAAACCATGTTTGGATTTTGGTAGATCCTCCAGTTGAGGTAAAACTAGTTGGTAGTAAATTGGTGGTCAAGAACAAATTGGACATTGAGGGACAATTCAGCACCTATAAGACATGACTGGTTGTAAAATATTTTAAACAACATCAAGCAATTGACTATGATGAAACCTTTTCACTAGTTGCGATACTGAAATCCATCATAATCTTATTGGCCATTGCCGCTTACCATGACAATGAAATATGGTAAATGGATGTCAAAACAACATTCCTTAATTAGAACCTCCAGTAATATGTCTACACCCCACAACATCAAGGGTTTGTGACTCCAAAGGATTCCAAAAAGGTATACAATTTCCAAAAATCCATTTATGGATTGAATAAAGCATCAAGGTCATGGAACATTCGTTTTGACAAAGCCGTAACATAATTTTTCTTTGTTAAGAACAAATGTGATCATTGTGTCTACAAAAGGTTTAGTGGATGTATAGTCATTTTCATAATAGTATATGTTGATGACATATTACTAATTGGAAATGAAGTACCTATCTTACAGTCAGTTAAGGAATGGTTGGATGAATGATTCTCTGTGAATGACTTGGGTGAGGTAGAATATATTTTTTGGGTCATGATCGATTATGATAGATCCAAGAGAATGATGGGCCTGAGTCAAAGTGCATCCATTGACAAGATATTGAAGAGATACATTATAGAACAGTCCAAGAAGGGATTGTTTCTAGTGTCACATGGCATTGATATTTCCAAGAAAATGGGACCTCAGACATATGAGGAAAACAAAAAATGGCAAGGATCCCTTACGCTTCCGTAATTGGGTCAGTCATGTATGTTATGCTATGCACAAGGCTAAATGTTTCTTATTCATTAATTTTGGTAGGAAGATATCAAACTGATCCAAGAGACCTCCATTCTATAACTGTTAAGACATCCATAAGTATTTGAGGGGTAATGTGGATATGTTCCTTGTTTATGGAGGATATGATGAACTAGTCATCAGAGGATAAGTATATGATAGTTTCTAGACTGATCAAGATGACATGAAGTCGCAGACTTGATATATCTTCAGTTAGGATGGTGGTTCAGTGAGCATGAAGAGCTCATTGCAAGGTGTGGTCACAGATTCTACAATAGAGTCCAAGTATATCGCAACTTATGAGGCAGCTAAAGAAGTAGTATGTATGAAAAGATACATCAAAGATCTGGATGTAGTACCTAGTAGTAAAGATCCTATCATACTCTATTGTGATAATACTACAGTGGTGGAACTTTCAAAAGATCCAAGGTCACATCCACGGTCAAAGAAGATACTTCAAAAGTATCATCTCTTGAGGAATATTTCTTAGAGAGGTGAAGTTGCAGCGAGTAGTATTTCCATAGAAGTCAACGTGGTAGACCCCTTGAATAAAGCCTTGACTCAGCAGATGAATGATCATCATATGAGGACTAGTAGACTAAAAGTTGTAGGTATATGGATCTATTCCATGTTGGAGTTTGTTACAGTTGGTGTCCTGAGAACCAAATGTTTATACTTTGATTACATGAATGTACACTTATTATATATTGTTCATTATTCTGCATGAATATAATATAATGTTGTCCAAGAATATTTGTTGCATTAATGAGTTCATGGAAGATCACCTCTATGATGAGAACCCTTAAATGCCATAACAATATTCTTAAATAAAGTTCTATAGTTGGATGAAATACTATGATAGGACACATAGTATATATACCATAATGTTCGATTACTCTTAAGAAGATGAGACTCTCTCTCATGGAGTTCGCACTTGGTAATCTCTAAGATGACAGGTTATAAGAAAAGACTCACCAGTAGTAATTTCGCATGTCTTGGTGTCATCGGATATTGCTATATACGAGCATGTGTAACTGTCCATAGACTGTAATATTATCATTAACTCATGTCATGACTCACACACATATATTTTCTGATTAAAACCATCATGAAGACAGTTGGATGGAAGTATGGTACATTGGGTTCATCACGAATGACATGATGTTAATGGATAATTCGAGGAAGGATTTATCCCTTCCATATTAATGTAAGTAGATATATTGGGCCCTTTGATTGAAATAGAATGGTCGCTCAAATTCCATGAGCATGGTGTCATGATAAGATTATTTCCGGAAGTCAATGAATAGAGGATAAAGTATATAGGTTTATGACAATTCCATGAAACCTACATGATGAGATATTGAGACAAAGGGATTAAATTACATTGTAAGCATTCGTATGAGGTTACACGTCAATACAACATCAACTTCTTTCTCTTGGGTTCCTTGACCCATTTCTAGATAGTAATCTTGGACATTAGGCAAGCCCACCTAATTCCAATGAGAATGAGTCCTAGAGGGTCACACACTATGTGTATCCAAATATATCAAGTAGAATAAATATTATTCTCGTATGTTATTTAAAAATTATTCAAGGAAGCCTAAATCATTTTAATATTGAATTAAGAATAAAATTAACGCAAGATATATATTCCATGTACATTGATGGTACACGCAGTGTAGTTTACATTTTTGAAAGAAAATGAAAAACAAGTACACACTGTGTATTAATGATTACACATCATGTAGTTTTTTCAGTTGGGATTCTGAGGAAACAATATTGTTTTATTAAATGATATTTATTATAATCCGCATGGGCGCATGTCATGGAATTAATGATTACATATGGGGTTTTTAATAAGAGTTAATGAAATAAATAAAATGTGTAACACGTTTATTTATTATCATAACTCTATAACCTCAAACCTATTATAAATATCCTCACAACCCCAACACTTTTCCTTAATCGTTGTGCAGAACAATTTTAGAGAATTCTCTCAAGAATGAAATAACTCCTTCCTCCAAGAACATTCTCAAGACTGAGAGAAACCCTCCTTTATCGGATGAAGGCGATCTAAGGAAAACAACGGCAGCAAAGTCTTCTCCATGCTAGAACTCAGAGATTCATTTGGAGCCATCCATAGATACATAGTGCATGTGTTGATCACTGCTAGAGGAAGACTACAATTGGCTTCTGCAACACAAGGATGATTCTCTTCGAAATATTACCAGAAATATCAACGAATAAATAATGCCAGAAAAGGTACTTATTGTCAATTAATTAAATTAATTATAATCATCATTTTATGATCCTATTTTGTGGCTCTGAGACTATTCTTCTTCTTTGTCTATTTCTGTGATTCGCTCCATGGAATCTAGCATTTATCATCGTATATGTCCCAGATTGATCATTGCTACTGACAAAAATCCAAGTGGGCACATTTACCCAGGAGCATCCACTGCGCCCGGAAGCTTCATGTATCAAGGATATAACATTATCAGCTTCAAAAAACAGCAATTTACCATCCTTGTAGATATTCTCAAGAACACATTATCACTCACCTCAAATAACAATGACTAATTACATTGACCATCATATGATTTTTGACAACTATATTCCATCTCCATCCATTTTATGATCTTCTTATTATTCTATGTTTCCACATGGACATGGATCAGCCAATGCAATGAAATCTCACATTTTTTCTCCAAACAATGTGGAGAATGATAAATACACCCATTCAATGCTTCAGACGGAAGAATTTGTATCAAGACATGGTCACTCTTATTATATGAGAAATCCATATATGTTATGTTCTCATCAAACGGGCCACCAAAATCCACTAAAGAATACCACAACCTATCTTTTACTATTTGTATCATCCTTTTGGATTGTCCATTAGTTTGAGGATGATGTGTCATACTTATAGTAAACTAATTCCTTAGAAATTCCTATAAGAATTTCAATAAATAAGAAGTTAATATTTGATCTCTCTCTGATATAATTGAAACTGGTATTCCATGAATCTTTACCACTTCTCAAATATATAATTTTTACATATTCTCCACCAAATGAGATTCACAAATAGGGATTAATTGACCTGAATTTGTTAGATGATACACTATCACCCATATGGAATCATGTTATTGAACAATCCATGGGAGACCTATTACAAAAATTATAGCTATACACTCCATCCTACAAGCTGTAATAGGTAAATAATGAAATATTCTTATTAATCACTGATGCTCTATCTTAACCAACTGACAAGTTAAGCATCCCGAAAAAAACTCAGCTAGCATCCATTTCATACCGATCGACCAAAATTGTTTTTTCAATTCCATATACATCCAATATATTAAAGGATGAAAATCCCATCTCAAATGGTGGTAAGAACTAATATTATGTTCTTGAAAATTCAATGGTAAAACCATCTAATTTCAGAACCACATCAGTGAACTCCCATCTAGAATCCATCTTTCAATGGTATCCCAGCCATGGGTTTTTTACCTAATATCCAGACATTCTTTATTGGTTGTTTGTACTCAGTAACTATTACCATATATAAGGAAAAATTAAACTAGAATTAAAGACACAACATCACCTCTTTAATCACATTTATTTTTCATGTCGTCTAGAACCAACATCAACTACCTCTCATTTGAATATTATTTTTCCATCTAAGCTTATTAATTTCATCTAAATGCAAAATCCACCAAATTTATCTTTCCTAGTTTATAAAACATGTAAAAGTATAAAACATGGTGACACTACTTCCATATTCTTTATCTCTGATTCAAATAAATTTACTATAAAATTTTCTCTATGATATTATGATCTGTAAACATAGTATTTTTTTTAAAAAAATATGTAATGATGTCATGTCTTCAAGTAATTGACTATGATAGCCAACTCAAAATCATATTTTGGGTTATTTTACTCTTGTGCGTGAAACAATAATGTTCTATATGAAACAACATGACCTCCATACATGATAACACACCCCAACCCAGAACCTGATGAACTATAATACACCACGTACATTTTTCCTGATTCTCGGTAAATCAATATTTGTACTAATGTAATGCGAACATTTAGCTCTTAAAAGGACATATAGAAATATTAATTCCATTGTAATTGATCATTATTAGTTATCAAAGCTATAATGAGATATGAGAGTTATGAGAATTCAAAAATAGGGGATGAGTAAAAACAAAATGGACCATGGGAACTTAGTATCTCAAAGATGTTATTTGGTAGTATACAAGAGACTATTCCCTCTATCTTTTTTAAATCCATAGAAACATAAATTTCCTTGATTACATTTCTATGTAAATGTACCTTCTATAAGAACAAAATAAACTTTTATTTTTTGGAATATAGATGACGATCATTCATGATTTAGAACACTGTATCTAATTATTTTCCAAGCTCACCCCTTTTCCTTGAATGTACCAATATTTTATCCAGAAACACCACCTCAAAAACTCTTGATATCCTTGAAATATATGCCTCATCAGATATTTAAATACGAAATTTTTATTATTATGACCCAAATAAATTATCACATATTTATAAAGGAGATATCTTCTTATCAATATTATCTTCAGAATATCCTCCTTCCAAACATGAAATTGGTGATATCTTGATCACAAGTCATTCTTAGAGAACCACTGATCTATTGTCAATTAAATGAATAGATCATCAATTTGTCCATGTGGATACCCATTATTTATTTTGACATGGACAATCCTTTCATAATATTGACATAATTGAATAATTGTATCCTCCCTTTTTTGAAACAAAAGTGGTGATTCCCCCTATGATGTTCTCGACTGAATAAACCATTTTCTCATAAGATCCTCCAATTGTGAATTAATCTCCATTAATTCTATTGGTGCAATACAATATGATTTATGGGAAATTGTACTTGTTTTTATAAGGAGATCAGTCAAAAACTCAACTTCCTTCATAGGTGGTAACCCTGATAAATTTTTGATAAACACATCTTGAAAACTTATCCACCACTTATAAAATATTCTTCTTCTTGATCTTGTCCATCGGTGTAAAATAAAAATATGCAAATGGGTATGAGATATTTACACATGATTGTACTAATAGGTATATTCAATCACCATTGAATTCATATCTCTTCACAAGGGTTTCATGATTCCATCTTTAGTTATAAAATTTTCTTTTCTGTTATAACAGGTGATGTGATGCTTGAATGTTGTCAACAAATCCATTCCTATGATTTTATCAATAACATCAATCTCAATCAGAGAAAAATGACATGTCATCTCATCAACATTAAGGGTTATAGGTCACGATCTACACACAATGGCTCAACACTTTATTTTACAAAGTGGAGTTTGGATTTTTATCATCGGAGGCATCATCTCAATAGTTATACTCAGAAAATCTACATCATGAGAAGAAATAAAAGAATGTGATGCACCAATATCAATGAAAATTTTCATATGGGTATAATTCAAAAGAATTGTACCAATAAATATTGATGGAAGAGACTCAAAAATACATGAATACCTACTCATATCTATATAATTTCTATCTCATTACACATTGTTCATTATTTCTTTATTGAGACTGAACATGCTAATGATTCATGATATTCATTAAACCTCCATGGATAGCTATGTTCTAGTGATGATATTGATTCTTCTACCCTAGCCCCATTGAATAATATGACTCATGTGAAACATGAGTAGTGTCCCGAACACCCAAAATAATAGAATGACAAAAAGGCACATAAGATGTCCCATTTTGTTGCAATTATGGAATAATATCAACTGTTCTGTTTGATATCCTTCATTTGGTCAGATAAACCAGATTATAATAATCTATCTTGTATCTTTTTTCTTGGAGGAAGACATAGTATTCTATCCACTGGAATCTAATTCATGGTCCCAACTTGGAAAAAGGTTCCCCTCCTCCACTATCTCACAACATTATACCTCCCACCATTTATCAAAGATATCAACATACTCCCCCTAGCCATCACTCCTTATATGTCCCATTAAGCTATCATCAATCTATTTACTATCTTTGTATAATCTTTAAGGTAGAGAACAAGAGTCTTAAAGTGAATCTCATACCTCATCCCAGATTCAATGATGTGTGCCTTTAAAGATTCACTATAAGAAACCACGGGTAAAATGTACCGTAAATTCATTAATTTAGCTGCATAATCATTGATGAAAATCTTTTCATTCTTTAAGCTGAGTAATTCCATCATTTTTTTTATTATGAATGTACTAATAAAGAATATTTTGTTGAAAAATTCTTAAAAATACACCAATGTAAGGACTTGGTCTGATTTAGCCAAAACTTTTAAATCACACCATTGGATAGAATGATCTTCTATAATTTACATCTCTATATTTACATTAAACTCTTCTGGTGTACTGAGGAAATCGATGATGTGACTCATCCTATTCAGACACCCCTCTACCTTCACAACTTCCAAATCATATGAAAAGATGGGTGGATTCATCGGTCAGGGTTATAAAGAATGATCTATTTTCATGGTTAATTTATCTCATTCCCACTATCCACAACATTAAATGATTGGTCAATAATCAGAACCATCTGTTGGATCACATGTGGATTAGGTGCAACCATATTCTTAGCAGATTTCACCAGTTAGTTTATATGATTTGTACCATGTCCCATTTTCTTTGAAAACAACAAACACCATAGGTCTCAATCTCTATTAACATAAGGCATTTCATTTCAAATATTACCACATCATACTATCATTACAATTTTTCTAAAATCAAAATTTTTCAGTCTTTAACCATTTTATGAAAATATCTTATTACTTTGGAAAATCAAACCATTTTTAAAATATCCCAATCATGATCTTTTAAAAATATTTCCTTCGATAAAAACATTAACCTTGTTAAAAAATCATTATATTACATGAAAAATAAATCAATACAAAAAATTAAATATGAACTCCTAATGCGAATTCATTTCTAAAATTCATGTTATGATCATCTCGTTGGCTAAACCTAGGGCAATGAGGATTAAAATCCTATAATTGTCTCCAAAATAATTATGTACCCAAATATCTGGTAACTTTATGTTCAACATAAAAATGCTAGATAAATCCTTTTATGCTATACATTTATTAACTCAAAAATCATATTCCTTTGTACTATCCTGACCAAAGGAATAGACCAGAATGAATTTCAACTCAATGACCAATAGAACTAAAGACCATTTGTTAGCCACATAATTAAATATTTGATAGCATTCGTAACATCCAACCCCTCTGAATCGTCTTGAAAATTCAGTAGGATATTACTTAACCGTAGGATACAACCCAAAGACACCAAAGGCTCACGATAAATGACAAGGGATTCATTAACAGTATGCGGCAATTTTACCTTTTAAAATAAAAAAACTAACCAAACATATCGTAGCCAAATATTCCAAAACATCATTTATTATATCAATAAAACAAAACTCAAAGAAAACCATTGATTTTAAAAACAGACTGGAACCAACAACCACTGTGAAAGACTACAATACCAAAATTACGAGTGGATGAAAAAAATGACTCTAATGAAAAACTTATCTCCAATAGGCTTCATTATCCAACAATACAAAGAATCAAAATTATAACGATGTAATGCTAAAGATATTTGATAAATTACCTTTCTAATGACTTGATATGAAAACAACTAAAAAACGACAAAAGATACAATACAGGGGTGTGTAAATAAATTCAGTAGATTTCCCAAAATTACATCTATAGTCACTTCACTTGGATAGAATAAGATATAAAATTTATATAAAATAATTTATATAAATAATTTGAATCAATTCATTACAAAATGGAATCCATTTCTATGAAAAATATTGTTCCACACCAAAACATTTTTCTAGGAAAAATCCAGAAAAAAACTTATTCAAAACCATTCCATAATTCCATTTTTGCGTACCCCATTTCAAACCACATGTGGAAAAATCCACACATCAATATCCAGATGCATTGTTTTGGCTTTTCAGTACCAAGGATAATTTTACAATAAATCTACCAAGTCACCCCAACGTAATTAAACCCCTTGTTCCATTACACCTTTGGCACTAAGTAGAATGTCATATTTTAACCAGGCCTCATAAAGCAACATGAACACTAACCAACAAATATTCCCGAAACCATGCCAAAAAAATTAAATGGAAAAACAATTTCAATTAAACAACCATTTAATTGAAAACATTTTCCCATAAATCTTACTAAACAAATGTGTTAATATAAACATTTTAATATCATTTATCAATTTATTATTTACAACAATTTAACAATTTTACACTAATCCCCAAACATAAAAAAAGGTTTCTACCATTCGTTTCACAACATATTCACATTCAATTTAGATCAATTTAATAAATTTTAAACTAAGACATAAAATTATCATAAGAGGACCCTAGAGTGAATCCACATATACCATGTCTTATGATGAATATTATGAACCACACAAGATCACCCATGAAAACATGTTGATACTCCAAAACCCACCTCATATATCTTCCCCCATCAACAAGAAATCAAAATATACTTATATAAGGAAAAATCCCTAGATAAATCCATAGTGGGAATAGATCATATAAACTCAGATAATTTGAAAATAATATCTAAGAAAAACCACAAAGAACTTCCAAGAATGACTACTTGTCATGATAATTCTACTTCTAACAGTAATGGGATGACTTCATATTGCCTCAAGATCAATGGGAGAAGCTTCCATATCCTTCTGTATGATTGAATCTTGTGTTAGGAATTCATATGACGAAAAACAAGGAAACTAAATATCGAAATTCATGAGATGAAATTTTATAGGATATCACTTTTTACTCATGCATGTTTAGTAACACAGTTTCGAAATCCTTTCTCTAGTGATTTACTCATGGATGAACATCACATGGTTGGATCACATGGTTTCCAAATTGTGCTTCATCCATGTCAAATCCCACTATCTCATGTTTTATGGTTTTTCCTAGGTGACCGCATGGTTTGGTCAAACAAATCTTCTTAATCATCTTTTTACCCAGATCCCTTTCTCTCATTGTGAATGGTTTCTTGGGAAACTTACCCGGATGAACCCCTCCCTCTATAAATACCTATCATTGGTTAGAAATGAATAAAGGGAGATAATGACCCCTTGATTCATGTCTCCTTTAGGCCGTGAGTTGGTTACTAGCACTATAGTTTTACTGATCCCACAATACGGGAGGCATTACCCTTTATAAAAAACAAGATCCGAAGATAGAATGAATCATCCACAAAAACTCCAAGAAATGACATAAAAGATAAATTAAAAAACCTTCCCATAATTAATGTGTAAATATAACCTATATAACAAGTGTATCAAACATGAATACCAAAAGTAAAGCTCAGTAGAGACACATCAATTTTCCTGTGGTCCAATCTAGTAACACCCCACATGGTCTATGAAATCCTCATAAAAACCTAAATGTATTTTTATATATGTAGGATGAGTATACAAGTATGCTCAATAGGAAAACCCAAGTCTCTTGAAAACACATGTAATAAAAATAATAATGCCCCTCTAAGAAACATGTAGAATAACGAATCACTTAAACAGGTATACTAACAAAACCCAACCTCACCAAGGCACGCTCACCAAGTAATGAATGTAAAGTCTTATAATATAAATCAAATCTATTATAGGGTACCCCTCACCACATTCCCATTAATTAGATGATCTCACACCAGAATGGAAAATATTACGTGCACTCCAACCTATAAAAAATATACCTGTTAACATCCCAATGTATACTCATGGGCCATAAAACACAACAGACCCTGCACAGAGACACCTAGGCCTCAGAAAAAATCCTTTCCACACACACCTAGGACACACATCACATCACATATAATCACTTATCATCACAAATAAAACTAAGTAATAACATCAGAACTCATCCCTCAGACACATGGGACACCATATAACAACTCATCCAAAAGAAACCTAGGACCGAAAATCACAAATCATCTCAAAGACACCTAGGACACCACATCACAACTCACTAGAAGAATCTTGTGGCAAAATCACCTAGAAAAGGGAGCTGGGAAGCTCCAGAGGCCAACCATCCATCCTCCAACTCTAATATTTCTCAAGAACCCCCCCCCCCAATGTAATTATGCAGGTGTTCGGAACATAGTGCTCAACGTGTAAGGGGTGAGTATAGAAATCAGAAGGGAAAATAAAAGTATATATATATTACCAAATTGTCCTAAACAACCTACGAGTTCCCAAGAGAACAACTAAGTCATACCGCTTTCACCTTGATTCCACAACTAAATGAAATTATTTGAATCTATAGCCATCATTTCAGAGGGTGAAGATCCTGATAATCAAATTCAACCTCACATTACCTCTTTTTGTAATAGCCATTCATTTCATTATCTGGCATGAACCATTTTTAATAACACAAATACAATTTTAATATTTCTTTAACCACCTCCATTTCAATATCCAAAACAAATGAAGTTGATCAAAACATTAAAAAAATTATTCATTCCATCACTAACTGAGAAACAAAAAAAATAGAACAATTGTCATGTTAAATTAACAAACTTCACATTAAAGACACATCATACCAAAAAATCAAGATTCTAGGTGAAGATTTTTACAGGTTATAAATGGAGAAGCACCCAAGTCGATCATTGTCATATTTATTCGAATTCATCCCTTATAATGCATCATTCCAACAAAAATAACCCAACTCACAACCACATATAGAAACATAAAAAAACACAATAGAAAAACAACAAGCCTTCTTCTTAATAATACCATTCCCATTACAATCCCCCTGTAGAGAGTCATGAAATCCACTTCCCCCATGCACACAAACCACAAAAATTCCACACGTTCCATCACCACACATACCAAGGAAACTTCATTTATGAGATTTAATATGTAAAACCTTACTTAATTCTACCTGTTAATTCATGGGTTATCATAGAAACCATATGATTATGGGGCACCCATTTATATTTCAACTGTACATGGTCAACAATTTTAATAGATATGTGATAAATGTGAATAAAATAACATGAATACAATAACCAGAAAATTTGAAAACACAGATCCCCAAATAACATGATTTAAAATTGGTAGTTAACCCATAAAATTCAGAATATCAACAAAAAACAAATAACAATCCAATATCATGTCTTACATTTTCCAACCCATTGTATATTGATCTTAAAACCGAATCAACTATCATCATTAATTTAGATTGAACTATATTCTGAAAGGAAAATATTATTAATCCCAACCTGCATGATGGACAACTATGAACGATGATGGGGAAAACTACTTGAATTAAAAGATGATCGAAACCCCAAGGTTGTTCAGAAATATGGGTGTACATGCTACTAGAAAAAGTCCAAGGAAACATGAAAAAGATGTTGTAGCACTTCGCTCGAATCCTATATGAATAAGGATTAGAGGAATCATGTAGCAGGAGTTATAAATAATGAATGATCAAAGGCAACGATATCTCTAATTTTGGATGATCAAAGGTGCCACGAGATTAAATACAATTTTGATAATCCAATAAAGGTGATTCTAGTCATGATCATGTGTTTTTACCAATTAAAATCCCCATACTATTAGGAAATTTAAATATACGATTAATGGGCTTCCAATTTGTATAAAATCCTTTAAAACATGGTATTAAATGTGTTTTAAATCAAATAAAGATGTTAAAATTGAAAATAGAATAAATTGGAAACATTATACATGTGGCACTACCGGACAAGGCACTGTTGGACAAAGCACCGCTAGTCGAGGCACCATCTGGATGAACCACCTACCCCAATTAGTGAGATTTCATCGGTTGAGACACTTACAGATGAGACACTACAAGACAAGGAACCAATGGATGATCAACCAATAGTAATCCACAACTAGTGTGCGACCGCGAAGGTGAGACACAACCAATGTGAGAAACCACCAGGGTGGAACACCGCCAGTATGAGATAATTCCATGGTGACACCTCTAAGTTGACAATGCAAGGGTGAAACCACTATAGTTACAAATCAAGGGTGACACCTCCATGATGACACATCTAGGCTGGCAGGGCCACGGTGACATCACCAAGGTGACACCCCTAGGGTAACACCGCCAGGGTGACACCGCTAGGGAGATACTCCCATGGAGACAATGGTGGAAAAATCGGAATTTCACAATGAGATTATCTATGTCACCTTCACATACCAAGACACCTCAAAAATTATATATCCCACAATGTAATTGGTTGGAACGGTTCAATACATTACATCTGATAACACTGAAACTATTCTCTCCCTCAAGAATTAAAAACCATCCCAAAGAGAAATATAATAAGGTTATGATTAACCATCCCTAGAGATAAATATCAAATATCCCATCACACTTAAAACATATTTCTTTACAAATAATTTCCACATTCGACCACCTTACATTATTCAAAATCTATAGTGGAAACCTCTACACGCAATAACACCACTTCTAACATCTTTCAACCATGAAATTATCAACATAAGTTTCAACAAGGCGACCTAAATTACCACAATAAACACTACATAATCAAAACAACCACATAGTCCTGCATAAAAGAATCAAGGAATAATTTTCTCCATGTAATGATACTATCTACTCTAGGTGGAATGGACTCTCCTACAATGGTTTAATATCATCATAGTTAAAGTGTGTCTATTAGTAATCGGTTTCTCCTCTTTTCGTACATCATGCCATTTTCAGACATCAAAAACCAAGGGAAAACGGGTCATCTCAAAATGAACAACGCTAAAACATGACAACATAAATCAAAACAGAACATGGTTAAACTAAAAAAAGGGGATACTAAGAACAAATTTATGTATCTCTCCCAATTACTCTCCTCCTAGGCACCATACCTCCACATCACACCAATGAAAGGAATGGTCCATCCAAATGGATTATTCTCTAATTGATCTTGGATCCCAAATTGAAGCTCCACAAATGTTGTTTCATCATCTAAATCTAACCACCCCAATAAATGACATGTGGGTCATCATGATGATACAAGTGAATATGAGAGACATGAAAGACCTTGTGGACTTTCTCCAACTACGGTGGCATCACCAACTTGTATTCTACATTTTCAATTCCCCCAACATCAAAAAAGGTCCCAAAAACCTATGATAAATTATACTCCCTCTCCAAAACTCTGCTTCCCACGTCAATGGGAAAAATTCATGAACACATGGTCCCCAACCTCGAACCACATGTGCAACCTTTTCCATCCAGCATAATACTTCATCAAGTCCTTCATTACTTTCATCCTCTCATAAACATGATAACCCATTTATGTCATGCCTTGAAGCACATCGGGACCAAGAACAGATGTCTCCCCAAACTATGTCAAAGACAATGGAGAATTACATGGTCTCCCATAGAATCCACATACATGGTCATGCCAATGGAAGAGTAATAAATAAGATTATAAGAGAAATCCATCAATGGATGGTGTCATTCCAAATATCCAAAAAAATAAATGATGAAAACCAGCAATATATCCTCCAATGTCTGGATAATCTATTTCGTCTTCCTACCCTTCTAATGGTGGAAAGCAGTGTTGAGGCATAAATAAGTTCCAAAATTATACTTCAATCCCTAATGAACTCATGAGAAAAAACATGCATCTAAATTCACAACAATATATCTTGGAACCCCATACAACTGTATTGCTTCCTCCATATAATTATCACCAAAATCATCCACTAAACCTCATTCCTTGATCACTAAGAAGTGAGGTGACATCTTCAACCTATCTATGATCACACAAATAGCATAAAACACTACAAAAAATATGGGTAACTATATAATGAAATAAATTGATATTCCATCCCATTTTCTCTCTGGAACATCCAAGGGATGCAATAAACATCTAGGAACACGATTATTAGCCTTTAAATACTAGTAAAACATGAAATTTTTCACCAATTATGCCACTTCCCATTTCATCCAAGGCCTCCAAAACTACATCCTTAAGAAACCTTACATATTGGAAGCACCTAGGTGTACCTCCAATGGTGAGTTATGAAACTCATGACGAACTCCTCCATGCATCTCCCTCAAAATTAACAATAACTCATGAAAAAACATTTAGTTTCAACCTTCTCTTCTGACCATCCCCCTAGTGCAACATCATGGCCAGTATGATCACGCATAGCATATGCCTTTGAGTCTCCCCACTGATGAACCTCTATACATTGCATCAAATAAAACTTAAACATCATTTGAAATGGAAAAACATTACCACCATCATGTCTGGCATCTATGTACAATGTTTTGAGCTCCTCCATTTATCTCCAAACATACATAGATTCCAAAAAACCTCCTTTTTTGAATTTCTGTTCAAAACCAACAACCAAAAAATTCCTCTTTAATAAGGTGTAGGATATCTCAAATTCATAGTCTAAAAAAACTCCATCAAACTCTGTTGTCGTAGATTCAGGTCATGCTAGTAAATGATATACCATAAAAAGTTATGATATCTTAAATCCAAAATTTTTTCTCCAATGAGCTAATTCCCCCATTGATTCTACAAAAACACAACTGATTCTAGATGCAGATTATGGGTGGAATAGTTACAATCATGGGAAAATAATTTCCTAGACCCATAAGATATCACCACCCACTGCTACATTAGTATGCATCCCAATCCAGTATGAGAAGTCTTACAATTAATACTCAAACTCTATGATTTATTCAGGAAACCGTAAAACTAGAGTAATAAAAAAATTCTCATTTAGGTAAATACATGCTACATGAAACTAATCACTCCACAAAAAATCCATGTCATTCATAGTAAAATCCATCAAAGAATATGAAACTCAATTGAAATTAGTACAAACCTTCGATAATATCCTATATGAATAATAGAACTTCGATCATATACCACATTGTCAAGTGCTTCCCAAGAAACAACTACTTCATTGTTTGACAGGTCTACTGCCACATCCTATTGAGACACGACATTCATGAGTAAATGAAACTATTATTCCCATAACACACACTTGGAAAACATTCCATTGAGATGGTGGTTACAAAGAACTTGTAAAAAATTTCTGAGAAGCATGGTGTTCTCTTCCTTTGACCTCGAGTAGATTAGAATATCATTGATGAATACAATAATGATCTGGTTGAAGAATTCACATAATATGGAGTTCATGAGTCCAAGGATCATGGATTTTTCATTCGTAACACCAAAGGAAATGACTAAAAACTCATTATGCCCATACATAAATGAAAATGTATTTTTTATGATATCACCCTACTTCACTCATAACTACTGACATAAAGACAGTAGATTGATCATAGAAAACCAAATCGCCCTTCTCAAGTAGCCGAAAAGATCATTTATCCTTAGAAAAAGGTATAATATATAGACTATCACCTGATTCTACCTAAATTTTTTCTATAGACAACCTCATTACATGGTCTCTTATCTATGAAAACAATACTTGATCTCCCCATAGTGAAACACTAGTGAAGATAAAACTATTATCCATCATATGATCAATATGAATCCTCAACACCTGTAACATAGAAGGTTCCATCTGGTATGGATCCATAAAAATATGAGAAACATTGGGCTGCAAGTCTATCCCAAACACATTATCGTGTCGATGGGGTAGTGTAACAACCACCTTGGGAAACACATCCAAGAATTCTTCAATGACCCCAGTTATTGCTACCATACTGATATCCACTGATTCTATAGACAACTCAGCTGACTATGAGATAATGTTATTCACACCATGTATTCCCACATGGTAACTCTTTTCACCAATGAAAACCACACGCTCGACATCCACATCTGAAATCAATGATCTCCTCTGAAATAATTTTATAATAGTTTGTGCACAATACAACCAATTGATTCAAATAATGACATCATGTGGTTTCATATGTATCAATATGATATCCTGATGGGACTGATGTGGTCTAATCATCAATGTACACTACCAGCACAAATCCAAAATGATGGTCCGGCTTTCGACTGACATACTCAACACTAAGGGCATGATATTCCTCTATATGTGTAGTACCATATCATGGGATAGAGTGGGTGAAACAAAGGAGTGAGAATATTTTGAATCAATGAAGGAACAAACAAGAGACTTAAAAAGACTATTCTTACCTCTGACGTTCTATGGACCTGTTAGAGCTGCTGGATTCATTGTTTTTAACTGAACATTCCCAACTCAACTTCCTATCTTCTAATGACCACCTCCACGACCATGATTGGGTCACATTCCTTGGAAATTAGGAGAATATTGAGGTCAGACTCTACCTTTTTCATATCCCCTCACAATAGAAAATGACTTATTCCCCTACTACTGGAATTGTCTCACTGACAATGGTAGCTGAGGCATATGTATAGCCTATCCACCTCTACCAAACTAAGCTCAGAAAGCCACTGGGAACTAGTTATGATGATTTACATGAACCCCATAGAATAAACACATCAACCCCAAGACCACAAGAAAGGTTTGAAGACCATATGGTTGAAATGGAATCTACCAAGTTTGGATCTTGGCTCGTCAACACCAAAAAGGTCACAATGCATGAGATCTTCCACTAACAACTGTACCTGTATATGAACATTATTTTCTCCCCTCTCACATTATATCTACTTATGAGTGCATATAATTTGTCACATTCACCTTCTTCTAAAAATCTATATATATTGGAAATGTAAAATGAGTAACAACATAATGGATAGATAGAGGAAGTGCCTCCTCAAGTTTTCTCCCACGAGACTCCTCATCTAGAAAATGGTCTAGGGAAAAACACAGAAGGTCATTGAACATGATTCCAAGATCATTAATGAACATAATACACTAATGGAGGGAGAGTTCATCTTTCCTTTCCTCATCCTTCATAGTCAAAAACATTAAATCTTCTCAAAACTACTTCTAAATGTTAACACACAAAACGTTCATCACCTTCTACTCTCTCAGATAGAGTATCTACCACAAATAAATTTCTCCCCAAATATAACTAATTTATAATGGATCCCAGTACCCCATCAAGATATAGATCAAACTAAAAGTGATCGTGAACTCCTCCAACCAACACTATTCTCCACATCTGAAACACTGCCCTCATTTTTTACCCAAGTCCTGTTACTTGAAAGCACAGAACAACCTCTTCCTCTTGTCATCTTCCTCAACAGTATCAACCATTATGTGATAAACATATTTACCTAATCCACACACAGATAATAACCAAGATCCATAGTTGGAAGGAAAATAATGACTTAATGATCCCATGTTGTATTTAATTTTTCATTTATATTTATTATAATCAATTTTATTAATTTTTTACATTCCCAAAACAACCCAATTAAAATAAGAACTCATGTAATTATGATGAATGTACATTTCATATGTATTTACTCTGTACAAAGATCCACCTCACAGGGTCGTTAAATAAGCTCATAGAACAAGCACTGGATCTTGGGGGGCCTTAAAATTCAGTCTCATAGCTTGTCTCCATAGAATATATCATGAACAGAGGTCAACGAGATCTATTTCCATACCACACCATATCATCCTCGATGTGCCTAACTTAAAAATCCAACTTCATTATCAATTATTACCTTCCCTTGATACCACTCTGTCATGACCCCCTCCCTCCAATGATACCCCTCCTGGTCTAGCAATTAAGAAAGTTAGATAATAACCCATGAATCTTTCCTCCAGTAGGTTGTAGGTTGGAAACTAGCACCATGGTTTTAATGATAAAAAAATATGGGAGTCATTACCAATTATATGAAACAAGATATGGATATAGATTGAATCATCCAAAAAATATAGATGAAATTCCATAATAGAGAAATTAATAACCATCCACTAATACATGTATAAATAGAAATAAATAAATTAGTGTCTCCAATGTGAATATCAAAAGAAAAGATAAGAAGGGACAAAACAAATTTCCAAATGTCTGAGATTGTAATTCCTTGCACCATCCATGAAATCCTCCTGGAACCCTAAAATATGTTTTATATATGTTGCGTGAGATAAAAAGTATAAATTGTTGGAAAACTAAAGTATATCGTGCACTTGTGAAAGCATCATACTGATGCCCCTATGAAAAATAGAAAATTAAAGAATCAGCTAAACATATATACTATCCAAAACCAACCTCACTAAGGCCTTATCACTATGTAATGAAATAAAATTAATATAATATAATCACATCGATGATAGAGTACACTACACCACTATCCCATTAATTATCCTCTCTTACTCCCCAACAATTAACATCTTGACACTCCCATGCGATCGGAATATACCACATCACATCCTGCCTAGAAACACCTAGGAAATATACCAGAACACACCCTTCATGCACACACCCAAGCCTCACAACACATCCCTACCATACTCACATGTTCCTCACAACACAACACATCTCATCACATCTCATCTCGAAGAAACCTAGGAATCTCGTCACAACTAATCTTGAAGATACCTTGTTCCCATATCACAACTCATCTTGATTACATATGAGACACCCCAACACAACTCACCCCGAAGAAACATGGGAAACCACATCACAACTCGCCAAAATATTATTGGTCCATCATCACATATAATAGTTTACATGGAAGAGTGGGTGTCCATTCATCCATCCTCCCACTAGGATGTTGGAAAAGACACCCCATGCGTGGATATGTGGGTTTTCATTACATAGTTCTCAATGTGAGTTGTGTGTGTATAGAAATCACATGGAATAAAAAATGTACATGTATAGTACAAAATATTCCATACTAACCTGTGGGTTCTCAAAAAAATAACCAAATAGCAACAAATTCCCCTTCCACCTATAATTGAAATTATTAGGATCTATGACCATAATATCAACTGGTAATGAGACTAATAGACAAATGTGGATTCACATTACCCATGTGATTAACACCCATTCATTTCATTATCTAACTTCAACATTATTTATTCACACAACCACTTTTAAATATTTTATTCACCACTTCCCTTTATTTAACCAAACCGACCCATGTCACTCCAAACATTATCAAACTTTATTCATTCCATCACTACCCTTATATCATAGAACAACAAAAAATGCCCTGGTAAAATAACACACCTCACATTCATGACAAATCATTACACGACTTCTAGATATGGGTGACTCATTCAACATGTTATAAATGGTGAATCACCCATAAAATTCACTACCATCATTCTACAAATTAGTATTTCTGAAACTATAATTGCAAGAAAAACTACCCTCAACTCACAACTACATCAACCAACTTGACAATGAACATCAAAAAAACTAGAACCCTGCTTCATAAACATACAACACACATTACAGCACCACTACACAACCACATATTATCCACATCCCCCACATACACAAAAACCACAACAATTACACACCTCAAATCACCTCACATACTAAGGAAAACATAATAATAAGAAATAATAAGGCATCTCTTGTTTAATTTCACTTGTCAATTCAGGGGTGATCCTTGAAATAATATGATCCTAGGGCATCCATTTATTATCTGAGTTTAGGTGGTTAACAATTTTCACAAATAGAAATTCAATATGAAACAAATAGAATGTATTAATTATCCATTATTTATGAAAACATGGACCCCCTAATATCCATGATTTTTATTCGGTATGTAATTTATAGAAATCACAATATCATCCAAAAAAATAAAAAACCAAGATCATGCATTATTATTCCCAACTCAATGTATATTTATCTTAAACAAGTTTAATTATCTTAATTAATAAAAATTCAACTATAATAATAATGGAAGACATGATTATACCCATATAAAATGATGAATAATTAAGAAACACAAATAAGAAACCTACAGGGAAGAATAGTTGATCGATAATTCATGGTTGGACTCAAATAGGGGCACACATCCAATAAGAAATAATCCAAGTAAACATGAACCAAACCCTTTGGAAAATCACTTAAATAATATGGGAATAATGATTGGGGGAAACCCATAGTAATATGAAACAAAAAAAGAAAGGAAAAGAGGAAAGATATGTCACATTTTGGTTGATCAAAATATCCACATATTTAGATTCGGTTTTGAGATTTCAATAAAGAGGGATCCGGTCATCATCATGTGTTTTTACCAATTAGAAGACTTGTACTATTAGTAAATTTAAATATAGGATTTATTTGATTTGAATATATCATAAATCCTTTCAAATATGGCATTCAAAGTGTTTTATGTCAATGAAAATTTTAAATAAGGGAAAATTGGTAGAAGCTAGATAAATTATACACATGGAATTGTCGAACGAGTCACCTCGGTTCGAGGCACTGTCAGGATGAACCACCTACCATAATCAGTGTGTCACTATAACACCCCAATAATTCACGGTATGCTTCTCTTTGAATAACACAGTAGCATTTGTTGTACACAACTTCGAGTTTTGACACACACCACGACCAATCAAAGTAGCCGTTATGAATAGTAATACCCACTTTTTGAAATTTTAAAAATTTTATCTCTCAAAATGGACTTCATTTTTGGATTCGGAATATCTAAATTATCCTCGGGTGAAATTTTGGTACTTTTCAGGTAACTTTCATATTTTGATGAGTAGTGAAAATTACAATATTTTAATTAAAAACAACTTTTTTAATCGAAATAATTAATAGTGATAAATTATGAATTTGAGTGGTTTTAAATTATATTTAGAATATATTTTTACCATTTAATCCAATTTTATTCATTGGACATAATTTCACACTTAAACCGGACATAAACAAGTGTCAATCTTTTGATAGTTATTATTTCTTAAAAACACGCATTTTGTTTTAACAACGAGAATTAATTTTAAATTAATAAATTTTAATTCTATGTATTTAATTTGTAAAAATAGACTTCATTATTGAATTCGGAATATCAAAATTATCTTAGGGTAAATATTTGGTATTTTTCTGAAAACTTTCAATATTTGATGTATAGTGAAAAACACTGAGTTACTGTTCAATACCGGCTTTTTATTTAAATAATTATTTATATTATTTAAATAAATATTATGTCAAAATAGATACATAATACCAATATAAATTCAATGTAATTCATTGGAGTCAGTTTATAATAATTTTAGATATATAAAAATTTTATTGAACTTTTTCACTGTCTTTTACCCACCTCCTAGGAGAATTTGTAAATTCACATAAAACAGAATTTTACCACTTCTGTGAGTGGAATTTCGAAAATCTGAGAGACACGGTTAATATCAAGTATTAAAATGTGGTTTAATAAGAAAAAAATAATTTTTGGTGAATAGTAACTTTTTTACTTTTATTTACCACGGCAAAAAGTAAATAGGGTAATTAGGGGTAAAAATGATATTATTATTACCCTAACACATGTAATAATTCTATTGGATAAGTTTAATTCGACCAAAAACAACCTTAGGAATAAAATATTACCCTTTAGGTCCACTTGGATTAGATTAAGACATTTATTATTATTTAATTCAAAAAAAGTTAAAAGAGTTAAAATCAATGTTTAATAACTAAAACATTTTTAATATAAGTTTATACATAAGATAAATTCGATTATAAATATTCATTAGAAATCTAAAAATATTTCATACATAATATTATTTTAACTATAATTTTTATACATTAAATAATTAAATTTATTTATGACACAATGATGATTCAGTAATTACCTTATTAATGAAAGAATCAAATAAATGGTAATACAAATATTAAAATAAATATAATTTCATAGTTTTTATGACATACACGAATTTTATAGGTTACTATGACATGTTTAATTTCATAGTTTTTATGACATACACGAATTTTATAGGTTACTATGACATGTTTGGGCTGATTCAATGTATCTTGTTTATAGTAATCAAGTTGTGATGACTTTCACAAAAACAAAATACCAAATAGTGTCAAAATTGACATAAATTAATATTTAAAACAAATATTATATAATTAATTGATATTATATTCCTAAAAATATAAGGTTTGGCCAAAGGACTTATATAATTATGGGTGTATCATTAATGAACCACTTGGGGGTTTTGTTTGTAAGTTTATAGTATGTTTATTAACCATATAATATAAAAATACAAAGAGGCATGGCATATGTCAAACTAAGTAACTAAGGGTTAAAAGTGAAATATAAGGTTAATAACATGACCCAAACCTGTCTAAAACCTATTTGTTAAGTGGATTTTGACCCATCATCACCTTTTAATTTGAATAATCTACTTTGGAACCATTAGAAACTGAATATAAATTTATTACAAATTAATACTTTATGTTTTTTCTAAAGAGCCCCTCCTCCCCCTTATAAAAGGACTCCACTTATAACCAATTCCTCACACCTTTCATGCCTTTTGGCTCATCCAACCTCTGACCACATAATCTCCATAAATCCCTCTTCTCCTCCTAGAAGCCTCAACTTAGGCAGAAGGTACTTCAAGATTCCTTTTTGGTTCAAACCAAGGGAGTTACCCAAATTAAAGGTAACGATTTCTCTTAGCTTCTTTTCTTTTATTTTACTTCTCCAACCCCTAAACTCTTCTTATTATTTTCTTTTGTAACAAAACCAGTATCCTAAATATACTAGTATATTTTTATTACAAGTATTTTAACTACACTTACACACACCTCCATCTAATGGATGAAGAAGATAGTGTTTCTGTGGATGGAAACAAAACGCCTCACGAAACGATGATTGTTCAATTATCTCCTACCGCCTCTCATGGTGGCAATTATGATGGAACTATAATTAAATATGATATTAATTATATTTATTTTATATATAAGTTTTTGTAATTAAATTTTATTGCATACCATTATTCTCTTCATGTTATATATATATATATATACGATAATTTTCATTTGAGGAAGTGCGACAACCGCCCCCTCAAAGTGATATGACTCGTTTATACCATACGTGGAACATATAAAGGATGGTATTAATGAACATAATTAACACATATAAGATATAATATTATACTGGAATAATAATATACCTATTTATTATTTGGTTTTTATTCCTTTTAAAATGAAAATTGAAATAGAAGTAGCGTTTGTGCGTACGTACGGACTACCGTCTCCACGAACGCGATGAGATTCATTCCCCATTGTATTCATTCAAGTATAATTATCATTTTATGATTAAAAATAATGTTTAAGGACTTGATATCATTCTTTATATGTATAATATATCAACCTATCCATAACAAACATGGATTATGTAACAAAACATATAAAAAAGAGTAATTTAACACTCGAAACGACGATAATACTAAGATATTATTAACAAAGCAATGTTAAAAGATAATATATGATATCATATCAATGTATATAATTTTTTTATAATTTAATAACAATCTTTTAACCATTATACAGGAGAGTAACCTACCCTCAACAATGGAAAAGTACCAGGTAAGGGGTTTTCATCTCACTCTTTATTCCAATGAGATTCATGCCATGTTGACACTATTACCTTTTGTGTGGTGTATGTACTGCACATAATTGTATTCTTTATGTAATACACTTTAATTTATGTTTATTTACATATTCATTGTGTGATACCTCTTTCATGGGGTGTATGTTTCATAAGTTACCAAATTGGTAAGGGTTAATTTCACAATCTCTTTATTATCCTAGGTTGTTTTTACGTAAGTATCTACTGGGAAATATTTATTATCCATGTCAATGTTTTATGAAAGAGTTTTCAAAGGGATTATTTTAAGGGACTTTTTACTAAAACATCATTTCAAATGTTTTAAATATTTATTCTTCTAAATCTTTCTCATTAATGCCCACGTCTTCAAAATGGTTTTTAAGGATTTCTTTACATGGACATGAATGTTTTTGAAATGTTAATTCCTTTTAAAAGTTTCAAAGTGGTATGGGACACTTTGATTCAAAATTTTCATTAAATGAATTATTTTCCAAATTGTGTGACTTTTAAATGTTTTCATGAAAAAAGTGTATTTCTCTCAAAGAGTTTTACAAATCATTCTCATCAACGTCAAAATTATTTAATGGATTTTGAACTTCTTTTGAAGTTGATTTATCATGATACAAATCTTCCATATTGTGTTGATGGTTTTTTGATATGTTTTACTGTAGATGTGTTATTTTTATACCATTCATGGTTTATGGGTAGAGTGTTTACATTTCGTATGCTATTTTTAATACGAATGTGTATGTTATGATTAGACCTTTTTATATGTGGAATGCATTGGACTTAGTAAGTGACGGGTGGAGCCTGCTATAGATCCTCGATGCATCAAAAGGTCTCATAAGACAAACTAGTGTCTTGGCACGAGGCCTTGAAAAAATCTTATTTGTAGTCCTGGAACGAGGCCTTGGCTACGTGGTTATGATAGTCTGGCATTATGAATTACCTCATTATGAAAGTCGTTATTGATATTTCATGTGATTATTCGACTAGTAGAATATCCATGTGAATAAGTAAATGGAATTATTTATTTTATATATTTGTCATATTATGCTGAAGATCAAGTTTAAAGGGATTTTGTTTTAGTTATACATTTCCTTAAATGATTATGCTTATTTTTGAAAGTTTCCTCTATATTATTATCCTTACTGAGCATTTGAGCTCACCCCTTTATATGTTTTATTTTTACCAGGATTCCAAGAAGTGTATTGTGATTGATAAGTAGGGTTAAGACAGGGGAATAATGGCATTCATAAAGGATTATTTAAGTTGTTTTGTATGTTATGAAGTGTAATGTAACATTCATGTATGTAATCTATTTTCCAAGACTGCTAAACCGATCGGTCCTTCGGGTCATGATTCCTTGTAATCATGGAAGTGTATTAAAATAATGCACCGACTCTGGGTAACTGGGGTCGGGGCGTTACAGTTGGTATCAAAGGAAGTTTAGCAATAACCTTGGAAGCTAGATTTAGAAATACTCTAATTAGATCTCATAGCCCTAAGATAGACTTTGAGGATTAGTAGAGAAGAACTTCCTAAAATTTTGATATTGTAGAGATTTTGTGAGTTTTTGGAGTAATACATCACTGTCTGGATACGAGTAGGTAAGGGAGGCTCTGGCACTGATGTACCTACGGGTAAAACCTAAAAATGCCAGTTTGAGATAGACTCAAATGGGAACTGGTGCACGAAAACGGGCCTTACTGCACTCTTGGCTACGACACTCCTGGGGGATATGCTTGGGATAATTCTCATTTTCTTTACAAACCATTATGAAGGGATTATGAGTACATACTTCCTCAAAGAAGAAATTTTTATGATTATGGATTATATCCATAAACTGTTTAATTTATGTCAAGTGCTTTACTAGTTTGGGATTAGGTGTTTCTACTCATAAACTAATCTAGTGTTTGCCATTGTTTATAAATGGCACCCAGTAGAAGGAATGAGAACTCCAGCAATACGCATGATCCCAAGAGTATGAAAGATCATATCTTTCATGGTCTTAAGCCAGAATTTAGAAGGGAAATAATCTACCACTTATTATAATCATATGAAGAAATAGTATCATGTGTTGATATGATAAGTAAAGAATTCTCGGAGTCCTATGGCTTCAAAAGGAAGCCAGAGAAGGAAAGGATGGTATAGAGAAGGACAGATAAAGGGAATAAGGTAAAGAATGATTTTCCCATATGTGATAAATGTAGATAGAATCTCCTTGGAAAATGTTTGAAGGTAATGGTAGTTGTTATAAGTGTGGATAGAAAGAACACCATGTACGTGACTGCAAGGGTAAGAAAAAGTTTCCAAATGTACAATGCTTCATCTTCAAAGAGTTTGTACACTACGCAAACCAATGTATCAGTCATCAAACTATGCCGCAAATGATGTTATTAGATAATAATAAAGTTATGATACTACCACAGATGAAGTTGAATGACTAGTGTTATTATGTTTTTATTTTGTAATTATTTCATTGAAGTGTTGTATCAATGATGTACTGAAAATAAATAAGGATTGTACTGCAGTACTATTTCATTGAGGAATTTAAATTTTTGACTCTACAGTGAGTAAAACTTTTTGAAAATTACATGGTTGAAGGAAATATAAACCTTAATATGGTCTTAATATTGAGGTACTGATTTTGGAATAAGATATGGTTGATTTGGGTAAATTATATTGGATAATCATGACTTCCATTAAACTAATTAAATATTTATATATTCCATAATTGATGGAGTTTAAAACATTTTTGTATGGATGAAGTATATCCAGTATTATATGAGGAATAGGGGATCATGAATGTAATCAATAAGGTATTATGGTAATTCAGGATGTTTCAGTGTTTTAAAATAATACATGAAGAAGGTATTCGCATGCTATTATGGGGTAAAAAGGATCTACATTACGTTTACCTTTCATATAAATTTTGGACTAAGAGTTTAAAGAAGTATTTTGGATAAGTATAAAGTTTGGAAGGGATTATGTTTGAAAGGTTATTTTTGGATTTTTATAAAAGGACAACACATAGACCGTGTGACGACCCGTCGCGTCAGACAAAGCTGTGGGAATCGAACCCACAACCATAGTGCAATTGGGATTTATCACCTACCATTGGACTACATGATGTTCCTAGATGGTATAATGTAGTTTCTTTTTTTAAAAGGTCTGATATGTGAATTATAAATTCATCATATTTGCAACCCTATACGATTAGGAAAAATAGAGAATTTTTGAGTTGTATTATGTTTTTGGGGAGAAAGATGAGTTTGTGGTAGATATTTATTAATGGATAAAACTCTAATTATAAAGTAAGTATATCTCTTTATGATATTATACAATCACATAAATAAATTCCTCAACATTAAGAAAAGGAACTTAGAACAAAAATCTTGTCCTAGATAGTTCCTTAGATCATCACAAATTTATGGCTTTGGGATAGTTGGCATTTTCATAGCCTTTCTCTCTACCACTCTCCATCAGATATTGATGGTTAGATTTATCTTTCATATCCATATTTTCCTACATGGAACCCTAGTATGTGTTATTTTCGGTAGCCTTCATACTTACCACTTTTTATTTTAAATAGAGGCCTCATTAATCCATTTTTCGATGTGGGATTTCAACTAAGATATTTTGAAATGTCAACCCCATGTTTCCAATACCGAGCATAAATTGCGAGGACGCAATTTATTGAAGTAGGGGATAATGTTACACCCCAAGATTTCACGGTATGCTTCTCTTTAAATAATATAGTAGCGTGTGTTGTACACAACTTTGAGTTCTAACACACACCACGATAAATCAAATCAGCCGTTATGAATTGTAATACCCAATTTTAGAATTTTAGAAATTTTATCTCTGAAAATGGTTTCATTTTTTGATTTGTAATATCTAAATTAGCCTAGTGTGATATTTTGGTATTTTTTTGAAAACTTTCAATATTTGATGAATAGTGAAAACACTAAGTTATTGTTCAAAACCGGATTTTTATTTAAATAATTATTTATATTATTTAAATTTATTTTATGTCAAAATAGATACATAATATCTATATAAATTCAATGTAATTCATTGGATTCATTTTATAATAATTTTAGAAATATAAAAATTTTATTGAACTTTTTCACTGTCTTTTACCCACATCCTAGGAGAATTTGTAAATTCACATAAAACATAATTTTACTGCTTCTATGAGTGGAAATTTGAAAATACTAGAGACACGGTTAATATCAAGGAGTAAAATGTGATTCAATAAGATAAAAATAAATTTTGGTGAATAGTAACTTTTATCTTTTATTTACCACGGTAAAAAGTAAATATGGTAATTAAGGGTAAAAATGATATTATTATTTCCCTAACACATGTATTAATTCTATTTGATTTTTTAATTATATCAAAAAAACATTAGGAATAAAATATGACCCTTTAGGTCCACTTGTATTAGATGAGAACATTTATTATTATTTAATTCAAAAAAGAGTTAAAAGAGTTAAATCAATGTTTAATAACTAAAACATTTTTAATATATAGTTATACATAAGATAAATTCGATTATAAATTTTCATTAGAAAGATAAAATTATTTCCTACATAATGGTATTTTAATTATAAATTTTAGAGATTAAATATTTAAATTTATTTATGACACAATGATGATGCAGTAATTACCTTATTAATGAATGAATCAAATAAATGGTAATATAAACATTAAAATAAATATAATTTCAATGTTTTTAGGACATCCACGAATTTTCTAGGTGACTATGACATGTTGGGAATGATTAAAGTTTTCTTGTTCTAAGTAATCAAGTTGTGATGACTTTCACAAAATTAAAATACCAAAGTGTCAAAATTGAAATAAATTAATATTTAAAACAAAAATTTTATGATTAATTGATAATATATTCTCAAAAAAATATGGTTCTTCCAAAGGAATTAAATCATGATAGTTTTATCATTAATGGACCACTTGGGGGTTCTCATTGAAGTTTATAGTAAGTTTATTAACCAGATAATATAAAAATTCAAAGAGACATGGTAAATGTCAAACTAAGTAACAAAGGGTTAAAACTAAAATATAAGGTTAATAAAGTGACCCAAACTGGTCTAAAACCTATTAGTTAAGTTTATTTAGACCCATACCCACCTTATACTCTAAATAATTCACCTTGGAGTCTTTAGAAACCAAATATGAGTTTATTATAAATTAATACTTTAAGTTTTTTCTAAAGAGCCCCTCCACCCGCTTATAAAAGGACACCACTTCTAACCAATTTCTCACACATTTCAAGCCTTTTTTCTCGTCCAAACTCTGCCCAATTAATCTCCCTACATTCCTCTACTCCTCCTAGAAGCATAAAATTAAGGATAAGGTACTTCAAGAGATTTTTTTGGTTAAACAAAAGGGAGTTACCCAAATTAAAGGTAATGATTTCTCTTAGCTTCTTTTTTTTACTTCTCCATCCCCTGAACTCTTCTTATTATTTTCTTTTGTAACAAAACCAATATCATAAATATACTAGGATATTGTTATGAGAATTATTCAAACTACACATACACACAACTTCTTCTAATGGGTGAAGAACATAATTTTTCTGTGGATGGCAACAAAACGCCTCATGAAACAATGATTGTTCAATTATCTCCTCGGCCTCTCACGGTGGCCATTATGATGGAACTATAATTAAATATGAAATTAATTATATTTATTGTATATATAAGCTTCTATAATTCCATTTTATAGCATACCATTATTCATTTCATTTTGTATATATATACGATAATTTTTATTTGAGGAAGTGTGGACTACCGCCCCTCAAAGTGATATGACTCGTTTATAACATACATGGAACATATAAAGGTTGGTATTAATGAACTTAAGTATCACATATAAGATATCATATTATACTGGAATAATAATATACCTATGTGTTATTTGGTTTTGATTTCTTTTTAAAATGAAAAATGAAATGGAAGTAGCATTCGTGCGTACGTACGGACTACCGTCTCCATGAATGCGATGAGATTCATTCCAAATCATATCCATTCAATTATAACTATAATTTTATGATTAAAAATAATGTGTAAGGACTTGATATCATTCTATATATGTATAATATACATCCTATCCATAACAAACACGGCCTATGTAACAAAACATATAAAATAAAACGAGTAAGTTAACACCCGAAACAACAATAATACTAAGATATTATTAACAAAGAAATGTTAAAAGATTATATATGATATAATATTAATGTATATTATTCATTTATAATTTAATAAAAATAATTTAACCATTATACAAGATATTACCCGACCCTCGACAAAGGAAAAGTACATGGTAAGGGGTTTTCATCTCACTCCTTATTCTCGTGAAATTTATGCCATATTGCCACTATTACCTTTTGTGTGGTGTATGTAATTCCCATAATTGTATTCTTTATGTAATAAACATTAATTTATGTGTATTCAAATATTCATTGTATGATACCTCTTTCATGGGGTGTATGTTTCGTAAGTTACCAAATTGGTAAGGGTTAATTTCACAATCTCTTTATTATCGGAGGTTGTTTTTACGTAAGTATCTATTAGTACATATTGACTATCCATGTCCATGTTTTATAAAAGAGTTTTAAAAGGGATTATTTTAAGGGACTTTTTAGTAAAAAATCATTTCATATGTTTTAAATATTTATTCTTCTAAATCGTTCTCATTAATATCCATGTCTTCAAAATGGATTTTAAGGATTTCTTTATATGGACATGAATGTTTTTAAAATGTTAATTCCTTTCAAAAGTTTCAATGTTGTATGGGAAACATTCATTAAAAATGACTTTAAATGAATTATTTTCCAAATTGTGTGACTTTTAAATGTTTTCATGAAAAATGTGTATTTCTCTCAAAGAGTTTTACAAATCATTTCCAACAACGTCAAAATTATTTAACGGATTTTAAACTTGTTTGAAGTTGATTTATCATGATACAAATATTCCATATTGTGTTGAAGGTTTTTTGATATATTTTACTGTGGATGTGTTATTTTTATACCATTCATGGTTTATGGGCAATGTATTGACATTTCGTATAATAGTTTTAATATGCATGTTTATGTTATGTTTAGACCTTTTCATATGAGGTATGCATTGGACTTAGTAAGTGACGGGTGGAGCCCGCTATAGCTCCTCGATGCATCAGCAGGTCTCATGAGACAAACTAGTGTCTTGGCATAAGGCCTTGACAAAATATTATTTGTATTCATGGAACTAGGCCTTGTCTACGTGGTTATGATAGTCCGGCTTTATGGATTCCATCGTTATAAAAGTGGTTATTGATATTGCATGTGATTATTCGACTAGTAGAATATCCATGTGAATAAGTAAATGGAATTGTTTCATTTTATCTTTTCCATATTATGATGAAGTTAAGGTTTAAAAGTATTTTGTTTTAGTTATACATTGCCTTAAATTTTTATGATTATTTTTGAAAGTTTCCACTATATTATTATCCTTACTGAGCATCTGAGCTCACCCCTTTCTATGTTTTATTTTTCATAGGATTCCAAGAAGTGTATTGTGATTTATATGCACGGTTAAGACAAGGGAATAATGGAATTCATAAAGTATTATTTGGGTTTTTTTGTATGTTATGAAGTGTAATGTAACATTCATGTATGTGATCTATTTTCAAATACCACTAAACTGATCGGTCCTTCGGGACATGATTCCTTGTAATCATGCCAATGTATTAAAATAATTCACCGACTCTGAGTAACTGGGGTTGGGGGGTTACAGTCATTTTCATGTGGGACATGACAAGATGTGACACCTATTGATGAGTCATCACTGGATGAGGAAACACTAGTGTTCCACTCCCATTGAGTAGTGGTTAGGGTGATACACTACCATTTCACTGACTGCCTAGGTGTAAAATACCAATGTGAGCTACATCGATGGTGACATACCAGGGTGACACCACCAAGGTTACAACTCTAGGGTTACATATCCTGGGTGACGTCACCAATAAGATATTACTAAGTTGGAACCATTTAATAACAAGCAAAACTGGTATGTTTTTGAAGTGTTGAAATAAGTCACATTAACTTCCCTAGACACCTCAATCACCTGATGTCCCACAATTTAATGAGATTGAATGGTATGGTCAATTATAGTTTCAGAATTCAAAATAACTGTGAAATAACTATAAACTATTATAAACCCCCAAAATGCTTCAAAAATTATCCAAACTATCCAAAACATCACCCATAGAAGTTACATTCATAAAATGAACAAAGACAGAGTTATATTCATGAAAATATGGTTTTATAATAAGGAAATGGGATAATGTTGAATGTGAAATAAAATTATGATGATTAGTCTAATGGGATGATTACTATACTAGAGGATTTTTTGATCATGTATAATCATTTTTAATGAAACATGATTAAAAAAATAAACCTTAATCTATTATTAGAATCACCCGAGAAGAGAAGGAAATATTTTTATATGAATTAGGGTAATGGAGACCATATATTAAAGAAGATTCAATATCATTTATGTTATCAATATAGGAAGTAACACCCAAATGGATGTATTAGAGGAATGTGGATATTTTTTATTATGGAAAAAAGGACACAATCAGAGTAACTTCAAAGGGAAAATGAAATGTTCAGTTAACACAATGGATGTTAATAATGTTATTCCTGAGGTATTATCAACATTTAAATATTTTTTTCTTGATTGTGTAGGAATTATTAAAATAAATGTTATAGGGGAAATCTCTTGAAAAAAATAATCAATGTTTTCTTTTTAATGGTTTTTTTTATGATGAAGAGACTACATATTAAATGTGAAAGGAAAGCGTATTATGTAATAGGATTAGGAATCATACATTATGAATTAAGAATGTGGTGGAATAATTGAAGTGATTATGTATTGGAATTCAAGAATATTGTTATATTAATATATATATAACGATGTACAAGAATATATTTTTCATTAAGGATATGAAAGAGTATGTTGAATGGTACAGATGACCTAGATAAGTATTTGATGGAATGCTTATATGTTTTGGAAAAAAATGATTCAGGGAAGGTAACCCTTAATATCTTTCTCATGTGGATAAAATGGTTTTTATTTTAAATAAATAAATTTAGGATAATAATAAAGTAAATTGGATAGTATTTATTACCTTGAATATAAATGAATATTTTTCGAAAAAAAAATTTATGCTATCAATAATAAGGTTTTAATTTTTTGGATTTGTGGAATATTTCAACTAATCATTGGAATATGAAGGAATTCATGTTTTCAATAAGGATGTAGGGTAATTTATGTTATCATATAGATTAATTAAAATACATGATGAATGGATTCACATGTTTGGATTATGATATTCAATATATACATTATGATATATTAGGATATCAATGTTTTTCTAATTCTAAGACCATTCTTATAATGTATTGGATTTTAAACTTTTGACTGTGTCTAAAGGTTAACCATATTTGAAATGGTTTATGTCAACCTTTGAATGTGGTCTTATAGTTTAATGTTTTAAAATATGAAGATTTATTCATATTTTGTAACTTTTGATCACCATAGAGTATTACTGATACATGAACATAGGATGAATGAATTATTGTTCTATCTATAGAATATATGATCCATTAGTGGTTCAATTATGTTAAATTCACCTAGATTAACTATAGTAAGAGGTGAATTGTAAATTTACCAAGGCACGAACAATTGGTGTGATTGTTCTTATGAAATGAAATGAGGTCAAGTAAGTGTACCTCCTTGGAAAAATACATCAACATTAGGAAAATGATATTGGATAAAAAATGATATCCTAGTACCTTGATTTCCAAGGAATCAAATTGTAACATATATCATCACATAATTATGTTTTTGTGATCATTAACTTTCATTGGATAACCCACCTACATGTGATTAGTTATCTATATCACACTATAATTAAGTACACATTCCAACCATATCCCAATATTCACATATGATATTATTTGTGGAAACCAAATTGTGAGTTACTTTTGTTAACCTTTATGTTTCAAACAATCCTTTTTTAATGGGATTTTTATTATGATTTCTTGATTTGATTTCATTTTAATGGAACTTTCACATATTAAAACATTGATTACCCAAATGAATTTCTAGGGACAAATTCATCTGGGGGGTAGAATGTAACACACCATGTGTTATGAATTATTATTCTATTAATTAACTAAAATTATTGAAAGGGTTTAATTTCATTCTACACAAGGTTATTCATGGTTCATATAAAAAACCAACTCAATATTATTCTTACGCAACACTTTTATTAGCTTATGATATACACACCACCATATTTGGCTTTTGTTATACGCAATGTCGATTTTCTTCAATAGATTTAGGTACACTCCAGAATGTGTTTTATAAAAACTAAAATATACTATTATAATAATATAAATATCTTTATGGTTATTTTCTAGTCATTTGAATGGTATTTCTGAATTGCAATGAATAAATTAGGAATCTTTTGATTACACTTGTATACAAAGTGAATTATTGGGTTTCCAATTAATTAAAAATGAGAATAATAACTATTTGGAAATAAGAAAATTTATTTTCTAAAAATATACATTTATATGAAAAATTAATGTTTTATATTAATCAATTAAATAAACCACTTAAAACTAATGAATTTATTGATATATATATTTTATATCTTCAATAAACTATATAACATTCATCATATGTGTTTTCAAGAAAATAGATAAGGATAAATAAAATTTTAGAAATAAAAACCTCCATTTTTAAAAAATGAATCTTACAAAAAATTATAATTTAACATAAGGTCAATGTAAGTTATGAAAAATATTCTTAGTGAAAAATATTAAAATTAATTACAATGATTAAGAGAAAAAGAGTTTACCAAGGGACTTAACAATAACTTAAGGGGAAAAAATGACCTAGAAATGGTACACAACAGATTGGATAAAATTATTTTGACAATATACACTCTTTGATTGAACTTTATTCATTATTGGATGCACATTATGAAAGATATAACCCCCAATAGTACTTATAATTTCGTATTTAGAATAATTTCTCTCTTTATCCAATATAAAAAAGAACTCATTTCCTACTTCATCAAAAATATAAACCCCATTTTTAGATAATCAATTTCCAAATTTATTCCCAATAACCATCATCTCAACACAAAATCCTTAAATTGGTAATAAATCCAACCAATGATGTACTTTGTTGAAAACTTAGAGGATATACATTACAATAAGTGACATCAACATGAATTTTTTTCCTTCTCCATCCCCTAAAATTATTCTTATATCCTAATTACATAATAGCATCTCTGTATCTTAAATATACATTGATTTCATTATTTTTAGTTTATGAACAAAAATATCACACACTTCCATTAAATGGGATGCATAACTATTTTATTTGTGTATGGTGGACTAATGAATCATGAACCAATGACGTTCATTCATCAATTATCAACTTTTAATGATTAAAATAACAATATATTTATTTTATATATATTATATATATTTCTTTAATTATTTATTTTTGTTTCTATAATTCTTATATAAGAAAATAATAATTCTTAAGATTTTTTTAGAACATAACAACGTTGTTTGTGTGTATGGAGGACAATAACTAAGCTAATCGATTTTGTTCATTCACGCTCTACATGGAATATATAAAAGATTAGTTTAATAGAAATAGGAGATATATTTGAATTAATATTTCTTCTGAAATGATAATATATATATATATATATATATCATTTTCATTTTTAAATTTTAATATGACATTTAAATGGAAACAACATTCATGTGTAAGAATTCCCATTCATCTCTATGAACGACATATTTAATTTCCTATTTCTATATTCTATAGATTATTATTAATATATCTATAATGAATATAAATTATATTTATTTATTGTTTTAATAAATGGTAATAAGGAAATCATGATCATGGTAAGAGAACAAAAATTAACAAGTCAAAACATATACGAAAAACAAAGTTGTTTATACCCAAAACAAACCTATAATATAGAACACTTAATAAAATTGTAATAAAAGGCCATAATAAAATCATATATGGGATTATATAAACAAATATGGTCCTAAAATATATGTTTAATTAAATTAAATTTAATATATATGTAATTAAATAAGTACATCATAATTCAATACATAAGGGGTTTTCTAGACTCAGATTTATATCTGGGAGATATATTCTATATTCACAGCTTATTTCATTTTGGGGGGTTATATACTACCCTATAAAATTTTAAATATTTAATTCCATTAAATTTATAATATTATAAGATTCACTTGATGATATTATTTCATGAGTTTCATGAATCAACAGATAATCACGTAGTAATGTTATTTCGTATCACTTTTAAACTTTTCTAAGACATGTGTTATAGTCACCACCAATTTTTTTATATGTGATGTATATACTTAAAATAAATTTATTTTATGATTCTTTTCATAAATTCTATTTTTATTTACATATAAATTTAAGGACTTATCTTTTTTGTGTTTCAAGGTTAAAATGTTACTAAATCGGTAATGAATTTTTTTCTAAATTTTCCTTTTATGAGACACATGTTATGTTATGCACCTATATTCATTTATGAGGTGTATACAATACCCATTTGAAATGTTAAATCATATAAGAATAGTTACATTATATTCCTCCAAAAAATTCTTATTCACATTAATATAAAATAAAATTTGAAAAAGGAAAACATAATGGATATACATAACCAATTTGTTTAACACCTCATGGGTTTCTCCTGATATCTATACCATTACAATAGATAAAGAATATCAATCCAAGATAATGACAACAAAAATTATTGCACAACTCTTCCTTAAGAACAATAGTTAATGTAAAAACCCTCCATTTCAAGATATTTTATTTTATGTGTGGTATTAACTCACCATTATGGATCTAAATGATGTTAACAATATAACAACATAAATTAGGGAAGGATTTTTCGAACATCATATGCTTAGAGCCATGAAGCATGCCTCCTATAATGGAAAAAAGAAAATCTAAAAAATAGGAATCATTTGAATAATAAAATTATATTATAAACAAAACAAAACAACATTATAAAAAATTCATTATATATTAGGGTATTTGGAAAAAAATATATGAATAATGATACATTTCAATCTCCTATATACTATAAAAACTCAAAATGACAGAAACCATATGATTGTTTTTACCTTTTATAACATCCTTCTCATGGTCTAGAATCTAAATCATTCATTCTCTAATCATTACATAATCTGCAGCATCTATACCCAATAGTTGATAACATGAGAATCATTGCAGAAATACTAAGTGATTTGAGGAATATAATGGAAATCATGAATATTTATCTATTTTGGAGATCAAACCTGCCTATTATACACCTTTCCAATGTATTATACCACCTCAAAATTCCTAAAAACCAGGATGAAAGATTTCAACCCCATCCAAACATCCACTATCTATGATAAGGAAAAACGAACTAAAAAAAATAGACACCATCATCAATCTCGAATAGTATTTTTTGTTGATCGGCTTAAGAATTATAGAATTCAGAACAACCTTTAAATTTCAATGAAACCCCTAGATCATCTATAATTTTCATTATATCATTTTTGGGCCAAATTTTTTTCATCTTTAATGATAATAAATCTCAAAGTGTATCTACATGGTCTTTTGTATAATTCTCCAAGGGGGTGATACATATTAAAGAGTTAATTATTTTTTATATGAAATCACAAAAATAAATTCAGACGAAGGGTCTAAAATAATATATGATCCATACCACAACCTATTGTGCAATGTCTATATGGTCCACTCAGTCTACTTATAATTTTTTTGGTGAAATGTTTTGCTCTGGTGTAACTATGAGTCAAAAGAGTACAATAATCTAACAATTACTCACTATGGATCTCAAATATAAATTATATTTAATGAATTTATTTTAATTCTCACCACATAATCCAAAAACTACTTCACTATTATGTCTATGGTAATCCACTATGAGATTTCTAGAATTTGAGATGACTTTTTTAGTCATTCAATGATAACCTTGATAGTATTATATCAACCCTAATCCTTGGGTAAAACTATGAATATATCTATCAAGAAATCCTCCCACTTCAACTTATGGATATCTAAGGGCTTTAAAATCCACTGAGGATATTATATTTTACCTTTACCTGTTGAAAAAATAGACATATTCTAATAAAATCTTCCACTCAATGTATTTTTTTTCCACCATAACATCTTCCTCATGAAAAGGTTCATCTTAGATACATTAGGGTGAAAATTTATAGGATATTTATGAAAATATATGATAAAACCCTCATGAATCAGTATAAATACAAAAACTACCCAATGAACACAACATGATGTTTTTTATCCCCTCACCAACCCATAGTGGACTAAAGTTGAATGGTCATGTTACGAATAGCCTTTTTCTGCAAGAGTCTCCACTAAGACTCCTGCATATTCTATATCATTTTGTGATACTAACCATCTATAATATGTATCATATACCATAAACCTTTTATGATCAAGTATTCATGGACACAAACCCCTCAATATCCCTTTTGGAATATCTAGATTCTCAAGTGTCTCCCTGTAAAAAATCTACTCAGTGTATCTACCATGATGTTTCATCATTTTGTTATACATGAGATATCAAATACATAGTATATGATAATACATATCCCCTCCAATATTATAGATTTCTATTCACTCTAAAAAAATATACATATGTATTTTTTGATCTATGTAGACAAAAAAGTATTCCACAATGAGGTATAGTCACTATAACTTTTAGAAATAATCCACCACCTCCATCTATAGATCATGGGTGTAATAGTTACACTCATGGGGTCGAGAAAAATAGACTCATAAAAAAAAATTTCCCACTTTTTCATCAAGAAACAACCCAATACCATGAAGCATGTGTTTCAAAATACCTCAAACATCATGTCCTCTGAAGAAAATAGAATGAATTGGGTGCTGAACAACTACTCCTTCAATTAGTTGATCATTTATTGGACTTAATCAGTCTAAATGAAATCATTTTACTTATTTTAAAGTGTAATATGTATTTTCTCATTCTATTATGAATCATATATTATCCTTCAATAATTAAAATTTAGACTAAGAAATCTACAAACCTCTGCCACATTTTTGGTTGCTACACATAAAACAACCCCTTTATCCGTTATTTAATCCACCATTACTCCCTACTAGGAAAACACATGTTTGGAATTTTTACCTATAACATTCAAAACAAACACATGGAAAATTTCATATATGGAATGTTTCACAATGTGTTTGAAAAATTATCCTCTGGTTCTTAGCATGGTCCTCCACTGATTGTGTATACAAGTTTTTTGTTAATGAAAATGACTACGAACTAGTCCATTAACTAAAAATATATGGTCATATTGAGTCTAATAATCATTAATGGTCAATTAAAGACAAATAATTACAGAACTAAATATCTAAACATCCCATACCCTCATTGAAAGGAATTACCCAATACATCAACCCCCTTTTAACATAAATGATTATATCAAGATTGTACATTGTTCCTAGAAACCCAACATGTAAAAGGAACCATCATTTCTCGAAAGGGGGTAAAAATTATATGTCATCACATGGTTCAAATATTTTTATTCTACACATAAGAATATGTTACCATCATCATTCATGGAAAAATGAATAAGTGATCTCCATGGTAACACAATGGGCCTCGTAAATACTTATTATATCCGATCATCAATATGGAATCTCACAACACATAAAAATTACAGTTCCAATCAATAATAGGCCATCAAAATCAGTGTTTCACAAAGATCTAGCTCTATGTAATACTCAACATCTCGTCATGGGGTAGTGTGATATCCTACTCATGGAAAATATTCATAAACACTATAAAAACTACAGATGTATCAACCAACCAAGTCTTCATTGAAACTATTGAGGACCCTAGAATCTATTAATGAAGGGGGTATACTTTTTTAATTACCGTGTTGAAACCTCACACATTGGTAAACACCACATTTCACCCATTAACACAAAAACAGTCAACCATCATCTAGAAATAGTGAAGTGTCGTGATAATGGAATATAACAAATGAATTATAAGAAAAACATTTTATCGGTTCATCTGCAATACAAATAAATCACCAAATGACTGATGTTTCAATATCATCAATCAAAATACCAAAAAAAATATCAATCAAACTAGGATGCCCTCCGAATTTCTTGGATAACAATATGGGTGAGGAATGCCTCTCCATGTCCAATTCCTACATGATGAACATGGTGTGTTGAGAAAATGTTTCTTGATGAGATGGAATCAATAAAACCATTAACCATGGGAGTTTATTTACATATTATACCTCATAAAACTTTTGAATCAATTATAATCAATAAATCTATCTCAGGTTTGTGTTCCCATATTTCCCATCTACCTCACAACATATGGTCGTAATGTCCATGATTTTGTGTGTGTAATTGATGTAAAGGTATATCAAATGGTATATTTTTATAGAATCTATATCATTTTGACTGAATATAATCTAGATAAATAGGAAAATGAACTAATTATAGAATACTATGTTTCTAAAAAAACCCTTGTTGGGTTAACAATCAGTGATTTTGGGATACTTACCAAATCCCCATAACAGACTACTTTATTAGGGGTAAAGGAATTTTATTACAGTAATAGGCATAAAAGTTTTATCCAAAGAAAAAAATAGGAGATCCCCTGATAGATTTATATGAATCAACGTCCATTGATAAACAAAATAATGACTATGGGGGTTAGTTCCCTTCTTATCGGAAACCCAATTACCCTATCATTCATGTCACTCCATTTGACACATAACTCCTCAATGTAATCTGTTTTCATTCAACTATAAGGATTACATCATACCCATATACCCTCATAATCAATTTTTCCCTCTAAAATTCCTCTAAATACTTAATAAATATTAATGTAGAGAAAAAAAACAATGTTTGTGGGGAAAACCCCACTCTTATGTGCCATGATTTGGATTCCACATCTTGAAATAACATGGTGGATAGATTCATAAGGTTAAAAAATATAATACTATGTTCATAAATTATCATTACACCTACTAAAGAGATAGAAAACGGCACCTATTCAATTATATTTACATAATTTCGTATAGAACAGAACTAAATACCTACTAGAAATTGTCTCACCGCACACCAGTATCCTTCCACTCACTGAGATATAATAAACACCACAAATTCAAAACCCTCATAAACTGGAAAAATTCTTGGGTAATGTATTACTCACATATGTCTCAAAAGTTTATTAATTTTATATGAAAATACCCAATTAAATTAACTATATTTTTATACATGATGTTTATTTGAAACATTTCTGGTATCTAATGGTGTATTTTGTGAAATTTTTTCTTCAATACGCATCCACCCAGTCTATATCGAACAACTGATTGTCTGAAAGGGTAACCTATTAAACCACACCAACTCAAACCACACATGAGAGAAGGCCAATAAGAACATCCTATTGGAAAGATGAGATGCCTACACGTCATAGAAAACAATTTTTTTAATTAATTTAAATAATACATTTATTCCTTCTAAAAACTACCCCGTTAGAAAACAAAAACACATATAATCCCTGATCATAACCTTGATGTCTAATTAATAATAAAAATACATAAATCTCATTCATTATATAGCATAAGGTCCTTCCATTGAATCATAAGGTGTAATAAAATCCCAGGTACTTGCTGTTATCCCCTATAGTCATCACATTATACGTTTTACTATCATTCACTACATACCAATCCATTTATTCATCACTAGTTCCTAACCCTAAACTCTACCATATCTATTATAAAAAAATCTATAAAAAAAATCATGACCCCCCTTCCAATGATGAAACCCATCCATTTTGGGATGTGAAGATGAGCGACCCCCCAAGTACCGTCTCATATAGTACATAGTCTACCAAATAGCTATAAGGCCACTAAACACACATATGTGGGGAATTTACCTCTATTTACATATATCATAACATAATCTCATAATTCCCCCCAGCATAATATAAAAAAATATTCCTATGTACCATACAATAATTATACCACATGTAAGATCAGAATAATGTTACAAACATATGTAAAGATAAAATAATATGGAAATTAAATCATATGGAAGAAACAAAAACCACCAATGATCTAAGATATTACTAACTCTCTTGATCGAAAAATTACATCTCGAATCATTAAAAATAGTGTATATATATAAATTGGGTGACAAATAATTTTGAGCTCAGTTTGACGATACCCATGTTTTCTCATGAAAATATGAAAAGATAAAACTAATTCTGGATTAAACAAATGGTACAACTTACCGACACCTAAATGGTCCAACATTCCCCCAACCACACCGATCATCACACAAAAATAACTTATCCATGTGTGTAACGTAACACCACAATTATATCAACGTTGGGGACCCACAAAAACCTCCACACTAATTCTCCACCTCCCCCCTAGAGAGGACATCCTTTTCTCCCATCCAATCAATATCCACAAATTAAGTTTCTAACCATGTATCTTTTTTAAAGTCATGAATAGAATATATTCTTCTATGGAACCAGTCACATATCACATTTCTCGACACCAAGGTAGCAGGGTATCATGAAATAATATGACACCAACATTTTCTCATCCTCCAACCATGTGTAACCCCCACTACACATCTCATCATCCACCATCGATATCACCCACATATAAAAATGAGGAAATTTAAGGGAGAGTGTTGAATCAGTTAAACATATATTATCCATCCGATATAATATAGAAAAAACACCTTATATGCTCTTTGTGTCTGTCTGGTTTCCCGACTATAGGGGGTGTGTGGATAAGTAATAAGAGGATAAAATTATAAAATTATCTCATATGATCCCACAACTATGGGTTCATATAAGAATAACCACCAAAAAATAAAATTACTATTTATACCCCAACACCATGTTGTAAATATAATTCAGAAAAACCACCCACAATATTCATATAATAATACATCAATTTATTTAAATTTCCAAGAATTTTATCTAACAATTTATCCACCAAGAAATATTAATTTGGTTATTCCTTAAATAATAACTAAAAAATAATTTAATCACAAAAAATATTATATGTGTATAAGTTATTCCATTGGAAGAGAACCTCTATCATGAAACCACAACACCAAAGAACCATTTCACAAATATGGCCATCATGTTACACACCGCCAAGGCCAGTAATAATAACATAATAATACTAGAATGAATCATTAATATCTAAAAATCACTACATTTAACAAATTAATGTATTTAACTATTTTAATCATTTTCTAAAATCAATCCATTATAGAAATGTATAATCCAATAAAAAATATAGCATAAAAACACCACCAATATCAATAAAACAATAAAAAATTTGAAAATCACACCATCCAAAATTAATTTAATTAGTATTATTTATTATTATTATTATTATTATTATAGTAAACCAAATTGAAATAAAATTCATTAGAAAACAAAATATGAACATAAAATGTAAATAACATCAATCCCCTACATAAAAAATGCATTCTATGTTATTACACCAGGATAGAATAAGAGGTGGAAGACATAAAAGAACCACATCACAAAGAAGCCCCTCATTCATTCTTTAATAATGAACATGAAAAATCTCACTCTATATTACCCCAAAAACCATGAATCTAATTAACAATAACCAAATTTAAATAAATAATAGAAAATAAGACAATTGGGACGAATGGAGGACACTTACTTTGAATTATTGGTGGTGGGTATCCAAATTGCAATATTTAAATAACACACGTAATTTGTGAAATTCCTTCTGAAATCTCATATGAGACACTAATAAATCAACAGTAAATTCCAAAGGAATGTATGGATAAAATAGTGTTTTGAATTGATAGCTAAATTTTATATCATAAGATTACATCAGATCATAGTACACATGCCACAGTATTTCTAAAACATATTGTAACTATGTTGTAAAAAATAGGATGATACTATAATTGGGATGGTCAAAATCATTCTCAAGAAATATGGTGAGGTATATGATTTTGATATTATAAAATAATATTTGGAACATGATATCAGTGAAACATACACACTGAATAATTCTATCACTAACAAGAAGGCCTTCCACAATACACCACAGTGGAATAGTTATCTCCAAAAAAGTATGAAGCACAAAACACCACAACCCAAGGTTTCAATACACATCCAATATCATTATTCTGCAAAAAATAACATAACTATGCATCATAGTCCTCCATATGGTCGGTTCCATCCCCAATTTAAAAATCTATTTTAAATATGACATCTCTTAATAATCTCCCTAATGAATTTCCTCATACTCCAACATCACCTTAATTACCAAGAATTAACAGTTCATAATATCTAGATAATTACATATAATATATGAAAACTAATTCATTCGAATATTATAATATACATTTATATGATCACTAATAATATGTTAAATTCATGATTGTTTTAAATGGTTATTCACCCTAACTTATGGATGAAGGTGTTCTTCTTCATGATGTCACATTATATATATGCAATGAATAAATAAGGGATGCTAGAAAAAGGCCACATTCAAATATCTCAAATCAGTGGATTATCTTATGTTCCTAGTGGTAATAATCAATGTTTAATTGAGGAAAATAGGAAGAGAAAATAATTTAGATATGGAACTAATAATATTTTAAGGAATACAAAATTGTATGAATCAATAAAAACAAAGTGGAATATGTATCTCTTATATTATCATTATGGACAATATAGAATTATAGGAAATCATTTCTGGAATCTCAAAAATCAGGTAATACCTATAACTATATGGGGTACCACAAAATATTTTATAAAATGAATATTCTCAAGAAATAATTGGAGACTTTCTTATATTTATTAAATCCTATTTGTATTGTAATACCTCAATGGATATAGGATGTAAAACCTCATAATCATATATAAAAAGGTAATAATTCTATTAGTTAGAGTAAATCTATGGTTTAAGAACTATTTAAGGAGGGATCATAAACTCATTTTTAATATTTTATTGAGAGAGAAATCATTGAATTTGAAGATGCATCTACTATAGTGTTATGTAATGTACATATTAAATTATCCATGATTTTTTATTTTCTTTATATGAGTTCCACTAAATCAACTATTTTTACTCAAATTTTAAATCAGTGGAAACATCCATATGATCCCATAAATTATTTGAATGAAATACGGAATATTCCTTATCCTACGTAGGAGTTGGATTTTTATTATAGCCAAGGTCTCATATTATTTGATGAATTGGATATGGAAAGGTACTCACATATTCTCCAAATGAATATTTCTTCCATAATATAAGAATGGATTTGGTGATTACATTCAAATATTGTAACAAATATTATCACTAAAGTGCATCATTTATCAATTATAATGATAATAATTATTTCTTTCATGGTCAAATTTATATTAGACACTATCAATATGTACCTCCTCATACTAAAAAATAATTAGTTTTTATTTTAGAACTATAATATTTGTTTTTATGTTGATGAATGGATCTTTGGTAATGATCATTATCATATGGTAATAAATTTACATAATGTTTTTCCAAATTATTTCTCTATATCTCCCATAGAGAATGAGGTATAATTTTTTATTAACCTAACCTGTATATTTAAACATTTACCATTCCCTTCATATTTAATGGATCTAATAGATAATAATAAGTTAAAGAATCAATACAATAATTTAAAATATATGGTATTTATTCATCCCAATGTATCATTGTGGATAGATCATATTCCAATCATAAATAAATATGACATAATTTTGTGCTTATGGATTTATTACAGATTATTGAATCTTGTAAAAATGAAAAATAAATAAACAAATTTATATTATTATTAAATCAGTGATATATTGAATTGGGAATGTTAGTTCCTTAATATAAATATGATGATTGAGTTTAACCAACTTAGGGTAATGAAATCAAATATTAAAAATATGTTTTTTATAATAAAATAATGTCAACTCAATTATCTCAAGAAGTCATTTGGTATAAAAAACACACCTACAATACTCATAGAACAAACCAACCATATATTCTGTCAATGCTCTAAATAGTTTTTATATAAATTCATTGAATTAATATTCTATTATTTAGATTTTGAAGACGAGCATGGGAACCATATGAGTATAGTGGTGGGAATTTCTTATGTCACCATCTATATGATATATAATCTATGTTTCACATATATATTCAATATGTATGGATCCTACTATATGTTTCATCCCTAAAAGATATATCCTTATTTATTACAAATGATAAATTTATAATGTCATGGGATGTAATAAATTATGTATTTGAGATATGAATCTTATTGGGTTTACCATGATACTACTAGTTGACTAAGAATTATATATTGAATATATCATTACCTATTATGGATCTTAATCTAATAGAAAGGATATTTTCATGGATCTATAGATATTAGAAATTGTTTCCGTAATTAAAATAAAATATTTATTATAACAACTATATTAATTATTCCACTAATTGGAGAAGTATAAATGGTCTACTTTGATGATTAGTGAATGAGTCTCAGGTATGTTTTGATGTGAAAAAATTATTTGGTAGTGTATTGTAACACCAAAATGATATAATAATGTATTTCCCTTTAAATAAATTTTATGTTGAATATGATATTTAAAATAGAAACCCAAACTAAAATGAACCGTGATATACATTATTAAATTTAAAAAATTATAATATAATAAATAAATTAATATATTATGTAAATAGAATATAAATAATTAAAAATAAATTTATAACATAAATAAAATAAGATGAATATAAAAATAATGCAAACTGAAAATTGTGATAATCATGGTTTTCCATTAAAATCATAACCCTGATTACATATATTGAATGAATTATGAACATTATAAATATAGAAGTCATGTTGTGGGAGATGTAAATGAATAGGAAAACTGATTTTTGTATTGTTTATAAGGATATATATAAATGAATGAAATCTGAAATTTAAGTACATGTTTTCTAAAAATATGCTTGTTCAATATATGGTCACAAGAATCATGATTTTTGGACATATTGCCATTATGTATGGATGAATAAAATGGTAATACTAATGTTTTATAATTATTAATAAAAAATTTAAAATAATAAAAAATGTTAACTAATGATAAAATTTAATATTACAAAATTATATTATTATATATTTTTACATGATACTTATTATTATTATAGTTAAATAAGTATTTAATTTTCTTTAAAATTATAAAATATATTTTAATATAAATTATTGATAATGTTATATTCTATAAGTATAAACAAATAATTTTAATTCGATATGTTTAAAATCATTTCATGTAATAAGGGATATTTTTTAAAGAATAATTTATTTATTATTTTTTATTTTTATATTAATAATTTTAATTGATCTCATTAAAATGAAAAATGTATTATAATGACTCAATTTATAAAATAACAAAATTAGATTATTTAAATATATAACTGTTATAAAATAAGTTAATAAAAACATATTTGATAGAATGTCAATTTTCTATAAAAATAGCATTATAAATATATATATATATATTCGGTTTTCATTTAAATTTTAAATTTTATCATATAAAGTTAAAGAGTTAAATTACATAAAGATTAAATTATTAATAAAATTCTAAATAATTTTTATGTAGGTAAATTTCATTGATAGTCTAAAAAATTAGGTTTCATTGAAAAATTGTGTTACCACTATATAGGTAAAACGAGGTAAAAGTGTTTGAATAAGTGATGATGAATTAAAAATCCATAATATTTTATCAAAAATATTAATATGCAGATATTAGTAAATAATATCAATTAATTTTTATTTTTTATTTATTTTCAAAAAATGTCATCCTTACATGTTAAGGAATTAGTATTTTCAGAAATGCCACTCAAAACACACATATAAAAGGTTTGTTCCTCAATTTCTCAAAACCCACTATTTTGTATTTTCAATTTCCATCATTAATTTTCATTTTAACTCTCATAAGTCCTTATTATATGTTTTTATCCTCTTGTTTAAATAAATAACCCTAAATCCTTCATTTTGTAGGAACTCGTATCAAGAAAGATAAAATTCATCAAATTAAGTTTATAGTTATTCACCTAATATTTTCAATTATCATATCATCTCTAATCCAAAAAAATATCATTATAACTTATAATTATTTTGTAATAAAATCATTACATGATTTATTGACAAACATTAATATTATGTAACTCTATAATCTTTCTCAATATTTAGTATAGTTCCTTCTTTTTTGGGTCAACATAACCAACTAAAAAAATTATGGTAAACTATGTTCCCCATTTATAATGTGAATGAGAAAAAATAAATTAATAATGGTAATATATAATATGAAAAATTAATTTATAATATGAATATGGATCTAAAATACTGACACAAAAATGAATAAAAAAATTAATATAACATGTTTTTCATGGTACTGATACATGTTCGTCGTGGATTAGGTTGTCAAGAACTTTACCCATATCATTGATCAATAGAAAATGGGACTGAATAAATCATATAAAAATAATTATTTTACTATCATTCAAAATCTAGTAATTATGAAATTTGTATAAAACAACGAAGATTGACATTTAAATTGGGAAACATGTTTGAAACATGAAAAATTACGAAAATCCAATGATGAAAATAGACATAAAATATCTAATATATGTGTAATGCAAGAATATAAATAAATATTATGAAAGATAATATAATTTATTATTTTTTTGTAATATAATAATAATTATTTTATCATTATTATATAGGTGGAGAATTTTCTTTAATGAATTTTGGAATAAATGTAAGGGTTTTCTCATCTCAGTTTTCTCCCTTTAAGAGATGTTTTATAATCAAAAACATGTTAATTTATTTGGTTTATATATTTAAACAAGAAATAATGTTTACATATTTTTATTATAAATCAAAAGATTTAAAAATAAATATCATTTTATATCTTTTAATGTATTTTTATGTATTTTTATTTAAATTTTATTGAATTCATAATTGATTCTTTTTCAATTTGTTTTTCAAATAATATTATTTATGAATGAATTTCTGTCATGGGGTTTTATATGTTATCATAATCTAAAACCACATCAATATTATCCCCCACATAGTAATTCATTGGTTTTACATTTTATTATTATAATTTCACCTCCCTTTTGATTATAATTGATCAAATATAATGCTCAAAAATATCACTGACATAATAAATTATTTTTGAACTCAAATCATTCACCTCAATATTTATATTAATTACACTGTATCATATATATAGTTATATATTCTTATATTATTGATTAAATAATGTTAAAATTTTTAAGAATTTTTTTTATTAAATAATATTATATTAACATTTTATGGACGATCAATATATTCTGACTTTTACCTATTATCGAAGGTGTGAAATGATTATCTTTTTTAAACATTTTCTTAAAATAATGAATTTTTCCACCATCATTATCAGTTTCAATTAACAAACATCATTGTTATATTTTTATTATTTTCCAAATTTAATTACACCAAAACTGATTTATAACTTACTATTTAAAGATAAATTTTTTCCATGTTAATGGATATTTGTTCATATATTTCCATGAATCATCTTAGTCATCTTATAAATGGTTTTTTCTGAATATTTACACATCAAAATATGAGATAATTCTTCACTCGGAATATTATCTAATGATACCATCAACATTATACCATTGAATAAGTTAATATAATGGTTCATTGTTTTTTTCATTAAAATAATTTTATTCTCAATGGGATAATTTATCTTTAATGAAAATATGAATGTTTTCAAGATAATTTTTCACACATGTATATATGGTTTATCATTATGTGATGGATGGGTTTATTACATCATATCAATATATTGTGTATTGTTTGTACCACATCAGATGAGAGGGAAATGGGAGTAAAGCCAAACCCATAAGGGAGTCTATCCACTATGTGTTGTGTGGGTCTATCCATGACCTCTAATAAGTTTTTTTAAAGAATTATATCTCCTAAGATGACACATAATGGATTGGGGAGTAAACTAAATATATTAACAAACACTATACATAATGAGATTATTATTTTTACATTGATCCCTGTAATATTAGAATTATTTAATATTCTTATTTATCTGCCACATTATTGTCCCCATTTTATGAATTCAAGGACCATGATTGTTGTTTCATGGTTCCACTTTCATAAAAATCATTTAATATTTCTTTCTGATATACTTATTCGATGAATTATGTATCATGATTAATTTCTCATACATAAATTCTATCATTTTTCTCGCTTATTATCATCAATTAATATCTCTTATTTTTACCCTTACTTCACATATGGGGTCACCATTTATTGTGGTTTTATTACATATGTTGTGAAGAAGGGTAATATGAATGATTATTCTAAATAGTTATCATGTGGGATGACTATTTATTGGATACTTTAAAAATACATAAATCCATTTTTTTATTCATCTAATTTATGAATACATTAAACATGTCCTTTTTTGTGTAATTTTTTTTTGAGAAGAAACTAAAAATCATCTAAATTGATGTATTGTGTATGTATAATCTTCCTAAAAATAATTATATGGAATAAAATATAATTTCATTTATTTTTGGGATTTAGGATAAGATGAATAATAGTATATACCCAAAAATTAACTGTACTGAACTAAAATTTATGAAGGAATAACCTAAAATTTCATAGATCAAAATGATGGCTTCTTAATTTAAGACATAAAATGAAATATTTTACTCATCTTATGATTGGTTGCATTAAATATTAACTCCAATAATAAAATTTTTTGTTTTTAGTTAATGGATAGATCTATGCAGAATCTTGTTAATTAAAAATGTGATGGGGATGGAATTTTTTTTTACATTTAAAAAAAATTCCAGAAAACGGTTAGGGAAAAAATATTTTTTTAAATGCACCTTAAAGGCGGCATCCCGGATACCCCCTTAGCATTTTGGGTGAAAGGAGGCATCCTCGATGCCGGCTTTGCGCTGCGGGAGAAAGGCGGCATCCACAATTCCACATTTCCCCTAAATTTTGTTTTTTGGAAAATTTTAATTTTAATTTTAATTTTTGTTTTGTTTTGTTTATATATATATATATACACAAAACAAAAGATTTTATCAGGATTTCTCTACTATTAATGATCCAGTGCTACAGCCATTACAGCAGTCTGGATTCTGATATAAACTCTTACCCAGGCCTCCCTTTTAAAAGAGGGCTTGCCCTGAAAATCATTCTGCACTTTGGATGTGGGATTCAGGTTCTCCCTTTCCTGTGCAGTACATTCTGCATTTCCGATATGGGATTCTGTTTCAAGTACGTGACATGGAAATACAATAAAATATAAACTATAAGGCCAATATAAATGAAATTATAAACATTGATTAAACATATAATAAATAGTTGAAAACAAAATCAATTTCCTCAAAAATGTTGATGAAAAATAATCTATAACCTTTCAAAACCACCTACTTGAAACTTAAAATTTTTTAAAGTACATAAATTTGAAAGACGATAAAATGTAAACTATAAAAGGAATATAATTGAAACTTTAAATATTGATTAAACATATAATAAATAGTTGAAAACAAAAATAATTTTCAAAAAAATTGATGAAAAGTAATTTATAAGCTTTCAAAACCACCTACTTGAAACTTACAATTTTTCAGGTACGTGAATTGGAAAGACCATAAAACATATAATAGAAGACCAATATAAATGAAACGTTAAACATTTATTAAAAATATAGGAAATAGTTGAAAAAAAGTAATTTCCAAAAAAATGTTAATGAAAAATAATTTATAAGCTTTCAAAACCCCCAACTTGAAACTTAAAAATGTTTCAAGTTTGTGACTTTGAAAGATTATAATTATATTACTAATTAACTAATTAATTATTATATAATTAATAGTTATATTAATAATTAACTAAATAATTATTATATAAGTAATAATTAATGAGTAATAATTAATAATTATTAATTTAATGAATATTTATAATTAATATTTATATTACTAATTAACTAATTAATAATTACTAATTACTTATTAACTATTATATAGTTAATAATTATATTACTAATTAACTAATTAAATATTATATAATAATTCTTAATAAATAATAACTAATAATTATAATGAACAATTATAATTTATAATTATATTACTAATTAACTAATTAATAATTAATAATTACTTATTAATAATTATTAATTTCTAATTACTAATTATAATGAATAATAATAATAAATATTTATATTACTAATTAACTAATTAATAATTAATAAATACTAATTATTAATTAATTAGTTATAATTATTAATTATATTTCTAATTAACTAAATATTTATTATATATGTAATAATTAGATTACTAATTAATTATTATATAATTAATGATAATATTACTAATTAAAAAATTAATTATGACATATTTAATTATTAATAATTACTAATTAAAAATTATAATAATTATATTTAATAATAATATTACTAATTAACTAATTAACTATTATATAATTAATAATTATATTACTAATTAACTAATTAATTATTATATAATAATTTTTAATAAATACTAACTACTAATTATAATGAATAATTATAATTTATAATTATATTACTAATTAACTAATTATAAAAAGGGCCTCGACTCTATCTTTCTCAAAAAATCAACTAATTAACTATTATATAATTAATAATTTTATTACTAATTAACTAATTAGTTATTATATAATTAATGATTAATAAACACTAATTAACAAATTACAAATTATATAGTTAATATTTATATTACTAATCAACTAATTAATTATTATATAATTAATAATTATATTTCTAAGTAACTAATTAATTATTAAATAATTAATATTTATATTTCTAAGTAACTAATTAATTATTAACTAATTAATAATTATATTACTAATTTACTAATTATATTAGTAATTAACTAATTATTTATTATATATTTTATTATTAATAATTACTAATTAAATAACTAATTATTATACAATTAACAATTTTATAATTAATAATTATATTATTAATTAACAAATTAATATTTAATTATTAATAAATAATAATTATAATTAGTAATTATAATGAATAATTATAATTAGTAATTATAATTATTAATTATAATTAATAATTATAATGACTAATTTTAATTTATAATTATATTACTAATTTACTAATTAACTATTATATAATTAAAAATTATATAACCAATTAACTAATTAATTATGAAATAATAATTTTGAATAATTTCTAATTATTAATTATAATGGATAAATATAATTTATAATTATATTACAAATTAACTAATTAACTATTATATACTGAATAATTATATTACTAATTAATTAGTTAATTATTATATAATTAATTATTAATAACTTATAATTAACTAATTAATTATTATATAATTAATTATTAATAATATTAATTTAATAATTAAATAAATTATTATATGTTTAATCCATGTTTTAACTTTAAATTATATCGGTCTTATAGTTTATATTTTAGTCATTCAAAACTGCATACTTTAATCATTTAAGTTTCAAGTAGGTGGTTTTGGAAGATTATAAATTATTTTTCATGGACATTTTTTACAAAATTCTTTTTATTTTCGACTATTTGTTATATGTTTAATCCGTGTTTTATGTTTCATTTATATTCGTCTTATAGTTTATATTTTATAGGCTTTCAAAGTCACGTTCTTGAAACATTTTTAAGTTTTATGTTGGTCGTTTTGAATGATTATAAATTATATTTCATCAATATTTTTTATGAAATTATTTTTATTTTCAAATATTTGTTTTATGTTTAATCCATGTATTATGTTTCATTTATATTGGTATTATAATTTATATTTTATAAGCTTTCAAAATCACGTACTTGAAACTTCTTATGTTTCAAGTAAGTGGTTTTGAAAGCTTATAAATTATTTTTTATCATCATTTTTTATGAATTTTTTTTGTTTTCAACTATTCTTTATATGTTTATTCCATGTTTTAAGTTTCATTCATATTTCCCTTATAGTTTATAGTTTATATTCTTTCAAAGTCACGTACTTGAAACAAAATCCCACATCGGAAATGCAGAATGTTCTATGCAGGAAATAGAGAACCAGGATCTCTCATCGGAAATGCAGAATGATTTCTAGGGTAAGCACTCTTATAAAAAGGAGCCATGGGTGAGAGATTCTATCAGAATCTAGACTGTTGTAATGGCAGTACTGCTGGATTTTAAATAGCGGATAAATTCTGTTGAATTTTTTTTTTTTTGCTTTGTTTTGTTTATATATATATATATATAAACAAAACAATACAATACAATAAAAATAAAAATTTAAAATTTCTAGAAATTTTTTTCCCTGTTTTCAAGGAAAGGCAGCATCTTAGATTCCGCCTTTGTGGCATATTTTTGATATTTTTTTTAACCTACCATGTTTTAAAAAAAATTAAAAAAACTTATTTAAAAAAAACTCTGAAAAATGCAATAGTTGTCCCAATGACCACCCACATATGATGATATTTATAGTATATAATCATATAGAAATACTTAACTAGATCACCAAATATGGGGATAATAACATTAATCATTCTAAAATAACCTATATAATAAAGAGGGAATAAATATCTATCTTTTATTTCACAAGGAAGCACCAACCCTCCATTAATGGGTATTCTTTTCCTCTAATTCCTGAGCAATGGATCAAGTCAATCAAAAATAAATTTTCTATTCTCTAGTACATGGAGAATTAAAATATATCTATAGATTATTTTCATTTGAAATTTGAATCTGATCAATGGTGTATCCTCATTAATCACATTGTTTCAGATGAATAAGTATACTCCATTAAAGGGGACTAGTATGAAAATATATTTTTCAATAAGTATTTTTTCTATACACTAAGAAATAAAATGGTGAGATAATTTCTGGAGATTAAAAATTATTAGATTATTTGATTAGTACTTATGGAGGAAAAATAAAAATAAAATCATGGTATTGTACTAGTATTTTCATTAACGATGATTGAAAAAAGATATCATTTCGTTAGTGCATTAAAACCATGTCTACAAAAAGTGTTTTCTATAAGTGAATTTTGAATCTAGGAAGAGGTTATTTGTCATATATTATAGTTTTATTTTAAAAATTTAGACTTATAATTTCAGAAAAAATGATTAACAGTGAAATATAAATGAATAAACCATTGGGGGAATGAAAATTCATCTTTACAGATGATTTTTTTTTGGGATAATCAGAGAGGTAAATACCTCAAATTGATAGGTAAACACTTCATGTTTTGATTTCATAGAAATAAAAATAATAAATCATGAAGAGATATTAATAATCCAAATTATTAAATGGATGATGATAAACCTTATCATAATACACCACCCACAAATCAACGATTCACAAGTAAGATGTATGAAATTCTGAAAACAAGTGTGCACTAAATAATGGGTTGATGATTATAACATGCATCAGATTCTAAAAAATATACCGGGAAGTGAAATATAATGAAATAAGAAATATTTATATGGGTTTTGAAAATGTACTAGTGAAAGGTACATTCATCATCATGTCAATAAATATAGATTTATTATATGAATTTCTTTCATCATATTCATCAATATTGTGCCTGTTTTCTAATAAATTTGATTCACCATCTCAAACAGTTAACATTCAATTATCAGATAAAAAATATAGTGAAATATTAATAGAAAAATATTTATATAACACTTCTTTAATCATTGTTAGTTGGAATATACATCCGAAAAATATACTTATTCATTTCCTGGTTGGAATTTTATGTCATACTTGACATGTACTGGTTTCCCTTATATAAAGATCATATCTATTTTATAGAAAGGTAAATCACATTTAATGTCCCAAATCAACCCATGATAAAATATAAATACATGTACAGTGATCGAATCCCTCCAAAATAATTTTCATAACATGGGTCTAGATAACCAATAACGATGGTTAAATGTATCAAATCACTAAGGAGGATCACACTGAAAGAAATGTTCCTTTTTTGATGTAATATATGGATGAATTTATAAAATAATTACATTATCTTTAACCATAATGTGAGGTTGTGTTTTCAATGGAAGTAATTAAATGTTCTGTGTCCATATCAAAGAGTCCATATAGAATGGATCACAATGAATTAGAAATATTGAATAATAAATATCATGAGAATATGAAAATATTTTGGTAAACCATATTTTATAACTATGGTGTAAACCAATTCAATTTATCAAGAAGAATGGCCGAATAATGACCCATTTTATTTATTATTATAAACTTAAATAGGTCATGACCATGAACAAGTATGCTTTTCCACTCATTAGTGATTGATTTGATCAACATATAAGACATCAGTACTCTTTAACAAGTGAATTGTGATATAGATATAATCAATTAAGGTTTAAATTGATGAATATACACAATAAAACCTATATTATAAGGTATGGACACTATCAATTTAATGTGATTCCATTTAGAAAGAAAATGACCATGTTATCATCATAGATCTAATAAAAAATATCTTTAAAGATTAACTTGAATATTTTTAGTATTCATAGTTGACATTCTAATATTTTTCAACTGGATTGAAGAATAGTAAAATTACTCGTTGAATGTGACAATGAAAATGTAAAAGGATAAATGTCTAGAAAAAAATTAGTAACTATTATTTTTAACTATAAAAACAATCATATATGTGTAACATATTTACAATAGATAACATATCTACAGATCCATAAATGATAAACCTAATATAATAATATCCTAGGATAATATCTATAATAGAGACTCAGGGAATCTATTGATTAGATGGATACTTCCGACTCTTCATAAATAATATCCCTCAAAAATCAAATGTAATAGGCAAGATATTTTGTAAATGAGTTATCTTACTCTTGGTTGAGTAATGTGGAGAAACATTATTGTATATACATAGAAAAATAGTCACTATACTTTTACTCACATTATAATATAGTGGAAATGAATTTTTGATATGCAGTGACACATAAATTAAGTTACCATGATGTTTTCTCATTTAAAATGAAATTGTGGTAGCTTATGCCTTTCTTCCATTGAATGTATCTGAGAAAAGTTACCATTTAAATGATTTAGTCATTGTTATATTTCTATATTAAATAACACATTGATACTAACCAATATAAAGAGAATATTTATAATAATAACCATAAAGGAATTTTTTATTTTTCATTCAAATATATGGTATTTTTTATAATAACACTATTGAACATGGTTTTAACATTTGATAATAAAATATTTTTTATCCCTTGATTCATTTTCACTTAATAGATCATTGATCATATAGAGGAGATTAATTTTCACCTTCCCTTCCATAAAATCATTCACTTATGCATTATGTGTTCACCATATATTTTTTGGGGTGTAAATACTGGACCCTTCATATGATCTAATCTAATAGATCAACCAATCCATCATCATCTATTTTATGAGGAATAATTTTTTTAAATAATTGATTATAGTTATAAATTACTACAAAACAAGACCATTCATATCATTACAATTAAATAGAGAAATAATAACATTGGTGATCCAATGTTTTAACCTAAATATATAATAATACATAATGTTACAAATTGTTTCCATCTATGAATTAAAATTTTAAGGGATTTTTTATTATTTTTGTATAGCTTAACACCCCATTATATTAAAATGTAGTTCTGATTAAATAAATATCGTGTTTAATAGATTGTTTTTTATTAAACACGAAATTTAACTTAAGTGTGATTAAATTTATTGAGATAAAAAATTAAAAACAAGATAAAAATTAATTCATTATCATAATAAAATATTCAATATTATAAGGAAAACTAAAATATTAATAAAATAATGATAATATAAAAATACTAAAAACATGAAATCATTACCTATATGGATTACCATAAAATTAATATCATTGATTAATAGAATTTATTGAAGCATGAAAATACTAATTACAACCGACATATTTGGTTATAACAAAATAATATGATTATTTATTTATTATTGTATGTTAGGCTATATATAGGAATGAAATATGACATATATATGTATGTTCATTGGAAATATGGTTTTGGATATATGGTCACAATAAATATATTCATTTAACATATGTTCATTTGTTATGCATATAGGCAATAGTAATGATAAATTAATATAAATATTTATAACAATGTTAGAAAAATATAATTCATAAATTATAAATAAATAATCAAATAAGATAATATTTAAATAAATATTTTAATTTTATAAATTAATGTTATATATAAAATTATAATTAAATAATTAAATGATATAATAATCAATATGAAAAAAATATGTTTATACTAATGTTATAAAATATTACACATTATAATTAATATGATTAGTTTCAATGGGAAATGTTTTAAATAAATTAGTGTTAAAAATTCATATTTTTCAAAATAATAATTTTTTATCTACTGTGTATTTTTTATTAATAAATTTAGATGGTAAAAATTAAATGATGAATATAATATAATTTTTTTTATAAATGACATATATAAAAATAAATTAATTATAAATGTATGTTAAATATGATTATTATCAACTGATGTTTAAAAAGTAATTTTTCTAAAACAAATTCATATATATAAATGTTATTTTTCCCTATAAACATTAACTTTTTCCTATAAATAAATTTTAATTATATTAAATTTACTAAACATTTTTTATCATCACATCGAAATTAGTTATCTATGAAAATTTATATTGTAGTTATAATGTGATGTTATCGAGCTAAATATTGAGTAACCACAATAACGATAAAACTAGATAAATATTCATAACTAAGCAATAATGGATTAGTTAAAAACATATCCCCCCAACTTGATACTTGAGGCATTGAAGGTGTAAATTTACTCCATATATTCTTTGAATGATTTTGAAGTCAGTGTATTCTCGAAATATCTTTGATGGATTCATCGATTCCTTATTATTCTTCGAACCGATCATAGGAATCATGGAGATCGATCCTTATTTTCATCCTCTTTGGTTACCTACTTTCCAAGATCTGGTACAGATTTGGGTTAACGTGATTTTATCTAGGGGTTCAATATGTATTCCTTCCCGAGCAATGATGATTTTATCCATCTGGTTCCATTATGTGTATCTCTATGTTCTTGATGAAATGATGACACTGTTCTCAACATAATTATTTACAATTCATCATTTTGAGATGGAAATTTTAGACAGTGAACATAGATATACTATCCGATGTTGTTTTCAATTAGTTTTCCATTATTTCATGTGTTTTGGTTGGCTTCAAGAATCATTAATGGTATTATATAGATGGATATATTTTTGGGGATAATCTTGCTCTTGGATTGTCGAAGCTAGCTCTATGATTCTCAATGGTGGTTTGGGCGGATGTGGGTTGCAGATCTGGGTTACTGATGTTTTTTGGTTGAAGGAGGGATATAAATTTTCATTAATCTAAATATTATTTAGTGGTATACTTTATTTGGTGCCGATATGGCTAAGTTTGTATTGCTTATGTCATCTCTTACATTGTTTTGTTGTCTATTCTTTCCATTTTATTTTACAACATCCCATTCTTAACACTTCTGAGGGCTTTTCCATGTGGTTAGTCTCGGTTGTGGTTTCTTTTCTATAAATTTTGAATCACCATAAACTCCTCAGTGGATCGAATGTGAAATAGATTTATGATGCGATAATCTTATTCTCAAATGAAAATTTTCTTCTTGATGCACTGCTTTTCTTCTCTGGTATTATTGGACTCTATGATGCAGTTTTCGGCTACATCAGTGAGTTTTTCCTCTGAGATCAACATATCAAGTGCTCCAGAGAATGTTTTTTAGAGATCCTGCTTCAACTGTCTGGCCTATCTACAGGCTCAATGAGGGTGTTGTTCTAGTTCATCTAGAGATAATGATATAAGGTTGTCTGTCTATGTGGGAATATCATTTCTAATGGATGTGGTGCTTAGTTATGGTTCATTTCCTTTTATATAGATTTCTATCCTTCTATGATAGAGATGGGTACACTTTTCAGAAAATGGTGGTTTGGTGGTTCTTGAATCATGATTATTTGAATGGTTTCTAATGGATTTTCAAGTATTGGATTATGCCTCATTACATATAGATGTAATTTCTATATCCTACAACTGACATCAGGTAGGATACCATGAAAGATGGTGGATTTGATTACATCAATCATCTATAATCTATAGATTTGGATGGATGGACACATTTCTGATCCATTAAATTGTCACTTTTTTTCGAGTTTTTCTTCACATTTGGTTAATTTTGTAGGTCTAATTGAATTCACTATTAGGCAAGTAGCTGAAAAAAGAGATAATTGTGTTGACACTTATTAGTCAGTACTACTCCTACATGTTCGAGTGGGTGGGAGTAGTGCTCTACCATTTTGATTTGTTCCGCCACAACACAGATTCATGGAAGGGGGTGAGGTGTCTCCACTTAATTATCTCACTCTACATAGATTATCATGGGGTAGTGAAGATGTTTTTGATGGTTGTAGTGAAGTCAACATACCTTTTCAATTTGGGTCCTTATTTTCATAGGAGTTTTGACCATTATTTATGGAATTTTTTCCACTTTCTTCTAATGGTTTCCCTCTTGTCTCAGTCATCAAAATAATTTTTTCAATCATTGTATTAATTTAATAAAAGTGGGTATTAGCTTTAATTTTTTTTTTAAAAACTATGTTTTAGTAACTATATATATATACTATATTAAAAATATTATGGATGAGGGTATTCATGATATTTGTCAATTATTAACCACTTTTTATCTACATTCCTTGTAAAAATGGATACCATACACCCTAAAGGATGAGTATTTACTCAATTTCTAACTTATAATCTCATATAAAAGGGTGCCTACATTACCCATTGAAAACCATTATTTTATAATAATATATCTTCAGGACATTCCAATTGATTGTCTCATACATTATTTATAATTGTTTTATATTGTATGGTTCAAATAATTAAACCCAAATATTTTATTCTAAAATAACCCATATTGAAAATGAGATAATTAATCAATTTAAGTATTTAGTTATGCACACTATTAATTAATTACCTTATTATCACTACTCTTTCTAAATATTATTCTACACTATTTTAATATTGTTAATAAATAATAATTCATCATTGTAATTGATATTACTAATATATAAATAAATAATCCTTCTTATATTATAGAATAAGATTTACTTGTTTAGGTTGGATAATTTGACTAAATGAATGATATGAAACTATATTCACCTTTACATTAATAAATTATTATCATGAAAATAAAAATGGAAATAGATGATATTGAATAAGGCTAATTATTAATATAGTTCTGGAAGGATGACACAAAAAGTAATAACCAATATAAAACAAATATTTGTTATAGGAAAAATAACAGAAACATGCTCACCAAGTATTCCATTCACATGAACAATACTAATACCATTCATTAATGGAAAATAGATAAAATTAAACCATTTAAGAAAATAATTTCACTAACATGATAATATTATATTAATGAATAGGGTAATATAAAATGAAGATCGACATCACCTTTGAGTAGCTTGTATAAAAAAATAAACATTCCAAACATTCAATGATGAGAATAAATAATAAGTGATATATGTGTAATAAATTGATATAAATGAAGTGTATAAATGATAATATATTTGAATTAAATTCTAAAATAAGTTATTGATATGGTTAGGTTTATTTAATAGGAGGCTAAACCAAAAATTTTGAAGGTGGGATTAAAGGTTAATGTTTTATCATCACCCATTTCTCAAATTAATATTTATTCTATACTCTCAATTTTTCCAATATGGTTCATATATTACCCCATGAATGTGTTCTACTATGTTTTTCATGTAATTCATATAATTTATAAAATCCATATCTAATTATTTATTTTAAATTAATTTGAATCAAAAGATACCAATGATGTAAGGGTATCCTTTCTAAAATCATATTAAATCGATATTATTTATGATTAAATTTACATATGGGAAGATTTTATAATATATATATATATATATATATATATATATATATTACCCCATGTACATACCTCCTCTATAGTTATTTATGGGAAATACATATATCCTTAATATTTCAACATTCTTTGGTTCATAATTAAACAAAAATAATGCATGTAAATACGAATGGGTATATTTCTATTTTTTCCAATATTATTTATAATATATTCCTATATTAATTATATTTTTTTCATAAATATACTTATCCATAATTCTATTTTTTAATAAATAATTTTTCAATGAATTTTAATTTATTTTCATATTGACCATTATTTTATTTTTTTCCATAAGATCATTTTCTACCAATATGGACCATCACTATGATGGTGTGAGAGAAATCTACATTTAATTTTTTAGTATTTTTCAAAAATTAATTTTATATCGATATTAGTGAGTTTTAGTTAAGAAAAAAATCATCTATGTGTTTTGTTTTTTTAAATAATTTATACTCATTTTGTTATGAATTATTTTCATTTAAAATAATTATGAAACAATAATAGATATTTGTCAATTTAACCATAATAATTTTCCAATCATCATATAAAATTATTTTTTTCATGTATCTAAACATAAAATACTATTTCATATGTATTATCCTGGATTTTCTCAAATTATACCATCCACATGAATCCAATAGATGGGTTATGATAAATTATTAATGAATTTTTCTTGAAAACTGTTTCTTCCCAAAAGGTTTATTAACCTCTGATTGAGTTATGAAAATTTACAATTTCACATGGAAAACATATGTTGGGTATATCACATTTTAATTGATGGGACCATTAGATCCCTCTAATTTATAGATTATGGTTTATATCTAATGAGATGGTTAGAAATAGATTTAAAACCAAACAACTATGGGAAACTATCCACTTGATGATGGGCATGATTGTCATAGTCCCTAATTGATTAAATAAAGTCTTATATGTTATAACATAAAAAAGGATTAAAGAGTTAACATAATCTGTTATGAGACCAATTCATATATATAAGGATATTCATAGAAACAATCCATGGCATATGAGATTATATTATATGGTTATGTATGTGCCACATTCATATCATGATTTTATGTTTTAATGTCTGATGACCATTGACTCATGTTTCTATATTCATACATAAATATTATGAATTTATATGTAAATCCTTATTCAATGTAACATAATATATATATATATATATATATATATTTAATTTGGTATGATTTTCTTATCTTATTACTATGAACCATGATTATATTCCCACACAAACCATGTCATCTTATTCTCACTTGTGCTCCTTGATTTATATCAATTACGTTTACCCTTGTAGAGAATGAAATCAGACTCATTAACATGTTCTCATTCACTGGGTTATAAAGAAATGTTTTATATATTTTTTGACTAAAAAAGTATAATGTGATAATATTATATTTGGGACATGATGTATAAATTTTAAAATATGTTCGGTATGTTACAAATATCAAATCATGTTAATCCTACGGGTTATATGCTATTACATATTGTTATATATAGTGAATAATAATGCATAATGATGTATTTTTTATATAATATATTATCAGTTTCCTTATGTAATTTAACCATAAAATAAGACAATATTAATTAATTTTCCAAACCAAAGACATAGAATTCAGTATTATTATGCATTCTATGAAATGTTGGGGATAGTATCTATTTTGGGAGAAGTTCACAATCTATAATATCCATAAATGTTTTATAAATATCATTTTAAAAAAGGATTTAAATATTATAAAACTTCTATGGATGAAATATCATTAAAATTATTATTTTAGATTATCCTATAATCCTATAATTGGAAATTGGTTTGGTGATTCACTTTTTAGGGAGTTACCATTAGAATAATTTATTTAATCTAGTGTTGAGTCAAATATGATGAGTCTTTTATAGAAATGGATCATAAAATAAAGGATGAAATTTTTTTTATTTTCTTACCTAATGTAAACAAATACTTCTTCTATGATTGTGTTTGTTATTCCAAATAAACTATCTGATTTATAATTTGTTCCAATTAAAGGAATCTAAAAATGAAGGAGGACCACAAGTAAATGGTCTGCTTCCTCCTAAGAAATAATATTAATCATGATTTTATTTTTACTACATCGAAAATTATTAAATGTATACATAAATGATTGGAATCATTTAAAATGGAAGGTTCGTCAAACTGATAAAAAATGTAAAATGGTATAAATATCCAATAATGATGTCCTTGTATGAAGTGATATATCTGTGATTATTTATATTGATGCTTTGATTTCTTGAAATATAATGTGGATAACCGAAATTAAATTTTAATGTTTATAATGATTCATATTCTCACATCAATATGAGATAAAATATATATTGAATTTTAAAATAGTGTACCTCATACTCATTGTTAGAATATGTCAATTTAGTTGATATTTGATCAGAAAATCATTTAATCCCATTTCCCTCGGTCAATTATATTTTTAGTGAAAAAGAAATTAAGAATATATATATATATATATATATATATATATATATAATCATGAATTTGCACTGTGTTACCACATTAATCATCTCTAATAATTGTCCATATTTGATTTATAAATTTTCAAAAGGCCCCATATAGGATATGGACTAGTTAATCAAGCATAGAAATAAATACGCCCTAAAAGGATTAGAAAATAAAGATGGTGATCTAAATAATATAATTTCAGTGCATGCATATGTGTAAGATTTTAGGTGATCAAGGGATAATGATATCTAATTTATTGAAATTTCTTATAATAGAAATCAGTAGTCCTCAATAAGGATTAATCCCATCATATTTTTTATATAGCTATCCTTATAGTTATTTACAATATTATATTAATATCAGTGAGTATTTCGTACCAGGTGGGGTATAATGTAGGGAGTGTTGGAGAATATTATATTCAATTAGAAATAAATATATTAAAATCAAATCCACTTGATAGATTATTCTAATCTTTATAAAAGACCACTAGAGTAATCAGTGTATGATTGTTACATATTGAGACTGTCTCCGCTATTAGTCTATATACAACTAAAGAAACTATGTAATATGTTGTTGAGTTATGATAGACCATTTGAGATTATTGAAAGTCATGAAAAGGGTATCTTATCTAGTAGATTTAACACCTTTTATGACATATAGTAATAATTATTTTGTATCCCCATTAGCGAAGAATAATCCAAATCCTTATCTATTCTAAACTAACATGAGTTGGAACTGTATTCTGAGGATTCAGTATAACCTTTCAATTTTACTATGAATTGATATTTAAATAAATTATTGTCGAATAGAATATTTCAAACACAAAACCAAAAAAATTTACCCGTGAAACTATTTATTGAGATAAAAATTGAAAATTCTAGATAAATAAAATACATTAAAAGAATTCAAAATAAATCATTATTATGAAAATTATAAGTGTAATATATCCATAGAAAAATCTAAATATCTTGCACAAAAAATTTCTATCATCATGGTTTTACATGATGATCATAACCCTATTTAAAAATATATAAATAATGGTAATGATTATAAATAAAATATAGATGTTGTGGTTGATGTAAATAAGATGAATGATTTCATTTTTTTCTAAGGATATATATTAGAATGATATATGATTACTGGATACACAGTTTTTTAAAATATGATTGTTGGAAATGAGGTGTTTTGATATATTTTTGTTGGGTATTCATATATTTGAAAGTTATATTAAATATGTTTTAAATTTATTTGAAAATTGAAAATAATATAATTTATAAATAAGAATTAATTAAAAAAAGTTAATTTTTTTTCACAAAATCATTTTATTACATTAGAGATAATTATTCAAAAATAATGATTTAATATATTTAAAATAATCCATGTATGGTTTTAATTCAAATCGAATGAGAAAGTGTAATGGTAAGAAGATGAATTTTATATTATAATAATATATTATTTAATTATATAATGTAATCAAATTGTGTTTTTTCAATGAATTTTTTAAGTATTTTGTATTTCTTAAAATAAATTAATAAAATGTATTATTAATGATTATTTTTTTAATATTTCAATGTAGAAGAAATATATTAATGTAAATTTATTAATATGTTTGTATGAAAAAGTCACACAATCACATAAAATTTAAACATTGTTCTTAAAAAATGGGATTTATTTACATTATAATTCCATTAAATGATTAGTTTCCCATATTTATAAATTTTATTACATTATAATGATTCAAAATTTCTAACCATGATAGTGAAATTTAATAAGGATTGTAATTTAATTTTTTGGCATAAAAATGAGTTTCTCATATAAAAAATGAGTTAATACAATAAATGTAAAATGACGTACAATATTGTTAGATTAATGAATAATGAATTAATATATAGTAAATCTATATCTCTAAATGTGTATACGAGATATTTAAAATAATAAATATTCCCACCTCCATTAATATCCACTTTTTATCCAATAGCCTATTAAAATGACAACGTTATACATGATGGAATGAATATTAACTTAAATTACACTCAAAATTTACCTATAAATGTCCCCTCTACTAACTATTACAAACCAATCTTCTTAACGATTAGATAATTAAAATAAACTAATTTTTTCTTCCATAAAGGTTTCATAGTCATTTTATAGTTGTCAATCCCAATAAGGACGTCAGTTTCCATAATACTAAATGTACGCCTTTCATAAAGACGAGATTTCTTCAAAGTATTTAAATATATATACAACAAAAATTAGTTTTTCTGATGGTTTATTCATGACAAAATTCAAGCCAATCATAAATGAAAAGAATATGAGAAATTTTCAATGAAATAATATTACCTTCTCAGATTAATCAACATTTTATGGTATTTGTGATGGAATTGTAATCCTTTCACAAATAGTAGTGGTGGAAAAAAATCATATTGTGGGAATGACTATTTGTGAGAGAAATCCTCAATTCATCACAAATAATATTATTTTGGATGAAAAAAGAGACCTTCTAAAAAAAATTGGCTGGAATAAATAAACATAAATATGGAAGGTTTCATTTATGATGGATTGGGACATCCTTCGCAACTACCTTTTCGTTTTTCTCTATTACTATTTTTGGTGGGATGTATTTGTGATGACATTTCTATAATTAATATTTTATGGTAAATAATATATCCTATATAAGCCACCATATAGCATCCTCTCTTAACAATTTAAATGTGTCTCTCAAAATGGTCTTCTTTTTATTCCTATATCATAACTCCATGTATAAATTTTTCTTTTATTAGGAATGTTTTCAGAATCACATATACATTTTTATTCTAGATAAGCATATTTTAAGTTTTTTATTTGACAATTTATTAATCCTAAATTTAGTTAATTTATTTTATAATTGTAGTAAATAGAAATAAATAGTATTAATAATTAATAGGTTGTTTTCATTGTTTGTAATTACAAATAATTATAATTCATTGGTAACAATTAGTGATATTTAAGGAATATTTTGTATTAATGTGTAGTAATAAGTAACAATTTATTGTAAACTACTGTAATTAGATATAATTGGAAATAATTATTAGTTATTAGTATTAATTAGTAATAATTTGGATTAATTAGAAAAAATTAATCGTTAATGTTAATAATTAATAATAATTACACGAAATATGTAATAAATAAAAATAATTTTCAATAATTAGTAAAAATTAGAAATAATTATTAATATTTACAAACATTTAGTAATAATTAATGACGAATACTCATTATTAGTACTATTTACTGATAATTAACTATAATGAGTAATAATTATATATAATATCCTATAATTATTCATAATTGAAAATAAATCCTAATAATTAATAACAGTTATTAAGAATTATTAATAATGAATGAAAATTTGTAAGAATTATTAATAACTAGTAATAATTAGAAATAATATCTGATAACTAATTATATTTTCCGGTAATTATTATGTAATTAGTGATAATTACAAATAATTTGTAATAAATTTTTATTATCAGTGATAATTAGAAATAAGTTGTTATAAGTAATTTTAATTTCAAACAGTAAATAAGAATTAGTAATAATTATCAATTATCCCTAATAATTATTAATAAATACTAAAAATTACTCGTAATTACATGTAATAATTTGTAATAATTAATAATAATTTCCAATAATTAAATATAATTAAAAATAATTAGAAATATTATTTGATAATGAAATATAATTAAATATATTTTTATGTATTTTTAAATTATTTTCAATGAATAGTATTATTTAGAGATAATTAGTTATAATTAACGATAATTATAAATAATTAGATATAATTATCGATAAATACAGACAATTAGTAATAATTACTATTATTTGAAATAATTCTTAATAATTGTATACACATAGTAGTAATCTGTAATAATTCTACGTAATTGGTATTACATTATCAAAAATCTCAATAATTAGTAACAAATTTTAAAAACATTGGTTGATTAATGATAATAAATAATCTTTTTTAAAATTACAAATACACAGTAATAATTTGTTATAAATACCGATATATATTACTAATTTTAAGTAATTACTAATAATTAGTACTTCTTTTAATGATTATCTATTTTTAGTAAAAATTATAAAAAAATATTGATAAATACTGATAATTTCTAATAATTAGTAATTATTGTCAATAATTATGATTTTTTAAAACAATTGAAGATAATTTTTAAATACATATAATATGTACTAATATTTAGTAACAATAATTAATAATTTGTAATAATTACTGATAGTTTGTACTAATTTGTACTATGATATAAAAATAATTATGATTAATGAAATTTAGTAAAAATTAATTGTAATTACTATTAATGAGAAATAATTTGTAACAATTAGAAACAATTACCAATAATTAGTAATAATTAGTAACAAATTTTAACAAATGGTAACAATTAACCAAAAAAAATTATAATTTCATATTTTTATTTATGATTATTAATAATTTTAAATAATTATTTATAATTATAGATAAATATTTATAATTACTAATAATTACAATTAATTTGTAATAACTAGAAATATTATTCAACAATTACAGATAATTAGTTAAAATGACAAACAAATATATAAGCAATCTAATATTATGTAGTAATTTCAAATAAATTTTTATAATTACTAAAAATAAAAAATAAATTGTTATATTTATCAGTAATTAGTAATAATTTATCATTATTAATGAAAATTAGTAATAATTTATGTAATTTTTGATGGATAGTAAAAAATAGTAATAATTGATGATAATTAAAAAATTTAGACATAATACTAAATAATGAGTGATGAATAACAATAATTAGTGACAATTAGTAATAACTATAAATAATTATTAGTAATTTATAATACATATAGGTAATTTTTAATAATTAGTTTCAATTACTGATTTTTTTTCAATTTGTATTTAATGAGTATTTTTAATAATTTATTGTAATTGTTATTTATTTGATATTCTAATTTTCAATCAGATCATCCCTTTATTCTATCAAAATAATCATATGTAATATTACAATCAATTATTATTTTACAGATAATTTTAATATCTTATATGAAATTGTAATAAATTTCAATTATTGATGATTAGTATTAATTAGAAATGATTACCAAGAGTACATATAAATAATTATTTATAATTGGTAGAAATTATAAGTAATTAGTAATTTGATTATAATATGTTTTGTTCTTAGATAATATCTTCCATATATTAAAATAATCATAGAAAATATTTCTATTATCTAATTTTTTAAAATATTAAAGAACAAGGAAGAATGAAAATTTATTTTGAAATTATGATTTTATTAATCATTGATAAATACTTGTGGCTCGATTTTAAATACTATATATACTCAGGCATTGAAATTTAATTTATCAAATAAATTATCAATACCGTATTTTTTTTCAAATGGGAAAAATAAGTTCCCATGTCTGAAATTTGATCTAATATGATTCGAACCCATTTATATTTTTGGGGTATATATATTTCAATTTTTTTAAAATATTATGTTTCTAATCAACATGATTATTGAAATCCAAGATCAGAAGCCAATAATTTAGTTCTAAATCCACAAAAGATTAAAATATTAGTACATGGGGTTACTAACCTTTCATTTTAACAAGAAAACATAGAATGATAATTAAAATCATTGGTTGAAACCATCTAAATTTAATGAGTTCCTAAATTTTACTGAGGATACCCTATATATCATTTAAATGATACAAATAATTGAATATAAAGGCAATTTTAATGATACAAGATCAGAAAATAGAATGTAAAATGGTAGATTTGATCATATATTTTCTCTCATTTAATCATTTTTATCAGATGTAATGTTTTCAAGAAAATTCATATAATGTGAGGTGGTTAATCAATTATCTTATACGTGGTTATAAAAATATTCATTAATGAAAAAATTATTTCATCTTATATTATTGTGAATGTATGAAATTAGTAAACTTTCATAAATTTGGATAGCTGATGTACAAAGTAGAAAACTAAGGAATGTCTTGATATTTTCCTGTTAAATATTTGAGGTATTTTCCTCTTACAACATGATTTCATGGATTATTTATCTCAAAAAATAGCACCATTGATCAAATGTATTAGATTCAATATTTCTATAAGTAAAATGTCAAATGATCCTTGTGATGATGATTTAGGGAATCAATTTGATTAGGGGCATCAATATATTTCTTTATAATATCATAACATGTGAATTTAACTTCATAATGAGGGTTTTTATCTATTTAGTTGTAATATTAATCAACATTATTGTTGGTCGGTCATTATAACTCAATAAAACATACCTATATGGTTGTTCATAATTTAACCACATATCATTATGAGATTTTTAATTCTTGTACCTTGAATAATGAATAATAATATTTATTTCATTTTATTCATTGAGGTGTTAAATTTACAATAGAGTAATTGTTTATGATAAAATAACTATATCCAAACAGAATTTCATCATAAAATATGAATTAATGTGGTAAATTATTTATTTTATGACACCTGAAATATAATTTATTTAGAGTATACATGTTCCATAATCACATAAAATTTATAACTGTGAAAAAAAATCAATTATGATTTTAATTGAAGAAACCCTTGTTCTAATACTATCATCATAGATTTCTTTTATCAGACCATCCTTTCTAGGTGAAATGAATAATTTAAAAATATGTTCAACTGAATAAGGTGGACCCCTGATAATGATATCAATTATTTATATAAAATTTAATCACATTTTTTTACCTCTTTTTATTTTTGGAATAATAATAAACCAAAAAAAACATGAATTTGGGAAGGATCAAAATTTAATTAAGAAGATTTTTTAAATATAATTTATTCATCCTTATGATGTTATATGTCATGAATATTTAGAATAATTATTTTTATTTCATATTTTATATTATTTTTTACTTTCATGGTAAAGCTAATGATAATGTATAGGAATGTAAAATATGAAGTGGTTGTGAATTAAATAACCTAGTGAAATTTAGGATGTTGAGGGGGAAGAAGAAGATATTGAAATCATCAAATATGAAGATGAGGATAAAGATGATGAATGATGATATTATATTCTGGTAATATTCAAAATAAATGAATAAAATATACATAAACTTATTTATTTAAATTATTATTTCTATGTTTCATATAGTGGTTGAATATATCATTTATATTTTCAATTCCTTTCTATATAATGAGCTTCCTGGGGATCAACATGTTGTCTTTTCATTTAATAGGTATGTTTCTACCACTACATCATTGACTAAGGGTGTAATTGTATGTCTACAATAATTATTCCCACCCATATTCCTAAGTGACACATTTCACTTTATTTAGATTCATACATGATGAGTTATTTTAATTTTTTATTTCATTAATTATGACTATTATATTTATAACTAATTTTTTCTTATTTGTTCTCATTTTCCCCATGTTTTTTAGATAATGAAGGTGGATATTGAGTTGTAATTTTATGTACTTATATATGTATAATGGATGAGGTGGGAACAAATTCACACTGATTACCAACCTTATATATTTGATTATTGGATTGTATGAAAAAAATTAATATATAATTTGAAATTTAATTAATTATTAAATTATTATTGATAATTATTTTTTTGGAATATGATATCATATATTCAATTTAATGAGACACACAATCATAGATTCATTGGAGAAATATATGTGTGATATTTTTCTAGTTTTTATACAATATATGATAAAGATCAATGATAAGAGATGAATTCATAGTATTTTTATTTTTCGTGCTCCCATCGTCGACCTGATTGCATCTCATACAATGAATGTGATGCATTTTTCTCATATGGAATATGATATAGTTATCAAGGGAAATCATTATTATGTTGATATAACTAGGAGAGAGTGTATTTCAAAAATAAATATGGTTGTCATACTATTAACATTCATTAATGACTTATGATTTCATATTTTATTTATTAATTTAAAAATACATTATATATAAATTTTTTATTTTCTATACATATAGGATGGTGAAAATATTACACTTCAAAAATTTATGATTCTATGAATATATGAACTAATTCAGCGACTGGAGAGATTACTAGATACTGGATGAATTAGATTGTGGTTACAATAATTCATCTTTCTTTTTAAAATAAACATAAATTATTATTATTTCTAATTAAATTATAAATTTCATTTTACGGTGGGATATTATACTATGAATTCTCAAACACATGATTATTAGGATGAGACTAATGTTCGGGGCTCCTGTTACTCTAAATATAACAAGATATCCTATATGTAGGTAACCCTATATGTTATTGAAAATGGTCAAGTGATTTGTTTTGGTTCCCAATAGATGCCTTCTATTTGTTATGGTACTATTTCATGGTTATCCTATATCATGGGGGAAGCTTTTGAATATTCATCACCATAATTTGTAGAGTATATAGAGAAGATTTGAGATTAGAATTATATTATTGGGGGTATTTATAGAGAGTAAGAGGTGGTTCATAGGAATAAGTAGTAGCATCATAAGGAGTAACAGTGATGGTATTAGTTGTAACCTGAGTAGTTACTAGAGTACATGTGATGACTTTCCTACGGTACATTGTTGGAGATCCCTCATAAATGTCACTATAATGATCATCCTCATCTACAGTGATTGATGATATTTTTTTGATAAATAGATTAAATTAATTTAGGGATTTACATATTATATGTGAATTGATTGTTTAAATTTATAAGATTAGTTGATGTATTTTGTTCTTTCTAATGTTTACATGATATTCTTTTAAATATTTTTATTTTAGTTTTTTCAATTGATATATGATTCTATCTTGAATAATATCTCATTCTATTTTTCATAAAAAATTAATAGGGAAACAGACCATTATAGATGAAATCGACAAAATTTTCCACCATGAGTGAATTTTGTTTGTTTCCCGTCACAATGAAATATATATATAACACATTACACTAAAAATAGAATATTTGTGATATTATTCCATCTTAAAAAATCCAAAAAATTTATTATTTAATCTAGTAATGGTTGAAATTTAATTTCATTAATGTATTTAGATATTAGATATCATAAATATTTAGAAATTATACTGGTATTACACCTGAAATTACTAAAAATAAATAATTTTTATGAAACATATTCCTTATAAAAATACTATAAAAAAGAAATATATTTACTGTTATAATTTATATAAATTACTGCAAACCATGAAATCAAGAATTGAATGCATGTACGATAACCATGTTTTTTACATTATTTATACATTCACCTTCTATGTATATTACATTTTAATCCAATTGTTCATTCATTAAATTAGCTAATTTAATTATTTATATCAAAATAATTAAACTTCTAGTAAAATTATATTACTGTTATATAACTCTATACTCATACTCATTCAGTGTTATAACATGTTATTGTTTGGGTCTCTTCAACCACCTACGAGACCAATTTTATACCAACATCATCATATTGTTAATTTATAAGTATCAATATGTTAATACTAGTGATATATGATATTAATGTGTAATATATCTCAAGATTATGGTTCTATATGGATTACAAAAAATTGAAGGATCATTATAATGTAACATATCATTATTAGTAAATTACTTTAAACTTGATCTTTCTTGATTAAATTCCATAAACAATAAAAATATATTAAATCAATTGATCTATATACTGAATAAATAATTTTAATATAATAATTATACTACCTTGAATAGTCTATGAGTGAAATAATTTTTATCCACTCTCAAGGAATTAATGTTCCATTCTGAATATGGAAGGAAATAATCAAAACTATTAACATCCAATGAGGAAAATAAATTGTATATGTGTATTATATTTATGATGAATGATATTAATTATTTTTTATAAAAGGTCATCAATATAAAAAAGGTTATAAGATGAGTGATTAATTTTTTTATATTTATTATATTGGTGTTTAAAACATTTTTAAAGGAATTAGAAGAAAATAAAATGTTTTTTATCACCATTTATTCTTAATTGAGATATATTCCTTATTCACCACATAATACATTTTTGTCGTGTATATACTCTCCCTGGGAAATATTTCATTAAAAAATTTATGTATTTAAATTTATTTATATATATGAAAATATGTGAACCTCATTCATGGGATTTTGATTCAGATGTTACTGAAGCTATAATGTTGTATTTTCAAATCAAAAATTCAAATTCAGAGTGTATATGTATAAAAGCCAAATTTTAGATTCTTTATTTTCATTCTCTAATAAAATTAATCTATTTATTATAATATCGTAATTTTAATGTCATATATTTATTATTATCATTTCAAATTCATAGGGATAATAATTAAAAAAATGTTGCTTGTATGTGGAGTTGAACACATCATCTTATTTTAGTTGAGAATCATTCTTCTCTATGTATATGTTCTCAATATTCTTTTAGAGATGTACATATCTATGATTCAATTATTTTATAAGGAAATTTTATATTATTTTTTACTATCTTTATAGTGTTTTAAAAGTGAATTCTGTTTAACATTATCCATAATAGAGATTTTATATTGGCTTGAATTTATTTTTAAAAGTGTAAAAAATTTATTTTAGTAACACTATATTCAGGAATCCATTTTTCCTCTTCTATTCAAATATTTGATAATTATGATTCTATTATAATATTAATTTATTTTAAAATTCAATTTTAATTTTAATTGTGACGTAATAAAATTTCATTGGAATAAAATCCATTAAAAACATAAATTTGAGTATCGTCTCATTTTCAATGTAATTTAATAATTATATTATAAAGTATTTTTATCTATGTCAACATTGATTAATTATAATTGTTATTAACTATATATATTCACCAGTGATTCAAAACACCACATTTATGAGAAATCATTATAAGCATGTATTGTAGAAATTTCCATGAAACATGTTTCTTTCATGTGGGTTAAATAACCTTTGATGGGATTATAAATTTTCTCATTTTCATGTTACAGAAAAATGTATACTTGATCATTATTTCATTTGTTGGTATGTAATAACCACCAGGTACATTGAATAATCAATTATCTCTCAAGATACATTGATTTTAAGTATGCAACATGTTGAAATGTTCACAATGTTAATCACTTATGGTATTGACTTCTTTAGAATGTTACGAATGAACCTTATTAACATGTTCACAATGTTATGTGTGGAAAATATTTCCATTTTCATAATATTATTAATGGAATATATTTAAGAGATTTCAATGATAATAATGGAACATGATGCCTTGTTAAAAATGATAAGAATGGACATTATTGACATGTTCATAATTTTAATCATGGACCATATCGATATGGACACAATGTTAAGAGCATAACCTATTGATATGTTCATTATATAAAGAGTGAACATTATTTAAATGTTCTTAATGTTAGGTGTTGACCCAATGGTGATGTTAAGAGTGTTATTCTTGGAATTTGTTGATATATTTACAATATTAATAATAGACCTTATGGAAATATTCACAAAATTAATAATGGAAAATATTTATAATTTCACTATGTTAATAACATCCATTTATTACTATTGTACCTCAAGCATATGTTATTCCACATGCTCCATGGTTATTAAACCTATTTAACATATCCATATTAAATTTACCATTTTTTATTCTTTCTTGATGAACATTTTATGGACCTTTGTTCCCATGTAAAGATATTTACATTTAGTTATTTCTATTTTTTCTAGAAATTAGCTCAGGAATATGAACATAAATTTACATCATTCGATAACTTATTGCGTATGATATAAAAAAGTACATATGTCATATTTATTGATTTAATATTTAATTTTTATTGTTTAATATATTCATATATTATGTTGTTCTCAAATTGATAATCTTATGACAATCATGTGTCAGACACATGCTTACATAGGATATTTGATTGATATCTATTATTATTTCTATTACAATGTATATGAGATATCCCCTTTATTAATTCTATTTATATTGGTTGTTATGAAGAGAGTGATATTTGAAATTTTTTAAGGGGGATTAGGTAGAGTTACTATGAAAAAAGTTCTATAGGGTTATAAAGTAAGTTATTTATATAGAGATATTCTAAAATTCACTAAAAAGTTTATTTCAAGTGTTGTGTGAAATTATGGGTTAAAATTTGAAAAAATAATGAAATTATTTGAAACCAATCTTTTTTACATCATGGTTTTATCTCATTGTATCAATCAATATGTGTGATGTTTAAATTTATAACACAATATTTTGGAGTGATGGTTTGTGGAGATTCTTCTTGTATTAAAGTTGGGATTACTTATTTTTTGTGATTAGGTTTATAACTGTAAAAACATAGGTACTTACAAAATATTTTTCTCATTCTGTAATTAAATAGTAAAACTCAATAAAAATTTGTAATGAAATAATTGAAATTTATAAAAATTATGAAATTTAAAATAATGAAATAGAAACTTGAAATTAGTAATAGTAACATAACCCATCAAAATAGTAATATGGCCAATATAATAGTAATATCAACTAAGAAACACTAAATAAAATTTTTCTATATTATAACTGAAAATAAGATATATTTATATCAATGATTACGTTAATATATTTTTGAATTATAAATTACGTATTGGTATTTTGGTGAGTCAAAAATATGGAAGTAAAAATTTATAATTAATGTAATGATTAGATGAAAATATATTTAAATAAAATAAATTCATAAATTATGATTTTTTTTTATCATTATAACATTTTTTTAGACTTTAATTAATTTTTCAAAGTGGTATAAAATTATTTATTATTTTAAAGATTGTATTCTTTGAATAAATTATTAACTTAATTAATTAAATTTTTCAAATAAAGAAAATTATTTTCATAAAATATAGTTCATTTTAGAATTATAAAAAAAATACTTGAAGTGAATTTTTGTGGTTTTTCTAACATACAAGAATTTTTTTGGAATAGTAAAATATGGTAATTTATGATATAAGCTAAATACATGATTTATTGAGTCATAGTTGATATAAGGACGATGTAATCCCATAATCTAGAAATATCCTTAATGTTTTTAATATATTTAATGTAAATTATCATAATATTCAGGGTATTGATCCAAAATAATAATCTAATGGATATAATAATGAGAAAACACTTATCTCCCCTAATATAAATACAACCCCACACCACCTATTCTCCTCACACATAAAATCCTTGTATATTATTTAATTTTAACACAATTCTGTTCTAAAGAATCATCCCCATATCCAAGTCCTACTAGTATAACCAAAAGATCAAAAGTAAGAGCCATAATGTTGTTCTGATAGAGGAGAAATCAAAATGTAAAGGCCTCTTTCATTTTCATTTTTTTATTTTCAATTTTTTTATTTTATTGTACTCTATTCTCCTCACATTATTCATGCGGCATGAAAAATATAGTATCATATATATACATGAACCTTATCATGTATATGAAAAAATTCATCATAAAAATTCTTCTCATTTCCCTTTTATTAAAAAAATCAATACATCATATCTAATGTGTTTATTTCCCAGCATATTGGATGATGTGTTTAAAATTTCCATTATCACCATCAAGTCTGGTCATAAAACCATTAATATGGTTAAATAAAATTTTATTATACAAAATAAAAGTAATTTAATGTTCTAGAACCATTATATGAACATTATATTAAAAAATATTTTTATGTTTGGGACAGTCATAAAAACCTCCAAAATAAACTAATACATTTTCACAAATGGTTTATACAATGATTCATGTTTATTCCACAAAATAATGATATATGGAATAATTTAAAATATAATAAACTTATTATTATCTTCTCCTTCCAGTTATATATTTTTTCTAACACTCGACAAGAATTTCCAGAATGAACCAACCATGAAAACCCTGATATAAATGCACCTGAAATAATGAAAATTAACAAATATTATTATAAAATGGGTGAAAAGTTATTATAAGAATACAATAAAAGTAATTATAAATATGAATATGTTTTTTTATTATATTAATAACACTATTAGGAATATTATACAAACGGTTTTAACACAATTGATGTAATATAAACCCGAGTTAAGGGAATTGTTAACCAAATTTACATTTTATGGGTTAACATTATACACTATTGATTATGTGGTACAATGATTATTTATGAACTTAATTTTGATTATATTATATTTTATTATGTGTATGTGAATTTTATACACATATTCAATTCCATTATCAATTATCACATCAAATATATGATATTTGTTATGGAAAATCCATTAAAAATTCCCTTTTAATTTGTTTTCCTAAAAAAATTTAATTATTAATTTGTTGTAATTATTATTGTTCAGTGATTCTAGTCTGGTTATTGGGAATTTTTTATGATAAATGGTAGGATATATATCTCCCTCCAATGCATTAGGTATGTTTATCTTGGTGTCCTATCACGTGGCTACTAAAAGTTTAACTATGATGGTTACACCATAAGATAGTTGTTAGGGTTACATTGTAAGGTCGTTTTGAGGGTTATTATTTAAGGTATCCATGGGGGTTAAAATTCATGTTCTATCCCTAAATATTATAATATTATGTATGTAATAACCAAATTTACCTTTCTGGTGTTATTTATGTTTTATATGTTTTCTGGAAATCACTTGTTTTCAAAGTGTACGTATATGATACATTAGGGGTGATAAGTATATCTAGGGAAAACAATTTCATATATGCATAAGTACTCATGGACTAACAATTTATTTGCATATTTTAAATCCCACAATGATATTTTTTTATCATTACATTTTTTAAATTTTCTTCACATTGGTTTATTGATGGGAAATGAAATGGAAGGTTTCACATTTACAATCATGATGTTTTGTCATAGAAAGAAAGAATGGTTTGTCTTAAACATAAACATTTTCTCAAAAAAATGGATAATGTATTACATTTTTCTACTTTTTATTGTATTGTGCTGATATATATTAATTAGTTCATAATTATCGAAAAACTATAATCTAGAAAAGATCATTAGGAATGTAATAAGTGTTTTCAATGTGAATTAACTATATTATGTAATATTTAGGGTTAGGTCATCATAGAAAGGTTTAGATAACACAATAGGGGTTTTATAATGTTAATTACGTACCATAAATTATTTTTTCCTTCTATATAAGTTTAAATGATATAGAATTTAATGATTTCAATTTTTATTCATCTATAATATTTCTATTAAAAATTATTTTTTGTGGATAAAACAGAAAATCTCAAGTAGGAAAGAACAATGTTTATTATATCAATCTAAAAAATAGAATAGAATTATGGGAGTTAAAAACTAATAGTTTGTGATAGTGATGGATTAGTTGAATGAGGCTATCAACAATGGTGTAATCTATGAACGATAAAAACCAGAACTACCACAATGGAAAATGACATTCATACAACATTTTATGAGGTAACACCCTCAGGATTTTAGTTGATCATTTGACACACTGTTGTATAAAGGTTGAATTAAATCCCTTGAAATTATATTCAATGCCAACACGATTTCTTATAATAAAAATTTTAGTATTGATATTTTCATTTTTAAAGGTGAGACAAACCAGTGGTTGTTAATTGTAATGATTATCTGGGATAGCGAGAAGACGAATACCATATAATGTGATGTATTTATGAATATTATCCATAAAAAATATTTTCCTATGTTTATTAAAAAAAATTGGAAAATAAACACTTTTAATGTAAGAAAAAATGATGGATAATGAGTGGATATGTATGAATCAAACGTCACCCGATTAGAAATGTATGAATCCAATATTATTCAAGATCTACTTTTTTAAATCAATCATTTTTACTAAAGAATGAAGACAAGATAAAAAAGGTCTTTAGCCTCATGTGAATTGAAAATATTTGAGAATCATTTCTGATGTTAATAGAGGACAGAAATGGATATTTTTGATGATCATGTCTAATTTTACAATAAATTTAAGAAGATGTACATATGGAAAGCAACGGGTAACCGTCAATCAATGAAATTTGAAGGAAAGAATATCTAGTTTCTAGTTTGTAGGAAATGTGCCAAAAAGAACACTTGGGAATGCCTTAAGAAAACAAGGAAGTGTTTTTGATGTGGTTGGTTTGGTCATATGACCTGAAATTATAGTGAAAAATATCTTAGTGATTTTTTGTTTATTTCTTAAAATAAAATGGTAATGTGCATCAAATGTGGTGAAATGGGGTATTATGAATGTACATTCCCAAAGGAATATTTGAATGATGGAAATATTCTCAATTATAATAAGAAAGTTGTAGTGAGATCCATTGTGACAACATTAGAAGATGTTGGTATATCCAATGATGTGTTGTCAGGTACATTTCTTGGTAACATTTATTTTTCTAATGCTATTATTGACATGGGGTATACACATTCATTTACATTTGATAAAGTTTCTGGTAAATTAGAAATTTCACATCATGAAATGATACAAGAACATTTTAATAAAAAAATATTGGAAAATATTATATCAAAAATGAATTATAAGAATATTCAAGTTGTTATCTATGGAATGAAAATATCTAAAAACCTTTTCCACTTAGTAGAGTTTGAGGTCATTCTGCGTGTGGATTGGATTTCTGTTTATCATGATAAGAATAATTATAGAGCCAAAGAAGGTTTTTTTTAGAATGAGATTATATTTTTATACAAGAATAAAACCATAAAAGTGATAACATATTAGGACGCCATGAAACTGTTAAACAATGGATATGAATTTTATCTTGGATATATTATTGAAAGTATGGTAACTATCTATATTAATGATGTTACGATGGTAAATAAATACCTATAAGTTTTTTCCAATGCATTTCCTGGGGTAATACCTGATCGGAATGTTTAATTTAATATTTACTGAGTTATTTATGCTATGAAATTTTATAAACACCACTATATAATGGTACAAGGGGAACTTGTTGAATTGAAAAATAATTTCTAAGAGTTACTTGATAAAGGATTCATTTTTATTATCATAATAACATGGGGTTATCATGTATTTTCCATTAAACAGAATGAGGTTTCCATGAAACTTTTCAGTTATTATTGAGCTTTAAATAACATTGATATTTTTATACCATACATAAATTTTGAGTAAAATTTTTTTTCTTTACTAAAAATTGGTTTTTGAATGTTTCATGTGCTACACATAAAATGAAAATTTATATATATATATATATTATTTGACAAAATTGGTCTAAAATGTGGAATCAATAGTTCAAAAATACGGAAAAATATAATTTTTTATGCATTAATATCACACTACTTAGGTAATATTTAATTACCATGGTAAAAACCAAGCATCACAAATGAATTAAATATATGATTAAAAGAATTTAAACATGTTTAAAATATTCTTTAAAATAAGAAGTAAAGAATTTATATAACCTATCTCACCTAACCATTAATATTTCTCATTTTTAACAAAAAAACCCTCTAATAGTTGTATGTAATCATTGAAAAAGTGATGGGATTTAAAAAAAGAAATTTCCATCACTTATAAATTGGTTTCACTTACTCGACTACATGATACACCAATACCGTATAATTTCACCAATAATATCTGATGTTTTATCATATTAGAGTCTTATATAATGTTCATAAGTCTCTTTCTCAATGATATAGTCAAAGTTGTCCATTTAAATTTATATTTCTATGATAAATATTAATCTCTCAACATCTTTATTTTTTACTAATTAATGTTTTTTCATAATCTATCTCTTCCAAAAATAATTAATCCCCCATAATATATTTATATAATTATTTTTAGTATAATATAATATAATTATATTAATATATTAATATTTATCTAATCATTTCCTTCAAATAATAAAATTAGAACAAAATCGATTCTCAATATGTCTTGATTATAACCACAACAATGCAAATATTTCTCTAAAAGGACATTATAGACATTAAAATACATCATATAGTGGTGATGTAACTAATATAATTGTGTATGGGATATTTTTTTATTTCTTTTATTTAATTTTCTTATAATAATTAATTTAATTAATGTAACCAAAATGGATGTTTATGAATCCATATCTGTGAAGAGATGTAAAACTAATTATTGATGGGATGAGGTATGAGAGATGAAACTTGTAAGACACAAACATGTTGAGGTGACCATTATAAATGAGAAAATAATTTAGTGTAACATTAATGTTGATCAATGTTGGAAAATGTTGTATAAATATTATCAGATAAATGATGTCAAATTTACTGTAACATATCTTGACCTCATAGTGGTATCTCCATGGAAGTTTGGAATATTGTTTGGGAAGGATGGGAAACTAAATCCTTGGTACATAAATACTTTTTTATATATTAATAAAATATTTATTTATGGCCTACCACCTAACTAATACACCTAGTCTTTATATATTGACCGACATTTTCCTTATTTAAATATTGAATAATTACATGTTTAACCCAACACCTACAATCACCACTAAGTTAATAGTATTGGAACATGTAATTTCATATAATTAAAACCATATCCACATTCTTGACACTTGGATGAAGTTGTTTTAGAATGGTAAAACTCATGTGGTCATACTGTCTTAGGAAAATTATTTTTTAGGGGAGGAAACATGAAAAAAAAAAAAAGAAATGACTAATAATCAAAAACATTTGATTATGTTATAACTTATATCTATATTTTAGAATGATATTATTAATGGTGGGAGAATGTAATATATGAGATCCAATTGGCTTAGGTAAAAAATATATCAAAAACATTGGTGCCCAATGTCTTATCAATTATAAATAAAAGATCGATTATTATTGTTTATTTGTTCAATTTAAAAATAATATAAATTTTCTTTTATTTAAATGAATTAATTAATTAATTATCTATGAAAAAAATAGTGTATTTTTTATTTTTTTTCTAAAATAATTTATTTTTAGCTAAATACTAAAAATACATTATTTACTAAAAGTATATCATTTATTAATTTACCCATAAGTAATTATACATAAATTACTATAAATCATTTTCTAGGATAAATGAAGTAATTAATGAGTAAAACTAAATATATCAATATATTATTATGAATATATAAAACGTATATTAAACATTTTTAAACATAAGAAATGATTTTCAATAAAAAGAATTTTTTTAGTCATTTGCTTTAATATTGTATTACGGTTCTAAATTTTTTGGATTATTTGAAATACACATAAAATTTATAATAAAAATGTTCATATTTATATTATTTTAGAAAAATATAATTTTATCCTGCAAATAAATTTTAATCATAAAAATTCACTTCTTCTAAAAATGGGTTTTCATTCATGAGATGATATAATTTTAATTTTAATTTCTCAAAGAGAAAAAAAATTATTTGATGAAATGGGTATTATATTTATAATTAGTTAATTTAAATTCTTTAATATTGAAAATTTTATTTCTATGGATTAAAAAAAACTACATGTGTAAAAATTAATTACCGTGGAAAAAACATGGTTAAATTAAATTATCATAGAGTAAAAGGGTTGAAAAATATTTATAGCATTTGTGAAAATGAATTTTAGAGGATTTATCGACCTTACATTTATTTTCCACTTTATATCCACTAAACATTGAATTGTTTCATGTAATTATAGAAAATTTAATTGGTGTTCATAAAAATACCATTTTTCTTCACTTATAAAAGGGGATCAATTAAGAGACATAATAATAATTGTAACTATTTTAATTACATTCTAAAACATTTACATTTTATTCTAATACAATGTCATATCATTTTCATATCCCTCCATTACAAATTTAATAACCAACATATATCATTTCAAATAATATTTAAATTGTATGATCTCAAGGTGAGTATTTCATAGAAATTATCCTTTTGTTATTAATATATAACTTAAGAAATATTTATAACCAAACTCATATTATGAAATTAGAATTATTAATATATGGTAATGTTGTTATATTAATGTAGAAACTATTATCCATTAATTTCCAGCAACTATGAAAAACAAAATAACATCAATAGTGCATATTTGTAGATTATATCTTCCAAAAAGTTAGGTTTATATTTTTTCCTCATAGACACATAGGGATTGAAAATGATGTATTTTATGAATTAATTTGTTTAGTAAGTCATAATTATGATTATTAAAAAATTATTTATCATATACAATTATTCTAACCAATTATTGAGAAATGGAAATGTTAAACAAGTGAATGTATAGAATATTTCCACCACGAATGAAGAATATTATTTTTCATTTTGATGATTCATTAAATTTTAAAATATTTAATTAATAATGTAATATTTTATTTTTTTAATTTTTATTCTCATAAAAATTTTATGTTAACATTATATGAAAACATTTCCTTAATCTTTATATCATTATAACACCCCTCAACATGGTATTTTACACTACCTGTGAGAATGATGTTATAATATTTATTTCATGAATTATTTAATATTATTATATAATTCTAATATAAAGTAATAATAAATTATTTTATTTATTTTATAAATATGGATTATTTTTGTCTATATATAACAAATTTTTCAATATATCACATATCGATCGTTAACAATGCCAAAAATGATTCATCATAATTCCCTTTTTCACAAAAAATATCCTTATCATTAACAAAGTGAAAAGTAGATATATTTAATCCACGAAAACCAATGAGTCTATCATATTATATTATCTTGTAATGTATTATTTTTAATAGTTAATATTATTCCCTATCACCAGTATACATGTACAAAATACATAGAAATTTTTTCGAAATACACGATGAACAAAATAAAATAAAACTGAGTAATACATTTTTAATAAATTATTATAAAATTTATCTGTAAAATTTTGTAGTATTGAATTAGATATTTAATTAAGTTATTGATAAGATTATTATGATTTTATAGTCTATTAAATTAAATATATATATGTCAATATTTTTGGTAAGGATTTTTTCATCCCATTTTAATTGATTGAGATATGATTTTAATTCACCACATATATTTATGTGTGGTTTATAAATAATAATGATTGTATTTTTTACCATATAATACCTTATTATAATGGTATTATAGAATATTTATAACTACTTTTCCTACATTTACATTTTACTCATGATTTAACAGAACTGTTATGAATTTTAAACATTTCCGTAATGGAATCCAAAGGGTTTTGTGTTATAAAAGTGCATGTAGTTTCCTATTTATAAAAAATTACAAGGTCATTAAATTTTTTTATTATATGGAATATATGACCCCAAGGGTAATCACCCTAAAAAGGGATGGTCGATTATCAACTCAATCATTAGTCTTTTCACGATGAGTATTCCTGAGATATTACACCTGCCTAGAAACTGTCAAGGGATTTTTTTTAATTCTTACACATTTAAAAACCTAACTAAGGATTTTACTACCATTAATATGGTTTCATAACATTATAAACTAGTCACCACAATTAACATCATATATTTATAACACTAGATTTTGAAATTGGCCTTCAACAATAAAATATATTTTTATCATTTATATGGGAGCATTTTATTGCATCACGAAGGTTCATATGGTTGTAAATTAACCTTGTGAGATGCGTAATTCCTTTGAAAAGGGAAATTATAACAATTTTTATATATACTATTTTAATATGTAATTGTACTGATTACTCAAACATGACCAAAAAATTTTGTTTCTTATAAAAATTTTAGATATGTATTGTTAAAAAAATCTACATTATTTTATTGTAATGAGTATGATAATATTATCCCTTTTATTAATGTGAGCAAACGTATTGAGTTTCATTATTTTATTCATCTAATATAGGTTTTTATGAAGGATGTTTTAATAAGAAATATATTTTCATTATGTCATCTACATGGTGAATAAATTACACTTATCAATGTAATGGGTGGGTCTTGACATTATATATCCCCTAGATTCATAGGTTGGACTTATGAGATAATAGTTTTGGGTATTTTTTGTATTCCTAACCAATAAAATAATCATGTATTGGTTGTGAGCTAGATAATAATAATGAAAACATAGTTTCAACCACCCAGAATAATATCTTAAATTAGTGCTTGATGGTAATGTTGAAAATCATAGGGATTATAAATTTCATCAGAATAAATTTATTTATTAATTTCCTTTTGATAATTTTAATTACTATGAAATTAGTGTATATTTTTTGTGATCGAGATATTGATTTTATATAATGTCTATTTATTGTAACTCTATCATTATATTTATTCATACTATGATCAATCTCAATGTGCTTATAACCTAACTGATTATTTAATCTCATCAGTCATGTGTTTCTATTTCCCTAGGTTACTAAGAAGGTAACTATGAAGAAATTCATGGGAGTAGTAAAATGAATAATAATGATTCCTGATTTTTTTAACATTTTTCTTGATGTTACAATATAATAATGAAATCCACTATGTATATACCCCAAGGCTTCTGAAATTATCAATATATAGTACTGTGATTTCATGTATATTATACTGATGTATGAAAATATTCCATAATTATTATTGAACTAATCTCAATAGTTCCATGAAAACCATTATCAAACTAACCATAAAATTTGTATTGACTGAAAAAAATATTTTAATGTGTTCGTTAATTCCTATCACTTCGTTGAGTAATCATTCTTGTTTATAGAATACATTTGACTACAATTAGTTCCTGAAACCCTTACATTTTATTTCATGGTACATTATTGTAATGACCCATATGTTTCTGTTTGTTATTTTTAGATATTATATGGATTATTTTCAAGAGTAGGTAATGTGATTGCGTGTGATTCTGAGGCCCAGGGTTCCTAGAAAAAATTCTTGAAAAATATTAAAATAATAAATACCATGAAAGTATGGTTTTCCAGAAAAAGTGTAATTAATCCCAAATGGGAACCTAGATCAGAAATCGAAGGGCACTGTTTAATCCCAAATAGTGGTTTTACTCTAAGAGTGACATAACATTGTACAACATGGGTCATCTATAAAATATTTTACACAATATTTAAATAAATAAAATTATATTAATATGATTTGTGGATGCGGAGTTTAGTCTATTTTTAGATAGATCCCCATGCATAAATTATAGGGTTATCTGAATAACACTGTAAGCTCTAGAGGATCATTGTAGAGAGATTTAGAGAATCCTCTCAGGTGAACAACATCCGACCATTTATTGATCGATCGACACAACCTCATATATGTCGAATGTTACCAACAAACACAATGATGCGTCGTTCCTCATCATTACTCAAACTCAATCAAGACAGGATATTTATTTTATGTGCATCATTCCCCATTCTTAATTTCTATGATAATTGAAAATAAATCGATAAATGGATTAATCTGTCCATCGATCACCTTTTAGGATGGGATTTTTTTCCAGGGATTTATTGGGTGAATTTCTATTGATTAAATTTTTGATGGATTCGATTTTATTTGTAGCATAAATAAATCAATATTTACATGAACATCAATTGGGGTTCATTTCTATTTAATTATTATGCCCCAATCCCACAATTTTTCTTTTCTCCATGGGTGTTCTTCATTGGATTGGGGTTAGACACCATTTAATAAATTTATTATTGCACACTTGTTTCCTCGCACAAATGATATGATATCATAGATCTGGGATCATCATGATGTGATGGTGGTCTAACGGTTGTTGCAGTAATAAATCAGATAAAAGATAATTTCTGATTTCATATTCTTCAGCATTCTTCAGTATGGATCTAAAAACGTTGATTTTGATACATTTCAAAAGTAGATCTGGTGATGAAAAAAGTTGATTCAAGGATTTCATGGAAATATAACCTCATATCATCAGGTTTAGGGTAAGCTGAACACTAGATCAATGGTCGGTGCATTGACAATGATTCATGGAGGAAGATTGATATATTTAAAAAATCCTGAAGAACACGACATGTAATTTGGTATTACACAACATGTTGTTCCCTCTGGCTGTTGTGCTAGGGTTTATTTATAGTCAAGGATCACACAACATGTGACCCACCCCAGATGACCCAACATGTACATCGTTGAGTACAAGAACATGGGTAATAGTACATGATCGGATGTCACACTGTGTACTTAGACACAGACATGGCTTGGAATACATGGATGGGTGCACAAACATGGTTGGGAAACACTAGTAGGGAACTGTGTGTCTCTACATGGTGTGTCCCTATCCTAAATGCCACGTATTTTGAGACAACATGTTTTGCGAGTTTTTCCACATGGGAAAGACTTTGGATAGAATAATGTGTTGTTTACCCCCTAGGACAAGCCATGTACTCCCTCCAACAGTGCTTGAGGCTCTTATTTTAGTAGTTTGGACTAGTAGAGGTTGAGTGTGTTCCATTGGTCATTTAATTGAGGGTATAGTGTGGAATTATATCCAAATCACAAGATTGTAATTATCTTCTAGAGGATGAGTCTTATATAGAGTTGTGGTTTCCATCCATGAGACTGGAGTGCAATCCTCTATCATATAAATTATAGTTTCAGGAATCAGAATAATCTCCCTATGAAGGGAGTTGAACCTAAATCTTGTGGGACTCATCGGTTGGGATTGATGAATTGTTTGCATGTGATCCCCTACATATAAATTTTATCATGAATGGGTTTGTGGTGTCCACCAGTGTTTATGGTCCTGACACCCTATCTGTGTATTATGGTTAATCCAGATCAGGTTCAGGGTGTCCCCCACTGGTCTTGGTAATGAACCTCTATCTACGTACCATAGTATTCTTATACTAACTAGTTATCTTTTTTGGAGCCCAAATAAGTAAGGATTATTTAATGAGTGTCTCCAATGATAACATGGTTCACTGAGTGGGATCACCGATAATGTTCAGTGCTACGAGCAGAATCTTGTGGCTTGTAGTTGGTTGTGACTGCTTGATAGCATGGTGTCTCTCAAGAGTACTTTTAGGTTCTTTTGTACTAATTGTATTTGTGATAATGTGTAACATCATTTATTGTTCTATATATAAATTTGGATTTCTATTTAGATTTTTTTGGGATGTCCTACTGATTATTTTTATACTCACCCCTAACTGGGCTTTTCCGGCATGTGTTGTGTCTTGTGCAGATAGTGGACCTTTTGACGGTGTTCTAGGAGGACCAGGAGAGGGTTTAACATATATAGAGCTGGGAATAATGAGGTTTTTTCCTAGAGAATACCTTTGATATAGTCTTCACCCTTTTCGTATGTTGGACTCTATACAGTGTCAGTTAGAAATGGGAATCGACACTTTGTGGTGGGATTATTTTTATCACTAATTACTTTTAATTACATTCATTGTCACAATACATTGTGGGATCAAAGATATATGAATTCAACCTTTTAGTTGTTTTACATTTGAGCATTTTGTGGCTGGGGATGTGTGTGTTTGAAAAAGTACTTTAGGATAACGTTTCACAAATGAGGGATATGTCTACTCTGTGATATTAACCATCCCCTAACCTATTAGAGGTGGGATAGGGGTAGTAACGGCACTGATGCCTATGGGATATGACATTATATAGTGGTATCAGAGCCATGTATAATATAATTTTGGACTAATATAATGTAATAATGGTTTGGGTAAATTGTGTTATGTGTTTTGAGTTATCATTTTAGGCCATGCAGTCTAGTGTTGGTGATGAAAATGACATATCCATACACCAAAACTTTGACCACATACTTTTTGACCTGATATATGAGAACATTGGTTGTAGGTAAAAGAAATGGTAAATGCATCATATTGAAATTGTTGTGTTTTCCATGTACTTCTTCAGTTATATCCAAATTATAATCTTTTTATCATGGAACATATTGTTTTATTTGAGGATGCATCCATATAGACAGCCCATTAGGATTCCACTAAACAATTAAAAGGATGATCTGCCCAGTGAAAAGGCATTGGTATATGTGTATGTGCTTGAGATATAACCTTCGTGTGGTTTTCCAGTTATACCACCACCCATTGATCAGTAGCTACAACCAGCACTAATAGATAAAGATTCATGCAGGCTGATTGCATTCCATGAGTTTGAGGGGTTGTGAAATCCAATGTTCTAGTGTGAGCTAGACCCCAAGATAGTTGATTATTTGATAGCGTTAGTCACCTTTTTTCCCCCTTGGGAGGATCCCTACTGATCAAATGAAAGTTATTTTCATGATTCTTCATAAATTATATATGGTTCAATGGAGGACCTTGGTGACTCATCCACATGAAGAGACGACCCTCTCATAGAAACACATCGAGTATATCTTAATAGAGGAGTTATATTTGGACACATTATAATCAATTTTCATCTAAGAGATCATAAATCTACTATAGGGCACTATGACTATGTAAGAGTATTCATCAAAGTTTATAGATCTCTCTCTTTCCCTACTCATTGGATATGATATATGACCAATTCATTACGGATCATACATTCAAGAACGTCTTTCTCCATGTTATCAGGGAGTCAATGGTATACATTATCATTTCTACCTATATCGGAATACTTCAACATGCCTTATTCATAGAATTTTTTCTTTAAGAGTAGTCACCATTCATAAAAGCTAGATGTCGGAACCAGTTATCAGATACCTAGGTAGTAGTTAGTCGATGAAAACCATAGGGATTCAAGAATATCTGTTGCTTTTGGTAGTGATCCCAAGAATCAAGGACCATGGTGTAGGAATCCTCAGTTGGATCGAATCTGTCAATGTATATGTCGTGTTTCTCTTGTGATGGATTGGGAAAACATGCATCACATTTCTCTAACCGTCTTATATTTAATTGTGAGAAAATCAAGGGATCGATGATTCAGAGAAAATTATAGGAGTAGCGTGGTCCCATGGTAGTGTACGTCATAGATGGGGTATGTAGGGCAGTAGGATGTGGTTGGATGTTTGACCTATTACCACCACCGTGCCCAGGTTGTATGTACCTAGCTCAGGGGGCTTGTGGGAGGGGATGAGGCCTGCAAAAATCAATGGGGTCCAATAAACCTAAGGATACAAGGATTATATGTGGTAGGATATTTTCCTTTTCCACATTTGATATAGTATTTTAAGGAAAAATATCTAGTCATTCATTTATTTCAATGAATATTGTTCGAGACTCAAATATTTTAGTTGAACCATTAACTTGACTCTTATGCTAAGATAATCTTACTATAAGAGACACAATTATCACACACTAGTGTTGATAGTGTGACATGACTCATGGAGGATTTATTTTAGGTTGATATCTCTTTGTAGTGGCATAAATTCCTTATGACATCATTTTTTGTATGTACTGGTAATCTATAGTTCATGATCAGATTTAATGATTGCGGTGAAGAGTGAGGTGTGTCCACAATGATGGATTGTGGTTTTCCATTACTGGTTGAAAGGAAGAAGAGGAATTTCATGATGGATGAAATGTAGGAGGGTGAAACATACTCCGCATTGGTTAGTTAGACTCCCCTAAATGTTGTCCATTATATGTGTCCTTAATTTCCTGTAGTGATGGTGGAGTATGAGGAAAAATTTATTGATGATATTATAGGTTTACGTCCCCCCTAAGAGATGAAATTCTGCATTTATTTTCACCTGAGGATGACACCGATAACTATACATGCATATCAGATGGCTCTCAAATAGCTTTGTGAGCTGATGACACAGTTTGGGGACATGTAGAGGGAAAACATCATGATACCAAATGTTTCACCTTAGGACGATCTAGTTTTATTTTTCATAAATGTAGATGGCATATTGAGATTATGTGTGGATTACCAGACATAAACTAGGTGATAGTGGATAAAAAATATCCATTACCGAGAATCGATGACCTTTTGATTAGCTAAAAAAAGAATGATGGTTCTTGAAGATAGACCTCAGATCAGGATATCACCATCTTTGAGTACAGGATGATTATAGATCAAAGACTTACCTATGATATGGTTATAGTCACTATGAGTAAAAGGTGATACTTCTTGGCCTGGGTAATTCCCTATCAGTATTTTTGAGACTCGTAAATTACATCATTCATCCTTACATAGACCGGTTTGTGGTGGATTTTAGAAATTACATCCAAGTGCATTTAGTGTCTCTAGAGGATCACACGAGACACATGAGGATAGTTCTATATCCACTCTGAGAGCACCAAATTATTAAGAATCACTCAATATTCCAATTTTGGATTCAAGAGGTTCATTTTTTGTGACACGTTATCTCCGAGGCTGGATTTGAAATGGATACAATGAAGGTTGATGCAGTTCCTTCTTGGGATCCACCCTAAAGTGTTACTGAGGTCAATAGATTCCTTGGATTAGTAGGGTAAGATCATAATTTTTTTCAAAAATTCACCAGATAAGAAGCACCCATGATAGACCTACCATAAATGGGGAAACCATTCATGTGGTTTGAAAAGTGTTAACAATGCTTTCATGAGCTAAGGAAGAGTTTGACGAATGCTCCAATAATGAAGATACTAGAGGAAGGCATCGAGTACGGGATGTTCGTTGATGAATCATGGGACCAGGATTGTTTTTATCCTAATAAAGTGGTAATAAGTGATTAAATAGGCTTATAAATAGTTGATACTACATGATAATAAATACATGAGATTTGGTCTTTAGTTGGAATTGATAATATTTTCATTGAAGATATGGTGACACTAACTTATGGGTAAGCAGGTTATCATCATATCTGATCACAATAATCTCATGTATATCTTCTCTCAAAAGGATATAAGCCTGTGAAAGAGAAAATTATGAGAGTTCCTACAATGCTATGAATTTCAGATTTTCTATACTCCTAAGAAGGTGAACATGGTGGAAGATTCTCTCAATTGGATATTAGGTTCACAGTTGGTAAAAAGGCATCAAAGTATCTGGCCTCATTTCAGATATCTTTTATGGATGCAGATGGAGCATCTCAGCAAAAGATTATGGATTCCACCCCTCAACTCTTACAATGAGTTAGAGAGTAAAATTTTGGGGATTGTAACAGTGATATCTTATGTTTTAATATGCCCATATGTCATCCACTAGATAGATTAGTGAAAGGTAGGGTACATGTATTTATTTTCAGAGGGAAAACAATAGTACCAGTGTCATTGAAGGAGTGGTATTTGAGGGAGTTTCAAAAAAACCAACTTATAGAATATCCAGGTTAGTGAAAATGTACCAGGACCTAAAACATTAGTATTTGAGTCTAGGAATTAATAATGGAGTTGTAGAGTTTTCTTCTCGATACCTTAATTGGTATTAAGTGAAGGTTGATCACCAGGTTCTAGAAGATTTAGATCAACCCCATGAGGTTCTAGAATGGAAGTGGGATGAGATATTGAGGGAATTTTTGATAGGTTTACAACATACGTCTAAGGGAAACAATGGAATCTTGGTAATCCTTTGATGACTCAGAAGGTCATCCCACTTCCTAGCTGTCTAAGATAAGAGTTCATTAGAGAGCTTGGATGCCTCTATGTGCAGAAGATAGTATGACTCCACTGAGTCCCATGGATGATAGACTCTGATAGGGAAGCTCACTTTACATCCTAGTTATGTTATGGATTTGAGTATGTATTTGGGAACCAGTTAATATTGAGCATTACATTTCTCCCACAGATGGAAAACCAGACTGAGAAGACCATTTAGGTTCGAGAGGACATGTTGTGGGATTTCATGTTAAAAATTGGAGATAGTTGGGAGGATCAACTACCACTAGTAGTTTTTCCATACTACAATATCTTCCATTTCACAATAGGTATGGAACCATTAATTTTTTTTTACATGGGACCCCAAAGGCTACCACTTTTCTTGACTGAACTAAGAGAGTTAGCACATATGGGTATGGAGTTAGTGCGATCTACTATAAAAAGGGTTTAGATCATCCAGCAGTGGATGGGGACTACAAAGATCTATCATAATTATTATTCTAAGAGGTGATGTAGGCCTCTGGAGTTTGAGGAAGGAGACGATGCATTCCTTCAGGTATCACCTCGATGGGGTCTATGGATATTTTTCCGGGGAAGAAATCTATATCGGTGGTTCTTTTCCCATTTTTAGAAACTTCATGGAGTGGGAGATCATTTATTCCACTTATCTCAACCCCCAAATATAGACAATGTACAAGACGTCTTCAACATGTCCCATATATGGTGGTAAGTGCCTGACCCATCACACATCATCAACTGGGGAAGCTGGACATTGAGAATATGGTGACTCCTCATGATTAACTAGTGGAGATTAAATATCAGTATGAGAGGACCCTTTATTTGAAATTGATTCCATTAGTTCATTTCATATTGAAGCACAAGAATCATTAATGGTGCAATGGGATCGGAAGGCTCATATTGATGCTCAGTAGCCTAATCTATTCCAGTAACCCTTGTTTTGGATTTTTGGTGATGTAAATCCCCAAGGTGGGGGGAATGTAACATCTCTTATTCTTATATGTATTATTTTACTGATATTATATAGATTATTTTAAAGAACGGGTACTATAACGATGGGTGATTCCCATACCCAGGGTTCTAGAAACAAATATTTGAAAAATATTTAAATATTTAATAGAACATGTGTTTGGTTTTCTATAAGAATTTTAATAACTTAAAAATGGGTGCCCAGATCAGATTTTATAGAGAATCGTTGAATTCAGAATGAGGTTTCACCCTAGGAGTGACCTATATTTGGTTGCTGTGGGTTATTTTTGAAAAAGTTTCAGCGGTCGTTAAAACAAATAAATTTATTAAATAATATTTTCATATATGATCATTTGATTTATCATTTAGTATATTTATAAATAAATCCATATATATGAATTCCAGAGATACCCAAATAACATTGCATATTTTGGAGGATCATCAGAGAGAGTCTTGGAGAATCCTCTAAGGTGGAAGATGATGTATCATGGATTGATCAATCGATATAACCATGTATTTCATGGTTCTTCCAAAAAAATACAATGACAAATCATTCATCATCAACAATCGAACTAAATAAATATATAATTTTTATTTTATGTGGATTATTCCCCATTCTTCATTTTTCAATGAACTCAACTTAATTGAAAACAGAATGATTTGCAGATCATTCACCCTGATGGATGTGAAAATTTTTTCTAGGATTTATTGGGTGAAAGTTACATTAATTAAATTGGTGATCGATTCTAATATCTTTCTAATAGAAATGAACTATGATTGATGTGAGAATTAATTAAAGTTCGTTCCTCCTGATTTATTTTTCTTTTCTCCTCCAATTCCTTGTTTGACCATGGGTTTTCATCATTGGATCAGGGTTATAAACCTCCTAATCAAATGATTGTTGGCAACCCGTTTCATCGCACAATGATCTGATATAACATATTTAGGATCAGAACAATGAAAAGGAGGTGAGACGGTGGATGAATAAATGTGTCAGATAGAGGATGATTCCAAATTTATTGTTCCATTTATTATTTAGATATGAATCATAACATGGATAATTATGTATTTGGAGAGAATATCTACTGACAGAAAGTACTAATTCGGTGATGGAATGGGAAGAAGACCTCAGATCTTTTGATTTACAGAAAGATGACAGGTGAGTCAATTGTTAGGGCATTTTCTCGGATGTGCAAAGAAAGAATGATATTTCTGGGAAATCATAGATATCACAACATTTAATACAGGATTACACGGCATGTGGTTCCTCCTAATTATTGCACTAGGGGTTTGTAGTATATAAGGATCACACGACATGTAACCCCTATGACACAGTGTGTGACCCTAACCAGATGACTCAGTGTGTAATTCAGATGGTATATGGACATGGGTAATAGTAGAGAGACAAATTGAACATTGTGTACTTGGACACAGATACAACATAGTTTATACGGATGGGTACATAGAAATGGCTAGGCATCACAACAAGGGAAATGTGTGTCTCTGCACACTAAGTTCCCATTGTACACATCGTTTATTTTGAGACAAAATGACATGTAAGTCTGTCAACACATGAAAGACATTGGATATCTGAACACATCATGTGCCCCTTTAGAAACACTATGTACTCCCATCAAGAGTACTTATATATCTTCATTATACTTGTTTAGACTAGTATAGGTCAATTGAGTTTCCTTGGTCCTTTTCTAGAGGGTAAAATTTAGCATTACATCCACATAAATATATTTTAATCCTTTTTAGAGCTTGAGTCTCAGATAGAGTTGTAATGTCCCTTCGTGAGACACGAGTGTGATACTCTATCATTCCTAGTGGTGTTTGTGGAATCACCATAACCTCCAAGAGAAAGTAATTGATCATTTATATAGAAGAGGTCATTGGTATGATTTTTTTAATTTTTGTTGACTTGATCTTTTTTAAAAGTCTTCCCAAGTTTAAAATTAATTTTCCAACTAAATATTGTATATGTGGAATGTAGGGTTGAACCCATAGTGAAGGTGATTTTGACAACTATTCCTCTAAAAACATTCAAAAAGATCCCACTATTGTCAGTAGAGGGGTAGATTTTATAATTTTTTACTTTTTATATTTTTGATTTTTATTAAGTAGTAAAGAGACCGAAATTTTAAAATATGTATCTAAAATAATTTGAAATTAGAGACACCTAAAAACATAAAGAAACAATGATGTAGAATGCCGATAAAAGAAAAATCTAGAAAAACTCTTGGGGATAAATATTCATTCTAGTGGTTTAAAAGGTTTAACAATTCACTTAAAAGTAATTGAAGAGTACAACAATAAAGAGAATGAATTACCTCCCTTTCCAGAAGTTTATTCATAGAAGCCAATCAATTTTAGAGTTCACCACTCTAAAATGAATCAAATTTGAATTATTTTGAAAATGAAAACAGGACAAACTCACAGTAAATTCTGATGTCTTGTGACTTTATTATCTTTATAAAGGAGTTTCCGTGATCAATCTCACCAATTTACTATGAAATCTTGTAATTAAATTCTAGTGCTACAAGAAACTAAATAAATTCAGAATTGATATCGCAGATCAATAATGAATACAAAGAAATGATGAAGTGAAATTAAAATTAAAAGAAAACTAGTGGTACATAAATTTTTCCCCAAACTAAATTACTTAACTAGTAAAAATGTTCATTAACAGTTTAGATAATTGTATCATACTAAATAGAGTACTAATTATAGAATTAAGTTAGAAGATAAACTCTCGAGCTGAATCTCTATTATTGAGCACCACCAAATTCAGGATGTGTTTCCAGAGTCTCCCTATGATCAGACTTCGATCATAGAATGTGTCGAATGAATTTCTTCCAAATGATGCTTGATCTATTTTTAGTTCCCACTTTCTTCCGCTTCTCGTCACTACCACACTTCACCGACTTGAATTTGTCTTTTTCTGTTGCACCGCACAAGTGCATTTTTGGGTGTATCACACGTTGCCATAGCTTTTCCCGTATAACTATCTTTTGGTGAGTTATTTGAATGCACTTGGATGTGTTTTCATGTATAAAATAAATATGCCCAAGAAAAAAAACAAAACAATTAAAACGTGAAGGAATTACATAAATAAATAAAAATTAAAAATTAAAGTCATTAGTTAATTACATAAAATTTAACAGTGTTATAATGATTCAAAATTAGGTATTAATTGATAAGTTACTTTATTAAAATTATTAAGAAAAATATATTATAGAATTTAATGATTTTATTTATAAAACAAATTATTATTATTTTGTTATAAATGTTTAGTAATAAAAATTAAATTTCAAATTATAATTTAGTTATACAGGTTAATTTAATAAATTTTGTAAATCATTATTATTAATTTAACAATTTATTTGATTATTGTTAATTTTAATGTCATTATTTAATTATGTTTTGATTAATTAAATGTTATCATTAAAGTTTATTTTAATTTTTTAAATAAAATTATTTTATTTATTATAATTATATTTAGGTAAATATTTTAATTTATAACTTGTTATTAATTATTTATCATTAATAAATCATAATTAGTTAAATAGTATATGATTTAATTTATTAACAAAATGATTTAATAATTATTACAATTTAGTATTTATGTTCAATTAATTTTTTAAAAAAAATTAAGATATTATTTAAATTTAACTTCATTAATATTTTTATTTTCATAAAAAAAATTCTCCCCCATACCAGTTTCGGTTCACAGTAGGGGAGTGGGTACGGTTCTTTATGAATCCCTTATAGTATACCATGACATCCTCCAATAAATGGTGACTTACCTTCCTCATGATATTCAACGAGGTCTGGTTTGTATTCAACAATGAAGCAGTGCATTGTGGCATGACCCCATCTTTCTCAAACTCCTCACACAGGACCAGGCCCGGCTCCTCTACGCCATGGCCACAAGCCTCCCTATATTTTTGGTATCAATTTATCATGATGATGCGAAGTGGTTTGAATCTAGGATAGTTATATCTAAATGAATGGAGTATAGATCTATGATTTAATTTTATATTTAATCAAGTTATTTATTTGATTTTTCAGTGGAAAATGGTGGAATTTATGTATGGTGTTGAATGGTTGAAGGACGAAGGTGATGGTGGCTTTTTTGGCGATAGGAAGGCAGCGGAATGGTGAACTCTGGACCGTAGATGGAACTTCTCCCGTCGGATGTCCACTCTCATCAAACCGAATGAGGGATATCGGTGTGTGAAGGCATGTGGAAGAGCCTAGGGAGGCGAGTTTGGGTTCCAAGACACAACAAGTTGTGATAGATCTCTTATCTTCAACAACGGTGGATAAACCCTGGTGGTAGTTCAGTGAGGTTCTCAACTGCTCTCAGTTTGAGTCTGCTGATTTTCTTCATGAGATGGATTGTGTGATTGGGTTGCGGGGGAGAATAGTGAGAGGAGTGGATGACTAAGGATGAGGTGCAGGGGAAGTGAAGGCATGATAAAAGTTCATATATAGTCTGCAAGAGGTTATCGGTAGGCTAAAAATAAAAGGCTACCGATGGATTAAAAAAAAGAATTCAGTGTTGGAATCAAATTTCAAGGGTACTAATAATTAAAATGAAGGTTATCGTTGGTTTAGAAATAACGTTACTAGTAGTTAAAAAGGGAAAGGTCACCGATAGTTGAAAAACATGTGAGGAGCAGTGGCACAACAGAGGTTACTAATAGAACAAAAAAATGAACTAACGATGACACACAAAAAATTAAAAATGCATAAATGGAAGTTAAAATTAAAACTCATGTCAACTGAATAAAAATATTGAAAATAATTAACCGGTTAAAACCATAAAATCAAAAATACAAATATTTAAATTTATAAATTAATATAAGGCTAACCAAAACTGAATTATAGTTAAAATTTATACTTTTAAAATTACAATTTAAATTATTAATTGATAAAACTTAAATTAAAAGCAGGAAAATATTAAAATAAGTTGATAAAACACTTGTATAGAAATTTATTATATAAATTAATTAATGGGTTTGAAGTGAGGGAAAAAGGATAGCATCAGTGACTCAACTAGTCACAAACGGATCTTTCCTGCCTCACCTGTAGACTAAATACAAAAGTTAATAAATAAATAATTTAACTCCATACTTAGGATTAAATAATTAAGGTTTTAAAACTCTAAATTAAATAATTAAAAAACTATTTGAATACATAAAGTTAAAATCAAACTATTTTATTTAATTAAAACTCAAATTATTAACATAATTAATTACAAAGATGATTAATCATATTAAAAACGAAGTTAATATATTCAAAAAAATCTAAATTGAAGGATTAAATGTTAAATACAGTCTATGTTAGATAATTAAAAATAAGATTATTGAATAACTCTTTAAAAAAATGTTAATTTATTAAAAATTTAAGAATATTTTAATTAACAAAACTTATTAAGAAATTGTTGAAATAGAAAAGTAATGTTAGATTTAAATAATTATTTTAATGTCTAAATATAATTATATAATTACGAAAATTGATTAATTATAAAATTTATTTATAAATATACCAAAGTAAAATTATTTAGTAAAAGTTCTTAAATAATAAATTAAATCATTAAATATTATGTAAAAAGATGTGGCAAAACTATGTAAAAATAGAGCCACATAAAATTCCCCTACACATAAGCATTGTTTTTCCTTAAAGAATTTCTTTCTTTGTTATATTTGAAAAAAAATATTTTAGTATTTATGATTCATCTCAAACTGTAACATGTCCAGTACTTAAGAAAAGAGTATGGAATAAGAAAACAGGCTTTTAAAATGATATGTTCAAATAAAATCCAATATTTCCTCGAACGAGTACTCATAGAGTAATATGGATAGTAAAGAATCATCAATCAAAGTATGTTTCAAGCCTCATATATGACTCTTCTTAGTGATCATTTCAATCCAAATTCAAGCTCTATTTTCAAGAGTGAGAAGAGGTAAAATTAATGTGGAATAAAAAACATGACCATAGGAACATTGAAGATTTACTATTCACCAAGGATCAAAAAATAAATATATATTTTTTGTAAATCACCTTATTGATACAACTTAAATGACTCCCATATAAACCAATTGACCCCTTCTTTATCTGAAATTCATCATTCCCCTCACCATAATGAACTCATTTTTGACCCTAGATAGTTTATTTAATTTTTCCAAGCCATGTACCATGTGGTATGAACTATTAAATGCATATATTCAAAGTGTATAGAGGGCTTATTGTAAACAGAAACGCACCCATAATCAACGATCACAGAGATTCTCTATGAGATACTAGATGCCCAGACTACTCCAGTTTGAAAAGATTTTTATGAAACTCATTTACATTCTATTATTAGGATAATTAATTTTTTTAATATTAAAAAGGAAATGAGTTTCCCAGAATTAAGATCAATCTTCTAGTTCCAAGGATTATTATCATAACTCCACTAACAGGTCACCCATATCACTATAAAAATTAGTCCGTAAACAAAATTTCCATTAAAACACTAATACATACCACCCATCAATCATCCATCCTTAATAATTTCAGTTTCACAATAATTCTTAACTACCAATCAGAAATTATACATAGGCAAGAGTCATTTGAAGAATGAAACAAGAATAAAATTATGTAAGATATTTGAAAAAAATTACCCTTTTTTAAAACTATGTTTTAAGTAGCAGTGGTAATTTTTGGGCACACAATTTAGCACAATTTAGCATAGTCATGAATTGACCCCCTCCCACACACATAAACCCAAAATTTGTTCCCACAGTTGACTTCCACATATGGAGAAGAACAATTTAATAGTTTATGTTTAAAAAATATTTTCAATTTAGTACATCAATGACATGTATAAAGGGTCTGTTGGATGTTCAAAAATGTTGTTTTCCACAATGAATAACATAAAAACAAGTTCATTAGCATGTAAATGAATTAATATTGTGTCCAGTAAATAATTTCTAATACATATCAAAAGTAGAATATTGTGTGTAAGTGCACTATTTATTAGTTTTAATCATATTAACAGTTTGAATTCAATAAGGTGTTCAATTGGGAGTGAAAAAATGCTAAAACAACCCAACCTAAAGTATATTAAATACAAAAGTTTTCAACCTACATGAACCACCTAGACATAGTTTCAAGTAGTGAGATAATTTTAATGACAATGATATTCAGTTTTCCTTAGTGAAGTACATGACAATTTTATTTACACAGTGACATACAATAGATTTTCATTCCAATACGAGTAGAATTATTAGAATTTGTCGATTTTTATAAATTTCAAGATAAAGTCACAAAGAAGAATTTAATATAGTTCAAGTAGAATTTACAAAAGAAAACAAGAGTAGAAATAAGTAAAAAATTAATTTGAAATAAATTCCCTGTATATGTTTCTGAATTACTCTTCAACATGGGAGTTTCTCTCCTTAAATGAAAAAATAGGAGCTTCATGATAATTATGAAACAGAATAAAGAGACCAAGAGAAATTAGAAACAAGGACTTCCAAAAAATAGAGAACATAAGTAGAAAATTATTCAAGGGTAAAAATGATACATTTTAAAGAGAAAATAACCATGGTTTGCCTCCCATGAAAATGCTATGATTTAATTTCTTTATCCATACATTATTTAAAATCACTTTTGAAGCACTATGAAGGATCCCAATCCCTTTGGCTCTCCCTAAAAATACAACTTCACTCTCTACCCATTAAACAAAAAAGGTTTATTTTCATCACGTATAATTTCTAAAGAACCATTCCTTATAACTCTTACAACAGTTAATGGTCCATACCACTTGGACATAAGTTTTATTGTAAAGAGTTTAAGTGTATAGTTAATGAGAATGACCTTATGTCCATGTTTGAATTATTTAGTTTCAAAAATAAAATCAGGAAAAAAATTAGTCCTCTCTTTTTAAATCCTTGAATTATCATAACTATCTATCCTAATTACATCCGGTTAAATTAAATCAAGTAATCTCCTCTCACCAAAACTCTTAAAATCGTTCTTTAGATCCTTAACTACCTAATATGACTTGTGTTAAAACTCAACAGGTAAATGATAGAATTTCCCAAACAGCATCCTATATGGAGACATACCAATTGGGGTATTTAATGTTGTTCTATATTCCCATAAAGCATCATCTAATTTAAGAGACCATCCTTTCCTAGAGGTTGAAATAGTTTTTTCAAGTATTAATTTCGGTTCCCTCTTTTATATTTCCACCTTTCCACTATAATGTGGAAGATAAGGAGTTCCAATTTTATGAACACAACCATATTTATCCACCAAAACATTAAATTTATAGTTCTTAACGGGTGTTCCATTATCAGTGATAAAGGTTTTAGGAACTCAAAATCTCATAAAAGGTGTTCTTTTTGAAAAAAAATATTACAGAGTTGGCTTGATTGTTGGGCAGTGCAACTACCTCTACCAATTTGGACACATAATCAAAAGAAACAAGAATATACTCATTCTCATGAGATTTTGGAAATGTACCCATGAAATCAAAACCACAGACATCAGAAATATCTACTTCTAGAATTCCTTTTTGGGGTAACTCTTACTTCCTACCTATATTGCCTAACCGCTGATAACTATCGCAACCAACTACAAAGCTCCTAGAATTCATAAAAAAATTAGGCCATCAAAAAAAAGATTGTAGGGACTTTTGAGCAGTCCTTCCACCACCATGGTGACCTCCCCAAGGTGAGGAGTGACAACCCTCCAAGACAGACATCATCTCTTTGTCAGGAAAACATCTCCTAATAATACCATCATAACATCTCCAAAAGTGAAGGGTATCATCCCAAAGGTAATATTTATTCTAAAAAAAGAATTTTTTTCTTTGGTTATTAGAATTATTATTAGGAAAGAAACCTCATTCCATGATGTTGGAAAATTTTGTAAACCAAGAAGATTGCCTCATTAACACAATGGGATGATTCTCTTTTAGAATGGAATAGTTTTTCTCCATAGGATGTTAAGATTTATATTGATTAAGATGAATCCTAGATAGGTGGTCAGAAACTAAATTTTCATCACCTTGCTTATCCCTAATCTCTAAGTCATACTCTTCTAGCAACAGAATACATCTAATAGTCAGGGGTTTAGTTTCCTTCTTAGATAGAGAGTACTTTAATGCAGAATGGTCTGTGAAAATGATAACATTAGAGCCTAAGAGATACTGTCTAAATATTTCAAGATCAAACACAATAACTAAAAATTCTCTTTCAATAGTCGTGTAATTCCTTTGGGATTCAGCTAGAAATTTTCTAGAATAATACACCACATATAACTTCTTATCTTCCCTATGTCCAAGAACAACACCTATATCCTCATCACTAGAATCACACATTAGTTCACAAGGTAGCTTCAAATCTAGTGTGGTGATAATGGGTGATGTAGTGGGTTTCTCTTATAATAGATTAAATGATTTCAAATAGATTTCATCAAAATAGAAAGGATCATCCTTGAAAAAAAAGAATAGAAGGGATTAGTTATTTTGGAAAAGGCATATATGAATCTCTAGTAGAAACTCGCATGCCCTAGAAAACTTCTAACACCTTTAACATTTCAAGGAGGTGGGGTTTTTTGAATAACATCAATCTTAGTAGTATCAAATTCCACACCTCTGTTAGAAAACTTATGACCTAAAACAATACTCTTTGTAACAATGAATTGTCACTTCTCCCAATTAAGAACATGGTTGGTTTCAATGCATCTCTCTAAGAATAACTCATGATTTCCAAGAAAAGTATCAAAAGTACCTCCCAAAATGGAAAAGTCATCCATGAAAACATCAATGATTCTTTCAATCAGATCTGAAAATATAGCCTTCATACACCTTTAAAAGGTGGATGGTGTTGAGATGGTATGTCTGAGAATGATATACTCTATAATAACAAATATAGGATCGAATATGTTAAATGAGATACAAATAGAATATGGGGTGAATTGTATTCTTTAAAAATCTCTAAGGAGATTTTGAATAATCCAATCTCTCAACACCTCTAAGTTATAATAAATTGCTTGATTCTGAGAAAGTGATTCCAGAAATGAAAATTAAAATATTTTTAGAACAAATAAGATTATACCTTAAATAGTATAGAATCTATCTAAATTATAGTACACGTATAAGGAAGTATAAGAATGTTATACTTTCCTCAACAATACAAATGCAGCTAAAAAAATTCTAACAGAACAAGTAACAAGGTAAATCTTTTAACCCAATGAGAAGGGTATCGAAAAACCTTGGATAAAGGTCCCTTAATTTATACTTTCAAGAAAGTCTATCTTACCCACACCAGGGTAAGCCCTCGATATGAAGATCAGTGTCTGTCTTGATTTCCCCACAAGACCTCAACTATCAGGTATTCGACACCTCTGTCTTCCTATTATTTGAATCCCTCGATTGTACACCGCAACAATTGGAGTCGCACAAAGAAAATCTGCACGAAGAAAAGTTGGAATAATCCATTAAAAATTTCTGCACGAACCCTGAGAGTGTATAAGAGCCTCTCTCTCTAGAAATAACTTCAACAACATGTAGGTACTATTTTTAAAGTTCAGTGTTCGTTATAATGAGCTCTTTAAAATGAGCCCCTATTTATATGCATGGTTCCAATTGTTGGATCCCTCCTCCAAAGGTCACATTTTTCCTTGAATTTTCAAGGGACCAATACACGTGTCACTGAAACAACGGTTAGAGAGTAACTGAAAGCATGAAAATGTTTTATAACAAAACAACAGTAAGAATAACCAAAAACTTATATTCAGAATGTAAATAAATGAATGTTCTAAGTCTATAGTACAAGGATATTAGGATTCTGTTTTGTAGAAATTCAGAACAGGAATTCTATAGAATTCAGGAGTCTGAATTTCATAGATATTTAGAGTCTGGATTCAAAAGAATTTAGAACCTAAACTTACAATGTTCGGAGTCATAATTCATGAGAATTAGGAGTCAGAACTCTTAAGATTTTGGAGTCTATATTAGGAGAACTCAGAGTTAGTGCTCAAATAAGTCCATAACCAAAATTAGTAATTGGAATTCAGAGTCAGAACTCAGAAAGTTCGTAACCAGAATTCTGATTCAGTATTTGGATTCAGAGCTCAGAAGAGTTCGTATCCAGAATTCGTAATCAGAATTTAGATTCAGAACACAGAAAGTTCATAAACATAATTATGATTTAGAATTCGGATTAAAATCTCAGAAGAGTTAATATCAAGAATTCCTAATTAGAATTCAGAGTTAGAACTCAGAATATTTCCTATCTAGAATTCATAATCAGAATTTTGAGCCAAAACTCAGAAGACTTCATACCCATAATTTTTAATTAGAAATCTATGTCAGAACTCAGTAGAGTTCGTATCCAGAATATGTAATTAGAATTCAGAGTCAGAACTCAGTAGAGTTCGTATCCATAATTCAGAGTGTTCAGATTATAAAATAGAATGCTTCATATCTAGGTAACTATATAAATCCGAGTTTTGGGTTTAAAACCAAATTTTACACTTAGAAAAATTATGATATGAACAATTAAACATGGTAAGGGTAAATTTTCTTGGGAAATAAATTTTTCCTTATAGAATTAAAACAAGGGTAAAAGAGATTTGCATAGAAATAAGGTTTTTTTGATTTTCAAAACAAGAAAAAATCACAAAGTCATAAAGAAAGCCTTAATGTCTTAACAATATCCCCCATGTATGAATGAATGTAAAATTCATAACGAAAGCCTTATTGACTCAATAATATCCCCTTTTTGGAAAGCACAAACATCCTTATCAAAAAGAATATAAGGTCTTAGAAAAAAATTTCTAGACTTTGAAAATAAAACTTCTCTCCCTTTATATATGAACAATGGTGAATACAAATAACTCCCCCTTAGGCTTTGGAACACTAAGGATAGTATTCTATATTTCTGGAATGAGAATTTTCATTTGAATGTGGAAATCATCGTAATGAGAACTCCCCTTTAGATAAACTCCCCCATACTTAGGGATAGTTCTTCTTCACTAAGGATTAAAAAAACTATCCCCTTTAGAATTATTTTTCCTTATCCCCCATTATGATTTTCAAAAATATTTTGAGGGAATGGAAAAAATTGTACCTGAAATATTAGTAAACACTTCCAAACAAAATAAGAAACCATCATTTCATTATGATTGGAAGTATTAATACAAGGAAAAACATATACAACAAAATATCATATTTGGATCTATTTTTCTTCTTTTTCCTTGGGCATTAGCTTCTTCACAATGGTTTTTAGCTTCTTATAATCCTTGTGATCCACCTATGCTTGATTTTATAGTGATTTGATCTTGTCTTCTTGAGCTTTCAGGGCCTCTTCTTGAACCTTCAGTAATTCATCTTGTTTCACTACCTTTTCTTGGATCTCAACCCGGAGATCCTTTTCTGTTTTCCAGCATTGGAGAAAATAACTGAGCTTCCCATTTAGATCTTTGAAATCTTGAATCCCAGAATTTTTTTCAAGATTTATATTTTCCTGAAATATGTTTGTAAGATCCTTGATTTTTTTGTCTTCGGTATCAAAAGATTCTTTGAAATATTCATGGAATTTATCAAGTTCTCTCATATCATCAATAATTTTCTTCGACCAGTTGGTCATTTTCTTGCTAGATTTTTTGTTGGCTTCATAGTTAATAAGGAATTTTTTTGATCATCCTCAATATTAACACATCCATCCATGACCGTGGATATGGAATCTGACTTCTGATTCACGCTTTTCTGAAGCATTTTCCATCTAGAGTCAATTGCTGGAACGATCGAAATGGTGTTCACTAGCTTCTTTAGAGACTGAACAAAAAAATCATGTCCTAAAGTTGATGACTCTGAATTAGACATTTTTCTTAGAGATGGTTCTTCCTATAACTCTCCCAGCATCCTCTTAGAGGATCCTCCAGCTTCCTTCTTTCTCAAAATATATTTGGTTGGAGTATCAACAACCAGTTGTTTACCCTTACTGATTTTAGGAATAGCTTCTTCATCATGAGATTCATGCTCACTCCCAAACAAATGTACAAATTTATCTTCATCAACTTTTTATTTCTCATATCTAGCCTCAATTTCTTTGGGATGAATAAATTGATGATTAAAACTCTCTTCTTCAAAAAACTTGTTTACTTCCTCTTCTTCACACTTCTCATCAGCTCCAGGACTATCATGTTTTGAAGATCCGGCTTGAGAAGTCCAGATTGATAATTTCTCAAAATCACTTTCCTTATCATGAAAGTCTTATACTTTCTTTTACAAATCAGTTGTCTTTTCAGAGCTTTGAGCTTCCTGAACTTCTTCCATATCTTCCTTCTCAACATTCCTCTCATTGAGTTTTTTCAGAGACATGAATTTCTTTCCTAGAGTCTCAGGCAATTGTTATACAAGAAAAGATTTAGGTACAAGGATTTGTTTAAATGCAACCTCATTGCCCTTCAAAAGAGATTGCACAATCTCGACCTTAGAAATTTTATTCTTATGTTTTATCTATTAGGATTTCTTCTCAAGCTCTTCAGTAGTTTATTCTTTCAAGGACTTAGCCTCAGCAGGATCCAAACCTAACTGTGGCTCCCCTGCTTTTCTATTCTTATTATCCTCCATCTATTTTGCAAATACTTCATCTGGGTAGGATTTTTGCTTCTTGGGTTTAGGAGGTGAAGATTGAACTTATTTGGATTTAGGGGTTTCAGCTTTAGCTACTACTTCCTTAAAATTTCTTTGCTTCCTGGCCTTCTTTGAAAGTTCAGCTTCTTCTTTATTTTTCAAAATGGCTTCTACCACATCCTCAGGCATATCATAAAATTATCTTGTCTCCATGGAGAAACCAACCTTTATTCTCTTGAGGGTGTCATCACAGATCAGCATTACTTTTCATTTCATCATCTTGGAACTGCATGGGATCTTGAATGATTCAAGACACCAAACAATCAGCTTGGAAATTAAGGTAGGATACATAATTATATGATCTCTTAGATTCTGATTCTCAATATTCTCAATAATAATTATAATATTTTTCATGAGGTTCACCTTCTTTAAGTTTACCAAAAAATCTAAGATATACATATCACTTTTCATTAGGGTGTCCTTGTCACCCTTTGTCTGTACTATGCAACCTTGAACCCATAACAGTATAATCCATTTTTTGGTAGATAGATTGTAAATATTTGCTATATTTACATTAGTAAGTCCATGGAATTCCATATCCTTCACCTTGATGAAACTTCCTTGAAAATCCGGTCGCTTGTGGGAGAAAAATTCGACTTCACCTACATATGAGCGCCCCACCAAGCTCGCAGTCATGGTATAAAAGTGTTTATATGTCTTTCTATAACTCATGAAGGAGAATTTTTCTCTACCTTCTTCCTTAAAGAATCAAACTGATTCATAAAATTCTATGAGAAGATCTGAATAGACAACATCCTAAGCTTCTGTCTTTGAAATATCTACACATTCCCATCTATTCAGCTTGATGTTCTTGGAAATAATAGAGTCATAATTATTGAATAATTTCAGATAAACTAACCTCTCCTTATATATAGGCGTTGGAGCAATGGTTGAACTTCCCATTTGAATCTAATTCATGATAATTCTTCAGATCTGATCTGATGATTGAAATAATCGCCGCAAGGAAAATTTTGGTTGAATCTGATCTTTTGAGGTTTTAAAAGGAAAAATTAGGATTTAAGGAAACTAGAATCTGAGAAATTTTAAAAATAAAAGAAACTAACAGCAAGTAAAAGGTAATTACAAAAAACTCTAGAAAGAATCATACCTTTTGGATTACCAAGAAGATTATTCGTATTAAAGAATATTCTTATTGAAAAACATTGGATTCCAAAAAAAATCATGTATAGAAAAAAAACAACACTATGAAAATTTCAAATCCAAAAATTTCCATTACGAAAATTTCAGGTCCGAAGATTTACATTATGAAATCTTGAGATCCGAATATTTTCATTACGAGAACTTTGGGTCCGAGAATTTTAATTAAGGAATTTTTTTTTGAAAAATTATAATACAAAAAACATGAAAAGATTTTTTATGAAAATATGAAAAAAAATAATTACAAAAATATTAAATACTTCATTACGAAAAATATGTAAATATTCATAGAAAATTTACTCTCCCTATGGAAAAGAGTTTATTTTTGAAAGGAGAGTGGTTCAACAGGAAGTTAATTGGGGAGGAATACCTTACGATTATCATTCCTATATTTTGTTTAATGTATTCAAATCTATCAGTGGGTAATGATTTTTTAAAAATTTCAGCATGTTGATCTTACATTCTGATAAATAGAATAATGATATCTCCTTAGGTAGAATAGTATTCCTAGATTTTTTTTATCAAGTTTTTTCGTGAGTTTTGAGTTCTCAATCTGAAGAAGTTTCAAAAACCTAGAAACTTCTTCATAGGTAGGTAAATTATTATCTTCATCAGAAGAAGATTCTTCATCGGAAGAGTTATAATATATACTATCATTAGCATTCAAAGAAACATTGGTTAATGATTCAGCATTATGTACCTTAGACATTAAACAATGATTGTCCATAGGTAGTCTAGATATTAGACCAATATTCTTCTACCCAGAAGATTCATAATCTAAAGATTCATCTGAAGAGTATCTACAAATGGAACTTCAAGTGTCATTAGATTTCATGACTTTCTTAACTTTATCCTTGTAATACTTTTTTCTGTTTTTCTCAGAATGCCTTTCTTTTCTTTATTTTCTCTTATGAATAGGACTATCAGATCTTATGTGTCCATCTCTCTTGCATTCGTAACATGTTACTTATGAATCATTTTTACCTTTCCTTTCATTTTTATTTTATCTGGATTGAAAGTTCGTATGTCTCGCTATCTTGTTCATCCTTTGAGAAAGATTTTCTAATTCATTTTCTGAGGATTCACATCCACTAAATTCGGATTGGATAACAACTTTCTTAGATTTAGATCCAGTAACTCTCTCTGGAGTCTTGTCTTTCATATAATTAGAAGTTGCAGTAAAATCAACACTACCATTTTCATTCTTCTTTTTTACATTTTCAGCATCTCTCTTCATTCTAGTCTCATGTTAAAGAATAGTTCCAAAGAGTTCATCAAGAGTAATTTGAGTAACCTTTCAGTTCTCATCAACAGCAGTCCTCTTAGATTCCTACTCATTGGGAATGATGTCTATGATCATATCCACAGGAGCTTCATCATCTGGTCCTTTCTCACCTATTGATTGTAAACTATTCACAATATTCATGAATCCTTGTTATAACTTACATACAGGTTCTCCATAAGGAAAGTGAAAATCATGATATTCTTCTCTAAGCATGGATCTTCTTATTTAAATGACTTTGGAAGATCCAAAGTGAGTAAATTCAAGTTTCTTCCATATAAATTTTTTTCTTCACAATATGAAATTTGTATACATATGTTTCTAGTCATAGAACAAAGCAATGTATTGTGTAACTTATAATTCAGTTGATATTCATTCTTTCTTGATTAGTAAAGGTACTAACTTCTTTATTAGGGATTTTATATCCTCCAGTTAGCATAACAAGATTATCAACACCAGTATTGATAATGAAAGTCTTCATTCTATCTCTCTAGTACCCATAGTCATTTCCATCAAAGATAGGTGGTCTGGTTGGATTGAGATTTTCTATGGAACCAACATTGACTCTTTTCATCTTAAATAAAAGTCTTTCCACAAAATCTTGTGAATAGAAAATGTTTGTAATCAATTAAAATATTCCTAAGCAAGAAAAATATTGAACAAGAGTATCTCTATGAAAAAAGTGAATCTGAACTATATGAGTCTGAAAAACAGATTCCGAAAAAGTATGAATCCAAAAAATATGATTCCAGAAAATTAATTCCAAAAAGTAATAATAAGAAGAATTCTCTTCTGAATCTAATCGTGAGATTAATTCATAGGTAACCAATCCTCTGATACTAATTGTTGAGATGGTATATTTCAGTATGATATACTCTATAAAACCAAATGTAGGATTAAATATGTAAAATGAGATACAAATACAATATAGGGGTGAATTTTATTCTTAAAAAATCCCTATGGAGATTTTGAATAACCAAAACTCTCAACACCTATAAGTTCTAATAATTTTCTTGATTTTGGAAAAGTGATTCCAGAAATAAAACTTAACAAAAGTTTATAACAAATAAGATTCTACCTTAAATCATATAGAATCTATCTGAATCAGAGTATAATTATAAGTAATTATAAGAAAGATATACTTTCCTCAACAATACAAATGCAGCGGAAAACCTTGTAACAAAACAAGTAATAAGGTAAATCATTTAACCCAAATAGAAGGGTATACAACAATCTTGGATAAAGGTCCCTTGATTTATACATTCAAGAAATTCTGTCTTACCAACACTAGGGTATGCCCTCGATAGGAAGATCAGAATCTGTCTTGATATCCCCACAAACCCTTAACTATCAGGTAGTCGGCACCTCTGTCTTCATATCCCTAGAAGCCCTCGATTGTACAAAGCAACAATTGGATTTGTACGAAGCAAATATTCATGAAGAAAAGTTTGAACAATCCATTCAAACTCTCTGGATGAACCCTGAGAGTTTATAACAGCCTATCTATCTAGAAATAACTTCAAAAACATGTAGGCACAGTTTTCAAAGTTCAGTGTTAGTTTTTACGAGCTCTTTAAAATGAGCCCTTTTTTATAGGCATGGTTACAACGGTCGTATCCCTCCTTCAACGGTCACATTTTCCCTTGAATTTCGGAGGGACCTGTACATGTGTCACTCTAACAACGGTTAGTGAGTAACTAAAAGCATGAAATCGTTTTATAAAAAAACAAGTGTAACCATAAAAAAAATGATATTAAGAATGTAAGTAAATGAATGTTCAGAGTCTATAGTACAAGGATATTTGGATTCTGTTTTGTAGAAATTTGGTACCTGAATTCTTAGAATTTCGGAGTCTTAATTTCAAGGAAATTTGGAGTCTAGATTCATAAGAATTCAAAACCAGAACCTACAAAGTTTGGAGTTAGAATTAATGAGAATTCGGAGTCAGAACCCATAAGTGTTCGGTGTCCGTATTTAGAGAACTCAGAGTTGGAACTCAAATAAGTTCATAACCATAATTCGTAACCAGAATTTTGATTTAGAATTCGGATTCAGAACTCTGAAGAGTTCGTATCCAGAATTTGTAATCACATTCTGGAGTCAGAACTCAGAAAGTTTGTAACCAGAATTTTGATTCATAATTTGGATTTAGAAATCAGAAGAGGTCATATCTAGAATTCGTAATCAGTATTCAGAGTTAGAACTCAAAAGAGTCTGTATCCCGAATTCGTAATCAGAATTCGAAGTCAGAACATATAATAGTTCGTATCCATAATTCATAATCATAATTTGGAGTTAGAAATCAGTAGAGTTCGTATCTAGATTTCGTAATCAGAATTCGGAGTCAGAACTTAGTAGAGTTTGTGTCCAGAATTCTGAGAATTTGGATTCCAAAGAAGAATACTTCATATCTAGGTAAATATATAAATCCGAGTTTTTAGTTTCAAACTGAATTTTACACTTAGAAAAAATATGATATGGAAAATGAAACATGGTAAGGATAAATGTCCTTGGGGAAGTGAATTTTTTCTTTATACAAGTAAAAAAAGGGTAAAAGAGATGTGCCTTGAAATAAGGTGTTTGTGATTTTCAAAACAAGAAGGAATCATGAAGTCATAAGGAAAGCCTTAATGTCTTAAAAAACTCCCCCATGTATGAAGGAATGTAAAAGTCATAAGGAAAGAATTATTGACTCAACAGATGGAGCTCCAGACAACCAAAAGGGCATTCACCTGTATGTAAATGTCCCAAAGGGGCATGTGAAAGTTGTCTTTTCATGATCCTATAGAGCTATAGGAATATGATTGTAACCAGAATACCCATCTAGGAAATGGAAAAATTAATTTCCAGGATTCCTTTCAATAATTAGATTCAAGAAATGCATTGTAACATGGTCCTTCCTAGTGGATTTATTATGCTTCCTATAATCAATACAAAAATTTCATTTTTGTGGATTTATTTACAAGGATTTATTCATTCTTTTCATTTTTAATTACATTGGAACCTCCATTCTTGGGAACAACCTAAACAGGGGTGACCCAAGAACTATCATAAATGGGATGTATCATTCCATTATCTAGAAGTTTTATAACTTCTTCTCTCACAACTTCATTTATGTTCGGATTTAATTTACTTTGACACTCTACACTAGGCATATGGTCAGGATCCATAGGTACTTTATGTATAGGGAATGAGGGAAAAATTAATTTGATATCATCTATTTTATAGCCTATGATAGAATTAATCTTCTTCAAATCACATAACAATCTTGCTTCTTTGTTTTGATTAAGTTCAACATAAATTATAACATGGAATGTTGAATTCTCACCCAAAAATGAATATTTTAGATGGGAAGTGATTGGATTTAGTTTACGAGTAGTTAGTTCTACACTTAAAGGAAGACTCATAGGATTTGGAGTTCCAAGATCATCAAAAAATATCATGTATGGAGTATTGATTGTTGAAAGATTTTTAATTTCAAGCACAATTTCAGAAATAATAGTGTTGTTGTGCAGAGTGGGCAGCATACTGTACAAACCTTCCAGATCATAATTCAACATGTTAATCAAAGAAGAATCATAATGTTGTATTATAATTTCTCCCTCATTATCATCAAAGTGTTCTGTAAGGTTGGTATTAATAAAAACACCCTAAAATTCACTAAAAAATATCTTATGTTAAGAAATAGAGGAATCTTCTACAGCAAAAACTGAACAGTTGTCTAGTTCTGGAAAATTTTCCAGATACAGTGTTTGAGCAGAATTTTTAACATCTAATAGAGGTTTAATAGTATTTTCATCTTGTAGAATATTTTCTTCAGTAAATGATTGATTTTTATATTTTTCACAGTTTCCAATTGCGTTCTCATCTTCTAAGGACTCTAGAATTGAACAGTTTACAGAAAATGTTGGTCATTTAAAATTTTTAAACACATTGAACTATTCTTGTTGTTCTCCAATTTAAATAAAGTTAACCCTTAGAGAAATCAATAACAAAAACACTTGGGGACAATAAGGGCCTACCCAAGATGATGGGCACCTCTCGATCATACTCCATGTCTAGGACAAGAATGTTGGCAGGTAAAAAGAGCTTCCCAACTCCTACTAGAAAATCATCTGCCCTACTCGAAGGATGAGTGAAAGATCTATCAGCTAACTATAGAATGACAGTGGTGGGTTGAAGTTCACCAAACTCAACTACCGAAATAGTGAGTAAGGAAGCATATTAGTACTAGAACCTGGATCCCATAATTAATTGAGCTGATCAGAATTTCCTAGTGTGAAAGGTATGACAAAACTACCTGGGTCTTTCAGTTTAGGTGATATTTTATTTTAAAGAAAATCACTTCACTCTTCAGTGAAGATGTAAATAGAAAATTTTTCCAGGGTCTTTTTGTTTAAATAAATTTTTTTAAGGGATTTAAAATAATATGGGATTTAAATTAAGTCTTGAATGAATGGAATGTTTACATGAGGTTTTTAATGTAGACCAAGGAACTAAAGAAGTTCATCCCTAGTGTTACTTTGAGGTTCAAGCTTTTCCGAGAAAGCGATGGGTGTGGAAAAAATTTTAAGTGTAGTTTTAATATACCTTACCTCTTCCACAACATTATCTTTTTATTTATTAACTTGATTTTGAGATTAATTTTCAGCATGAGTATTAGATGAAAAATTGATATTTAGATCATTTACATGACTATTCTGTGAATTTCCTTCATGTGAAAAAAAGCATATTTTTATTACCATATTAAAGAAAATTTTCATTTTAGGAATTGTCATGACCTATTTCAGTAAATGATTGACTTTTAAGACCACTTCTAGTTACATCAGCCATATCATTCTCTCTATGGTTAAGATCAGTGGAACTATAAAGTCTACCTTCTTTCCTAGATAAAAAATATCTAGAATGTTGGCCTAACTATGTTTCCATGTTTTTCAATATATCATCACTTTTCATTTTATTTGAATCATATTGATTTTTATGTTGGTTAGTTGACTCATGTATGTTTCCTTTTGAGGGTTAATTTTTTTAATATTATATCAAGATTAGATGAAATTTTATTATCATTATTTTATGGTGCATTTGAAGACTCACCCCTTTGTTGATTTTAAAAGATTGGTCTTTGTTGATTAGGGTAATAAGGGGTAGTAGATTGTTCAATTAGTCCTTCATCTTTCTAGGACAAGTTTGGATGGTTCCTATAGCCTTGGTAGTTATTATATGAAAATGTATCTTCTTTAAGAGGAATCATATGACCATAGTTAACAAATATTGAGTTCACATGTTGTTGTGCCGACAAATCAAATTTAGGAAAAAAGTTTTCTGTATGCCCAGTCATACAACAACAGACACATTGTTCCTTAAAGATTGATTGGTATTTTGACATCCTTGTTGATTAGGAGTTTTTTAGTTTTATGGTTCAATAAAGATTGTATTTTTTTTTGTGATTTCAGCATGTTGGATTTGAGTTTCATTCATTTAACCACTGTTAACATTAATGTTTCTATAGACACTTTTTCTTCTTGGATTTTTATGATGAGAGTTCAGGGTAATATTTTTAAAAAAATCACAATTATTCATCCGTTTTATCATTGTAATTGACCCCATCATCATGATAAAAAAGATTCTATCTAGTTGCGTACAACCATTTATGGAAGGTATCCATGAGTAGATGAGATGGGAGTTGATGATGGGGTCACTGCCGAAGAAGATCCTTGAATTTATCCCAATAATCAGGAAAATATTCTCCAATATCTTGATAAAAATTAGATATCTTAGTTCTAAATTCAACTTTTAGTCATTAGCGATAAAATTTCATGATAAATGAGATATACACTTCATCTCAATTTTCGAAAATGTTCTCATCTAGAATCAAAAACCAATTCCCAGCAATCCCTTTATTGAAAAAAGTAAAGACCCTCTTTCTTAGCTCATTTTCTATGTTTCCTAGAAGAGGTAGTTTCAAAAAAATATTATAGAAGTCTCTATTGAAGGCAAGAGAATCCTCATTAGAGAGTCAATTAATTACAGGAAGCAGTGAAATGTGTGACTATTTATGTTCATAATTTTTGGCCCTAGGACTATGTCTAATGGTTAGTGGATTGAATGAAACTTGAGTGAGTTGGAAATCTCTCATCACAGGCCTTACATTTTATTTTATGTGTTTTGGATGATTTATGAAGTTGTTATCAGGAACTCTATTATCTATGTTAACCATTTCAATTTTCTTTTTATTTCTTAGTGTAGTGAGATGTTGGTTGTGTTTAAGATATAGGGGATCTGAACAACTAGTAGAGGATCTTGTGATCAGGAAAAGTATATCAACAATTCACATAACATAACAAAAGATCTAAAAATGAGCTCAATAATACATAAAACAGTTTCAATTCAGAAGAAAATGAAGCATAAATTTTTACATTTTTCAATTTTTTTAATATTTTAATTTTTTTTATGAAATTTATTATATTTTTTTGAAGTAATGGCTCGTTATTTTCCCATAAATAGAGCAAAAAACCTGACCAGAACCATCATCGAAGTAGGTTAATGTTTAAAATTTATATTCCTATTTAATATTGTATATGTGGCAAGTAGATTCAAACCCACATCGAAGGTGATTATGACCTCTATTCTTCTAATAACTTTCACATATACCCCACTATTTTCAGCATGGGTGTAGATTTTATATTTCATACTTTTTTATATTTTTTTCTCTTTTATTAATTAATCAGTAGACTAGAAGATCATTTTAAAATTTGTACCTAAACTAAATTGAAACTAGAGACTGCTAAAAACATAAAGAAACAAAGATATAAAGCAGTGATAAAAGAACAATTTAGTAAATCGCTCAGGGGAAAATCTCCATTATAATTGTTTTAAAGGTTTTCCAATTCACTTAAATGTTATTAGAGAGTACCACTATAAAGTGAATGATTTGCCTACCTAACCATGAGTTATGTCACAAAAGCCAATCATTTTAGAGTTTTCAACTCCAAAGTAAATCACCTGTGAATAGTTTGAAAATTACAATAGGACAAACTCATCATATGTTCTAATGTATTATGAATTTATTATCTCTTGAAAGGTGTTTCCACAATCAATCTCACCAATTGAATGGGAAATTTTGAAATTAAATTATTGTTGTACAAGCAACTGAATTAATTTAGTATTGATCTCACTGATCAAATAGTATACAACAAAATGATGAAGTGAAACGGAAAATTAAAAGATAACAAGTGTTAATTCAATTTATCCCCGAACGAAATTAAATAAACAGTAGACATGCTCAGTAATAGTTCATCAAATTTTATTATACTAAACATTGTAATAATTCTAGAATTAAGATGGAAGATAAACTCTAGAGATGAAGCTCTACTCTTGGGCTCCTCCAACATCAGGAAGTAGTTTTAGAGTCGCCCTCTATTTATCCACAGCTTGAAACTCAATCATAAAATGTCTCTAATGAATGTCTTACAACTATTGCTTTCTCTATTTTTAGTGCCCACTTTCTTCTGCTGCTCGTCATGACCAGTCTTCACTAACTTTAATTTTTTTTACTATTTCACTACAAACATGCATTTTTGGGTGCATCGCACGTCGCACTAGCTTTTCCCATGTAACTAACATCATTTGAGTTAGTTGAATGCACTTGGATGTGTTTTCATGCGTTGAATGAACCTTCACAAGAGAAACAAACTAAACAATTAAAATAAAAATGAAATAAATAAATAAATAAAAATTAATAATTAAAGTAATTAATTTTTTAAGAAAAATTTAACAAAGTTATAAAGTTTATAAATTATTCATTAATTGATACATTATTTTATTAACATTATTAATAAAAAACTATTATTTAATTAAATGATTTTATTTATAAAACTATTTATTAATATTTTGTTATAAAAGTTGAGTATGAAAAATTAAATATTAAATTATCATTTAGTTAAACATGTTATTTTAATAAATTTTATAGATAATTATTATTAATTTAATATTTTATTTTATTTTTATTAATTTTAATGTCATTATTTAATTAAATAAATGAATTATCAAATATTATCATTAATTTTTATTTTAGTTTCTTAAAAAAATTATTTAAATTATTATAATTATATTTATGTAAATATTTAAATTTATAACTTGTTATTAATTATTTCGGTTTTTATAAATTATAAATACTTAATTAGTAAATGATTAAATTTTTTAACAAAATGATTTAATAATTATTACTATTTAATATTTAAGTTCTATTAATATTTTTTATTACCTTTTTAAGCTTTTATTTTAATTTAACTTAATAAATATTTTAATTATATTAAATTATCTTCTCCCCCATCCAAATTTTGGCACACAATAGGAGAGGGGTTTGGGTTATTTTTAAATCCCTTCCAGTATGGTGTGACATCCTCCAAGAAACACTGACCGGCCATCCTCAGGGCGGTCTTCAACGTCTTGTTTTTTTTTCAATAATGAAGTGGTGCACGGCAGCCCGAATCCATCTTTCTCAGCCTCCTCACACAGTACCGGGCCCTACTCTATTAAGCCATGGCCACGAGCCTCCCCTAATTTGCAGTATTGATTTCTCATGAAGATGCGAAGTGGATTGATTCTCAGAATGTTATATCTAAATGTTGTGAGTTTGGATCTGTGATTTTAATTTATATTTTATCTATTTATTGACTTTATTTTCCCATGGAAAATGGTATAATTTATGTGCGGTGTTGATAGGATGAAGGTCAAAGGTGATGGAGGTAGGTTTGGTGAGAGGACGGCGGAAGAATAGTGGAATGAGGACCGCGGACGGCACTACTCCCACCACGAGAATGCACTCATCAAACTGAATGAGGGATTCCGGTGTGTGTGGGGGCATAGAATAACCATGGAGGAAAGTTGGGGTTCCAGGACTCACCAACCTGTGATGGATCTCTTGTCTTCAACAACGGCAGATCAACCCCGGTGGTAGTTCGGTGAAGTTCGCAACAACTTTCAATTTAATTCAGCTAATTTTCTCTATGAGTGGGTTGTGTAATTAGGTTGTTGGGGAGAATGATTAGAGGAGAGGATAACTAACAGTGAGGTGCATAGAAAGTAAAATCTTGATAATAGGTCACCGATAGGCTGCATGAGTTTACCGATAGGCTAAAAACAAAAGGTTATCGATGGATTAAAAAAAGGATGTCACGGGTGGAGTAAAAATTAAAGGTTAATGATACTTAAAATAAAGGTTATAGTTGGTTTCTATATAAATTTACCAGTAGTTAAAAAGGGAAAGGTCATCGATAGTTGAGAAACAATTTAGAGGAGCAGTGGCACTGTAGATGTTACTTGTAGAAAAAAAATAAAGAACTGACGATGACACAGAAAATTAATAATGAAAATTTTGAACCTAAAATTAAAACATAAGTTAACTAAATAAAAATATTGAAAATAATTATCCGGTTTAAACCCTCAAATAAAAAATATAAAGATTGATATTTATATATTAAAGGAATCCTAATAAAAATTGAATTATTGTTAAACTTTATAATTTTAAAATTAAAATTAAAATTTTTAATTTATAACATATAAATTAATACATAGAAAAATATTAAACTAAGTTGATAAAAGACTAAAATATAAATTTATTATATAAATGTATTATAAGGTCTACAGTAAGTGAAAAAGGATAGCATTAGTGACTTAACAGGTCACATATGGCTCTTGTCTACCTCACCAATCGACTAAATACACATTTTAATGAATAAATAATTTAACCTCATACTTAGGATTAAATAATTAATGTTCTAAAACTCTAAATTAATTAATTAAAAAACTATTTGAAATTATAAAGTCAAAAGAAAACTATTTTATTTAATTAATACTCAAATTCTTAACTTGATAAATTAGTAGGATGATTAATCATATTAAAAAATGAAGTTAATATATTCTACTAAATCATTATTTATGGATTAAATAATAAATATTGTCAATTTTAGATAAATATAAATATGATAATTGAATAAATGTTTTTAAATTTTTTAAAATTTATTAAAAATTCAAGCAGATTTTAATTAACCAAAATAATTAAGAAATTATTAAAATAGAAATGTAAAGTAAGAGTAAAATAATTATTTTAAAGTCTATAATTTCTTAATTAATTATAAAAAATTTTAATTAAAAAATTATTTATAAAAATACAACATTAAAATTATTTAGTAAAAAGTGCTGAAATAGTTAATTAAAAAAATAATAAATAAGTAAAAAGATGTGGCAAAACTATGTTAAAATAGAGCCACATTAGTTGTCATAATATCCAATGCATAGTTGAATTATTTGAATTACATTTATGGCAGCCCACATTGGTTTTGGTTGTGGCCACCTATCTATGTATCATGGTTCTTCCAGATCATGTTCAAGGTGTCCCCCACTAGTCCAGGGCAAAACCCCATATCTATGTATTATAGACTTCTTAGACCAGTTTGTTCTATTTGGGAGGGTACCCAATGAGTTATAAATCACCATCTAATTTCTCTAATGATAACATGGTTCATGATGTGGAAACTCCTATAAAAGGAGATCGTTGAAAAAAATCTTATGGATGGAAGTTGTTTATGAACGTCTAACAACATGGTGTCTCTCCTGAGTATATATGGGTTCTTTTGTACTACATCTGTATATGATACATTGTTACAAGATATATTGAGATGGCTAAACATTGTACTTCATGTTTAGTTCTATTGGGGTGTCATACTAAGTATTATTATATTCTCCCCTTCATGGGCATTCCTGCATTTGTCATGTCTTTGGAAGATGTTGGCACATTCGATGGTGTCCTTGGAGGACCAGGAGAGGTTTGAGCATTGCTTGAGTTGGGATGACCGAGCTGTATTTCAACAAAAAAAAATTAAGTCTTATCCATTTGATTAGGTTAGACTATTTATAGTTTTAGTAATAATTTTGTACATAATCCTTATGGTGGGATTTTTTTCATGTTTACATTAAAATACTCACACTTTAATACTATGTTGTGGGGTCTTTGATGTATGCATAAATCCTTTCAATTGTTTTATAATTCATTATTTTGTGGCTTGTATATGTTTGTGTGTGTACATGTTCATTAGGCTAATCCCCCTATTTCTGTGATATTACAAATTCATTCTAGTCAAAAGCATCTAGCACATTAGGGGTGGGCATTGGGTAGTCACAGCATGGGCCCCACTAGGATTTATCATGACACTTATCTTCCTCTCTAGGGATAATTCCTTTTCATAATGATTTTTCATTGAAAAAATGCTTCCTAAAAATGTGTATATTTGGGTATAAAAATTCACATCCTATAATGAATGGTCTCCCATCATTGTCCATATTTTTTAATGAGCCAATGATCTCCAACATATTTTTAAATCAATTTATTTTTTATCTAATCTTATCTTCTCATTTCTATTCCCTTATTTTAAAAATGATTATTTATTACTCATTTATGATATAAGAGGTTGAAAATAATATATTAAAATATGAAAATGGTTTTCCAATCATTATAATTTATTTCATATTCCAATATGAAATTCATCTAGATACTCATTGGATATTTTTCAAGGGTTCATTGATATTGTGATATTTTTTATGTTTTAAAAAAATTCAGTTTACCTTATGGAAAATTTATTTTGATAGTGACCCATACCATTTTTATATTTAAATAATTTTATAAATATTATAAAATATTTATAACATATTTTTCATCTCTATGTGCACATCATTTATCTATTAATATGATTTATTTCAATAAAGAATCTTTCACATATTATAAAAAAATTTCCAAATAATCCTAATATGTGATGATTTTAAAATTTATAGGTTAGTTTTATTTTATTTTTCTAAATTGATTTACCAGATGACAATGAAATTGGATTTTAAATCTATGTTAACATTAAATATTCATTATAATGATATCATATTATGATATCATCAAACATATTTATTTGGATGTATTTTTCTCTTGTTTTGTATTATCAAGTTACCCATTACAGTATTCAGTAAATTATACATTGGTGTAATTATAAATGATTATCTTATGTCTCACACAAAATGTTAGATATATAAAGGGTTCTCTAAAAATTGATCAAATGAATTATGTTATTAATATATATCCTGAGAGGAAATTTTTATGATATCATCGACGTATAACATGGTAAATCCTTATGATACCCTATTAAACAACCATGGTAATGAAGGTTGTTAACTGATTTCAAACTAATGAATTGGGTGAAGAACTAATATCTAGTGATTAAATATTCATAATATACTTCCAAAATTACCTAGTAAATTTTTATGATAACTCAGTCGATGACCTTGTTAATATTATTTTGTGAAACCTATGTGATAAAAATTAGTGATATGATCATTAATGTATCATGTTAATTTTTATCCATATTGATATGTTATTCCTCATGTACATATGATTTTTTATTCCTTATTTACTTATCCTAGTATTCGTATGTTCATATTTATATGTGATAACTCAAGTATTACCATTTATATATTCTAATATTAATGTTATCCATTACTCGGCATCTGAGAGCATCCGGTTTTTAGTTGTCATGTAAATAGGTAATGAGTAATATTAATAAATACAATGTTCATATAATATTATCAGGTTTTACAAATTTATAGAAGAATGTGAAATTTTTTCTAGATTAATAAAAAGATTATATATTTGAAAACATTTGTTTTAGTTGAAAACATAGTGGCTTTTGTTAGTTAATATTTTGTAATATGTTTATAAAATAATAAACCTATATGTATTGGGAATGTATGTAATGAAATATTTTCTATATGTAATGTAATTATACGTCATTCATGTTGTGTGGAATCATAATTTGTATCAAAGAAAAATTACATAACCTTAAATTTTACGATATTTTTTATTATGGATAAATTAAGAGTTACGTCTATTAATAATGGTTAATATGTTAAGGATAAACATATTTTCATATATATAGATAAAATTTATAATAGTTAATGTGATATCTATTATTTTATAGATTTTTATAAGATAAATTTATCGAAATACATACCTATACAATTAATGGATAAATCCAATTGATAATTAAATGGGATAAGATTAAGTATATAATAATATTAGGAAATTTTCATAAATTATATGTTGTGTTTTTCAAAAATAAATTACATCCATCTATAGATAAAAACATGTTGATTTATCTAGGGAATATTTTCACTAGGGGAAATCACCTAAAAAATATTGGTTGAGTGTCAACAAATTTTTAACACAGGTTCATCATGAGTGAGTTTAAGACTGTACTCCTAGATAGATACTCATGGGGTTATTTTTTAATTTTTAAAAATCACTTTAAAGATGTTATTAATGATTGAAAATGTCATGAAATTTGGTTTAGGATTAGGAAGTATCCCATCTGAATGAATCCTTTACAAAACCGAGAGTTATTAACATGGAATTCAATGAAAATGTAATAATTTTGAAGGGAATGAAATTTGGGGGGTGATTTTTCAGCTTAAAATAATTATAATATAGTGTTTGTCACTCAAAATTAACACCATTTGGTCATATAAATCACTAAATCAGGATAGAATTACATTAACATTAAATTTTATGATATTTTTTATTGGGGATAAATTAAGAGTTACGACTATTAATAATGGTGGATAAGATAGGGATGAACATATTTTCATATATATAGATAAAATTTCTGATAGTTAAGATAATATTGATTATTTTATAGATTTTTATCAGATAAATTTATTGAAATCCATTCATATACAATTAATGGATAATTCCAATTGATAATTAAAAGGGATAAGATTAAGTATATAATAATATTCTGAAATTTTATAAATTAGAAGTTGTGTTTTTCAACAAAAATCACCTCCATTTATATATAAAAACATGTAGATTTAACTAGGGAATATTTTCACCCAGAGGAAATCACCCAAAAAATATTTGTTGAGTGTCAACTAATTTTTAACACTAGTTCATCATGAGTGAGCTTAAGACTTCACTCCTAGATAGAAACTCATGGGGTTATTTTTTATATTTATAAAAATCACATTAAACATGTTATTAATGATTTAAAATGTCGTGAAATTAGGTTTAGGATTAGGAAATATCCCATCCGAATGAATCCTTTACAAATCGAGAGTTATTAACATGGAATTCAATGAAAATGTAATAATTTTTAAGGGAATGAAATTTAGAGGGTGATTTTTCATCTTAAAATAATTATAATATAGTGTCTATCACTCAAAATTAACACCTTTTGGTCATATAAATCACTAAATCAGGATGGAATCACATTAACATTAAATTTTATGATATTTTTTATTGGGGATAAATTAAGATTTACGACTATTAATAATGGTGGATAAGATAGGGATGAACATATTTTCATATATATAGATAAAATTTATGATAGTTAAGGTAATATTGATTATTTTGTATATTTTTATAAGATAAATTTATTGAAATCCATTCATATACAATTAATAGATAATTCCAATTGATAATTAAAAGGGATAAGATTAAGTATATAATAATATTCTGAAATTTTATAAATTATAAGTTGTGTTGTTAAATAAGAAATTACCTCCATCTATAGATAAAAACATGTATATTTATCTAGGGAATATTTTCACCTAGAGGAAATCACCCAAAAAAATATTGGTTGAGTGACAACTAATTTTTAACACTAGTTCATCATGAGTGAGCTTAAGACTTCACTCCTAGATAGAAACTCATGGGGTTATTTTTTATATTTATAAAAATCACATTAAAGATGTTATAAATGATCTAAAATGTTAAGAAATTAGGTTTAGGATTAGTAGATATACCATCCAAATTAATCTTTTACCAAATAGAGAGTTATTAACATGGAATTCAATGAAAATGAAATAATTTTTAAGAGAATGAAATTTAGAGGGGGATTTTTCATCCTAAATGAATTATAATTTATTGTCTACCACTCAAAATTAACACCTTTTGGTCATATAAATCACTAAATATTGATGGAATCGCATTAACATTTTTAAAAATGTACTTTGTAGTGATTTTCACAACAAGAAACAAAATTGTATAATAATTGAAATGATAAACCTTAATTTTATGTATTATAGATATAATAATATGATTAATAATGTGAAAATATTTGTGATTACAAAAATTACATTGAAGATAAGAATAGTTCCTCAAGGATATTTGGGAGAGGTATTTTTTGATGAAAAGTTTATTAAATTAACAAAAAGTAAAAAATGTGGGAAGAAGTAACAAGAAAGTTTTCTCAATGGAACTGGGAAGTGATTTATCTATAGGAATATATAGTAACAGAAATAATAAAATAATAACATTACAAGAAATGAATTAGAACAACTCAGGTCTAATGAATGTTCCCACTTTACATAGGTTATATGAAAGGACCAATGTATCATAAAATGAAATATTGGAATTATATCAACCTTATAAGACGTATGGTAATATTGAAAAAAATTTATTACTATTAAAAATAACTAGAATATATATCATGAAAAAAAATATAATCTATAAAGCTCACATCCATTGTCATGGCTAAATTACACAATGAGAAATAGAATGACTATCAGTAACATTGAACTTGATATATCCCATGGGTCTATATATATGTGACCCTAAGTCACCACCATCCCAACTCAATATAAAAGAAACTTTATTTAAGATATTTATCCTCAATATGAAATTGTCCTTATTCCCTATATGATATAATAAAATAGATAAAAATTGCAATATTAAAAATTAAGTTGTGCTAAATAAATCATAATAGGAAACTACAATGAGTTGAAAAAATTTCTATCTACATGAATCCTATAATTTTTCATTGACAATAGATTTATAAATCGCCATAAAAAATTGTTTGCATATAAAATTCATACTTTGAGGTTATTTTAAAAAATAAAATTCCATTAAAAATCATGGAATAATCAAATAAATAGAGTAATATTAAATATCAAATATGCAATTTCAAAAAAAGATAAAATAATCAATTTTCATGAATGGATATCTATATCATAATAATGTATTAAATAACTAATGTATAACAATAATGAACACAATGTATCAAAAAACCACCAAAGGTAATCCTTGACATGGGGGTAAACAATTAATACAAACCTAAGACACTAGATTGAATAAGTGAATCTTAAGGTCCAACAACCACAACTCCTTATAAATGATATACCTTATAAAGAATTCAATCAAATGAACCACCCATAATGACATATTAACCCACTAAGAATCGTTTTTTATGATTTCCCTATACACAAGGTCTCCTAATATTCTATTATCACCTATTTAAATTAAAGGAAATTAAAAACATATTTTAAAATAATTTTCCATGGAAAATATATATTTCAAATCCATAAGAACATTTTAAGTAAACATTTTCAATTATGATCGCACACCACTCCCATGCTTGAGAACCTATTTCCATTTCAAAACATTCATTAGTGGATTTTTTCATACACATATATAGTATAAAATCCATTTTTCTAGTAATAAAAATTTTTTAAAAACATTTTCATTTCCCACAATGATTAAAAACTATTTAATCATTCAAAACTAATGGAATGAATTAACAGAACACATATATTTACAATGATTAGACCATAAGATAGAGACAAATTCTTCAATAATGATGTACATGGTACTACCATATTAAATTTCCATGATAGGGAATGAGATCAAATCATTTGGAACCTAGATATGAATAAAATATTTCAAATATATATGTTAGAGAAATATCCAATGATCTAGTATCAATCAACATCAAACACATGGAGTAGATTATATAAAACATGTTAAATATAATATGCATACCTTAATATATTAGAAATATATGCATGCATCCAAATGGAATGATTATTTTCCATTATGAAGAGGGATAAAGATAAAAACATCACCAAGAAGCATAAAAAAGATTAAATTTGAATTGGTGACAATGGGGTCAAATTAGGGGAGTTGGAAGATTATTTTTTGGGAAATAAACATTATAGAACTTAATAAATCACATTCATAGTAGAATAATCGGCAATCTACTAGAACTCCCAAGAAAGGTAGTTGGTGTAGAAGGAATGGTTTCACCTCATGGCCACCTATTGAATGGATGGTATCATCTAAACACATTCAGATCTTCTACCTACAAACACAGGCTTTCTAGTTCCCACTATCAGTGAGCCAATGGCTAGCTACTTTCACGAACTACCCAAAACCACATCCCATTTTAATTATGGTAAAAAAATTAAAAAGTACCAAAATTGGGATATGTACATTTTTATCAAACATGGGTGTGACAATTCTCCTCAAAATAAAATATTTATTTCTATTGAAAGACACAAGATCATTCACTTCATAAGGGATAAGTCTATTTATCCATAATCTAGGATTTACACTCATATGTTTCATGGTTATCCCAACATCATTTTTATCTCACATGAATAAAAGGATTTCCTTTCCATATAGAACATTATCCTATCATACTAATATCTTAAAAGATCATCTAATCACAGAGGTGTCAGGTTCAATCTCAATATTCCCGCATTTGGTCAAGTAGTACATATCCAACTATTACTTATTAATTTAGAAAATTGGAAAAAGATTATGGACAAATGTAAAATAAGTAGGCATGCCCAATAAGTAGTTCCAAATCACGATAGAATCGACAAAACACAGTGGGATAACATAATGACGTTCTAACAAACCATAATCCCCAAAATGTACATGTCCCAACTAAGGTGAAATACAAAGAAAACCCTGATCACCTACTTCAAATTCCTACACACAATGATTCTAATCAAAATAATATATTTTGAGATTTTATGATATCGATAACCACTTAATAAAAAATTAAACAATATATATCATTTTCAGAATGATGTATATTCTAACCATGGTCTATTCATTGTCCTCTACCCAAAAAAATGTTGTCTAAAAGGACCTCTCGTACAACACCTCAAATGGAACCTTCAAAATCAATTCATGATAAAAAAATTATTATTAGGGTCTACTATGGGAATATATATCTCAAAAGATCCATAATGCACATGACTAAGTTCATGAAGAATGCATTCATTGATCAATATAGATACCTCTATCTATCGATCTATTTTATGATGTATAGTCATGATCAATTTAATTGATTACCATTCATTATTTTCAATCCACTCAAAAATAGTGATGTAATGAATGAGACTCCACCAAATATGATAACCAATAGTAGTCCATTAGGTCTATCATCCTACACTACATATAGGATCCCAAATACATCTAAATTCTTTGACTCAATTAGAGAATAAAGATTCCCTGATTTTGTTATTTTATAAATAATCTTCCACATCACATCCATTCCACTAAGAGTCTAAGGTATAAAAATTATGAAGTCTAGTTCTATAACATAAAATTTCTATATATAATTTTGGTTAAGGATAAACCAATTCATCTTGACTATTATGTTCCACCATAATTCTATATAATTATAGGCATTGATATACAAAATCCAAATAAGATCATATCATTCATAGTGACTATTAATGACATCCTAATGAATGGAAAATCATGTTATCTCATGATTGCAGAAACCATCATGATTGATAACTATTATCCAAAAATTCACTTTTCAAGGATATCGTAAAATACATATTACATCATAAGTGGTAAATTATATTAAGAAACAGAGACCATTCACATATGAAATCCAAAATAAAAATATTCATACATAAGATCTGAAAATACATATCCTCATTCTATCAAAGATGAATTAGAATATAAATAAATGAACGTACTTGATAAAAATAAATAAATATCATTCCATAAACTCTACTTTAATCCAATTTAATATCTGAATTCATTCTCATTATTATTCACTTTTCTAATGATTCTATTAATGGGTTAGTTGACAATTTATTACTCACTATATTAGTGACCACATTACCTTGACCATGGTTGTAATAAAATCAAAATCAATGGTATAATGTTACTCTACCAATTAAATCTATTTGAATTTATTATACCTTTGAGTGAAGATATACTTCAGATTCAAATGGTTTTAATACACAATAAACAATAACTAAAGTAGTAATGACATCATGTTGTAAGAGAATACATTTTAATCAAAAAATAATATACATAAATGAAATAGTTCATCACATATGTGTGTAACTAATGAGATCCATTTTATACTACATTTCACCCCAACAATAGAACACAGCAATTACATATATAAGATGTGTTGAAGTAATAAACATAACCAATACCAATTTCAGGATGAATCATCACTAATTATAATTCAAATATCACTTTTAACTCCTCAAAATATATCTCTCAATCATCTCTCCAAACAAATATTACATCCCCATGGGTCAACATTGTCATAGGGGATGCATGTTGGGAGATATCCCAAATGAAATTCTGATAGTAAACATTTAATCCGAAGAAACAATGAATCTCAAACAATTTTCCAGCCTACTACTAGTACACCATTTCCCATATATTTTTTAGATTTTGTAATACACAATTCATAGAAATCACATGTCCTTGATGATTAAAATATTGAATCTAAAACTGATAATTAGATAGCTTCCCATTCAGATGATTCACAATATATATTCCATGTATGATATTCTTATTTTTTTCATGATTCCACTCTGATTAAAATGAAATATGATAGTTATAATCTCACACTACCATGAATGAACCCATTAATCAATGTAATATTCAATTAATTGAATATATAAGCACCACTAGATTGTTTTAAGGCCAAATTTCATTAACCTATATTTATAATTCCCATACCATCTTCTGAAACACATATAATGGTCATATTTTTTATAGAACCTCAGTTGATTGTACCCCAACATCAGATAAATTTATAAAAACCACATGGATCACAATAGATAATCAAGAAGGTCATCAATAATCTACATGGTATTCATGGTCTTCACATCACCTGATTGAGTTTCTGATAATGAACATCAATCCAGAGACTCCAATTCACTTTCATTATAATGAGTATTGGTTGTGTCTATATCAAATCATTAGGATGAATAAAACCATTATCCACAAGATCCTTAATATAATCCTTTAAATATTTATATTTAGTTTATTCTATTTGTACTAATTGTAATGAAATGAAATTCAACCATAAAGAATGTATACAGGTTACTCTATTACACCTTGAAGTGGTGGAACATAAAATTCACCTAAAAATGTAATGATACACTCAACACACCACTAGAAGATGACCCCCATGATCTGGATTAATAAAATTATGAAATCAATCTAAAAACTATTATGTGATCATCTCATTACTAGGATCAACATGACTAGTGTAACGTCCTAGTTATGAAAGCCACCTAGAGGCGCCCCGTAACCGGTTGGTCACATGGACTCAAGCGAATTTCCCCGAATGTCATAGCTTTACAATTAGAAGAGAGGGACATGGGATTGATAGTGGGGAATTTATGCCCTCATTGGCAGATTACACAAAAGATGTAAACTGATATACAATAGAGAAAATAGTAATATCCAACAACAGTAAACAGCGGAAGACCAAAATGATAAAAAATGGAGAACATATATATAAATTATGCATGATACATATATTCCTAGGAAAGCAGCCAAACATATTACAGTGCTGAATACAGTACTAAACAAAAGTACAAAAGGAAACAATATAAGCAACTCCTCAGCATCACAAGCCTTGGCTTCGTCCAATTCTCTCCAGCTCTAATGCAATCAAGTACCTGAAGTTGAAGGGAGCATTACCTTTTCTATACCTATAGCAATAAAATCTATATGGGACCAAAATCAAGACCCATACAGGGTGTGAGACTAAATCCCAGTAGGAAAACACCTGAAGATATGTGCCTAATAGTCAGTGAGTATATGGAAGGGTAAAAGTACAGAAAGTAGTAAACAGGAAGCACTCACCAGAAAATTCAATCCACAGTTCCAATATCAATCAGTGTCTAAGCTTGTAGATAACACAACAGGTAACCCTCTATGGAATACTCAAAGCTTAACACATGTGGTTCAACCCAACAAGTACAAGAAACCCTTTGGGAAGCACACACAGTGTCACCCCTCTGGTTTAGCGAAAGTATAGACTCTCTAAGAAAGCACTCACCGTTAATTCCCCCTATAGTCTCGTATCATACTAAAGGTGCTCTGAGGAAGCACTCAATGTCAATTCCCCCGGTGGCCCATGTCGAGGAACTACAGACACTCTCGGGAAGCACTCAACGTGAATTCCCCATGTTGTCTTTCATTGTATAATTATAAAGACACTCTAGAGAAGCCCCCAACATCAATTCTCCCTATGGTCTATATAGTATGTTCTCACAGCCCTGTGTATGTCAACAAGTATAGCATCGCGTCTCATCCAATGTAAACGTCAAGAACTGCTTTGATAGCATTATACAGCATATCAACATATCATAACAACAGTCTCACCATCCTATAATACTAGTCATATGGATGTAACAGTAGCCTAGTAGGAAAACTAGACCCAACGGTCAAAACAGGAAAAACATGCATCGGAAATACATCCAAAGAATAGAAAAATTACCCAATTCACAAACAATAACCACTACTCAGGCATACAAGCAATGCAAGAAAACAAAAGGTCTAAAATGGAAAATGTGCAATACCCCGTTCATGGGTATTGGTCCAATTTTCACATAAAACTCAAAGAAATTCTACAGAAAGGAACAAACCACCTTCCTTGGGGTTAGGAGATCAATATACATGATCCTCGAAGCATGAATCTCCATAGAATATTGTAGATCTAAGAAAATGTCTAAAACGTTCAACCCATGATAACATGGTAAAGAAGAGGAATTGGAAAACAAGGATCCAGTAGAGGAGAGAACTCACTGATGCGATTCCAACACAATAAATGGTGCTCGAATTGGAGGAAAGATGGAGGCTCGAGGGCTTATCGAAGATTCGCGGCTACTCAGTGATCTCAGATGAATGAAACCTAGAGGAGGTTTGTTTTGTCCATTAGACATGTCCACTGTGCATTTAATGAAAAAAATACACGGCATACACTTTATGAGTACATGACATGTACTTATTGTTTTCGTACTCCGCATTAGGTAGCCTTCACATCACCCCACCCGACCGTGTGTGTGGCCATGACACGACCAGCACATAGCCTCCTTATACAGTGAAGTACATGGTGTGTACTCATAATGTACACGACATGTACTTAATTTTTTTTTCAGAAACTCCTCTTTGATCAATAAATCTAGATAAAGGAAAAACATACCTGAAAATAAGGTCTGGGTTCTTACAAACTTCCCCCTTAAAAAAATTCGTCCCTGAATTTCCCTAGAACGGCGTATAAGAAGAAACCAAGATCAGCTCTAGACACTATGCTCGTACATCGGCCTCCCTCTCCCAAGTCTGGTCCTACACCCACCAGTGCTTCCATAGCACTCGTACAAAGGGAACAGACCAGTCACAAAGAACTGTTGTACAGCGGTCCACAATCTGGATAGGATTCTCATCAAATGACACATCCACTTCCAACTCAACCTCCTTGGGTTGGAAAACATGATACCTGTTTGAAAAATAATGTCGAATCTAAGAAATGTGGAAGACAATGTGCATACCTCGATACCTATAGGGTAACTACATCCGATAGGAAACCATCGCAAATCTCTCCAACACCTCAAACGGCCCAACGTACTTCGATGAAAGCATACCATGTCTCCTAATCCTCTTGTGTCCCAACCTCAATGTGACACAGAGGAACACCTGATCCCCAACATCGAACTCCCAAGGTTGTCTCCACTAATCAGCATAAGACTTCTGTCAAGACTGTGTAGTAGCCATCCTCTTTCGAATCAACTTTATCTGCTCTGTGGTCTCCTGAAGAAGACGAGGTCCCAGCAAAGCTTCCTCTCCTGCCTCCTGCCAACAAAAAGGTGATTGGCATAGCCAACCGTACAAAGCCTCATAAGGTGTCATCTGAATAGTTTCTTGAAAACTATTATTGTAGGAAAATTCCACAAGAGGTATATGATTCACCCATGAACCTCCAAAATCCAGAATGCATGCCCAGAGCATGTCCTCAAGAACCTAAATCATATGCTCGGACTTTCCATCTGTCTGGGGATGGTAAGCTGTACTCAAAAGTACCTATGTACCCAAAGCCTTCTGAAGCCCCTGCCAGACCTGAGAAGTAAAACGTGAATCCCTATTTGAAAAAATATAGTGTGGAACCCCATGCAGACGTACAATCTCTTAGATGTATAATCACCCCATCTCATCAACACTGAAGGTCTCCTTGATCAAAAATAAGTGAGAGTCCTTCATAAGGCTTTCAATGATAACCCAAACAACATCATTCCCCCGAGGAGACCTCGGAAAACCTATCACAAAATACATCATGACATCGTTACACTTCCACTAGGGAATGGGTAACTGCTGGAGAAGCCCTACTGGTCGCTGATGCTCCTCCTTCACCTACTAACAGGTTGAACACCACATGACGAAACCCGTAGTGTCCCTCTTCAAACCTGGACACCAATACTAACGGTGTAGATTATGGTACATCTTGGTGAAGCATGGATGAAATTCCCAAACAGAGGAATGAATGTCCCGCATCAGCTCCTAGATTATATTTGACGGCACCAATATTCATCCCTGGAAATGCAATAACTAATCCTCACCTATAGTCCACCTAGGAATAGGGTCCTCTCCTGACCTACTTTCCCATAGAACTAGGCCTCCAGAATCTGATAGCTTCCTCATTCGTACCCGATCATGAAATGTAGAAGTAACAGCTTTAGAAGATAGAAAAGTCTGCCCCTCTCTGTCGTGCACCTACAAATTCATATCAGACAACTTAGCCATAAGCTTCCATTCACTATTTCCCTCCCAAACTGCCTGTATAAATTTCCTCATACTCAACACATCATCCACCGCTTTTTCCTTCCCAGGCGTATAGGCATTCTCAATGTCAATGGATTGTAGGTACTCAACCCAACTAAATTGTCTCAAATTCAGATCACGATGAGTGAAGATGTACATGAAACTCTTGTGGTTAGTGAAAACCACAATTTACTCTCCCCAAAGATAATTTCTCTAGCAGCGTAGGGCATGAACAACAGCTACCAACTCCAGATCATGTGTCGGGTAATTATTTTCATGTGGCCTCAACTTTCTAGAACCGTACGCAACGACTCCATATCCCGGCATAAGCACAGCTCTTAGCCTGATACCGGATGCATCACAGTAAATGTTATAGATATTTCCCGCATCTGGAAAGACTAGTATATGTCAAAACTCTATTTCAGCTCTTGAAAGTCTAACTCACAAGAATATGACTATATGAACTTCACACCCTTCTTGGCCAGACCCGTCAACCTTGATGCTAAGAATGAAAAGTTATGAATGAAACTTCTGTAGTATTCAGCCACCCTAGAAGACTCTACACCTCAAACACATTCTTCAGCTGCTCCCAGTAAACTATATCTCTCATTTTCTCTGGGTCTATCGCTACTCCTTTCTCTAAGATAACATGTCCCAATAAGTGAATCGGATCTATCCAAAATTGTCATTTTGATATCTTATCATATAACTGATGCTCTATTAGTGTAATCAGAACGATCTCAAGGTAGGTAGCATGTTCGTGTCGACATTGAGATTACACCAAGATATCGTCCATGAAGACCACCACGGAGGAGTCAATGTATGGATGGAACACTTGGTTCATTAGTTCCATGAAAACTGCAGGCACATTCGTGAAACTAGATGGAATCACCAAGTACTTGTATAGACAATACCTTCTCACGAAGGCTGTGAGAGGTATATCAGATAGTCTAACGTGAAAGTGATGATAACCAGACCTTAAGTCAATATTTGAGAACACATGGGCTCCTCGAAGTTGATCAAAGAGTTCATTAATCCTAGGAAAGGGATATCAATTCTTGACTGTCAACTGGTTCAGCTTCCGATAATCAACACAAACCCTAAGGGTACCATCTGCCTTTTCACAAACAAGACAGGCGTACCCCAAGGAGAAGTACTAGGTCGGATAAAAAATTGGCCATCAACTCCTTCAACTACTTCATGAGCTCCGACAACTCAGGTACAACAATCTTGTAAGGATGAATGGACACTGGTGTTTCCCCTGGCACAAGCTCAATAGAAATGTCTACCTCATGGTCAGGAGTAAAACCTGAAAATTCCTCTTGAAAGACATCTCTGAAACGATCCACCACTAGAGGAAAGTCTAAATGTGATGTCTCCTAGTCAACCAGATAAAGACTAGAAATCTGGGTTGTAACTTCTCTCATCCCATGATGTTCTGGACCCGCTCTGCTCGCCTGGACCTCCCACTCTCCCTTATGAGGAAAAGATCCACCCTCTGGTCATAAGAATCTCACCCTATGGAGATAATAGTCGACGACTACCTGGAAGGGAACTAGCTAGTCCATCCAAGAATGGAATCATAACCTGTCATCCTTAGGACATAGAGATCCCAATGGAAGTGACACCCACCAACCTCAAGATGGAACTCTTTGCAATGACGTACACCAGATGTTCTTATCCCCAATGGATTTTCCACTGTCAAAACATCGATACAAGAAATGATATAGATCATAAGGCTCTTAACAACAAAGAAAGATATAAAGCTATACGTAGCACCAGTATCGAAAAGTGATGAGGATAAAACCAAGGAAAAAATTATCATACCTAGAACTGTAGAAGGTTCGGAATCCTACTTTGGCTAGTTCTAGTCCACTATAAAGGTCTGGCCTACTCCATGACCCTGTGACCCTGCATGACCACTCTAAGCTGATCCACTCTGATGTCACTAAAATATTAGCGACTGACTGCCATGGCCACGACCTCTATCTCGGCCTGAACGGCCATAAGAACTCTAGTTCCCAGATTTGTGAGAAACAGGAGGTGCTTCTCCCGAATGCGGAGTCATAGAAGAAACCCTGTTACCAGATGTGGGTGAGATGACCTGATAGAAATGCTGATGGTGACCCATATTTCTTTATGATATGTATTCCACTAGGTCTCTCTAGAACTGTGACCTCATATGTTTGCTTCCCCCACACTGGTAGCACACCACCTGGCTACCAGATGATGCATCTTGACTACTGGGATCTCCTCGTGTATTCTCCCTGCGGCGCTTCCAGCTATCAACTGGAGAAGAACTAACTCTGGGTGTCGAGTCTCCTTGGATCACAACTCTGGATTCCTGTAGATTCTGTTCTGTGATTAGTGCATGGTTACCTATGGAAGTGATGGAAGTCAACATGAAGATATTCACCTGAGAGCGGATGTCCTGTCTGAGACCATCCTCAAACATCCTTGCCAGGAATAACCCATATCCTCCCAGAAATTCTATGAAACACTGAAGCTTGGTGAAATGAGAAGAATAATCCATAACCGATTTGGTACCCTGTTCAAGGCTCATAAACATTTGGGCTCAGTCGGCCCTCAATTTCTCCAGATAAAAGTAGTCATAGAAGACAAACTGGAACTCCTCCCAAGCCAAAGTCTGGTGATAACCCGCCTGTGAGATTACATCCCACAATATGTTAGCGGAATCCCGTAGCATATAAGTGGAAAGAATCACCCTCTTCTCTGGGGGAATCTACAAATGGTCAAAGATCATCAGCATGGCTTCTAGCCATGAATCTGTAGCTTGAGTTCCTCCTTCCCCTAAGAAAGTGGGAGGATGTTGTTGCTGGAAGACCCACTTCAAATCAGCCATCGACGTGGTAGGAGGCGGCCCTCCCTGAATGGACTGCATCATCCTCATGAATCCTTCCATGAACTGTGCATCAGCACCAGTACTAGGTATAACTACTGGTGCCAAGACTGGCACAATAGGAGGATCTGTAGGTGGTCCCTGATTAGCCATGTCTGGTTTCTGATCACCACCTAGCAACTGGCGTACAACCAAAGGTTGTCTCGGTGGCCTGACTCTGCAAAGTCTATTGCCCACCATAGATCAAGATTATCAAGGACTGAAATCAAAGAGTGTAATAAGAGAAAAGGAGAAGGAAAGAACTAATGTTTTACAAAACATGACTACATGGTTTGTATACATCCTACATGGTGGGTTCCCTTAAGTCAGTCACATGGGTGTGTACATTTTTCTAAACAGGTCGTGTAACACCCAAAACACATGGTGTGTTATTCAAACACATGGTGTGTACATGAATCCTCTTCCCCTACCTAGGTCCATCTACATGGTTAATCCACACGGCTCTTCTAAGAAAACACTACACGACATGTTCAAGATAGACACAGAGAGTACTAGACAAGCTTCACATGGCCCGTGTTGTTAGTGACACGACCTGACACATGGCATGACCCTACAGGGTGTGATCCGAATGGACACGAAATCTACATAGAGGGATAACATTGACCCGAGTTGTTAGAGACATGGTCGGGTACCTGTTGTAGACTACACGGCGTATTTGAAGTTGAAACTATGTGTATAATAAGAGACTCCACTGACCCATGTTGTTAACTACATGGCTGGGTTCCTAGTATTATACTACACAACGTGTTAAACACGGACATGGCATGTTTCCACCAAATATTTCTCATCCTGTGTCTCTACCCACACGGCTTATGACATGGTTAGAGACTACACAGTGTGTACATAAAGTACACGGTTTGTACATAAGAAAAATAGTTTCATCACGAACAGAAGAAAACATGACATGTAGTTAAAACTACACGGTGTGTATTCTCAGTTTTTCCAGACAGAAATCCTCAGATGCTACTCCGGATCCCAGAAAACACAGAAACAAACACTAAAAGTGCCAAATTCTGATATGTGAGGGCCCATACTCCCCATGAATCAATGTTTTGAATCTTATAAATGTTACAAAAAAGGTAAAAAAAAATAAATTATTTACCAATATCTGATCCATGAGGGTGCATAACACCTCAAGAACCAATGTTTAGTGTTCATTCAAGAAAACCCATACACAATCAATTCACTAAAAGGAAACAGATATTTTTATCAAGGCATATACCACAACAACCTGCATATTTTACACAACATCTATCAAAACCACATGCAATTGGTAATGCACCATAGATGACATGGCAAGAATGCATGGCATGTGATTTATACCAAGTACCTATATGATGTATGATATGACAATCCCTCATCTCATCGGGTTGTGACAGAAATATAACCTCAATAACATCAATGGTAACAACATAAAACATGAAAATTACCCAACGATGAAATCAAATCAACTGTAAAATTTCAAAACAAATAAATAAAAATTAATGAGGTATATTAGATTTTCCTTGAACATGGTTTAGATACTACTGAGAACATATTATTACCAAGTACCTATTCTGTCCTAACCCTGGCTATAATCTCGAAACAATAAGTCAAGAAGAACAGAATCCCTCTGACACCAATTTGTAACATCTCAGTTCCAAAAACCACCCAGAGGCACCCCGTAACCAGTTGGTCACATGGCCTCAAGCGCATTTCCCCGAATGCTAGAGGCTGCCGACTAGTAGCGAGTACCCTAGGTGTGATAGTGGGGAAACTATGCCATCATTGGCAGAGTACACAGCGGATGTAAACATATATTCAATAGCAGAAAAGGTAATATACAACAACAGTAAACAGAGGAATACTGAAATGATAAACAACTGGAGCACATATATACAAATGATGCATGATACATATATGTCTAGGAAAGCATCCAAACAAGTAATAATGCTGAATAAAGTTCTAAACCAAAGTACAAAAGGAAAACAGATAAGAAAATCCTCAGCATCACAATCCTCATCTTGGTCCCATGATTTCCAACTCAAATGCAATCAAGTACCTAAAGTCGAAGGGCAATTGCCCTTGTTTATACCAGTAGTAATATAATCAGTTTGGGCCAAAAGGCATGAACCAAACAAAGTGTGAGACTAAATCCCAGTAGGCAACCATCTGATGATATGTGCCTAACAGTCAGTGAGTATATGGTAGGGTAAAAGTACAGAAAGTAGTAAACAAGAAGCACTCAGCAGAAAATTCAATCCACGGTTTCAATATCAAGTAGAATCAAAGCAGGTTTCTAACACAACAGGTAACCCTCTGGGAAGTACCCACAGCCTAACCCCTATAGTTCAACCCTACAAGTATAAGCAACCCTCTGGGAAGAACACACAGTCTCACACCTCTGGTTCAGCTAATGTCTAGACTCTCTAAGGATGCACTCCCTGTCAATTCCCCCTATAGTCTCATATCTTATTAAAGGTGCTATGGGGAAGCACTCAACATCAATTCCCCTCATGGCCCTCTACGAGGAACTACAAACACTCTAGGGAAGCACTCATCTTCAATTCCCCCTGTTGTCTCGCATCGTATAATTATAAAGATAGTCTGGGGAAGCCCTCAGCGTCAATTCTTCCTATGATCTATACAATAGGTTCTCATGGCCCTGTGTAAGTCAACAATTATAGCATCATGTATCGTCCAAAGTAAACCTCAATAAATACTTGGCTAGCATTCTACAATATATCATCATATCAGAACAACAGTGACACCATCCTACAATATAAGGAATGGGGAAGTAATAGCAGACTAGCTGGAAAACTACACCCAATGGTCAAAATTGGAAAAACATTCATGGTAAATACATCCAAAGCACAAAAAAATTAACCTATTCAGAAACAATAACCTCTACGCAGGCATACAATCAATGAAGAAAAACAAAAGGGCTAAAATGGAAAATGCAGAATACCCCTATCATGGGTATTGGGAAAATTTGAACATAAAACTCATTGAAATTCTACAGAATGCCACAAACCACCTACCTCAGGGTTATGAGATCAATATACTTGAACCTTGAACTTGAATCTACTTAGAAAATCATAGATCTAGGAAAACTTCTAAAACATTCAACCCAAGATAACATGGAAAAGAAGAGGAATTGAGAAATGAGGTTCCTGGAGAAGGGAGAACTCACTGATGTGATTCCAACACAATCAATTGTTCTCTATTTAGAGGACGGACAGAATCTTGGGGGATCATCGAAGATTCACGGCTGCTCGGAGCTCTCAGACGAACGAAAGCTAGACGAGCTTTGTTCTATCCGTCAGACGTGACCCTGGTGCATTTAATGTGAAAAAAACACACAGCATGTACTTTTGGAGTACACAATGTGTACTTACTATTTCCGTACTCAGTAATAGGCATCCTTCATGTCACCCCACATGACCGTATATGTGTCTATGACATGACCATCACACATCCTCTTACGGAAATGAAGTACATGGCGTGTGCTTAAAAATTTTCCAAAAACTTATCTTTTCTCAAAAACTCTAGTAAAATGAAAAACATACCTGAAATGATGGTCCTGGTTGTTTCAACTAGATCTTCCTAACTAAAAATCCAACTAAACCAAGAATAAATGAGTGAATCTATTTGAAAAAACTAATGATGATAGAAATTGATTGCATATATATATATAATAATTAATCTAATTTCTATCAATGATATGATCAAAAATGAAATGTTCATAATCTAAAATGTCCCATATAGTATCATAGTCTTCAATTATAAGTTGACACTCATGATATTTAAATACCTACATTGAAATATTTTTCCAAGGTGTGGAAAGTTTCACCATGAAAGGAATAATATCTTAATCCAATACTAACATATTGATAATCATGGATGATATAATCGATTTATTTTCACCATTATCAGAATAAGTCATTATAATAAAAGATAAAATAAACACCATACCTATCTTGGTAGTAGGATTTTCATCATGATATTATAGTTCACAATCTATTGCATGAATATATCCATCCTCATACCACCCTTTAATTACAAACCTATTATCTTTGTTTTCATGATGTTGATATCCCAAACTATTTGATGTAGCCAATAAAAACTAATAAAATTTGGTAATTATTGATTGACCTCTAAATCATAGTGATTCCATTTTAAAAAATGATAAAGATGACTATATATCCTACATGTGTAACACACCATTGGTGATGAATTGATATTTGGTTTGAGGTGTCTATTTTTCACGAACGGGTATGAAAACACCAGAAACTATTGTAATGTCCATTTAACACTACATCCATAACCTTAGTTCTAATTATCCCACTTTTTTTTGACTATAAATACAACTATAGTAACCTCATACTATAAGTAATTCTCAAAAGATTCATGTATTTCCATCTATGTCTATATCATATATATAATACTAGTATAAAACCTCCATGTAGATTGGAAGTAAGATAACAAGAAACATGAAATATATATATATTACCTTATAATCATTTCTATCCCATATACCCTGGGATAGTCATTTTAAAAATACTCTAGAGACAAGTGCACTAAATCAAAACATAGAGTCTAATTATCCGTGATAGAATTATATCTCTACTCTAATGTAATGAATGCCTATGACATTACTTATCATAGTTAATCAGGATAGAACTATTGAATTTTTATTTCATTATAGTTGTCCCTATGACATCTTTGTGAAAAAAGGTGTGACAAAAAACATCCCACCATTTTCTTCAGAGACATTATCTCATATATTTTTGTGAATCCATCCTTTCAATTTTATGGATCATTGATAATCATAAAAACATCTAAATCCTCTCAATATATTCTTATATGTCATCTAGAACAATTTAAACTGTAAAGGTATATGGATTATTATTACGAAATTCTATGGAATATTCCACCTTTGGTTACATTTCAAATTTAGGGATTTTCCCATAAACTATATCATTTGGAAGATAGTTTTCGCCAAAACCATGTCAATGAGAGGATTTACCTATAGGGATTGATCCCCTATTTTCTCTCTAGAATTATATAATATTCTTCCTAGAGGATCCATGGTCTATAAAAAATAGGGGAAAACTACATAGAAAATAATATTATTCCTACTTTTATAAAAATTATTTAATGATCAACATGTAAGAGGCCAAATAAATAGACAATGATGCGAGATGGACCCAAAAATTCTATGATAACAATAGGTTTGTCATGAATATATGTATTCTAGATACACTAACAGACTGCCTCTATAGTTTGAATAATATTATCACCATTTTATCAAGACCTACCAAACACAGTGGGGTGATATATTAACTGGCGCATATGAGTTAATGAAACCTATCATTCTGATAATAAATTTTAATAGACCAACCCTAGTTGAACAATATTGTAATAAAAATTGTCCTTCCAACTAGATCAAATCCTATTTCTAATCCAAATGGATTTATAAAAAGAACCATGGATTCATAAAATTAAACATGATAATGATGTCACCCTTAGGAGACATATGGTATGATATAAAATAAGCAGTACTATAAAAGATAACATAAAATAGACATATGTCAAGACATCAAACCATAATTGTCACATATAACATATATATAACATGTACTTAATGAACATTAAAAATTCCTTCAAAAACAATGATCCCAGTATATCCCTTGGGTATATCGTTAACTACGTGCAAGTCAACACCGTCCTGACCCTTCAGAATGTCAATACAATATTTAAGAGTCTTCCCATACATGACTCTCTTATGATGAAATATATCCATATAAAACAATTATAAAAACTCCTAAATGAATGATTACGATGTTAGAAAAATATATCAAAAATATACCTTTTAGAATCTATATAATTTTTATCCATTTTTTCTATTTTTTGTATAATGTTTTTATAAAACAATTTTAAATGAAAAAAATAAATGTAAGAAAATCTTTCATTTTATTTTCAATAACAAACCATTCATTTCAAAATCATAATATAATTAAATAAGAATAACAATATGACATATCACATATCCAATTTTTTAAATATATAAATATAGTTTTTTCAAGAGCCAATATCCATATCATAATGAAATTGGTAAATAAGAAGAAAAATATATTTTCATGCAATGCATCCACAAAGAACAAACAGAAATCCATGACACTAGGGTGTATACAACAAAATCTAACATGAGACACTAATAGAAATAGGTGAATAAATATATATAGAAACTTTATTATTAGGAAAGGTTACCATGTAGAAATAATAGAGTTATGTGATTCTAGTGATAGATAACTCCCTTTGGATCATTTATATCTTTTCTTATCACATATAATAACGTCTCACACTGTGCTACTACATACACATAATGACCAAGTAAAATCAATTCATTTTTCACAAACACTTTACATAGAAAACTTCATTTCAAATATATAATCATATTATAATAAGAAAATTTCTATATTAATTTCACACCACTACTATGTTATAAATAAAATTCCATTTGAACATATATTAGAGGATTTTTTCAAACCCATAATGTGTAAAAAATATATTTTTCAAATAAAATGCATTTTTAAAAACCCTCTAAATTTTCCACAAATATTAAAAAAAATCAATTTCAAAATAAATCAGAAGGCATCCGCTGAACTCCGAGATCTCAAAGCGGTAGACAATTGGATATAGATAATTGCCGCAAAATTGATGAACATGGTGATGCCTTCATAACTAGTGATTATAGGGAATTGGATCAAATCCTAGGGAACAAATATATAATGAATAAATTTAATTCACCATTTCCATTAAAGGAAATGTGATTTATTCTTAGTCAACATTTTACACATGTAAAATAAGAGAATAAATGTGTTAAAGAGGATTTACTTATCAAATTACAAAAAAACAGAGACCCAAGAATCTAACTAGTGTGGAGATTTTCCACTAGGGGATGAGAGAGATCCATAAATATTATTAAGGACGACAAAATGACAAAAAATTAAATTTGGGTTGAATGAGTTATATTATGTGATATAAACTGTTTATTATATGTGAAATATACATTTTAGACCTTATTAATTTGTAGACTCTGCTACCACACCATCCATCCCCTGGGCATCACTAACTAGAATATGATTGTGGGAAGTAAGAATGATCATCCATACCCAACACTATCTATCCAATCGCACCTGCACATATGTGGGTGTTCTTCCAGCCAGCTCAACATAGCTTATGCCCTACACAAGCTAGCTTGGGGACTTCTGATATTAAAAAAAATCCAAAATCAATCACCCAATATATGTATAACCAAAAAAATTAAAATACCAAAACCAAAATTAACTCATACATGCATCTGCATACCATGTGGTTCCTTGGAGGTCATAAATAAAATAATTTCTAAGGAAAAATGAACTAATTAGTTAATATCATGTGTGGAAATAAAAAATTCCATAGTTGTACATATGATAATATTTTTTACACCACATTTTAAAATAAATTCTATGTTATAGTCATATCTTAAATGTCCAAAAATATTTTTTTATATATTTATTTAAAAATAAATATACCCAATATTTATATTGGGGGTGGGTAATGGAATGCAATATTATTATAAAATATATTTTTTCCATTTTATTCACAAGTTTATTTATTTCATTCATCAAAAGAAGAAAAGAAGTGAAATGAAGAGGAAAAAATTATATAACCATTAAAATATAACAATTGAATTGATGGTTAATTATTTAGGTTACCACATTCCATAATATATTTATATAGAAAGAAATTAATTTTGTAAACTAATGAATTGATAATATTCAATTAGTATATAAAATTAAAAAATAAAATAATGATATGGTATGAAATATAATTTAATAAAAATATTTCTTTTTCATATACTATGATTTTTATTATATTATAGTTAAATAATTGTTAGAATTCAATGAATTTAAAATTTATTCAAAAAAATATTTTAACCTCCATATAAAATTTATGTCTTAGAATGTTGTAATTTTAAATTTTCTTTATATAATTTATTTTCCATAAAGTACTAAAATGTGTTGTTTTTTATTATATTAAAGTTTAATTATAGTATCATTTATAAATTTTATTGTATACAATGATTTGAATATTATTATTTCATCTCCTGAAATTAGTTAATGGAATCAATTTCATTTTTATGTGTTCAATTATGTAACCAAAAAATATTTGTTACTATGTAAAACAATTATTTTTCATATAATGATTCATTAATAACATTTATATATTTCTAAATAAAATATATATAATTAAAATACCAAATCCAATAATATTATAGTTTTATAAAAAATAAATTAACACACATTTCTTAATTAATGTAAAATATGATTAAGAATACGCAATGATTAAAACAATATTTTTCTACAAAACTACTATTCATCCAATTAAATATTTTAATTAAAAAGATATTGTCGTTATATATAGAAATTTAATTAAATTGAATTGTGATAAAATTTATATTTATCGCATAAAAATTATTTATAGTGGTTCATCATATTATTTCGGTTATAAAAAAATTCCATTTATAAATTTTAATCAGGATTATTAAGTATTAAAATTGGTATCTATTGTGGCTCAAATATTATTAAATTAATTTGACATTATAAATAAACAAATAAAAATTTTCAAGTTTGTAATTAATTATTACATAACTCACATAAATTTATCCACTAAACTCCCTTTAATCCAACATAATTTTATTCCATCACCAACTTATAATTAACTTTCAATGATTTGTCCCCATTTTCACCTATTAAATGAGTTCACCTACTCCAATTTCAAGACACAAATATAGTCCTAAAATATTATTTATACCTATCATTTTACTTCGACTACCTCCCTATATTTTTTTAGGCTCGTGCCATATTAATTTTACTAATGTCTGTTATTTCTAAATAATTCATCCAAAGATGTTCTAAATTATCAACATAAGTATTACTAACCCAGTAACATAGTTTATCTCTATTTCTCATCATCCTTCCACTAATATAATTATAATAATATGTATATAATGAATTTTTTTTAAAATATATTCAAAAATAATAATTTTGACTGTATAACACATATCTATTATCTGTATATTTAATTTTTAAAAAATTGGGTGGTGATGATGTTGGTGTCTTCAATACCACCAATTTGGAAGATAAATATTGTTTTTCATCACAAAACATCATAAAGGGTTTAATAAATGAATTATTAAATTTATAAGTTATTTATTTTTTTAATGTTTTCTTTTAATATAAATTAGTAATTGTTTAAATAATTATAAAAAAGTGATCATTGTAAAAATAATCACATAAATCGAAAATACCTAGAGAAAATAGATATATTTATAAGAGGAAACTGAATTTTAAATTATCTTAATAATATAAATATTCCAAATTACTATCTAAAATAATAAAATATATACACTTTCTATATACATTTTTGATAAATATATTTTTACAAAATAATATATTTGATATACATACGCACACATTGTCACGAACAGTCCCACGGGGCATGGGAATGACTACACCAACCCCACCTTCCATACGCAAGAGGTTAGTGACTAGCACCAGAAGGATTTTTCCCTAACAGGGAATACATTGACTTAGAGATCTAAACACACTCAAAAGGGGAAACTGAAGCAAATAACCAACAAAGGAAATCTACAACTACGAGAGTAAAGTATATCAAAAAGTACTACTATAGACTGAAATTAAATGGGGGAAGAATACAAGACCAACTGAAAAGTACAAGTAAAATTTAAAAGAGAAAAAAGGCCCTGAATTTTACACCAAGTATCATACCTGAAGGGTTGGTACAACTCATCTCCACAACACTCCACGTCTTCTCGTCTCCTCCATGTACCACCTGGTCCTAGATCCCTCAAGTCTCAACCCATCTCCTCTTCGTCTGCACAAGATGCAACAAGGTAAGGCAAAGCTCATGTAGGGATGAGTATAACAATACACAGTAGGGGACCCCAATACCCATGAAGGTCTCTCAGTAATCTACAAAGGAAAAAATCAAAAGATCTATGTCAAAGGTAAAATCAAAAGCAGGATCTATATCATGAAGCATAAAGAAAAAGAAAGATCTCACTCTAACAGTAACATCAAGGTTACAGGGATAGGGATGACTAATCTTAAATCCATATCATCCTATCTATAGTAAATCTGGGGAAGATCTATATTAGTTGCTGGTGAAGACCCTTATTGGTCTCTGGTGCAGACCCGTATAGGTCATTGGTGCAGACGTGTATTGGTCGTTGGTGCAGACCCGTATTGGTCGCTGGTGGAGACCCTTATTGGACGCTGGTGCAGATCCATTTTTGTCATTAGTGCAAACCCATATTGGATGCTGGTGCAGACCCGTATTGGTACCTGGTGCAGACCCGTAATGGTTACTGGTGAAGACCCGTATTGGTCACTGGTGCATAACCATATTGGTCACTAGGGCAGAATTGTATTGGTCCCTCTTCATCTTCATGTCACAGCCAACCGATGTACTCCCGCTCATAGAAAATGTGATTTTGGTAGAATCTCTCCTTAAGCCATCATTCATATTTCAATTGGTATGAATTCCTACAAAAATCATACCCAAAGGACCACCCTGTCATAGGGGTCCCAAAGTGACAGAAGGTGCATCGATCAGACAACTGGTCTATGAGATATGTGCGCTTTTGTAAAAAGGTCCGAGTTGAATTCATGTTTGATCCTTCACAGGTCGCATGTAAAAATCCATCAAAACTCACTTAGAGTATCTTCAAAGGATAACCTTGTCACAAGGGTTCGTATGCCACAAACGGCACACCGATCGGACTCTGGGTTTGTTAGTTACACCACATTTTTTGAAATTGGGAGATCCCACCTCGGTCCAGCTTGACTTGGTCAGGACCACAAGAATATTCCAAAAGAAGGCTTCCCAAAACTGGCCACAACGCCACTGACAGAGTTTCAAATGGACTCAAAGTTTGTCAGTTAAGGGAAGTTCTTTATTCGGGTACTGGTTGGGTCTAGGCCCGGTCTGACTCTGTTAGACTTGCACGATGCAATGGTTCCTTGGGTCTACCTAATCCCGCTCAGGTCTGGCCCATTGGGGGGTAATGTCGGTTCACAGGGTCCGGACCATTGGGGGTGGACCGGCTCGTTCACGATCCAGGTTCACATTCGCCCAACCCATCGGGTGGGGCTCAGCCCACCCGTGCTGGCCAGTTGGGCCACGGGTCCAGCCCGGTCCGCTTGCAGGTCTGGCCTAGAATACTGGGCAGATCTGACTTCGTTAACGATGTCTGGATTTTCGGGGTTGTTTTGGCTTGCTCGCAGGCCTGGCTTGTCAGGTGTGGCTCGGCCCACCCGCACTGGCCCGTTAGACTGCGAGTTTGGTAAGCTGGGCTGCGGGTCCGGCCTGAACTGCTGGTTGGGTCCGGTACTATCCGCTCGAAGGCGGACCGTTGATTCTCGAGGGCCCTGCGGTTGTAGATTCAACGGTGGGTCATTCGGCCTACCAGATTTTCCCAATGTTGTGTGGTTTCGCACCGCCCCTTCAGGACGCAACACATTTGTCACAGCTGCTCCTCGCCGCCCTCCGTCTCTCACGGCCCACTGTTTATGGTTGCTTCTTCCGGCATCTCCTGTGGTGCCGCCCTTTTGTCTCGCACGGTCTTCTAGGGTCATCTTCCTTTATCCCCCACAGCACGCTGTCGCGCGCCACCTTTCACCACCCGCGACTAGTTGTCGTGATTCTCCTCCAGCCCCTGTCGTCCGCCACCGACATAATGCAGTTGTGTTTTTCTTCAGTGAGAAACAAAACGTGCTCCAGTGGTTTGTTCTTTGTGTCATTTATTCCTACGTCTCTCCTAGGGTTCCATCATCAAAATGTGACCCATTAATTCATTTTTTCCGTTATCTTGAGGAAACTGTCCTTGAAGAATACAACATGAGCGAACAGACCGAGGGTAGGGGGCTTGTTTGATGGGCCCGTGCCATACGCGTTAACACGATATCAGGAGGGAGTAATGAAATCAACAAAGATGAACATAAAAACAAACCCCTACCAGGATAGGACTTCCTCTGACAATGATCGACAAATCCTCCATTATCCTTGTCATTGGTTCATGATGTGGTGGTTCTTGTCACTGCTGATTGAATTCAGCCTCATCCTCCAGGTGGTTAGCATTACAATAATTTTCCAGAGCTTCTTCACTTGGTGAATCTGTGCCAAAACCCCTCCTAGAGCTCCATATAAATAGGAGAAAAGAAATAGTTTGTCCCACAAAAAAAATTAATGAGTTTCTTTTAATTATTTAATCTTCCAAATTTCCAACTGTGCGGTCACAAGTAATGAAGATTCAAGCCATTTAATGTCTTGAAATGTCGTCGAACCCGCCCCCGCCACTCATTCATTGGAGAAAGTAAAATGAGGATAAAATTACATTGTTATTTTATTATTCATTGAAATGTCCAAAATTTATCTTTTTATCCCAAGCTAGTACGATCGAAGTGAATCTTCCCATAAACAAATCATGATGTTGTGGATTCAACCGTGCCCTCATATTTTTAATCCGAGCACCAGTTTAAATGTTATAAAACACCACCCACAAGTTTATTGAATGTAACTTTTTTCAATATATTATTAACATTTACCCTCGAGCCATGCCAGTCAAGGTTAGGCTATGCATATGGGAGAAACATCCCAACGATTTCAATAGTATGATCTGATTTTTAATCTATGATTCCATTTAGAAGTTATGGATTTTAACAATAAAATAATTTCTATTTCATTATTTTATTTACATCCAAAAACTAACCTTCATAGTTGGACCATTACGACCAATATTAGAATGTTCCTAATAAAAACATTTCCTAACGAGCTCAGCGGTGGTTTCATATTTTTAACTTCAATCACCATTCGTGAGTTATATGAATTTGAAAAATAAAATAACTTTATTTAAATTTTTTATTTACGATTATTCCATAATCATGTTTCCTTACCAGATTCCTATGACGACTAAAGATAAGTCGTGCCTAAGATAAACCTGTTATCATGAATGCATCGGTGACCCCAGATTTGTGATCTGTGCACCCATTTAAGTGGTATTCCACTTTTTCTATAAAACCACTAATGTACTTTATTTTAAACATAACATTTTTCGACGGATAATTTCGGGCACTCCTGGAATTGGAATCATGCGCCGTCAGATTTCACAGTTTCAAAATAATTAGATATAATTAAAAAATTTATAATTAAATTCCAGGTCATTACATTAACTCCACCTTAGGACTTTACATCCCTAAAATCCAAAACAATAGAAAAAAGGGTACTTTGCACGAATCACAGCTTATCGCTCCCATGTGCCCTCCAAAAGGTTCCCATGTTACCCCAAAACTCTCACAAGAGGGATCGACCATCTACGAATGACTCGGCCCTGTTGATCCTCTATCTCCATCGGGATCTCCATAAAAGTATCCCATCATCATATTCCATATTTCACTAGTCAATAACGTGTAATGGATCATGCAAACATCTCATTAGCTACGAAACATGGAAATAATTATGCACCCAGTGTATATGTGGTGGAAGAGATAGACGGTACGTCACCTCACCCATGCTACTGATAATCTAGAAAGGTCCAATAAACCTCATAGATAGCTTGAAACCTCATCCAAACCTCCACAATCCTCATCAGGGTGAGACTCATAGGAAGACAATGTCTCCATCCTCAGACCCTAAACTTATCTGTCTCCTATCGGCATAAGACTTCTGCTGGATATGTGTAGTATTCACTAGCTAACAAGTGAGGCATCGTGATATGAAATATGCCACTGCTTCCTTCATCCATGTCCACCAAAACTGATTCTAGAGGTCCTGGTACATCTTCGCCACTCCAGGATGTACTGTTAATGGGGATGTAAGGAAATCCCTCAACACCTCCTCGTGATGTCCAAAAAGTACAATGGTTCACCCTCTAAAGACGATAACATGCTCGCAACCCTTAGAAAAACAAGCAGGTGCATGTCCTAAGAATATATGAGCACGTAGTGCCTCGCATTCAATGTCCCCATGCAATGCCTCCTGAACTCGTTAATGAAGTGAGAGAGTAACAGTCATATATGGTAGGTAAGATGATCTATCTCGATCCACAAAGGATATCTAGCACGCGTCTAGCTACTCTATCATCTCACTCAGTAACTATAGACCACACCTCCTACTGAGTGAAACTACTACTAAATTTCTCTTACCATGAGTGTAAACTATCAAAATGTCATAGTATTGGAAGAACTATTGACAACGTCATTGTCTCGTGTTTATATATTTGTATTAGAAGATATAATTGAGGCTCTTGGGATTAGAGTAAAGAGTAAACAGTTCATACAGCAAGTAGTGTCTCTACATCTTCAAGGAGAAGACCACTGCTACTGACTCTAGGTCATGGGTAGTGTGATTCTTCTCATGATGTATCATATATCGTGAGCCATAGGCGATCACTACCCACTCCTTTATTAGGAAACAACCATGTCTGGTCCCAGATGTGTCACAATAGACTACATACCCAACACCCTCTCCTGGTAGCCTCAAGATGTGGGCACTCTTCTGTATCTATCTCTACTTCTGAAAGCTCTTACAGAACTTCTCTATCCACAGGAATGGCTCTACCTTCCTCTCCAATGCTAAATAGGGGGATGCTAACCTGGCGATGTCGGGGTAAAATCTCTAGTAGTACCCACCCAAGTATAAGTCACTCTCCCTTCAGGGAGGTAATCCTGGAAAAATATTTTGAAAATACATTCCCACACTCTGCCACTACTGTTGGCAACTGAAAACTCAAAAATACTTCTTCCATGAGGGTAAGGTTAGCCTACTCATGAGTGATCGGTTTCACCCTCTTCATCATGAGTTTATCCTGTGATACCTGGGTTTCCTTTTTCACCAACCATGGAAAATCCCATTACAATGTTGTTGATGTAATACATCCTTTTTTCCTAAAACCTTCAATCTCGGTATGAATTGTGGATGTCCATCCCATCCCCAAAATAACTTTTTAAGGCCTCGACACTGCCAACAAGAGGTTCCAACCGAATTTCTCTCCTCAAGAGTCAGATCACACCGTTAGCATAATTGTGAGTATTGAGTCTCCTCCCAATGGTATCACCAGACGTAAGGGTCAAGTCGTTGATTTAATCAGAAACTCTAGGTCTTGAACAAGATTCATGGAAGGAAAAAATGATTGGTACCTATGCCTATTAATATGGAATCTAGTAGTAGATACAGATCATCCCTCGAATCATTCCAAGAGCCCTTGGGTCACACTCCTTTACCGCATGCAGCTACTCCATTCCCTTGTCCTCCAGCTCCCTGAGCCTGGTGGGGAAAATATAGGGGTAGTGGTTGTAACATGTTGAAATGTATACCACACCATTCTTCTCTCCGAGCACCACTTCCACATCTTCTACCCTACATATTCATTTTTCCCTATCACTTCCTCTTCCCAATACATTTTACACGCCCAATTCTCTAAGACTGGAATTAGTTTCCTACTTTATGACTACTATCATTCACTGGATATATCCACTCAACAAAAGAACATTCAATCACAATTGATCTCTCATGCACCCTTAATAAGTAGGAACCCATAGTGGAATAGTGTTGGCTTTGATGTCCCCTAACATACCTCGATCATAGATATGGGCCCTAAAGCACTAGTCGTACTATATTCCTCGAGTACCTGGGATTGTAGGTACTCCTCGATGAATACTCATCTACGGACATGTCACCCAGCCGAAGCTGTAAAAGCTCTAGGGAACACACAACCATTATTTTTTTATGGAAATAGACCCCCTTCTCTGAGCAAGGTTCTCAATATTGTCCATCGAAAAGTAACATCTTTGCAAGATTAGGGAAATCTAAACTCTATCCTCATCCTGCTGAGCCACATATCGGTCTCTCTACCCAGACCACTATCTAATCTCTTAGTATCCCAACTAGGTAAAAAACTATATCCATAGCCTCCATCCAGTCCTCAAATTCCTGAGGATTTGTCTCCCCTTGAAACCTGAGAGGCCTCTCCTGTTGGAACTCATGAAACACGTTCTGTCGGTGAGCATGGTCCATTGGTATCCTCTATTGCTGATCTACATAGGATTTCTCTATGCTGATCGACACAAGATCTATAAGTACTAACCCCCCGAAATACCCACATAGGATTTGACCCACACAGGATCGGTATGTCACTAATCTATGACGGGCCACTATAAGACTTGTCCTCATCGGGTCCCGCAATGTTGATCCACACATGGTCTCAAGAATGATGATCCACACATGGTCGCTAGAATGCTGATCCACATAGGGTCACTAGAATACTGATCCATAAAAGGTCGCTAGAATGATGATCCACATAGGGTCCCTAGAATGCTGATCCACACAACAGAACTCGGTGGGTTGTCATTGTTTACTCTCTCGAGAATCCTATCTGGTTATCTACGCTGCAATATCCTGATATGGAACAGGTGAGGTGCAGTCATTAAGTTATACCTGATGAGATGAATATAAAGAAACCAAGGAAAAACATTTCCAAGACACATGAAATCATTTTTTTCATGCACCGTGTCAGAAATCAAAAATTCAGGGTCCTGGTGTTTGGATACGTTGGCCGAAACACAATCACTAGACTCCCCGAACTGAAAACCACACTCAAAAAACATAACAATATTTCTCTATTTAATTGATCAGAGTCCTATGTCTTCGGTGAAACTGTCTCCTCTAATACTAATTTTTCACGACCTATCCCACGGGGCATGGATGGGACTACCCTAATCTCTCCTTCCATAGGCCACGGGTTGGTGACTAGAACCAGAAGGCTTTATCCCAAGAAAAGAAGTTATTTTCTTAGAGATATGAACACACTCAAAAGGGGAAACTGAATTAAAAAACAACAAAAATATGGTAAAACCACGAGAGTAAAGTACAACGACAAGTATAACTGTAGAATCAAAGTAAAAGGGGTTCAGAATACAAGCCCAACTAAAAATTACAAGTACAACTGAAATGAAAAAACATCTCATAGATCTTCCACCAAGGATTCTACCTGAAGGGTAGGAAAAACTCTTCTCCACATAAATCCACGTCTATCTATCTCTTCTCTGTACCACCAGGTCCTAGTTTCCTTAAGACTCAGGCCAGTTGCTCATCATCTGTACAAGAAATAACAAGGTACTAGAGAATCCCATGCAGGGGTGTGTATAACAATACCTAGTAGGGGATATCAAGACACTAGAAGGTCTCCTTTTAATCCACCAAGGATAACATCCTAAGATATAACTCAAAGGTAAAATCAGAATCATGATCTAAATCAGGTAACACAGTGAAAAAGAGACATCCCACTCTAACGGTAACTTCATAGTTACTAGTGTTGGGTCGGAACAAACGAGGAAAAGATGGCAAGAGGGGGGGTGAATTGCGTTTTAAAAAATTGATTAACAAATTAAAAATCAAAGTAAAGTGCAACGGAAATAAAGAGGCAAGACACACAAAATTGATAACGGAGTTCGGCCAAAACCCGGCCTACGTCTCCGCTCCCAACTCAACCGTTGAGAGATTCCTACCGCTTGCTTTTCAATGGTTTTAGCAAGAAACCCACTAGGCTTTGAGGTAGCACTAGGACCTATTACAGCTTTCTTTTGTGGTTTAGCAAGAACCCACTTGCTTTTAATGGTTTAGCAAGAACCCACTAGCCTTTTTACAGGTGAAGGCTAGCTCACCGAAACACAAGCCTTTTAAAAGGAAAGGCTTGAAGAAACCTCTTCACACCTTAGTGGTGGTGTGAGAACCCAAAAGAAAGGGGGATGAGAAAGAGTTTGGGGTTTGTAGGCACAAACCCAATTTTAAGCTCAAAATAAATAAAACAAGAAAAACCGTGATTGAGGAAGACTTGGGAGCCAAAGTATGATGGAGTTGATGTAGCGTGCTCTCCCAAGCTTCTTGAGTGGTGCTCTTGGATGTGGAAATGGATGGAGCACTTGGGGTTCCCTTGGAACAATCCGCCGGAGCTTCGCCAAAATGATCAACAATGTGTTCGGTGGCTTGGGTGAAGTTCCGGGGCTTCCTAGGCCTTTATTTATAGGCTAGGAACCTTCAAGTATCCGTTGGAGGGCTTTGGAGCCGTTGGAAAAGGCTTTGGAGCCGTTGGAGCCCAAAAGAGGGTTGACTGGTCAAAGCCAACAGCTAGTTTGACTGGGCTATCGGCTGGCCGGTGCAGGGCCACCGGCTGGCCGGTGCCTTGGAGTTGAGAAGGCCTTTGGTCCAGGCTCTACCGGTCGACCGGTGGAGGAACCACCGGCTGGCCGGTGGCAAGACAGTAGCAAACACTATTTGGCTGGATGCCACAGGTCGACCGGTGACAGAGCCACCGGTCGACCGGTGGAACCTGGCAGTGGGCAATCCCTCTGCCAGTTCCACCGGCTGGCCGGTGCTATCACACCGGTTGGCCGGTGGACTAAATTTCAGTCCATTTCTTGTCTATTCTTGGGCCAATCCTTTGGCAATCTTTTGCCTATCATCCACAACACTTAAAAAACAAAGTTAAACATATATGAAAGTGATTGTGATCATGAAAATCAAAGAGTGTGGGGTACAACAATCTCCCCCTATTTTGATGATCACAATCACTTATCTAAGCAATGTAAAAACTTAAATGAAAGGCATGCTTTAAATGAAAAATTGAAAATAAATACTAAGCATGAGAGAAAAGATTCTCCCCCAATCAATCAAGAAATTTCTCCCCCTTTGTGATTATCAAAATAGAATGGGGCATAAAACTTGATTGAGGGAAAACGATGAATAAATGAGATTTTAAATCGATTGAAAAATGATATCAATTGTTGAAAATTTTGAAATGAAAATTGAATAACAGTTTGAATTGAAAGTTTTGAATCAAAAACCAATTGAAAATTTGAAATGTGAATTGGAAATTGAAATTTGAAACCAAATGAAATTTTTGAAATTGAAATTTGAAATTTGAAACCAAATTGTTGGGTCGGAACAAACGAGGAAAAGATGGCAAGAGGGGGGGTGAATTGCGTTTTAAAAAATTGATTAACAAATTAAAAATCAAAGTAAAGTGCAGCGGAAATAAAGAGGCAAGACACACAAAATTGATAACGGAGTTCGGCCAAAACCCGGCCTACGTCTCCGCTCCCAACTCAACCGTTGAGAGATTCCTACCGCTTGCTTTTCAATGGTTTTAGCAAGAAACCCACTAGGCTTTGAGGTAGCACTAGGACCTATTACAGCTTTCTTTTGTGGTTTAGCAAGAACCCACTTGCTTTTAATGGTTTAGCAAGAACCCACTAGCCTTTTTACAGGTGAAGGCTAGCTCACCGAAACACAAGCCTTTTAAAAGGAAAGGCTTGAAGAAACCTCTTCACACCTTAGTGGTGGTGTGAGAACCCAAAAGAAAGGGGGATGAGAAAGAGTTTGGGGTTTGTAGGCACAAACCCAATTTTAAGCTCAAAATAAATAAAACAAGAAAAACCGTGATTGAGGAAGACTTGGGAGCCAAAGTATGATGGATTTGATGTAGCGTGCTCTCCCAAGCTTCTTGAGTGGTGCTCTTGGATGTGGAAATGGATGGAGCACTTGGGGTTCCCTTGGAACAATCCGCCGGAGCTTCGCCAAAATGATCAACAATGTGTCCGGTGGCTTGGGTGAAGTTCCGGGGCTTCCTAGGCCTTTATTTATAGGCTAGGAACCTTCAAGTATCCGTTGGAGGGCTTTGGAGCCGTTGGAAAAGGCTTTGGAGCCGTTGGAGCCCAAAAGAGGGTTGACTGGTCAAAGCCAACGGCTAGTTTGACTGGGCTATCGGCTGGCCGGTGCAGGGCCACCGGCTGGCCGGTGCCTTGGAGTTGAGAAGGCCTTTGGTCCAGGCTCTACCGGTCGACCGGTGGAGGAGCCACCGGCTGGCCGGTGGCAAGACAGTAGCAAACACTATTTGGGCTGGATGCCACAGGTCGACCGGTGACAGAGCCACCGGTCGACCGGTGGAACCTGGCAGTGGGCAATCCCTCTGCCAGTTCCACCGGCTGGCCGGTGCTATCACACCGGTTGGCCGGTGGACTAAATTTCAGTCCATTTCTTGTCCATTCTTGGTCCAATCCTTTGGCAATCTTTTGCCTATCATCCACAACACTTAAAAAACAAAGTTAAACATATATGAAAGTGATTGTGATCATGAAAATCAAAGAGTGTGGGGTACAACAACTAGGATAGGGATGAATAGTTGTAAAACTAGATCATCCTGTCAAGAGTAACTCTGGTGCGGACCCGTATTGGTCGCTGGTGAAGAACCGTATTGGTCTCTAGTGGAGACCAGTATTAGTCGCAGGTGCAGACCCTAATTGGTCACTGGTGTAGACCCGTATTGGTCACTAGTGCAGACCTGTATTGCACTCTTGTGTAGACCAGTATTGGTCGTTGGTGAAGACATGTATTGGTCGCTGGTGTAGACCTGTATTGGTCACTCTTCTTCTTCATGTCACAGCCAGCCGCCAGATTTCTGCTCATAGTCCGCTTGATTATGGTAGAACAACTTCTCAAGCCATCATTAGTAATTCAACTTGTACTAAGTCCCACAAAAATCATACCCAAGGGACCGCCTCATCATAAGGGTCCCAATGTGATAGAAGGTGCGTCGATCGGACACCCGGTTTGTGAGATATGGTCGCATTTGTAAAAAGGGCCTAGTGGGATTCAAGTCTGATCCAACCCATGTTGCACATCAAACTCCATTAAACTCACATAGAGTATCTCCAATGGAACTCCCTATCACAGGGGTCCTTATTCCATAGACAGTGCATAGATCGGATGCTCGGTCTGTTAGTTACAACACATTCTATGAAACTGGGTGATCACGGCTCGGTCCCGCCTAGCTTGGTCGGGCCTGCCAGAATATGCCAAAGGGACCGATTCCCAAATGGTGTCCCAACTCCATTGATGGTGTGTCAAACAGACACTATAATTTTAAGTTACGTGCATTTCTTTATTCAGGTGTCGGTTGGGTCTGGGCCCTGTCTGACTCAATTAGACCGACCCGACGCAATGGTTCTCGTTTTCTACGTGAACACGATCGGGTCCGGCCGTTTGGGGGTCAGCCCGATACATTGGTTTTGTAAAGTCATGGTTGCCCCAGAATGTTAATGGAATTGGGCCGCGGTTGTTCTGGGTCGTCATGTGGGGCTCAACCCACCCGTGATGTCCTATTGGGTCGCGGGTCTGGCCCGGTCCTCTGGGCAGGTCCAGCCTGCTAGGCGGGTCTAGCTCAGTTCACTAGGTCCAGACCGTCAGGGTCGGTCCGACATGTTCGCAGGCCTGGGCCGTGGTAGGCCCCACCCATTAGGTTGGGATTGGCCAACATTTGATGGCCCGTTGGGATGCAGGTCCCACCCAGTCTGATGGAAGGTCCTGCCTGGACTGCTGGGCAGGTCCATCTTATTCTGCCCGAAGGCGGACCATTGAGTATAGGTGACCACGTGGTTGCAGGGCCGTTTTCTACCAACCTGTGGGGCGCATCCCCGCAGCAATTCAAAGGTCATCCATTAGGCCGACAGGATTCTGCCAGCGCGGCCTGATGCCAAACCACCCTTCCTGATGAGGCCCATAGGTCGTGACTGCTTCGCGCTACCCTCCTTCTATTGTGGCCTCCCAGGTGCGTCTACTGCCAATGGCGGTGCCTGCTGGCACCTCCCTTTTTCCCGCATGACTGGCCTCCTATGGCCCCCGCGACACGCTATCACATGCCGCCTTCCACCTCCCACAGTCGGTTTCTCCATGTCTCCTCCGTCCACTGTCATCCACCGCCGACATGGCGCGCCGTCGGTTTTTTCCACGGGCCACCTAACATGCTCTGGAGGTCTGTTCTTGGTGCCATATGTTCCCACGGCTCTCCTGGGGTGCCGTTTCCAAAACGTGACCCACTAATTTGTGTTTTCATCAACTTGAGGAAACCATCCTTGAAAAACGCAACATGATCGATGTAGTGGAGGGTCCGAAACTTGTTTGTTTGGATCGTACCATCTGCGTTAACATGATAGCAGGAATGAGCGAAGAAATCAACAAATATGAACTTAAAAACAATCCCCCTACCTAGATAAGACATCCACATATGACAATCGATGGAACCTCGATCATCTTTATCGTTGGTCCGCAATTCAGTGGCGCTTGACACCGCTCACTGAATCTTGTCTCATCCTCAAGGTTGTAGGCATCACAGTACTTTTCCAGAGCTTCATCACTTGGTGATCTCATCAATAATCCCTCCCCAAGCTCCATTTAAATAGGAGAGGAGAAAGAGTGTGTCCCTCATTAATAATTAATGAGGTTCATTTAATTATTGAGCCTCCTAAATTTCCAACGGTTTAGTTACATGTAATAAAGAGTCAATTCATTTAATGGATTGACATGTCATCATTCCCACCAATTTTGCTTGTCCATTGGAGAAAGGGTAAAAAAATTAAATAACATTGTAATTTTATTATTATTTTTAATGTCCAAAAACAATCTTTTTCTCCTGACCTACTATAGTCGAATTGAAGACTCCTTTATGTGAATACTGGTGCTGTGGATTCAACAGTGCCCTCAGATTCATAATATCAGCACAGGTTCAGATGTTATAAAACACCCTCCACACGTTTACTAAATGTTCCTTTAAAAAATAAATAAATTATTAACATTCACCCTCGACCCACGCTGATCAATGTTAGGATCTGCTTAAGGGAAACACATCCCAAATCACTCAACGATACTCTCAAATTTTTTATCCGAGTTACCATTTTGATGTTATGGATTTTAACAATAAAATAATTGTTTTTTAATTATTTTATTTACGTTCAAAAACCGAATTCCATAGATGTCCCACACTATCCAATGTTAGTATCTTCCTAAAGAAAACATACCCTCACAAGCACAGCGGTGGTATCAAATTTTTAATCAGAGTCCCTGTTCGTGAGTTATAAGCATTTCAATATTAAAATAACCTTATTTAATTATTTTATTTATGGTTATGCAATTTTTGGGTTTTCTCACCAGAGGCCTGCATTAACTAAACATAAGTTACTTATAGGGTAAACCCTCTATCTTTAACGCAACTGTGCACTCAGATTTTTTATTCGGGCACTTATTTAAGAGTTATTGCACTTTTTCAGGAAAATTAATAACGCACATTATTTTAAACATAACATTTTTAAAGAGATCATTCCGGGCACTCCGGGCCTCAGAATCATGCGCAGTCTGATTTTATAGTCTCAAAATAATTATATATAATTAAAAAATTATATATAAATTCACAGACATTACACACATAGATTGTAGCATTATATTATTTCGTCACATTAAGGGCATATATGAACAATGGAATGAGTTTCGATAAAGTATTTATTTTAAATCATAATATTGGATTTTAATATGAAATGAAATATTGTTTCTATAGTGGTGATAAAAACATTTAACTTATTAATTAAAATGACATCATTTGATTGTTATAAATCACAAAGTCAAACATATCACCGACTTCATTGTCAAAAATAATCACATAAATACATCTGAAATGATATAAAAAAATAATATATAATTATATTATATCATTTAATATACCATTTATAATATGGTAATGGTGAAATTTGGGATAATAATTAATGACAACATCATTATAATGAAACTAGTTTAAAACAATCAAGATTACTAAAACCCAATCTTGAAAAAAACTAATAATTAATTAATATAAATGTCATGAATAATTATAAAATATTTTTTAAAATACTTATATATATGAAAAATAATTTTAAATTGGATATTAAGATGGTTATTGTTTTATATAAGAGATTAAAATATAATATTGGAAATCATTAATTAAGGTAAGGGGTTCCTTGACTGAAATTTAATTTTTTTAGGATGTGTTTATTATTATGCACTCTGATATCTTTATTATGGTCAGATTTATGTCTAATGAATATACCATAAAGTATTCATTTATTTTAGTGGTATTTAGGTTCCATATCATGCATTATCTTTATATGTCCTCTATTTCAAAAAATAATAATAAAGTGGTGTGGATTTCTATTAACACAACTCACTTCATGGAGTTATAATACATCTTCCTAGACTTCATTCTTCTCATATTGGGTTCATCAACCCAATTATTTTATTTCATCAAAACATATATTTTTCTATAGGTAAAATAAAATTTTGATTCAAATATTCATCCTCATCATCAAATTTCCTCCCAAAAAAATTCTTATATTATTATGAATAATTCCCATTATTCAAAAGAGCTCAATTTATATTCCTTTTTTTTTTGTTTTAAAATGTTTTCAAAATTATTTTAACTCTTGATTATTTGAAAATTTAAATAAATTATTTGTTAATTTACATATAAATTAAATGTTTTATTTTTAAAATCATTTATTTATTTGAATAGGGATCATAAAGGGATTTTATTTTTATAAAAAAATTATATAAAATTATTATATATTCTCAAATAATTCTTTTAAAGGAATCCTCCTATTTTTTTAAAAAAATCTCATTTTTTTAATAATTCTATCAAAAAAAATTATAAATATAAAGTAATTAATTTTAATCAAATGATTTAAAGCACTTTTTCCTGCATTTCACGAAGGTGTATTCCCTCTTATATTTTATGTTATTTATTGAGGGAACATAAAAAGTAAGCTTTCATCAATGAATATATACATTGTTTTTCTTATATTATATTACGAATAATTTTTAGCACCAATCCAAATACATTATCACTGTTTCATAAAGAATGTTATAGGAATTTACTTTTACAAAACCCATCACATTTGAATTTTTTAATTAATTTATGATTTATGTATGAATAATTTTATGTTCAGATAAAAAACATATATATTTGTTTATTTGTATAATTGTTGGGGTAGAATATATCTCACCAAGAAAATTGAAGATTATATATCTCATGATCCAAAAAGGGTATGTGAGAGGATTTATCCCAAGACAAAGGGTATACATATAGAATTATCCCATGAAAAATGGTACAAAAGGGAGTTTATCCCAATCCAAAGAGAAAATTTGTGTATTTTTTTACAATAGAAATGGCTATAAGGGGGGATTATCCCAAAACCTAGGGAATAGTAAAGGTTTAACTCAAGACGAATAAGGTAAATATATTATTATAATAATCATACTATGTAATTAATATTGAATTGGGATCCATTTCCATATGATCTATAAGATTATTTCAATATAACACTCTTATATCATAATATTGTATCTATGATTGTGATCACAAAAACATGTTTAAAATTTCTTGATTACACAAACATAATATACAACACTTGTTGGTTTATATGAGAGTATATTACTTCTTATCATGAAATATACGAAACTTATACGGTTCCATTTAATTTTAAGTAATATAGTTCTCTTTTGATCATGTTTCATAATATGATTTTTATCAAACACTTGACTGAATGTTAAACGGATTTACATTGTTAAGAATTTAATAAATAACCTTTTATTTGATTATATTACATAGGTTATGAATAGTATCCTAACATATTATTTATTTTGAAGGGATTATCATGTGGTTCGATTTTAGATATTCATTCAAATTTATCAACAATGTTTTACTAATTGAGAAGATCCAAAAAAACCTTTTATTATTGGTATTGTTTATTACATGTGATATACAATGTTTTATAAATTTTAATTTTGGAATATAATGGTTGGTACACCTCACATTTTAATAATTCATTATATGTTTTTCTCAGTATCTTCTTTGAAAAAAAATGAACTACAGAACTATATATAACTATTAAAATGCAGCCTTTGAATTTGTGGTTAAATATATAGGTGAAAAAAATAACAAAATAAATGTATAACTAAAAATAAAATACATTTTTTATATTCATTAATTTTTAAGATTCAATTAAAATATCTAAATATAAAATAAAATCATTATATACGTACAAATATATCTTCATAAAATATTTCCTTTTCATGCGCTATATAGTTTTTTATATTATGGTTAAGTAATGGTTGAAAATAAAAATATTAACAATATATACCCTAAAATAAGTTAAAATTCATCTAATACTTATTAATGGGATTTCAATAAATTTATTATATTCATATAAGATTATTTTTTCCAAAAATTGTAATATGAATTATACACATTTATATTCGAATTTTATTTTATCACATTTAAAAATTTAGTCTTTAAAAATTATTTAAATCTTTTTAGTCAAAATTTTCATAATAATTAGTGGGGTAAATTTCAATTTGTAGATAAAATTTATGTTTCTAAGGTCAATATTATTTACCATGGTAAAATTTTTATGTTTGAATGAATTTTAAAAATTATAAATATTGTTTATTATTAAATTAAATGGATATATTTTAAAATAACACTATAATAATGGTTTTACATATATTTATATAATTAGACTTATTTAATAGTTAATCAATGTAAAATATTATTAAGAACAATTATTTTGATAAAAACTATTTTCTTCCAATCATTACTCAATATATTAAATGTTTTAATATAAAGGATAAAATTATATATTTTTATAAATTGAATTAGAATATATGGGTATAAAATTTAGTTTCAAATAATCAAAATTTGGTTTAGTATATATCATTATATTTACAATTAAATATAAACAAGTAAGGTAAAATCTTGTTACAAAGGATGATATAAAATTGTAAATATATGAAATAAAGCATTAAAAGGCTTGAACCAAATTTCAAAAGTGATAAAAAATTGATGGTGGAGGATTAATTGACATTATCTCACACCAATAACAATTATTGATTTACTTTATAATCATTTAACCTTTAATAGTTTCATTCAATTATTAAAAAATAATGGGTATTCACAAATGTTCCCCTTTCCTCACTTTTAAATGGAAAAGACATACAACCCCATCATTAAACCATTATTCATTCAAATTCTATTCTAGAACACTTCCATTTTACTCATAAATTGATTATATAACATTTTTATAAGCCCCTAGCCTAAATTATATAGGTTATGCCCTTCATTTCGAATTAGACTTACTTAAGAACATTCAAGGTCCCAACATGTGTATTTTATAATCATTATCATTTTCCTTGTAAATTTTCATTTAAAAATGTGTAAATTAAATTTTTATAATAGAATAGGTCTCATTATTGGACTCAAGAGTTATTATATAATTTCTAAAACCATTATTTATTTCATCCCATAAATTTTCAAAATCAAATGAACGTTGATCATGTGTCGGTGAGGATTACGACCTCTCTGAACTGATGTATATAATTTTTTATCTCAAAATCTCATGACTTGTTTTAATTATTATATGGAAGACTAAATATGACCCAGATAATTTAATTTTTGTTATTAAAAATAATTGTATGATTTTCCCTCATCCCCTCTTATTAATTTATAATAGTGACCTTAACCATGTGTATATATGGACATTATCCTCTGCAAAATAACAGTTTTTTCTTACCATGTTCATTTTAATTTTTTATCAGAATCCATTAAAATCATAATGAAAAACAAAAAAAACACCTACATAATATAATTAAACATTTTTATAATGATATTGTACACTAATTTAACCATACTCACCCAAGTATTTATAATGTCATATTTTTTTGTAAGTCTAACCATCTATATTAACAATGACACAAAACTATTAACATGGAAGACTATAAGAACATTAATAATATTAATATTATTAAATAATAAGAAATAATTATTGGGTTATGGTTTTTTAATGGTTATATTACACAATTGAAATATTATTAAAATATCACATTTTATGGATACAATTTTAGATACAAGATGAAACCAACTCCATTTTCAAAATACAAAACCAAAATAAAAATGGATTAATATGAGATAATTATAAATAAATAAAATTATTCATATAAGTACCATATATTATCTTTTAATGATGAAATTTTATTCTTTTATTTGGAACTATTATGAATATTATAAAACATGTTTGAAATAATTAAAGGTATTAATAACTCACAATGAAAATAAACTATAAATGAGTAATATCCAAGATCCAACTAAATTTGGTAAACATTATATCATCAATATTATCACATAATTTACAATATAAAACAATATAAGGATTGTTTATCTAGGCTTACAATATTTACTTCCATATAATATAATTTATTTTTGGAAAATAATATTTCATTTTAAAATTCACTCGAATAAAAATTTTCTTATGGGGAATTGTTTATATTTTTATAAACTATATTTTATTAATAGGATAACACTGAGAAAAAGAGTTTTTACTAAAATAATAGTGTTTCTGAGTATAGAAATAAATATATATAACTGAAATAATAATAAGAATTTATCACATTCGAATATATATATAAATATTAAAACTAGTCTTATTAAAATACAAAAATGAATTTAGTAATAATATGTTAAAAAATTTATGATCTTATGTAATATTTTCCAATAAATTAAAATTTTATTAAATATTTATTTTAAATAAATATAATTTCATTAAAAAATTCCTAGATGCTTTTAACGGCCCATAAATTTTAAAATAAATTAATTTTTATTATCAATGATAAAAAATTGATAATTTTATCCTAGTCAAAAATTTTATGAATAAAAATTAACATTTTCTAAAAAATTGGACTTTACATGTTATGTGGAATAATGATAATATTAATTTCACTTCATATGGGAATATTAAATTTTTAGGTTTTGGGAGAATCATAAGTATAGGATGGGCTTGTACACAACTTTTTATATGGTCATAATAAATTATTAATTTTTGATCAATATGACAATGAATGCCAGTATCCACAGAATTGAATCAATGATAAAAGAAATATTTGATAACTGAGAACCAACAAAAGAGGATTGACATATTATGTTTATAATTAAGTGAATTAAATTATAGAATTGCCTCCAAGGTGATTCCTTCTTCGTTGATGCATCTGACCACGTGTATGTGGTGTATCTTTGTTGCATTGTAGAATCCAAGTATAGGAATACTCTAGCGGTGATCCACACATGCTCTATGTATTTCCGAACATCGCCAAAGGAGTCTCTAGGTTATAGCATGGAAGATCATTTCACTTGTAATTTCCACACCCAATTGCCTTGATAATCACTCCAAAATCATTATACTATATCTAATGGAGGATGATATCTCTCATTCTTGAGAGAGTTCCTGGAGAGGGACGAGTTCTCTTGGCTCGAGATCATTTCTCCAAAAAAAATTTACACACGATTATTGGATAACCTTTCAAATGATCCCTTTCCTAATATAGAAAATAATAACATAATAATGTATTTAATTTACCAGGAAATAATAAATAATTTTCACATGTGTCATTACTTGATTTATTATTCCGTGTGAAACCCCATGTCAAATAATAAAATAAATGATATTATTTTCATGATGTGTTCTTAAAGTGATTGTTTTATTTAAATATTAATTAACCATACAATAATTAATGTGATTTCTCACATGACCCATAACATGGTCCTCCAATCCTCCTCAATATTTACCAGGCCTTGAGTAATGACTATTTATTTATTAAATAAATATATATACATTATTCATTGAGAAAAAAATATTCCATCCACAATATATTCTATTGAATAACTATCAACTAAATAAATGGGATCAAAAATAATTAAATAATTATTAAAGCACAACTGGGAATAATATTTATTCATCATTTTGAAGTAAATAAATTATTTATCGATGATACTCGCTCTACTTAGTGTCTGACCCTATAGGCCTTTTTCTCATTGGAATTATATGGACCTACTAAATATCCAAGATTATTGTATAGCAATGGGTCAAGACACCCAAGAGAATGAAGTCGATGTCACAATCACATGTCGCATCATTCGAATGTTTTCTGTGTAATATAATCCCTTAATACTGATATTTCTAATAAATTAAGTTTCATACAAGTTCCATCAACCCATGTGACTAATTTATCATTATTTGACATATCGAAATTGAACATTCCTAGAGAAAACCATGACCATATATTAATTTAGGCTATAACTTTTCCATCAATGGTCTAGAGATATTTACTACTGTAGTAGTGAAAAATCCTTTCTCTCATTATTCATTAATGCCGTATTACTCATGATGCACCCAACAAATCCTACGTCACTATGAAAATCTATTACAATGGTTTTAATGAATACAGATAATTGCATGAGTCCTAATACCAATTAATAAAAATATTAAAGTATATGGACCAATACACACATAGATATATAGGAACTTCCAATGACACCTATGAATGTGGATTTCATACTCACTTGTCTTATTCTCATAATATCCTCTTAGATATTACCAAGGCCGCACACCATGAGAAGGTTATGAAAGTATCATTAGTCCCCACCTCTAATATCGTGTATCATTTGTGTCTCTTCAAATTATATCTTCTATCCATAGAACATATATTCAAGAATAGTTTCATGTAACTTTCAGGTTCTGATCATAGTAGTGATCCACTATTTCCTTTTAGTTCTAATAAATTCTTAGGATATTATCAAATACTATGTCACACATATGAAAAATCATGATGAGGTATGTAGTTTATAAATATTTATCAAATGAGTACAGTATTATCAAAAAGTACAATGAAGTTGGTTTTGAGTGAACAAACTCCAATGGACACCCACTTGCACTATATCCAACTACTAACAACCTTCAGCCCACTAGCTATAACATGATATTCAAGCTTCTATTGAAATATTTCTTTAGTCAAGGGATACACCTAATTTTCTTTCATAGACACTCTACTCACTACAAAGTCACACCTTTGATAGAAATTCCTCAAAAGATTACATTTTCTAAGAATGTTCTTTTTTCTTTTGATGTGACCGTGGATCTTTTTCAAGAACCACCACTATAGTATCATAACAACCCAATGTAATGGGATATTTGCTTCATGGAACCACAGAAAACTTTTGGGAAAATTTAGGAATCCAGACAGATTCCATGGTTGTATCATAAGTCATTATATATTTGGAATCCGCTGTAGATTCACCAACAATTCGATGCTTTGAAAAATTCCATCTCATAGCACCGATGTTGAAATAAAAACATATCATGATTGTGACTTCATATCATTTTAATATTTCTGAAACCCATCATCTACATACCCTCAGAGGATGAACTCATCGTCTCCTCCATACACCAAGAACATATCCATATATCATCTAATATACTTAAGGATTTTCTTGAAATCATTCTAATTATATTCTAATGTATCTACTTGACATCCTAATTCCATGACCAGTGTATGAGAAACTTCATGTATGTTACATAACATGGAATACATGATAGGTCTTATTGTTGAATCTAATTGAATCTTTCTCATCCAATCACTCTCTTGTTGTGTTTGGGGACAAATTTTCTTGGAAATATATATATCATGTGCCACAAGAACCAATCCCCTATTCTATTGTTCCATACTAAATATCTTTACAATATTTTTAATGAATCTACTTTGACTTATTCCATGTATCCTCTAGTATTTATAACAATTGATATTGATCCCTATAATGTAGGTTGATTCCTTTAATTTCATCATGGAGAAACATTTTTTCAATCAATCCTTGAATTAATGAATAACTATTATGTTTCTTCCAATAATCAAAATTTAGTCAACATACACTACTTGGATAAGACCAAATTCCCAGTAAACATCTTGTAAACACATAGATCCCATTCATTTTAATGAAACCAAATTCATTTATGGAATCATAAAATTGAATGTTCCATGATCTAGATGCATTCATTAATCCATAAATGGATCTCTATAACATTTACACCCTATTATAATCATCTGGTGTTACAAAACTTTTTTTTGTGTTATATATACATCTTCCTGAAGGTTCCCGTTATGGAATGCAGTTTTTACATCCACCTTCCAAATCTCATAGTCATGGAATGATGCATTGTCAAGTATGATTCTTATGGATTTTAACATGGAAAATGGTGAAAATGTTTATTCATTTTCAATTCCATGATTCTATTTAAAAACTTTTTCCATTATCCTGTCTTTATAGGTACTAACTATACCTTACATATCCATTTTATTTTTGAATACCCATGTATACCCAACATTCTTTACACTAACTAGTGCATCGACTAGAACCCATACATTGTTTCGATACATGTAATCCATCTTAGAATTCATAAATCTATCCATATTTAAGCATTTGAGCTCTCTAATGACTCCTTGTAAGAGAGAGGATCGTCATTGTCCAAAAATAATGAGTCACCTTCCTCAGCAACAAGAATACCATATATATCTAGTTCTGTTACCTCTCATATGCTCATTCACCGTACTTGTTTTTTGTGAACTACCTCTTCCATGAGGATCAATGGAACTTGTTCTTGTACAAAATTCTGTGTATCATGATCATCGACATCATCAATGTAAATATTTCTCCCACTATCCTTTTTGAGGATGTTCTCCCTCTCATGAATGAAAACAGATCTGGGAACAATCACTTTCTTGTTTGAGGCGTTATATAGGTAGTGTCCCTTTGTTTCCTTGGGTTTCTTGATAAAGACACACTTTGTGTCCCGGGATTCTAGTTTGTTTCCTAATAAAGCCTTAACAAATGCATCTCATCCCCATACATGTGTATGCAACAAACTGGGTTTTGTTTCAATCCACAGCTCGAAGGGAATCCAATTTTCAGCCTTAGTAGGTACTATTTTTAATGTGTAAGCACAGTTTTCAATGCATATCTCTAAAATGATAATGGATGATCTACATGACTCATCCCCGACCTTACCATGTCCAACAAGGTTCAATTACACTTTTATCTAACACCATTCCACTGTGGTGTAAATAGTGGAATTAGTTGAGATAGAATCCAAGAATCCTGTAAAAGGTCAATGAAATATTGGTTATGATATTCTCAGAATAGATATGATTTATGGATCATTATCTTCTTACCATGCTGATTCTATACTTCTTTCATGAACATTGTGAATTTCTAAAAGGACTTGGACTTATATCCCATTAAGTAGACATATCCATATCTACTCAAGTCATTAGTAAAAGTAAAGATGTATGAATATCTACCACTAGTTTCTACGAGAAATGGTCTACACACATTATTGTGTTCCAATCCTAGAAGCTCTATTGGTTCTTTCACACAATCCACCAAATGGTGGATAGGTTATTTTTCCTTGTAACCAAAAATGAAATCTATCATGTGGTTCTAGCTTGGAATAGTATAAATAGCCATCTTGAAAGAGAATTTTCATGCACTTCTTGTTTACATGACAAAGGTGATGATGAAACAATAGGGTTCTATATGAGTCATGAGAACTTAGTTATATATCAATTTACAACACTAGGTTCTCATAATATGAAAAATACAGACAGATATTTAAATGTTCCATCCCATAAAATATGTTTTACTCATAAAATTAACAAACATTTATTCTGACACATGAATATAAATCCATCTGTACCTAATATCGATATAGAAATTATGATGTCGGTAACACTAGGAACATAATAAAAACCATGTAAAACCAAAATCAGTCATGTTGGCATTGTGATGTGGTAGTCAATAATGTAATGAGTAACCATCTTTAAACCATTGGAAGCTCACAGATCCAACAATCATCTATATATTTTCCATACTATAATTTGTTTTAACATTTTAATAATGATGTGATCTCCACAACATATATAAAATACCCATTTTGTATAAATGGAAATATGCACTTGACAACCAATGGAAAATCAGATACCGCTTACCTCTGGTTGCAGCTCCTCTACTAATTTATTTGCATTCCACATACAAAGCGTACTACATCCCTTTCCTTTCCTTCCCCCTAGATCATATTCATCTTGGTCATATGGTTCCCAGAGGCTTCAGATTGTATATAAATCTTAGGCACCTTTTCCTTGTTCTTCCACTCCCTGTTCACCATAAGGACTACGGGGTTTTCACTCCCCATGTCTTTATCAACATGTTGAATCAGTGTATGAAGCTCTTAGAGACTCTTATTTTTATTTATCATATTTTAATTCAGAATAAAACATGATAAGGTCTTAGGAAGTGATGATAGTATGATACATGTACACAAATAAAATGGTAATTTAATCCTTAAGATATCCATATACATAATGTTGAAAATAATATTGACTACATGTAGTCCAACTGGTGCAGACTCTCCACACATTTTAATGAAAAAATAATTTGAGATATTATACCTCCCATGTCTCTCCTTCTCTTGATAGAAATCCCAATGGAGAGAGATCACGCTATACGAATCCATTTCCAATTATTTCCTAATGAGATTATAGTTCATGAATGATAGAAATATCTACTATACAATTGTAGTGTCATTTAGATGTTTCTCAAACACAAAGAGTTCCACATCAATCAACTCATTTTCAGGCACATCTAGTAATGGGGCTTTTGACACAAAATGTTTCCTCTTATGGTGAAGGATAACCCGAATGAGATTTTTACACTATTGGAAATTAGTGTCTTTGAGAAGGTTTTTATATTCATGTATGGATCACAACGATATGTTAAATGTCATTTTGATTAATTCTTCTACAAATTAAGATAAATATCGTTTTATTAATTTATCTTGATAAATATTTACAAATAAATAAATTAATATCTATTAGTCTCCAACTATTTTGTAGAAACTCAATTTCCCTCACCATTGGCATTACAATATCACGTTTATTAAAAATTATAGCAGAAAAGTTCCATATTTTCCTTCACATTACCCTAACTAGGTATGGTCAGGGGGCATCAATGGATTTAGGTAGTCCTTTCAAATTCAAACTACATTAACTGACTGCTCCATGATCTTTTTACTGGACAAGCCAATCCTAAAATCCTTTATTTTTCATTTTGTCAACCTTTTTATATCAGTTACTCCATGTCCTACTTGGGATGTCAACACTTATTATAAACTATGTTAATTCACCCCCAATACTTCAAAATATAATTCCCCAATAATTGGTAGTACCATAAATATGGTTGGTCAAGCACTTTAAACTATAGATTGATTTTAACTCAAGTATTTGAAGGCTATACCGACATAATATTTAATTAAGGGATTTTATACTTTATTGATAAATATCCAGTTATTATCTTTTGACATTATTTTTAATGTTATGTGGGATATACTTAAGTGATTACCATGTATAGATAATATTTACGCATAAGAAATTTTTATTTTAGTTTCATCTTGAATTCTTGTCAGTTCATTAATTATGTGATCATGTCTAACATAGAAAATTGATAAACACACAACTGAAAGAAATAAAAAGGGGTATGATCATGAGCCTTACTACTGGTTAGTTTATTGAGGAGGTGATAAGCTAACCCTATCCTCAAGGAGAAACATCGTGATCTATTAAAGGTTCATTTTTACTGCATTCCACATATCCAACATTGTATCTCCATGGTTTAGTTTCGTATCAGCTCCAAACTTGATCTACCTCACCTAGTTTGGGATATCCATCCATTACATGTGCTTTTATCTCAAACACATTTGAAGAGAAAAGGGGGGTTTACATAAATAAATCCATGTTCATGCAAGACCTAAATATTAATGAGTAGAAGGCATGCATTCCCACAATTTTTAATTTAATAAATAAATGAAATGGGAACCAATCACATACAATGGTATTGTATTTATCAAGATAAACAACAAACATTCAACGAATTACAAATTTAATAAATCTAGCATTGAAATCAATATTCATTTTTATTATGTTAAATTATGCTCGAAACAATTAATCGTTATATTTAATTAATCAATCCTTTTTATATTAATAATTTTTTAAATTTCCTTGAGATTCTCATTCATAAAATTTTACATAACATGTAACTTAGAATAAAATCGGTGAATACCCATCCAAAACTACCCATTATGTATTTATACATGTAGACACCTTATTCTTTGTGACATGTAGAATTCACGCAGAATTATTATTGTAATACAAATCATACATGGTGTGAAGATCATTGATCATTATGAAGATGTTAACTATACACACACATGCACACACACTCACACACACACACAGATATATATATATATATATATATATATATATATATGAAATAGATATCACATGTTGTGTCCTAGCTTTATTCCCACACAAAGTTACATGTCTCAATGTTTACATAATTTAATCATAAAATTTCAAATTTCTGAAATCTAGAAATTGTACACACTGTGTAGATCTAACTACACGTTGTGTACCCGCCTCACCATCCATCCAAAGTAATCACTTGGGTAAATGGTGTGTGAAGTGTAATTAAGAGATCATAGAAGTAAAGTGTGTGTCCAGTGGTCCACATGCCATGTAGACTCCGTGTTACACGATCACAAGCCTAAAAATCCTTTTATGGGATACATCACTAGACCATGAGCTGAAGGGACCACATGCCATGTCCAATGGGCCACACGAAATGTAGTCTTGCTGACCGTGTGCCAGTCTGTCCTGGTCAATACAAAAATGTAAGAATTAACTACACCACATGTCATTAATTCACACAACTTGAGTAATTAATGAATTAATCCTACTGTATTGAACACAAATACACAACTTGTAGATCCTACAACAGAGTGTGTATTATTGTGTTATATGGAAGGAACCGTCAGTGAATCTTAATGAGATCATCGATATAATTTTAATCATAAAATTATTTATTCACTTAGATCTACGATAAATGATAAGGGATGAACTATTCTTGATATTCAGATTACAAGAATGATTAAACATGAATTAAAAGACAAAATTTTTAAATCATATATCATCAATAAATTATTTAAATATTTATAAATTTAAATATGCCCCTCTCTGATTACACCTTTGGTTCTGGGTGAAATAGAAGTATAGGATGTGCATGTACCCAATAGTGCAAATTGTCATAATTGATGACTATTTGATGATAAATACGACGATGAAAGCCAATATCCATCGAATTGAATAAAATATAAAATATAAAGTAGAGAACCTGGAACTGAGAAGAGAGGATGAACATATTTTAATTATAATTAATTTAATTAAATTATATAATTACCTCCATGATAATTCTTTCTTCGTAGATGTTTCTGACCATGGGTATGAGGTGTGGCTTTGTTTAAATGTAGAATACATGGATATGAATCCATTGGCGGTGACCCACATGTGCTCCGAATATCTCCAAACATCTGTTATGGAGTCTTCATGTGCAATCACAGATGATACTTGCACTTGTGATGTCCACATTCGATCACCTTGAAAATTGCTTCCAAAGCATTCTCTAAGTTCTAGTCGAGGAAGATCTCTCTCATTATTGATAACTTTCATGGATAGGGAAGAGTTCTCTTGGCTCAAGTGGTTTTCTCTATGAATTTTGTACACACAATGATTGGTTAGTTGGTAAAATTACCCCTTGGATAATATTGAGAATATTAACATAACAATGAATTTAATTAACCAGGGAGCAATAAATAATTAGAATAGGTGTTGTTACTAAATTTATTAATCTATTTGAAACCTCAGGTCAAAAAATAATAGAAATGATATAATTTCTATGACATGTTATTAAGTTCAAGGATATGTTTAAATATTATTTTACAATATAATAATTAATATTATTTCTCACCAGACCAATAATATAGTCCCCCAATCCTACTCCATATTTATCATTCCTTGAATAATGACTATTTATTTATTAAATTAATATAACTTCATTATTAACTATAAACAAATATTTTATCTATAATGTATTTTCTTAAATTTCTAGATGAAAAATATATGTTAGAAGGCATACTCGAATAGTTATTAAACTAGAACCAGGAATAATATTTATTCAAAATTGTTAAATAAATATATTACATATCTGAGATACTGGCTACATGTATTATTTGACCCTCTATGACTCTTTGTTGTTGGAATTAGGTGGGTTACCCTAATGCCTAAGATTATTGTCTAGAAATAGTTCTAGGAACCCAAGAAAAATAATTTGATGTCACAATGAAATGTCACATCATACAAATTATTTTCATGTAATATAATCCCTTAGTCCCGATATATCCAATCATGCTGGTTGCATGAAAGTGTCATCAACCCATGTGCTCTATTTCCAATTCTTTAACTTCACGGGATTGAACTTCCATAGATAAAACCATCGCCATGGATTTAGTTAGGCTATATCATTTCCATCAAGGGGTCTGAGATATCTACTTCTATAGAAGTGAAAAAAACTTTCTCACATTATTTATTAATGAAGTATTACTCTTGACACACCCAACATATCCTAGCTCACTGTGAAAATATGAAATAACATTTATCGTTTATACATTTAAGTGTTTGAGTAATAAAACCCATTAACAATAATCAGAATGTCTAAGGACCAATAAACACTTTCATATATAGGATAATCCAATGAAACATATGAATCTGTATTTCTTACTAGTGTGTCTTGTTCTTATAATATCCACTTGTATATTACCATGGATGAACTCCATGAGAAGTTGCCTCAATGTTTCATGAGTCCCACCCATGATAGGTTGTATCATTTGTGTCCCTTAAATTGATATCATCCAACCATAGATCATATATTATAGAATATTGTCATTGAACTTCTGGGTTCTCATCATAGCGGGGAACCAGTATGACCTTTTATTGTGACATCTATTCATAAGAAATTATCACATGTTATGTCATGCAGAAGAACAATCATTATTTTATTAGTAGTTAATAAATATTCATCAAAGGAATACATGATTATCATAATTTAAAAATATGTTGGTTTCTAGGGCACCAACTCCCTAAATAATGAAAATTTATACCATTTTTTAATTATATAGTTCATTAAACATAATATGTCTGTTTTTAATTTTATGCATTTTATGTGAATTAAATAGAAGATAATTAATCTCCATAATAAAAAAACATGGAAAAATTGTAAAATCTTATATTAAATTGATTGAAACACGTTTAATACATGTGTGAAAATTAATGGTAAATGATTTATCCACATTATCTCATTAAAATAATTAGTATTTCCCACATTGGGGCCATTTAACCAAGGATAGTGTCACTCCATCATTTAATATATAACATTCATTTACAAAAAATATATTGATTACCTGATAAGAGTAAATCACATAAAAACATTCATGATACACATATTCCTTATAATTTTATGATATAGACATGAAATTGTTATCCTCCTTCTAGGATCTCTAAATTTTAGAAGTTTATTTTCTAAATTTAGTTGTATAAAGAATCCATTTCCATGTAAATTTCTATGATAAATCTTATGTTCTCAACATGATTATTTCTTACTCATTAGACTATTAATCATTTCCTCCCTTTACAGACATTTTATAAAAAATATATTATAATTTTATCACTATTATTAATGTAATGTAATTTTATTTCATTAATTGATAACCCATCATACAATCATTTTCATCCACTAAAAAACAACGAAATATAATCTTGCATACGTGATGACTGTTTCCACCATGATGTGATGTGATTAATTTTTGTCACAGAATTTAATGTTTGGTAAAACTATTAATTTTGTTAGTGAATATTTTTTATATTTCTAAATTCTTTTTTTCAAAATATAATATAATATATACCTTCATTTTATCTCATTCAATATGAAATGGGGTCATTAGCTATGTGAACGTAGAGAGTACTACCTCCATTAATGGAGAATTATATTTGTCATCATTAATATTCGTGGATGGTTATGTGAGTGAATTTAATTAATTTAAATGATAATTATTTCATTTTTACGATTAATTTACATTTAAATTAACATTAAAATGAATCATTTCCTTACCCATTATAACATTAAAACACACTCTTCACTGGGTCAGTTTTACCATCAATTGGAACTGTGGAATAATATTTATTTAATGAATTATTGAGGTATATAATATAATAATAACATTAATTAGTAATAATGTATATAAGTTGTTTTATTTATTCAATAAATGTGTTTAATATATTTAATTCATATATTAATATGTCCCTTTTTTTGTTTAATATGTCAAAACTAATTCATCACTATTTTTTCCCATACCATACAATTATAGTCTTAAGGAATAAAATGAGATAAAATTCATAATTGAAACACCAATATTATTTTCTATGTTATTATCTAATATTGATTTATTTTTTATAAATAATTTTCAACATACCATGTCCCCAGGGTATATGCATGAAACAAACAATCAGTTCTTTATAAAAACACATGGTGGAAAATAATAACCATGTAACATATTTATAATAGATTATAATAAAAGAAGATTATAAAAGAATATAGGTATAGTTATGGTTTTGAAGTAATTTATTGATATAATTTTTTTTGTTATATATTATATTCAAGAACAATCTCATAAATCAATAATTAATATAAGTGTTTTTGAATCTCAATTTCAATTACTTGAAATATGATTTATATAAACTGATTATTTACATTGTGCGGATGCTAAATTAACATGGATTTATATTTTATTATATTACAACTTATTTTACATTGATTTATGAGACTATATCATTTTCCCCCTCATAATATTTTGAATCATGAGTATCCAAAATTATTATAAAACTCAATATTTTCAATAGTGACATTATAATGTTTTGGTAATTTATATGTTTTTAGATTCTTATATATGCATCCCTTTATAGAAGTAATAATGTAGATATGGGTTTTGATCATATTAACCTATGGTTAATCACCTTGGAAAATGTCTACATGAGTCTCAACTCAATCTTCACTCATTTCCTGACGAGTGGGACAAATATAAAACACCTTGATAGACACTCCTATATGATATTTTAAACAATAAAAAAGATTGAATTTTATTAATACATATTGAGGAAGAATACAATGTTAATAGAACAAAGTGGGTTCTAAAATAGTGTAATACATGAGAATTTGGCCAAATAATGTGAATGGAACTTGGATGTAAAGTCCCAAGGATATATAAAATCCTATGAGGATATTCCTAGAAACCCCTTGATATAAGAAAATCCAATACATTTCTCTGATATTTCCAAGCGTGATAAAGGATCACCCCTATAGAAACTTGCCTTTTATATCATTTGATGTGGCATGTAATTGACCAGTAGGTGGTATAATTATCTTGAATATAATTATATACCACTGAAGAGTTTATTTTAGTGGATTCTATAGTAAAATTATGAGTAATTAATACCTATAAACTCTTTAATAACACATATGCATCGGCTATGATCAAATCAACCTGATCATAGAAGATACATAAATCCACTGGAATATAACCATTATGGACACAAACTCTGCTTCATCATTTCATATGGCCAAGAGTTCAATATTTTCTCATTATTATCATAATAGTTATGATGGGGGATACAAGAAAATGATTCTACCTAGGCTGATTAGAGATTCCATTATATCATCTAATACACTTCTCAATATACAATTTCATCCCACTAATTCACCAATGATCCCAACTTCACTGTAAGTGTTCAAGATAAAACCATAATTCCCATGAAAGAGATTGATTTATCATCAATGTGGGATTTGTTCCTCGGTGTCCATAAGATCATTTAATCTGAATCTAAATTGTTGGTCTATTCATTCTAGTTAGGGTTTCTATATCCTACCACATAGAACCAATTCATAATAAAATCAGAACCATTATTACTCTATGAATCCTGACCATTGAGAGTTCCAACTCTATTAGAAAATATTTTATATGAGATTCCTTTGAAATAGAGATGGTCTGTCAACTCTTCCTTTAATCATTAGCATCACAAAATTATTGAAGAAAGCTTCATCCCATTATTCATGACCACCTCGTACATTTGAATAGAATGAATGATAATTCTTAATATGAGATGGTGTACATGACCATAATATCTTTTCACCTATTCAATGTTCAGCATTCTTGGTGATCAATGTTATCATAGAGAGAAAAACAGTATGCATTAGATGAAAAAACCACCATGGGATATGATTTAGATAATTAACACATTTACACACCGAAATGAAATATTTTTCTTCTAATTCTATGTTATCCTACTATTTTAAACCATTTTACTAAATTATTATCTTTTATTTATCACAATTAACTTTGAAACAAACTTTTTCTACTAAAATGTCAATATTTATAAATTAAGTATAATTTTCATTTGTTCATGAGTTTTAATATGGTAATATAATCACCTAGTGATCCATAAAATTCAATTGAAAATTGAAACGATTATTACAAATAAAAAAACTATTTTAATATCGATAAATAAGAATTATCAAACATTATTCATCAATTAGGTTCTATATAGAACATCAAAATATGTATTCCATAACCATCAAACTTATTTCCTTATATGGGTTTCTACAATGTTATTCATTTTATTAACATGGTTAAATTTTTTGACGTTCTAGGTGTTATAATTATAATTCAATGGTTTATGAAGGAATAATGATTATACATTGTAATTTTAATTATATCATTAATATAGTGAATATATTGGACACAAATAACTGATGGTTGTTTACTACTATAATATAACCCATTGATGAATTGGTTGGTCTCATGAAAAATATGTTTAGTTTATTTGTTGTATTTATGTCCAACGCCATAATTTTGTTTTGGTTATGGCCATGAAAATATAAATGGTGTAATTGTTTTATCCTTTACAAAAAGAAAAATGTATACGATTCATCCTTGATGTTAATTATGATGATTTATAGAATTATACAATTCATCACATTGAATTTAGTTATTGTTATCCATGTGAAAATGTTCATCTCTAGGTTACTCATGGATATGTATCCTTCACAATAATTTGATTATACAGAATGTGTAATGATTATTACCACTTCTGTATGGTTTATTCCTATTATGATAGCACCCACTGTACATATAACCCTAATGAGTTTTTATGTTCACACTTATTATACTTCAATTTCCCTAGAGTATCATTAATGAAACAATTGATATATTTTGGGATACGTTAAAAGGAATAAAAAAATTGATATTTTTTTGGGTAATTTTTTGTACCATTCAAAGATTGAAATTGTGTATGTATTAATTTTTCAATGTCTGATAAATGGCTTAGTCCCTTGTGATGTGATACCTTTTATTATAAACCGATGAAAAAAAAATTAATCATGAAATCACAGTTATTAGAGACATGATGATAAATTTCATGAAACATCTTATGTTTTAAATCATGTTGAAATTTCTGGTGGAATTTAAAATTTTTCCATTGGTGGATAGTTCATTATAAATTATGGGAATCAGATCATGGTACCAAGGGTTTAAATGAAACAAAATGATGTTTTATTATGTGGGTTATGCTTCAGTTGAAGTATTGAGGGGTTGGGTGAACACTAAAGTATGGAAGTGGGTGGAAGGATGTAGGAAATTCACATCATGTATCTAATACATGATGTGACTATGATTAATGTATTTCATAAGGTATTTAGAGAATCTAAAATACTAGTAGGATTAACCAAAGTAATTCACAATGTGTAAAAGTTGGATTCCTTTAATTTGGTTCATATGGTGTAACAAATAGACAATTTTAATTATTGTATAATTTTTTATAATGGATGTAGGGGCATGACCTATTATTTATATTCAAGAACAGACAATACATGGGTCTAAACAGCAACTCATGTCATTTCTTATGGAATTTTGGGAACTACGACATCTGCCATCTGAAATTATCATCGCACGTTTCATGAGAATCATATCGTTAATTCATCAACTCTTCCATGCTTTCATAATGGTTTCTATTTCCAAATCAAATTTTAACTTTGTTGGAGCTATTTCAAAATATATATAAGGTGTTAGTGTGTTTATTTTATTTTTCTAAATCTAAATAAAATCAATGGTTGATATTGGACTTATGGGATATCCTAATAATGATGTAGGGTTGGATATCCTTTCCATTAATATTTCATGGATTTTTATAATATTTCATTATGATGCATGACAGATTCCCTATGAGACACCATTAAAATATGAAATTATTTTTGTATAACCTAATTCATTAAATTAAAAAGACATGTTGTATTATATTTTATAATGATAATATTCTCTCTAAAACAAGACCACCACTTTTGGGTTGTTTCTTAGTTTTCCATTACCCCCTTTCTAATTTATTAAAACACCCTCTGAGGGTGTCGTTATTAGATGCCAATTAATTTAATTTTTTCCTTAAAATCAATCACCTTTGTAACACACTGACCCCAGTTATCCAGAGTTAGAGCATTATTTCATAACATTGGAATAATCAAAAAAGATCATGTCTCGAAAGACCGATTAGTTTAGTAGCCTTGGAAACACTAGATACATTCAGAAGTCTTACATTACATGATAAAATGGAAAACTACAACAACATAGTCTCTATAGTCCACACACATATCCCCTCAGACTATCCCTGCATGTCAGTCATAAAATACCTTTTCACATCCTGGGAAAAATAATACATAGAAAGGGGTGAAGTCAGATGCTTAGTAAGGATAACAATATAGCAGAAACTTTCATAAATAAACATAAACATTTAAGGAAACGTATAACTAAAATAAAAGCCTTTTAAACATGAACATCATAAAAACATGGAAAAAATAAAATGCATTAATTTCATTTACATATACACATGGATATTCTACTAGTCGAATAATCACATTCAATATCAATAACCAATTTCATAATGAAGGAATCCATAATTCCAGACTATCATAACCACATAGTCTCGGCCTTATGCCAAGACTACAAAAATGATTTTGTCAAGGCCTTGTTCCAAGACACCAGTTTGTCTCATGATACCTACCGATGCATCGAGGAGCTATAGGGGGCTCCATCTGTCACTTACTAAGTCCAATTCATTCCTCATATGAATTGGTTTAAACATAACATAAACATTCGTATTAAAAGTAGCATACGAAATGTCAAAAAATTATCCATAAACCATGAATGGTATAAAAATAACACATCCATAGTCAAACATATCAAAAAACTTTCAATACTATATGTAAGTTTTGTATCATAATAAATCAACTTTAAATAAGCTAAAAATCCATCAAAGGATGTTGATATAGATAAAATCAAACCTATTTGAGAGAAATATCAATTTTTTTAAAATCAATTAAAAGTCACATAAAAATAAAATAAAACATTTACTTTGAAAATATTCTTATATGATTTTATGAGAAGATTTGATGATTTTATAACGGCGAAAAATAGCATCACACACCGTATAAGTTAAAAAAAAGACATATTTACCTTAATTTTTGTCGAAAAGGTTAAAAAGGACCTTGCTTGGAAAACGATAGCAAGATTCCTTTCAAACCATTTTTTAAAAATTCATACAAGGGTATAAATGACTTTAACCCATAGTCTAGTAAATAGTAAAAATGTTTTGGAATACATTTTTAAGAAACATGGATGTGGATGATAATGAGGTCCCAGTATATAATTACATATAAACAACCTCGGATAATGAAGAAATTGTGAAATTAACCCTTAACTTGTACTTTTACTTGATTGAGGGTAGGTTAACCTCATGTATAATAATGAAATAATTGTTATTAAATTATACAATAATCAAATACATTAATATCATATCATATATTATCTTTTAACATTTCTTTGTTAATAATATCTTAGTATTATCGTTGTTTCGGGTATTAATGGATTTGTTTTCCTTTTTATTCATTGTTTTTTGAGTCATATTTTCTTTGTATGGGATGTATATTATTCATATCCAGAATTATATCAAGTCTTTAAATATTACATTTAATTATTAAATGAATATTAGTCTTGAATGGATATGATGGGGAATGAATCTCTTTGCGTTCGTAGAGACGGTAATCTGTACGTACGCACGAGCGACAATATGAATATTTAGATATTAAAATAATATATAATTTGATGGTATGTTATATGTAATGAATCATTATCATGTTATATTTATTATTTACATCAATTACACATCATTATTATACCCATAAAATAATGTTGTATTGAATAACAATTTCAACACGACGTGGAGACGATAAGTCGTACGTAAGCACGTATGGTGACATGTCATTCAAGGGATGGATAGAATAATAAATTTTGTTGTAACATATTTATAATAATTTCACAGTATATAGATGATACTGGATTTATTATTTTATAATGGAAACAACAAAGAAAAAGGATGTGGCAGAAGAAAGAAACTTGAAAGAGGTGATTTAATATTTACCTCTTTTTCTAGTTTTTCCTTTTGATTTGATCAAAAGGACTCTATACGTTGGATTTCAGACTAAATGAGGGCCTCTCGGATAAAGGTATGATAGTTTAGAGTGTTTTTGGGAAGGGGTTGTCTGAGCTAAAAAGGAATTGAAGGTCTGAATTAGAGAGAAGGGGGGTGCCCTTTTATAAGAGGGGTGAGGGGCACCTTAGGAAAAACTTAAAATATTATTTTTTAATACATTTATATTCGGTTTATAAGGGATAAAAACTGATTTATTTCTAGTATAAGGGGGGATGGGTAGAAATCCACCCAAAAAATAGGTTTTATATAGTTTTGGGTCAAAATAATAACCTTATCTTTTGGATTTAACTCTTAGTTAATTAGTTTGACATTTACCACATCTCTTTGTATTTTTATATTATTTGGTCAATAAACATACTATAAACTTCTTTGAGAACCCCAATAGGTTCATTAATGTCACATATCATATTATTTAGGCCCTTTGGCCAAATTTTAAACTTTTATGAATATTTTATCAACCAATAATATTGTATTTGTTTTAAAAACTCATTTATGTCAATTTTGAGATTATTTAATAATTGAATTTTGGTAAAGTCATAACAACATTATTACATAGAAATAAATACATTTAGCCTACCCTAGAATGTCATAGTCACTTATAATATTATTTAATGAAATAAAAACGTTCAGATTATATTTATTTTAGTATTTATAATATCATTTATTTGATTATTTCATTAATAAGGAAAATACACCATCATCATTGTGTCGTAAATAAATTTAATTATTAAATGACTAAAAATTATAAATAAAATTCCATAATGTATAAAATATTTTTAAATTTATAATGAATATTTATTGTCTAAGAGATAACATGTATAAACCTATTTAAAAATCGTTTCACTAAAAGATATATTCTTCTGTCATTTTTGTGTTTACTTTAAATTAATTAATATAAAGTGTCATTATCACTTACAAGTGGCTCCATAGGGTCCCAAAATAGACCCAAAGATTCCCATGGTTATACATGTATCATCAAATACTGTTAGGACACGTTTTAGGGTAATTTAATTATATTATAATGTTATTTATTACCCTTATTTATCAGATTTACCCTTTAACCATGGTAAATAAAATATTTACCGAAATAATTATTCAAAATGTCTAAAAATAAAAGTTACCTATTTATAAAATGTAGACCTTATGATTCCAAATATGTAATCCATTTTTCTAAATACAAAACATAGAAGTGGAAGAAATTAATTTAAAATAAATTATCGTTGTCAAAACAAAAAGCGTGTTTTTATGAAATAATAACTACCAAAAGATTAACACTTGTTTATATCAAACTAAAATTTAAAAATTCTTATAATGACATAAATTGTATTAAATGTTAAAAATATAATCTAATTATACTTAAAACCCATTCAAATGAATAATTTACCACTATTAATTATTTATATTAAAAAATTATTTTAAATTAAAATTTAGTATTTTTCACTATTCATCAACAATTGAACGTTTTCATAAATATACCAAAAAATCACCCTAGTCTAATTTTGATATTTCTAATTCATAAATGATGTGTATTTTACCAAATTAAAAATATAGAAGTTACATTTATAAATTTAAAATTAATTCTCTTTGTCAAAACCAAAAGGCGTATTTTGAAGAAAATATATTTATCGAAAGAGTGGCAGTTTTTTATTACCAATCTCAAAGTGAAATTACATAAAATGACCATAATTGGATTAAATGATAACAATATAATCTATTTATACTTCAAAACCATTATAATTTATAATTTAACACTATAAATTATTTTTATTTAAAAAGTTTTTTCAGTTAAAATATTATTTTTTTCTCTATTCACCCAAATATGGATGTTTTCAGAAAAACACCAAAAATTTATTGAAACTATATTCTTATGTCCGAATTCAAAATAAGAAGTTTATTTTTTCAAATATAATATATAAAAGTTTCAAATATTTAATTTAAAAGGGTTCGTCATTAAAAGGCGGTAAAAGTGAATTTTTTTGAAATAAATAATTCTTTTATCTGAAAAAAAAATGAATTTGTTCTTACATTATGTCCAAGAAACGCATTATATATATTATAATATTACAAGAATTATAAATAGTTCAATATTTAGTTAATACAATTCATAACCGCTATTGAATGGATAGTTTGGTAATCTTGTGGTTTGCTCGAACCTGGTGTTGCGTGTAGTGGAAGTTAATGATTTACTTTAGAAAATAAAGTACTAAGAAATATTGTGGTGTTACATTCTTCCATCCTTCAATAAATTGAGTCCTCAAAATTTTAAATTGTTCTTCTAAAATAAAATGTTGAAAATAGAAAATACCTTTATGGGAAAACCCACATCGGAAATTGGGTTAATAAAATTTAGTCTTAATACGAGGAGAATGGGAATGAAATAGTAACCACCAAATTATGATCTCTATTATGACAACATTGGTGGAAATTAGAGATACATAATTGGAGGGAAAATGTGAATATTTATAGGGAGTGATTTAAGTCATCAGTCACAAAAAATTATAGAAATGAGGGCCTCAAAGCCATCAATCTATGATGATTTAAAATATCATTAGTTCCACAAAACATAAGGTATTAGAATAACACATTTTTAGTTTTAAGACCCCTTACCTAAAGTTTAAGAATTAATTTTTCCATAGATTAAGTTAAATAAAAAAATATATACTTGACATGTAGAGTTCCATCCATAAAATAATTTCTACCAAAAACTCATCCTTCACTCTAAAATATAATAGAACTAAAAAATATTCAATTTATCCTATTCGTATAGGGTTCTAAAAAAATAAATTTATAATTCATCTACCAGACCCTAAAAAACAACCTTTTTAAATCCAGGATATCACGTGGGTCATTGGTAGGTGATACACCCTTGTCGCCCATCGGTTGCGGGTTTAAGTTTCACGGGCTTGCCGGGTGCGACAGGTTGCCGCCCGACCACCGGGTTGTCCTTTTTATGGAAATCCAAAAATTATCTCAAACTATAATTGTCCAATATACTTCTGTCCAAAATCACAGTGCAAAATTTATAGGGAAGTTAAACACAATGAAAATCATTTTTTCCATGTAATAACATTTGAACACCTTCATCCTGTATTCTTTTAAAACACAGCAACATCCTGAATTACGATAACACCTTATTGATTAATTTCATGCTCCCTTATTCATTATAGAATATTGGATATACTCATTCTATCCAAAAATGTTGTAAACTAAAACAATGATGGAATATAAAAATCATTAATAAGTTTCAAGGTTGTCAAGAATATCCAATATAATTTATCCAAATCAAACATGTATTATACCAAAATCACTACCTCATTATCAGAACCATATTATGGATTATCTTTCTTTAAACCATATATTTTCCAAAAATATAACCTGATATTGAGTCACTTTTCTTGGTTCCACACAATCTCATGTGCTGAATGAAATAGTAGTACAGTACAATCCCTATATACTCTATAATTATTATAACCAGTACATCATTGATACAACACTCAAATGACATAATTCATTAATAACAACATATTATCTCTAATCATTCTTCCTCATTTTTGGTAGTATCAAAACATGATTATTATACAATAACATCATTTGGGTCATACTCTAATGATTTGGACATTGGATCACATAGTGTCCCAACTCCTTGCAGATGAATCTTTGTACATTTGAAACCTTTTTCTTACCCATGCAGTCACGTACATGGTGTCCTTTTTCTCCACACTTATAACAAACTCCCATTCCATTCAGGAAAGTTCTACGGTGTTTCACCTGATAGTTATCACATATGGGAAAATTCTTCTTTTCCCACTTCCCTTTATCCATCTTTCTCTCTTATATCTTTTTCTTCTCTTCCTTCCCTTCAAAGTCGTAAGACTCAAAGAATTCTTTAATTATCTTATTAACACATGATATTATTTCTTCATATGTTAAGAATATATGGGAGACAATTTCCTTTCTAAATTTTGGCTTAATACCATGAAAGATATGATCTTTCTTACTCTTTGGATCATACGTATTGTTGGAGTTCACATTCCTTCTACTGGGTGCCATTTCTATACAATGTCATACACTAGGTTTGTTTAGGAATTGCAATGAATAATTCCAAACTTGTAAAATACCTAAATTTGATTGAACAGTATATAGATATAATACATAATCATAAAAATGTTTTATTTGTGGAAGTATATACTCATAAACCCTTAATAATGGTTTGTAATGAAAATGAGAATTATCCTAAGCATATCCTCGGGGAGTGTCGTAACCAAGAGTGCAGCAAGGCCCGTTGTCATGCACTAGTTCCCGTTCGAGTCTAGATCAACGTAGTGTTTTCGGGTTTTACCCTTAGGTACATCTATTCCAGAGCTGCCTCTACCTGGTCGTATCCAGACAGGGTTTTATTGCTTGAAAAACTCAAAAAACCTCTACAATTCCAAAATTATACTATGTTCTTGTATACTAATCCTCAAATTCCATATTAGGTCTATGTGCTCTAATTAGAGTTTATCTAAATATAGATTCCAAGGTTTGTACTAAACATTCTCTGATACCAACTTTAATTCCCCGACCCCAGTTACCTAGAGTCGTTGCATTATTTCATAACATCTGCATGATCACAAAATATCAAGTCTCAAAAGACCGATTAGTTTAGTAGCTTTGTAAACAATAGATACATTCATAAGTCTTACATTACATGATAAAATGGAAAACTACAACAACATAGTCTCCATAGTTCACACTCATATCCCCTCAGACTATCCCTATAGGTCAATCATAAAATACTTATTCACATTCGGGGAACAATAAAACATAGAAATGGGTGAGCTAAGATGCTCGGTAAGGATAAAAATATAGGAGAAACTTTCATAAATAAACATGAACCATTACGTCAATTTATAACTAAAATAAAAGACTTTTAAACATGAACTTCAGCATAACATGGAAAAAATAAAATGAAATAATGACATTTACTTATTCACATTGATATTCTACTAGTCTAATAATCACATTCAATATCAATAACCACTTTCATAATGAAAGAATGCCTAATGTCAGACTATCATAACCACATTGTCAGGGCCTTGTGCCAAGACTACAAAACTAATTTTTTCAAGGCTTTGTTCCAAGAAACTATTTTGTCTCATCAGACCTACCCATGAATCAAGGATCTATAGCAGGCTGCACCCGTCACTTATTATGTCTAATTCATTTTTCATATGAATAGGTTAAAACATAACATAAACATTCATATTAAAACAAGCATATGAAATGTCAATACATTATCCATAAACCATGAATGGTATAAAAATAACAAATCCACATTCAAACATACCACAAAACCTTCAATACTATATGGACTTTTTGAATCATAATAAATAAACTTCAAATTAGCTTAAAATCTATCAAAGGGTGTTGATATAGATGAAATCAAAACTATTTGAGAGCAATATCTCTTTTTTGGAAATCATTTAAAAGTAACATAATTATAAAATAAAAAATTTGATTTTAAAATATTCTTATTAGCTTTTATGGGAAGCTTCAACAATTTTATGATAGCGGAAAATAGCAGCACCCTCCATATAAGTTAAAAAAAATACATTCTTACATTAATTTTTGCCGAAAAGGTTAAAAAGGACCTTGTATGGAAATGACGGAAAGATTCCTTTCAACCCATTTTTTAAAAAGTCAAACAAGGGTATAAATAACATTAACTCATAGACTATTAAATAGAAAAAATGTTTTGAAATACATTTTTATGAAACATAGATGTGGACGATAAAGTGGTTCCAGTAGATAATTACCTATAAACAACCTCGGATAATGAAGAGATTCTGAAATTAACCCTTACCTTGTACTTTTTCTTGGTCGAGGGTAGGATAAAATCTTTTATAATGGTAAAATAGTTTTTATTAAATTATAAAATAATCATAAACATTAATATGAAATCATATATGATCTTTTAGCCTTGCTTCGTTAATAATAGCTTAGTATTATCATTGTTTCGGGTGTTAACAGATTCATTTTCCATTATATTCTTTGTTTTGAGAGTCATATTTTTATTGTATGGGCTGTATATTATTCATATCCAGAATTATATCAAGTCATTAAATTTGAAATTTAATCAAAAAATAAAAATTAATCTTGAATGGATACGATGGGGAATAAATATTTTCACGTTCGTGGAGACGGTAATCCGTACGTACACACGAGCGACAATATCATTATTTTGATATTAAAATAATATATAATTGGATGGTATATCATATATACAGAATCAGTATCATGTTATATTTTTTATTTACATCAATTACACATCATTATTATATAGGTCCAAATAATGATGTATTGAATCACAATTACCCCATGATGTGGAGACGGTAAGCCGTACGTACGCATGTATGGTGACATGCCATTCAAAGGATGGATAGAATAATTGATTTTATTGTACCATATTTATAATAACATCCCAGTATATAGAATATACTGGAGTTATTATTTTATAATGGAAACAACAATGAAAAATGATGTGGAAGAAGAAAGAAGCTTGAAAGAGGTGATGAAATATTTACCTCTTCTTCGGGGTTCTTCCTTTTGATTTGATCAAAAGGGATTCATTGGTTGTATTTATGACTAAAGGAGGTACTCTAGGATAAATAGAGGATATTTTAAAGGGTATTTGGGCAAGGTTTTTCCGAAGAAAAAGGATTTGAAAGTCTGAATTAGAGAGAAGGGGGGGGTGCCCTTTTATAAGAGGGTTGAGGGGCACCTTAGGAAAAACATAAAATATTATTTTATAATAAATTTATATTCGGTTTCTAATGGATCCAAACTGATTTATTTCAAGTATAAGGTGGTGATGGGACGATATACACCCATAAAATAGGTCTTATAAAGGTTTGGGTCACTATATAAACAATATCTTTTAGATTTAACTCTTAGTTAATTTGATTAACATTTACCATGTCGCTTTGTATTTTTATATTATATAGTTAATAAACTTACTAAAATCATCCAAGAGAAGCCCAATAGGTTCATTGATGTCACATATAATGTTATTTAGGTCATTCGGACGAACCATAGAGTTTTAGGAATATTTTATTAACCAATAATATTATATTTGTTTTAAAAACACATTTTTTTCAATTTTGAGATTATTAATAATTGATTTTTGTTATAGTCCTAACAACATTATTACTTATAAATAAATGCATTTAATCAACCCTAACATGTCATATAAACCTATAAAAAAATTTATGCCCTCAAAACTTTCAATTTATATTTATTTTAGTATTTATAATATTATTTATTTGATTCTTTCATTAATAAGGAAAATATTGTATCATCATTGTGTCATAAATAAATTAAATTATTCATTGAATAAAAATTATAAATAAAATAAAATTATGTAGGAAATATTTTTATATTTATAATTAATATTTATATTCAAAAGAGATAACATGTAAAACCCTATGTAAAAATTGTTTTAATAAAAGATATATGCTTATATCATTTTTGTGATTACTTTATCTTAATTAATATAAAGTGTCATTATCACTTAAAAGTGGATCCATGGGGTCCCAAAATCGACCCAAATAAGCCCATGGTCAGAAATTTTTCATCAAATAGGGTTATGACATGTGTTAGGGTAATTTTATATTATTATAATATTATTTATTACCCTTATTTACCATATTTACCCTTTAACCATGGTAAATAAAATATTTACCAAAATAATTATTCAAAATGTCTAAAAATAAAACATAACTATTTACACAATTTGTACATTCTGATTCTAAATATTGAATACTTTTTTCTAAATTCAAAACTAAAGAAGTGCCAGAAATTATTTTAAAATTAGTTTCCTTTGTCAAAACAAAAAGCGTGTTTTTATGAAATAATAACTACCAAAAGATTGACATTTGTTTATGTCAAATTTAAATGTGAAATTACTTATGATGAACGAAATTGTATTAAATGATAAAAATATAATCTAATAATACTTCCGAACCATTCAAATGCATAATTTATCACTATTATTTATTTCGATTAATAATTTTGATTTCAATTAAAATTTAGTATTTTTTACTATTCATCAAAAATTGTACGTTTTTAGAAAAATACCAAAAATTCACCGTAGGATATTTTAGTTATTAATAATTAAAAAATGAATTCTATTTTACCAAATTAAAAATATATATGTTTCATTTATTAATTTAAAATTAATTCCCATTGTCAAAACCAAAAGGCGTATTTTTAAGAAACAATATCTATCAAAAGAATGACAGTTGTTTATGTCCAATGTCAAAGTGAAATTACTTAAAATGACCATAATTGGATTAAATGGTAAAAATATAATATATTTATATTTTCAAACCAGTAAAATATATAATTTAACACAATAAATTATTTTGATTAGAAATGTTTTTTCAGTTAAAATATAGTATTTTTCAATATTCACCCAAATATAAAAGTTATCAGTAAAACACCAAAAATTTATTAAAACTAAATTATTATGTTTGGATTCTAAATAATAAGTTTATTTGTTCAAATATAATATATAAAAGTTTCAAATATTGAATTTAAAAGGGTTCATCATTAAAAGGCGGTAAAAGTGCATTTTTTTTAAATAAATACTTCTTTTTTCTGAAAAAAAAATGAATTTGTTCTTACATTATGTCTAAGAAACTCATAATATGGATTCAAAAATTATTAGGATTATATATAGTTAAATATTCATTTAATACTATTCATAACCTCTTTTGAACGGCTAGTTTGGAAATCTTATGGTACGCTCGAACTCGGTGTTGTGTGTAGTGCATGTTATTGATTTACTTTGAAAAATAACGTACTAAAAAATCTTGGGGTGTTACAAACATTATTATTTCTAATGTTTTATCCCTCCTATAATTTATTATTTATCTAAAATAGTGAATTATATTTTATTGTTTTAATTGAAAAATATGCAATGTTATGCATTGTATTCCATTCCCATTTTAAAATAAATCCATCTATGAGGTGAACTTCCTGGGTTAAAGAAAATGGGAATCTAGATGGAAAAAATAGAAATGATAAATTGGAATGTCCCACACATAATTACACATGAATTGTGAGGCACCTTGCTTATTTATTTGGCCCTTATTATTCATTATAAATATTTTATGGTGAGGTATGCTAATGGGAATGGATCCTTATATAGTTACACATCTATATGTGATGTGGAATTATTATATCCATGAAATTAATTATTGTTAAAAATTAGATATTTAAATGATTATACGAATTCTATACTCCATTAGTGATACTTGGTTTCATATTAATAGAACTACATGGATGAGATCATATATTAGTTGATAATATTATAGTATGAGAGATACTTGGTATTTAATTTGATACCATGGATGGGCTCACCTATGAGATTTCTTATATTACACAATATAGATAACTAGTTCCGTAGTGTTTTTCCTTTTAACGTCTTAGTGAGGAAGGTTGATATACCTTTCTATGAGAAATACACGGTCCCCTATGTGCTATACCTAGCGTGGTATAAGTGGTGTATCCCTTATCTACATTGAGAAATACTAAAATAACAATAATGCAATTCCTTGGATGGGTTCATATGCTGATTCATATTGTTATACCAAAAAATCATACCTAGCCCCCATGTAGTTTACCTTGGATGAGTTCAGTGTGAATTGTTGTTATACCATGCCACGATAAATAATCATTCTCCAAATTTGTTTTCCATGAAATGAATGAGTGGGATATTACATTATACCATATAAAGGGTGATATTTTAGATTCATCATTATGGATCATAATGGATGGTCTATTATGGTGATGGGTAATTATAGTGATCCTAGAGTAATACATGTGATTCCACATTATTGATCAACATAAAAATTCCTAGGATTTCTTTTTAGTGTAAATCTTAATGCCTCATGTTTAATGATATATGAAAGAGTATTTTATCAGTTTTATGAACATGTCTGCTATGCAAAATAATATTTTAGTATTTGGTCCATATTTATATTCATATTTTATAATGACCCATTTATATCCACAAGTGAATACCCATAGAAAATTATATATGTTAATATGTCTATTAACATGAAATGTATATATATATGATAAATATGGTTAGAGATATTCCTCTTTATTAAAATTAGGTAAGGTCAGTCAGATTTCATTTAGGAACCTGAGACACCATGTTTATATTTATTTATATAATGAATCACCTGTCATTCAAGTACATTACTATATTCAATATTCAATGACTGGATATCATTAAATAGTGTTAGTGATAGCCTACAGAGTATATTATAGGATGTATTCATAAATTCATTTTACTGAGGTACTTAAATTGACAACATGATTGTAGTTTCATGCTCATGGCTATTGTATGTTTTAATGTAGTCTATCTGACATAGGATGGAGTATAAGAGTAGAGGACCAAAATAGTTCTAGCGGTTCTATTGGAGATATATACTAGGTCAATTATTTATTAATTATGTTTTCTTATGTATTATCTATTTTATGAATACTTCTTTGATTATGTATATTCATTTGGACATGAATGTATCATTGTATACATGAATTGAACATTTTACCAGTTGTTTTTATCTTTTGTTATTATATCATTTATTTATACTTCTTCCACTATCAGTTGATTTATTCTCTCATATACAACTGTTATACACTGATTATGAATGTTGAGTCTATCTACCATACCATATATACACCCTCCCTACTAGTCGGAAGATGTTGTTGTATGGGGAGGGGCAATTGGAGCCATGTGACCAACTAGATTAAAGAACTGTTTAAGTGTCTCCTTGGTCGAGACATTACAAAGTTGTATTAGATTGATTGTATCGGTTTTTATTACTATTATAAGACGGTGGATTAGATACATGGAAGGTGTAGGAATTTAGTAAAAGGACTTTTTTATGAATGATCAACCCATGCATGTGAAAAATTCCATATACCCAGTGATAAATTGTTTTTATTGATAATCATTATTACTGTTTATTATAGTTTCACCTCAAGTAAATTGTGTGTGTCTCACTATTATTTATTTTGATAATCATGAAAATGAACCATTTTAATATTATGGTAAGCTATAATAGTTACATACATCATTATAGGAACATAGATATTTACATTCCACACACATTCCAAGCCATCTAGTTGCATCAATAGATGGTCATTATGTGGTTTATTGATCATACTTGTTTGAATAACATGATGTGTGGTTTACATAGCATGTATGCCTAAACATCATAATCATGTGATTAATGTCCCATGTTTATAATTGTTGTCATTATACCCTGATTAATTGTTAAAAAATTATGTATTATCAATCCATGTTGATCTATCAGTCTTGGGGTTTTACACATAATTTCTAAATATATTTATGTCTTGATATAGTCTTCCTGGTTATAATTTAAACACATTGTTAGTTTAGAAATATTTCAGCATCAACCTGTGAATTTTTTCCCACATAGATTCATTATTACATTTTATTTGTCTCAAACATTATGAAATTTTTTCTCCATGTATAATTGATTGCATTGGATGAAAAATTTAATGTTGTGACTAAATGGGATCAAATTTGCAATCAATAAATTATATGGGATTCTTATAAATTGGGAAATGGTAACCAATATAATCAAACCATATTTTATGATCTAATTACACCAATAGACCATTTTATGAATATAAAATTTATTTAATTTTGACTTGTAAAATGAATTGGTTGCTTATGGACCTTTTACATGACTTTCTCATGTAGGTCATTCATAACCTATTGTAGTTAAGAGATAGAACTAACTCTACCTAGTTGTTTTGGTCATAGTGAAAAAATTTTACAATAATAATAGTTTTTTAGAATTTTAATGATTTTAAATTTTAAATTTTTCATTTTGATGAACCTATAATTTCTTAATGGGACCCTCATAGGTCACATTTACATTAGTATGCCTTAGTACTCAACCTCATTGGCGTATCCTTATTCTATAAAGGTATTATTTTTTAAAATGTCTATATCCACATATATGTTTTCACTTTTAGTTATACGGTGGCATCATACAAGACCATTCACCCTTATAATTTTTGGAATCTCTATTATTTACTTTTTACATTTTATTATATGAGAGATTAGTAAAATAAAATACCAATTATAGATTAAAGGGAATGTTCCTCTATTGATTTGAATTGAAATTTTCTTTAACCGATCGTTGTATTGAATCTTTTCTATTGGTAAATAATATGGATAAAAAGAAATTATGAGATTAATTACAAATTTATGATATAATTATTGTTAAATAATTAATCATTGAATTAATGTTTGATATAACATACCTCTATTGACTTATGGCACTTAACTGTATGAGGATACTTGATTTCATCATAATGAATGGTTATAGATGTTATTTTAAACTAATCCTTTAAATGTTTCAAGAACTAAGTGTGATTTAGTGTGATTCATTTACATGAATCCTTATGTGGAGTTCGTAGCTTTGATAGTCATGTAAGTGTAGTCCTATTGTTCACTTTTTTCTACTTTTGAATAGGAACATGATCATTACCGATATTATTTTTATTCTATATCTTGAACCCAAATGATAGTTGGAATAGCCTACTGATAATCATTATACGAATGATATCCTTGTATGATAGACATTTAATGTTTTATTAAGTTTCTCGGTCAATGTAGGTAACCCACATAAAAACTAAAATGTAATTTAATGTTTGTAAAGAGATTCAGATGCAAGGAACTATTTTGGCTTCGTTTATCCTATGTATTATACATAGTTTCTAAAATAATATTTTTTTACTTCTCAGTTGTATGTTTGATATGTTGACCCTTATTATATGATTGAGTATTGATAAATTCATAGTGTTGGATGTCAAACATGGCTAGTACATGGTCATCCACCTTTTGGGATATGTGATACCTCTTCCTCATATTTAGTGTATGATGTTTTGGGATGTCACTCACCAGATTTACCATTGTTTGTGATAGTATGAATAAGGAATATATATTTTTATGGGAAATTAAATATTGGGATTCATAGGGCTGATAATCCTATAGATAGTATAAATGATGTTCCTTTTTTCTCCTGAAATATCATTGTAGTAGGAATTCATCCATGAAGTGACCATCTATCTTCTAAAATGGTTCAATAAATGATATTTGTTTGGTGAAAAATTATAAAACCCTCAGCATTTCTTCTTTAATTGTAGTTTATATCTTCGGCCTAGAGACTTAAGTGTTAATGTAAATTGGACTCAACCCAATGCTCATGATGATTTTGTAAAAGGAATATGTATCGTTACCACACCATTAATATTTGTTTTTGATTTCATGTCTAATGATATGGTGTGTATACTTATCTTGTATGGATAATCATGCACAAGTATAATGTAAATCTAGCCTAGTGCTTTGGTAATAAGTTAGTAATTATATCATTTCAGTTTAACAGATTCTAAAACATTTTGTTCTCCTCAAGTACCTGTGACCATTTGTTGATAGAGAATTTTTTTTATTGGATGAGATCCCAATTTCACTAAATCCACTAATATGGACAATCCCATGTTTGTAATTGTCTCCTCAAACATGGAAAATTGTTTTCTTCTATATAGAAGGAACAAAACGAAGGAGTACCTTTTGAAAATTGTCATTACTATTTTTGGTTGATCATGGAGTTGTGAAATTTAGCAGCGGGTCAATTCTTGTAAGGAATAATGTTTATTATATGTTTATTTATGTATGAAAAATTTGAAAAAAAACAACAGTTAGGGATGCACATCAATGGTTATTCTTGAGTGTGAACATGATTCCTTGCATATTAAAAGTGTCATGGTCAATTAATGATGATATGTCAGTAGTTAAAAACAATCTCATCAGATAAAATTTAACTAGTGGTGGTTTGATTACATTATTTATTTTTTTATAGGATTTGTTGGTTTGAATCCATTGCATGAACCCCTCCTCTATTATGATGGGTGTTTCTTAGGTATTATGGGTAATCATTAATTACTAATTAGTGTCATATAAGTTCACTGATTCTCATTTCCCATATCATGACATTGTTCGAGATACAGATGGAGGGAATCAGTAATATGAAAAAATGAGGGAAAAAAGTTAAACTCCTTAATTGTATAAAAAATAGTCTCAATGGTATTTTCTCTCTGAAAGGGTGATTTTTTATAGAGTCATGGTTAATCCTATGTGATAGACAGGTTCATACATATGAAATCAGTTCATAGAGTCACAAACACTAGATGAATCTTTAAATTGATTTCCATTGTGATCAATTAGTGATTCTATGTGTCAATGTTTTTGCTATGTATCGACCACTATATTTTAAATGTCAAAGTATAGATAATCTTTTATGATCTCTTTAGACACTAGTGGATGATTATTAGGTTACACCAGAAAAATATTCGGGATAATTTTTTTTAATTAAATGATGGAGATCCAAGGATACTAGATCATGTATATAAGTATGTTTGTTCAGTGGCGCAATAACATAAATGAATTTTTGGACTATATACATCATTGAATGCTTGTTAGAGAATTTAGTGAGAATGTTTGAGAATTCCTGAGTTCCATGTTTAAAAAGGATTTTTTTTTCATTATTGGTGAACTAGATACTAAGATGGGAATTTATAGGATAGTTGTTCAAGAGTGGGGTGACATTATTTCCCAATTATTGTTAACTGTGGTGATAGAGTAACAATATCAAGAACATATCAGGAAAAGATAAGTAATATTCCATATTTTCGAGGAATTTTCATTGAAAACCCAGTATAACCAAGCTAATTTTTATTCTATTAGAAATTGAATCTTTGAAAATTTAAATCATGACAACTTTCATTAAAAACAAAGGTTGTGATTATATAGGCAACTCCAATGGTGGATGTATCATGGATCAGAATTGTTTGTTCCTTATGGGACCCAGAAGATATGGAACCATCGGTTTGTGGATCAAACTGATGACCCAATGATCTAGTAAACTTATAGATGGTTTTGGGTAGGTTTTTTCTCGATGTTTCTCTTTTGGAATTAATTTTTTTACTAGAGTTTCGATAGATTATGTACCGTATAATAAATAGTATTAGTGGAGGTGAGTTCATCCTAGGAAATGAAATATGAGTATTGAATAAAAAGTTCATGACCTAATTAGGTAGGGTGTTTCTTTCTTCCTCATGTCTTTTCAGGGTTGAGTAGTTCTATGTTGGGAAGGTTGTAATGTACTATATTTTAGATCTAGATAAAATTTGTAATGGATATGAAAATAATCCATAATTGGAGTTTTTTTTAATTTTATGAATCATAGAAAGGTTCTGATGGGTTGATCGTCAATTTTTTTTCAGACATGGGTTATGTTTCAATAGAAGTCCCATGGGTTTGGGTGAAAACAGGTGGAAGAACGAGCATGACAAGATACTGTAAATTAACATAGTATATATAATACATGACTCACCAAAAATTTAAAGGAAATGAAATCCTTAGGGGATTACGCCATGGATTTCATTATGATTATCTCTTACACTTCATGGATTCATTTCATGTTGTGTAATAGAAGCATTATATGAATTATATAGTAATATTTTCATACATTATTTTGGGGATCATCCCCTTAATAAAATTCATACACAAATGTCACCTATCTATCAGTAGTGAATCCTACCATCTCATAGTAATTTTTCAGAAATCCCACAAGAGGCCTCTGAATTGACATTTTCAGGTGTGATGGAAGCATATCATTAAGTGTAATCCATACTTTTAGTGCATTTTCCCATTTTATTTATTTATATCGATCCAAATCAAAGCAAATAATGATATTGGATGAGTAAACCATCATAAATAAGTTGTATGTGTTCTATATATTTTCCATTTATGATCATAAATTTATAAAATATTTCATTTTTCTACACAACTTAATCTCAATGTGATGCATTTAAAATATAAAAAATTTTGTTTAAAAACTAATGACTTTAATAAAATATCTATTATGTATTATATTTCACCATCATAGGATTATAACATCAATATGAATCACCACTTGGGTTTTGTTCCTTAGTTTCCCTTGACCCATTTGGTTTCTTAATTAATACACTCTCCAGGGGTTTATTATTAGATTCTAATGAATTTTATGTTTTTCTAGACTTAAATTGTTATTAAGATATGTTGGTTTTTATCTGTCATGTAAGTAATTATTTATCTAAAATATGGAATTATAAATCTTGAGTTACATGGTAAAATTTAAAATGTTATGAATTTTTATCCATGCCCATTTTTTGATAAATACACCAATGAGGTTCAGTAACTTGTTCTAGGAAAATTATAATATAAATATAAATAATTAAAATGAAGAATGGTAACGTCCCACTTTAAGTACATGTGACTAGTGATGTGGATTTATTATTTATCTGGCCCTCCTTATTCTTTATACCGATTTAATGGTGATTCATGTTCATAGGAATGAACAGCTAATTAGTTTCATGTAGATTTGTGATACAAAATTATTTTAGATAAACCCTTAATTATTATTTAAAATTAATATTTTAAATGATTAAATGAATTGGGTATACCATTATGTGATAATTGGGTTTCACATCATATAATTCCAGGGACAAGATAATATGATACTATATAATATTACACAAGGATATATACATAGTATTTCATATAATACCATAGATGGGAAGAGATGGAGGATTAATTACATTACCCATGAGAGAAACATGGATATATAGTGGTTTTCATTTGGTAGGATTGGTATGAATTGATTATATACCACAAAATGCGAAATACGTAGACTCCACTATGGTATAGTAGGGATGGGATCAGTGGGATATTCTTTATGAACCATGAGATATACATGAACTCCCATGTATGAAATACTTTGATAGAATCATAGTATAATTGAGATTATTATTCCCATGTGTGATACATGGTCACATAATGGTTTTCCATGGACATGGTCAGTAGGAAAATATTATATAACTTGTTATGATTGATATTCATTCCCCTGTGTGGTGTTCCAAGGAATGTATTAGTGGTTTATTACATTATACCATAATGAGATGGATACCTGAGATTAGTCTTTCCATACCACCTTAGATGGATACTTATGGTGATGGGTAATTATAGTGATCCTGGTGAGTTCCTTGTGATTCCACTATACAAATCACCTTAGATTGTCCGAGGGTTCCTTTTGATTAAGATAAATAAATTTTCTTGTTTAATAATATTTTAAATGAGAGATTATGATATTAAATGATGCCCTCAACAACCCAATGAACATATTTGTGTTTGGTCATTATTTCTGTTCATCCATTGTGATGGCCATGTTTTTTCCCCACGTGCATACACCAAGTAAAATTATATCACTTACTATGCTTATTCTAGGATATTATATATTAATAGGATGATTGTAGTTATATATTTTTTGTCTTAGTACGAAGCATGTATGGTCATCATGGTTTCCCTATGGAACCTGAGCTGACTTGCTTCCATTAATTTATTTAAATCTTCACCTATCATACATTTGCAATATTGTATTTTCTGTTCATGGATTGAATAGCTTTAGGCACCATTGGTGGTAGTGTACTGAGTATATCTCATACCCTGTTTGGGTCACCATTTCATCGTGGTACATGAAGAGACCCCATGATTTCAGGTTCAGGTACATGGATACTTTTTTCATTCTATTTTCCATCTGAGATTGGATGTATTATGAGGGAAAATTATAATTATGGTGCATGTGAGGATATTAATGATTTATTTTGGTTAATTTATTTATTATTTACTCATTTCTTATGTATTAGGTACATTACTTTTACCAATTAGATTATGTATATTCATTGTGACTTGTGTTCACTATCTTAACATTGTCTTTGGTGATTTTAAAAGTTATTATTTTTTTCTGGTTCTCTTTCATTTATTTATACTTCTTATACTATTGATTTATTTATTCACTATTATACCACAACTATATTTTAATTATGTAATTATAGTCTCTCCATAGTAAAATATTTAGACCCTCAATACTAGTAAGAAACATTTTTTATATGGGGAGGCATGCTTGAGGCCATGTGATTGAGAAGCTTAGGGAACTACATCAGTGGTTCCAAGATTGGATGTTACAGTTACAGTCAAATTATTACCCCACCAGAAGCATTTTGACACAACCACAGTTGAAATATAGGGTCTATAATGGTTATTTTTTTATGATTTGATGAGGTAGAGAATGTAACACCCCAAAATGACAAAGGGTTAAATGATTAAATGTTTCTACCCATGTAATAATGGTACAACACTCATTATCTGAGCCTACCTAAATATAACACTATAGATGAGGGTTCTTGTCCGAGAGTACTATTAGGATGGGTGACCTCCTATGAAGATATGAATGGTGTGTGTGAGTGAGGGAAATGTACACATAATGAACCTATGTTGGTCTATGGTGGAATCCATTTTCTAGTTGTCGCTTTGGGGCACATGGGGAGACTAAAGAGGGGTCATCACTTCTATGTGTGGAAACTAATGAGACCTTGTGGTCTAGTACATAATGTACATATTAAAAAGGTTGGTTGCATGTGTTGTTTGTGGGACCTATGTGTTTCACTATGTAATTTTGAATTTCTATTTGGGAGAATTGATTATTATATATTCATTAATGTATATAAATTTTTCACCTCTAGTATATTATGATACTTACATATCAACATAACATTTTTTATCTCTGATATTTATAATTAAAGAAAAAGGTATTTTTTTAGTGGAGATGACTTTATATATATTTTTTCGATGGGAATAATTAACTTTCATATAAAAATTATCTATACTATTTTATAGATTTCCTTTTACATGCATCATGGTTTTGAATCAATTTTTTATATATTCTCTATATGGTTAATTTTATAAATGATTAGAATTGTTTATAAAATTTCTAAAAACAATATACTTTTTAATTAGTTATGTATGAATTAATTTTCCCACTTTTATTTCAAAATTTCATAATATTGCTTCCTTTATAATATTTCCTAGGGTTAGAGATTAATATATGTTCCCTGTTTTTAAAAATTTATTGATTTAAAATATAATCTATTTTAGAATTAATATTTTACATCATAACATATTCAGAGTTATTTTGTAATTCTCATATATAATTTTACTCATTTATGTCGATATCTTCTATTATTTCATATTATTGAATGATTATATAATCTAGTTATACTAACTAACCTATTCATCTGGATAGATTATGACCATGTATTATGGTAGGATAATTATTCAATGATGGGATTATTAATTTTTTCATGTTATTGTGGCAGACATAATTGATTTATCATTATGTTATTAGTGTCCCTATTATATCACTCAAAAAAATGGTAAAATGATTATAACATATGGGATATTTGTGTTATGTAAGGACCATATTTAAATTTTCATATTGTTAATCATATACTTTATTTAAATGATCAAAATGATCGTCATGAGAATTATTGATATTTTAAAATATTTAAGAATGGATCTTTTAAAAAATTTCACAAGGTTATGTGTGTACCTAATCCAAATGTTTAGAATATAATGTATGGATCATACTGATATGTTTACACTGATAATATTTCGACTTATGTTAATATTAATAATCTAAAAAGTAGACCTTATTGGAATTTTTTAACCAAAAATCATAGAAATTATTGATTTTTAGTCAATTTTTATTGAAGACATTAGATATATTTTCATAATTTTTATTATCGACATTATTAATATGTTAATAATGTTAAAAACGTTAAGTGTTTATTAAAGTTCCAAATACATTATTTTTCCCTTGTATGAATAATTCCATATGTTATGATTAAATACATTTTTCCATGATTAATGAATTATGGCCTAGTTATATTTTTTATGATTTCATTATATCCGGAACATATAACTCAATTATATTTTCATACCAATATGGTAAAGTCCTAAAATTATAGATCATGTAATATTAATGTCATATTTGATAACTTTTGGTTCACCCAACACATAATGTAAACAAGATGAGTCATTTAAAATATAATTTTTAATTAAAAAATTGATAAATTAAAAATTATTAACCTTAGAATATATAAATTTAATATAATTTAATGTTGAAAAATAATACTTTCGATAAAATAAGTTCTCATTATATATTCAGTTTTATAATAAAATCTAAATAATAAAATTTTATAACATAAATTAGATAAAATATAATTGTGTTTTTAATTCATCATATCAAAACACAATTATTATGAACACCTGATAATTTTCAAAAAATGTTGATTTCTTTTAAAAAATGCATGATTTATTAAAAATATAATTTGCTTGATTTCATATGAAAGTAAATGTATAATATATGTTTATGATTATATTACATAAATAAATTTATTTAATGAATTACATTATGAATCTTATTTTATTCTTTGAGACTATATGTCCTATGTTAAAAAAAATTAGAACAAAAATAAAATGATATGTCATTCCATCTGTCTCAACAAAAATGTTAGCATAGGTAATCAAATATGAATTATTCCACCAATAGGGAGATAATACATTAAGATACAAATTTAAAATAGAAAGTAACACACACTATCCATAAATTAATAACATTACAATCCTTACAAAAAGTTAAAATATAAATATTAAGAAATTGATGAACTAAATCTACTGAAAATTTGTCTCCCATTTTTCATAAGGTAGTTCTTGGTTGTCACATTCAAAACATTTGAATACCTAAAACATGTATTCCATTTAAACATGAATTAACATAGATCCTTTGTGAAAACCTAAATACTATCAAAAGTAAACTCTTTCCACATACCGAAATCCAAAATATTCTATATACTGAAAACATGATATAACTTTATCATTTTATCAGTCATGAGATCATTAATACTATGAAACATCTCATTATCTTCATATCACTTCATTATGTGCATTTCAAGTGATTCCTAAAAATATCTCAGTCACTTCTCAGGGTTACTGGTACCATATACTTATGGAAAACCAGAAATAACCAGTACATTGATATTACCATATTCCATAATATTGTAATAGATATTCAATAACAGTAATTTGGAATCCCATTACATAAACAGATAATCATTCAACCACTTCGTTGGCATAATCATTATCACTAAGTGTGATCACATGTAAATTTCCATTTTCCATGAACTTAAAAGGTTGTTGTCATCAATAATCTTCCATAACCCTCTGATTAGAGATTTGGTGTGGATAATGCTCCATTTCCATTCATCTGTAACCCTGATTTGTGGGAGGTTCACTCTTTAGAGCATTCTGTTTATTCCCATTACAACGGAAGTAAAATACCCGATGACCTTCTTTAATACACTTAAAACATTTATCAACCCCCTTAAGACAATTTCATTTAAGTTTCCTTCCACACTTTCTGTAGAAGGAAAATATAATCTTTTGTTCTCTGTAATTTTTATAGTTTCCTTTGTATTCTATACATATTTTTTTTTATGATAACCATGATATAAATGATAAAATTAAATATCCATGTTTTTAATAAGAATACAAGGAGGGTAAATACTTAAAAATATATTCTTGAACTCATCAAAATCCATGGAGTCAAATTTATGTGGTTGCCTCATATTCTTTATAATGTTCGACCACATATTCTCTTTACCATCCATGAAAGAAGTGACCAACTTAAAATTTTCACATTATGAACAATGGAGAATTAAAAATATATTTTAAATGGAACAAATACATTTATCTAAAACTAGTGGATCACCTATTCCACTAAAATACGAAGGATGTTGCCTTGATAATGATTGAAGAGAATGTTTTTCCCACAGTTTGTAATTTGGGATCCTAGTACCATTTGTTTTTATAGAAAAAATATTCATTATTAAATCTCTGATAAAATTTGGTTTTTTCAGAGGACAATAATAGTATTTCCCGTCGCATCAATCTTTGATGTGGTTCATTTGGGTTGTATCCATTATCTAAATCCCAAAATGGAAAGTGTGAGAGGAAAAAATTATACTAGGTAAATAACATAATTAAGGGGGGTTTAATATCAATATAAAACATTTTATAATTAATCATAGGTTATTCTTGTTCATTATTATAATTCTAGGACTGTAACCTACACTTATACTTAACCTTATGAAATCCATAAAGATACCTTATAAATATCTCAAGGTATCTTACTAAAGTTTTCACATCCTAATTTCTAAAGGTTAACTAAACCATTTCTTCAATACCAACTGTAGAGACCCTATATTTATGTACATTGACATTAAATTTCTTTTTCAGAATATATAATACATGAATAAAACATATTCCCAAATATAGTGTTATTTTAGTTCTTTCAGAAACTCAAAACATAATCTTCTAATCATGTTGAAAGATCTTCAACATATCCCATAATGATCTTCCACCTATTTTCCTACCAAAAAGTTATCATTAAATTATGGGGAAAAGAAATCATAAAAAGTGTTAGTTTAAATGCTCAGTAAGGGTAAACATAGAGAACATTAAACACACCGTAATCATTTGAATGTAAAAAAAAGTTCATAAATTTTAAACATCAAAATCTTGAGTCATGAAATAAATATTGTCATTATGTAAGGAATAGATCATAAAGGAAAATTAATGATTATATAATAACATTTGAAAAAAACATTTATTTATTGAAAACTAAGAAGAACATAATAGGATTTCCATAGTTTCCAAGGCATGTATTCCAAGACCATCATATTGGACAAAGTCCATTGCTGAACCTGGTTTACCTAATGTCTCATCAATGTATTACTAAACCAGATTTAGTTTCCATTCCAGTCAAGTCTATCTAATGAGATATAAATGCGTACCCAATTAATTAGAGGGAGATATAGGTCCCACCCATCTCATTATGAAATAATTCTTACATGTTCCACAAAAACATAAACCATTCATCATAACATAACCCAAGAGAGAAAATAGTTTCTAAAACATCATTCCATCATAACATAATCCATATAAAATATCATTCCATCATTAACAGAATCAAATAATATTAATAAAAGGGGTATAATTAACCTTATTTAAATAGGGTCATATTATATGGGAAATAATTATGATAAAACACTTGTACTAAATTTCAGTGGAAAATATCCTTTCATCCTCATAAAAAAATTTCTTTTCTCAAAATGACATGCAATTTTAAAATAAAACAATTTAGTTATAAATAAACATGAAATATTTTAAAGGAAAATTCATGGAAATAGTGTGTCATAAAACCATAAAAATATATTCATGTTGTATAAGTTAAACAAAAACAATTTCCACGTACATTTTCCAGAAAAGTCAAAAAATTACCTAGTATAGTAAACACAAGAAAGATTCCTTCCATACATTGTAGTAAAAGTCAAAAATGGGTAAAAATTAAATTAAACATACATGGAAAATCTTAAACATTTTATAAAAACATTGAATTGTGTGATAAATATAACCCCTATAAATACTTATGTATAAGAAATATAAGATAAAAAATAGATTGCGAAATTATAATTTACCATTGGTCAAATTTCTTCTATATGTGTCCAAAACTCTTTTATAAAGGTTGTAAACATATTATTAACTTGTAACAGAACCATAATAATATTTATGATATCATATATGATTCACTTATGACTTTATATTACCTATTTATTACTCAATTCAATATTAAAGACACATTTTGGGTAAAAATCATTTCATTTATCGTACATGTTTGGATTTCTGAGTTTTGATATTATTACATATATAATGATTTAATTACTTCCAGAATGTAAACCATGATTTTTATATCATATATATTCAGTATATAAAGGAAATGGAATATAATATTCAAGGATAAGGTAGGCCATATGTATGCATGAACGTTGTTTTCGTTTCCTTATTGAATTCATTATAAGTAAGTAAATGATAAATATAAGTATATATAAATAAATAAATCATGTAGAATTATTATTTTACATATTTTATTATTATTGATTAGATATATTGTATAATAATTCATGACTGGTTAACATTGAGAATAAATCTCATCACATTGTGGAGACGGTAAGCCGTACGTAAGCACAAGCGATGATATCATAACAATAATAGTTGAATGGTATTGAAGTGGATGGTGTACAATATATAAGAATTAGTATAATGTTATAATAATAATATATTGTTATTATTTCCACCATTATACTCATCCATGTAAGGTGGTGGTGAAAAATAGATTACACTACGGCGTGGAGAGGGTAAGTTGTGCGTACGCACCCTCGATGATTTCATTTTTTGTAGGATGGATAGAAGGACAAATAGGGTTGATTTATATTTATAATAAAATATCAGTATATGAGTGAATATTATGTTATTAGTTTATAATGAAATATCTATTGAATATGAAATAAAATAAGAAATAAATTTGGAAGAATTGGTAGTAGATATTATCTCTTCCTCGACATGCCTCATTTAAATTTCCACTTAGGGAACTAGAAAAGGTCTTCTGAGAAGACCAGAACCAGTAGAGTGTAACTAGGGAATATTAAAAAAGAAATGGGCTAGGTTTTTCAGAGAATGAAGGCACAAAATGGAGTTAATATGAGAGTGTAGAGGTGCCTTTTTATAAGAGTGGACATGAGTACTTTATGAATGTCTTAAAATATTAATTTTTAATAAATTCAATTTCGGATGAAAATGGTAGAAAACATATATAATTAGAATATAAGATGATTTTTTTGAATGAGAATCATGAAATAATTTTTAGAAAAATTTTGAAAATTGTTTTATCCTTATATTTTTTGTTTAATCCTTATTTTACCCTTTTTAATCTTACCATGATATCATGTTATTTACACATTGTGGTTCAATGTAATTTCCATATTATGTCAAAAGACGCAAAAATTTTATTTTAGAAATATTTTGACTTATATTATCCGGTTTTCCAAATATTATATTTTTTGGAATTTTATATCATTTATGAAAATAAATTATGTTTTAAATTATGAATTGTGTCAATTTTGGACAGTATTCATACATGACATTTTTAAAAAATTCATAAATACTAGATTCCTTCAAAATAAAGGCATTAAATCATCCATAATATGTTAATGTCATCAATACAATTTGAGTATGAATTCAAAACGTTCAAATAAATTTATTTTAATTTTTATAAATTCATTTATTTGAATATTTCCTTAATGAGGTAAATACTACATCATAATTGTGTCATAAATAAATATATTTATCTAATATCTAGAAATTATAAATAAAATACTATAATGTAGGAAATAATTTTATATTTCTAATATCTATTTATAGACATAGATATTAGTTATATAACCCTATATTAAAATCGATTTAGTAAAAGATATAAGTTTAGGTTATAATTATCTTTACATTAAATTAATTTTCATGTAATGACATTTTCACATCCATGTGAATCCAAGGGATATGAAAATAGACCCACAGAATCTCATGGTCTGAAATATCCCATACCATTGGATTATTACATGTGTTAGGGTAGTTTGATATTATTATGATTTTAATTTCTACCTTTATTTACTAGATTTACAATTTAACTATGCTAAATATAATAATTACTGAAGTTTCTATTCATAATGTCCAAAAATAAAAGATACATATTTAAAAAAATTGAAACATATGATTCCAAATATGGAATCCATTTTTCCAAATTCAAATCACAAACATTTCAGTAATTAATTTAAAATTAATTTCTATTGTCAAAACCAAAAAGAGGGTTTTTAAAAAGTAATAACTTTATAAAGATTGACATGTGTTTATATCCAATTTAATAGTTAAATTACATCTAATAACCAAAAAATGGATTGAATTATACAAATATATTTCAATTAAACTTTAAAACCAATTATAAAGTTAATCTAATTATATAATTAAATTAGAAAAAAAAAGAATGCTTCAAATTAAAATGAAGTATTTTTCACTATTCATTAAAATTTTAAATTATATTAGAAAAATACCAAAAATTAAAATAATAAAGTAAATTTTTATTTCCCTATTATAAATGGGAATTTTATTTTTTTCGATATTAACATATAAAATATTAATACCAAGATTTAAAATGGCTGCACCCTCAAAATGTGGTAAAACTGCATTTTTTTTAAAATACATCTTTTACCTGAATAATTGATTTTGTTCTAATATAATGTTCTATAAAATCCATAAAATAAATGATAATGTTTTATATATTTTAAAATTTGTTAATTATATTCATAACGTCAAGTTTATATACCATTAAATAAAAATATTTTAATAATATATCATAGTTTAGTTGAACTCTATATCGCTTACAACACTAGATATCGAGGAAGGTCTATCTTACATGTAACGAAATCCAAGTCAGTGTTTCGTGTAGTGAAAACATACATTTTTTTTGTGTATAACATAATCCAAACATTGTTCATTTATACATTGAACAAAATCTATACTCATTGTAGCGTGAAATGAATTCTTTCAAAAGATCTTCAAATTTTGTGCAACACAAGCCAAGAATATTGTTGTCTATACTATAAGAAAATATGGTGTTGCGTATAGTGAAATATAATCTTGGTGTAGTGTAAAACACAATACATCAATGAAATTTAAAAATAATATATCTCATAAAATCATAGGTTGTTACAGTTAACCTGATAGATATGTAGACATAACAAGAGAAGAAGATTATAATAATAGGATCATAAACAATAAAAGATAATAACCATCATATCAAAAGTCAAAATCATTATTGCTATCATAAATATTAGTATTTCAAAAGAAAATAATCTTTAGAGACTCAAGATAATAATCCATGAGATCATAACAGAGTAATATTATATTTAATTGTGTTATACACACATGCATAAAAATAATATGTCAAGGATACCTACCAGCAAATTGATAACAGGTTGGTCTTTGGCTAACGACCCATGCACCTACATATTTCATGGGATTCCATTCCATGTACCTTCCTATTTAATTCTTGGTATGACCACTCATGTACCATATTGTTTTGGGATTTAGATGCCCTCTCTTTTACCTATTCGTTCGATATTATGCTAAAAACTATGCACCCTATTGTTTTCAGGCATGTGATTCCTTCTTAAGTACCCTCCATTTTAATTCATTGGATAGCCTCCCATTTACCCTCTTCTTTGGTGACAAGTATTCCCTCATGTTTACCCTCTTGTATCAGGCTTGGGATCCACTCTTGTTTCAGGATTGAAAGGAAACCCATGTACCCTCTGAATTAATATAATAATTATCATTTCCCAACTCATGGGAGAGAGATATAGGTCACACCCATCAAATAATGAAATCATACATAAATTTTCTACAAGGTAATAAAATAGTAATCATATCATGACCCTTATAAATAAATCTATTTTTAGAAAATCATATCATAACTCATGAAATGAAATGGGAATAATAAACATTTCATCATATAATAACCTAACTAAAAGAGGCAGGATTCATAATCATTTCATCATAGATTTACCCATGAAAGAATTCAAGATTCATAATCCTTTAGAATAGTATAACCCATTAATTATAAATGGGATTCAAAAATAACATCTCACCAAAAGAAAAAACCATCAGGAGAAAGGACAAGAATGGTATCCTAGGATCCAAACCCTAGTAAATAATTAACTATATCAAATGATGAGTTATTATATGTAGAATTATTTTTAATGATCAATTACGTCTTTTCATATTGAAAATACCCATTATTTGAAAAATATTATACACAAATCATTTTCAATGTTATTTTATTTGAAAACCACATTGTAAAATATAAAAATTAATATTTTAAAAATAATTTTAAAATTTCCTTGAGAAAATAATATTAGAACATTAAAAATTATTTTAAAATAAAAAATCTATTTGAATGCATTTATCTTTGAAAATAAAATTTTAAACATACAGTGCATGCTTTGAAAATAATTAAAAAATATTAAACCAAAAACATTTTAGAAAACCTTCTTCTTCGATAAAATAATTAAAAAAATTCATTTTCCATAAACTTAGGAAAACAATTTCCTTTAGAAATATCCTTATAAATAATAAAATTAATCTCAATGGATGTTTTGGTCCTGATGGTGGGTAAATTAGTACTTGTTGAACTTTCTTTTTTCACTGTAAAAAGTTTTTAAAAATTCATTGATAATATAACAATAAATAGATTTCCATTAAAATTTATTTTTAATAAAAAATAATAAATTGGGTAATAATTACATTTCAAAATCATAGAAAAACATTTTTGAAAACATTTTTAGATAAAATGGTTTTGGAAGAACACGGATTTCTTACTGAAAAGATAAATAACATTTCATTTTAATATAAACTATTTCATAAATATATTAAGAATAAAAAAATATAAAAATTGTACCATTACTTGAATAAATCATTAATAACAATAGGAGAAGTATTTTAATGATAGTTCCTGATATATGGATCATAATATTTCACCAATAGAAGCATAATAATAAACAATCTCAACAAAAGATGAGATTTTATCAATAAACCATTACATATTTGGAAACATTGAATTATAATCTTATGGAATGAATACTATTTCATAAATCATTAAATATAATGTAATGAATTATATTAGTGATATAACTTTTCAATAGTTACTACATAATCATTATTTAAGAATATATATGAATAACTTGACATTTGTCTCAAAGAAGTCATATTGAGTGAAAATTACTTTACCGATTTTGTAACATTTGAACCATAAACATCATGAAATAGTGATGATAAAATGGATATCTAAATTTACATAATTTCATTTATTATTATTATATAAAAATTCTTGTTAATTATATAGAATCACAAAAGAAATGGTTGGTTCATAGGGAATAATCCTCACAGAAAAAATCTTATTCTTGAAATCGATTACTACTTCAGTAACATAAAAATAGTGATCCCCATGAAAGAATAACATAAATTGAAACTTTTAATATCCTTAAATAATATTTTCTAATTATATAACATGTAACCGGGATGTATATACACCACACAATATGAATAAGTATGAATATAGAATATATCTCATAGAAATAAAAGTGAGACAAGAAAACAATTACATTAAGTATTGTATCTCTTCGTACATGTTCAAACCACTTATATAGTAAATTTATTTTTATTATAAATCTAATAAAGAAATAAATTCTAATATTTTGTACCATATATTATTTTATTATGACTTTATATTACATATTTATTAACAATTAAATGTTAATTTATTGTTTTAGGTAATATCTAATTAGAATTTCTTATATGATTTGACTTTTTATTCTTGATCCTCTAAATTAGATCATGATTTAATTTTTATACAAAATGTAAAACATGATATAAATAAAATATATATTTGTTATATTAATATTTACAGTTATCTTTAAAATATATAAATATGAAATTGAATACATCATTCATTGTGACGATAGGCCATACGTACAAATTAACATTGTTTTCTTTTCGCTTGTCATATTAAAATAAGTAAGTAAATGAAATATGTTTTTATACATATATATTCATTATATAAGAATATTTATTTCATATATATCAAAAAATTAAACAATACCCATCTTTAATAAATTCCATATATATTTTTAATGAATCACATTGCTTTGAGGAGGCAGTAGTCCACAACCCAAAAATGAAGAAATTATATTTCCAAAAATAAAAAGAATAAAGGTATGTATCATATTAAAATTCCAGAAGAATAAAGTCATCATATAAATAACATATATATATATATATAATATTTTATAAAATAAACTCCATAATTAGTTCCAACCAGAATGGTTGTTATGAATGAACGAGTTATATCGGTTTGTCCGGTGGTTGTTCACAGTACACATGAATGATTGTTGTGTATCCCAATAGATGGATGTGTGTGTGAATATAGGATGAGGCCTTAACATAACCAAATATATGTATATTTATAATATGAATGATATTATATAATCATGTAATAATATTTTTTTTGGGTTTTTAGAATGTATATAATATAAAAGAGCTAGTGGAATGATGATACATCTTCTTTGGGTAACTGATTTTTGTATGCACCAATGGGATTTTTATGGTTGGATAAATTCCCTATGTGAGGCATATTGTATTAAGGTATGAGTTTTGGGAGTATATAATTATAGGTTGTGTTTTATTCTAATGGATTGAGACGTGTTAATATGTGAGGAGTGAGTTCCCTTTTATTTTGGAGGAAGATTGAAATTCTGGTAAATATTAAAAGAAAAACACAATTGAGATGTATCATTTACATCATATGCCCCAAATATTTATCCATTTTTGATCAATTAGTGGATGGGGTTTAAATATTTCCATAATATCTCTTTTTGAGATGTTTTTATCTTATTTGGCCCCTAAAATTATGGTTTAACCACTAAGTAATTTTGATTCTACCCTAATCGTTTCAATTAATTTTAATTACATTCTGTAATATTTTTGTTAAAAAACTAATTTATCCTTATTTTATATTATAAATTATTTATATTACCAAATTTTATTCAATTTTTCCAAATTCAAATCATATATTTTTTGGTAATTAATTTAAAACTAATCTCACAGATGAGACAGAATTTTGGGGTTTTAAATTGAAAATGTTGAAAAGATTAAATGGATTTATATCAAATATCAAAATGAAATTTATCCAAGGAAAAAAATTGGATTAATTTATTTATAATTTATCTACATTTTCATTAATAGAAATTTAAAATATATGTTCACTATATAATTTCATTATTTGAATATGTAGTTATCAATTTAAATTCAGTTTTTATCACCACTGATCAAAAAATTAAACATATCATAAAAATTAAAAAAAAAACTCCCAATGTAAATATTGATATTCATGTTTAAAAAATTAATTTTATGTTATCAAATAAAATTGATTAAAATTTCAAAAATAAATTTCAAAAAGTGTTCTCTATAAAAAGGAAGTAAAATTTTCTCTTTGAAAATTTTATCTTTTTTTCATAAAAATGGATTTATTCTTATATCACACTAGTAAAATATATTTTCTGAGTAAACAAAATTATTTATTATTTAAAAATTAAATTTTAATAAAAAAATAATCAGATGATGTTTGGTTAATTTATAGAGATAATATTTTGTGTTTTCATAGAGGGAAATGTTTTTTAGAAAAAGAATTTCATGATTTGCAAATAGTTATTGCATTCTTTTCTATCTTTTTGAAAAAAGGCCAATTTTATATACAATTGTAAATATTATTTTCACACATTAGTTAATCATAATAGTAATTTCTATTCCAACATCTAGGTAGTAACTATAATAATATTTTGATAATAATATTTATAGTATATTTTAGTTGGGTAAAACTTAGCTTTGCGTGTATCATAATCTATCAATGGAACTTTTCATTTTGTATAAAAAAGTAAAAAATTATTGATTTTTTTACTAAATATTAATCTATATGTTGCATTGATTAAATTTTTGTATTTGTGTTTCATGTAATGCAATAAAACCATATAACATTCATATATAAAATCAATATTTAATGTCATGTTATATTTAAAATATAAATAATATTAAATTAATTTGAAAAAAATATTTCAAAAAATATTATTATGAAATATTAAAACTCCTTTAAAATTAATTTATCCATAAAAATTATTCTAGGTTGTCAATGGTTTAATACTTGAATGTTCATTTCTCAGAAACCCACATATTATAAATGAATACAAAATTTCCATAAAAAGGGAACGTCAAAACCATATCGGTACCCCAAAGTAAAATATAAGTAGGATTCGATGTAGGAGAATATAGTTTTGAGTGAATATAGAAAATGGGATGAGGGAATAAATAATTGAAAAGAGTGACAATGGTAATTGATCCCCAACAAGTGAATTACTGATAATATATTAAGGTCATAAAAAACATAAATATATTTTTATTTATAATCCCATCAGTTAAATCGAAATTAAGTTATTAGGATTAATATTTTTCAACATCCTTTTCTTAGAATTGATATATTATTTTACTAAATCATAAAATAAGTATATATAATTACTTGATTTCATTCCCTTACGTATGTTCAATCTCTCTATTTGGTTGTTACTTTATCAATTTCTACATTTCTCTTACTCCTTATAAAAGGTTCATTTTCAATTTCAGAAGTACTAACTGATAATAATGTTTAATGAATAGTCGTTCTATCTATATTTAGTTTTAATCAGAGGAAAATACATAGAATAGGATATCGTATATTAATAAATCATTATATGGATGTATACTACATTAATATCAAAAACATCATCTGAGGTTTAACTTAAACATACCATACATGGTAAACCTAGTGACTCATCCAAAATATAAAAATCTATAACATTCGAATTATGACCATAGAATTTCTCAAAATCAGTTTTTCATTGATCCATATATATCATAAATTACCTCTATTTTTGTCACATACCAAACATTTCAACAACATGATTTTGAATTCTCTTCAAACACAGTAATTACCCTAAATATTTATTGAGAACATGTTTGATTCCTTATGGAATTATTTATTAGATGTATTACTTAAATTATAAAATTTTGTATACTCCATCCAAGATATGAAACTACATTTCAACAAATCCTTTATCAGTTATGAGTAAATATGTACCATACAATTTACATATTTATATCCTAAATATCATTATCCAAACACCATTATCTAAACAACAAGAACATATTAGGTGTTATCTTCGTTTAGTAAAAATGACACCTTTCAATAAAATCACTTTTTCTTGTCCATCTGAACCATTCAACATATTTTTTGTATGTCCTTAGTGAAATATAATTAAACTGATTAATCCTTACATATTTCATAATTCATGAATCCAAATACATAAACACTTAAATCCATACTATCAAATAAATGGCTTGGAATATATCATAACATGGTTTTAAAGTGAATTATTAGATCCAGATATTGATTTGGGTAATGGAAATTTTCTCTATAGATAATAAAATGATATCCATGACAATTCATCATACTATGAACCATTTCCCACACAAATTATATCATCCCCTCTAACTGAGGTAATCCTCATGTTTCTTCTTCCCTTTTTTTAAACACATAATAAGAATAATATTCATTACAATGTATACGTTACCATTGGAACATTTATAAATTCCCATCTAAATATTATTTTATGGGTTATGAATATCACCAATGTTAAATTTTTTAATTATATATCATGGTAGTATATTTGTTATAATCACAATACCTTTCCATCCAACAAATATCCAAAAAAATTTAACATAGTCACACAGTTTTCTAGTAGATTAAATCTTATCCTAGTTACTTATGATTACCTCCATTGAATAAAACAATAAATCATAGTGTCAGAAAAACTTATCATAGTATAAAACCACATAATCATGGAATATCCCTTATATGATTTCCTAATTATGACACATTCATTAATATATGATATTATTGGATAATACTAAGAGACATCCTTTGAGACATCCTTAGAAATATTCTTTGTGATCTCACTATAGTTTCATCATCATAGTTTACAAAGGATAACCAAATAATTACATTGATACCAAGTATAATGACCCATTCTTAACATACATGGATATTATATAATTTTAGATGAATATTTATCAAATTACAAAAATATATTCCCAATGAAAATAATATATTTGTGTCATTGGAATCACAGAAACATAATCTTCTATCATTGTGATAGATCTAAAAAATATATCTTAAATATCATCCCCATTACTATTATTACATTAAACCTATTTTCATAATATGTTGAAAGTGAACAGAAGAAAGGTTTCAACATAGATTCTCATTAAGGGTAATCAAGGGAGATACAACATCATAATAATTTAATATGTTTATGAGAACATGATCATAAAATTAAAAGAAAATACCCTGAATAATAAATATCATAATCAAGAGTTATGGAATAATGATTGGTATTTTATAACATATGAATCATAACATACTCAAGACCATAATCCATGAGATCATAATAGCCAATTAAGACATGGAATTTTGGAATACACCTATGTATAGAAAATACTATGTCAGTGATACCTACCAAAACCTTTATAATATGTTAGGATATAGATAATCACCCATGTACCTACTTGAGGTTTGTGATGGTGTCCCATAAACCATTTTGTTCTAGGATTGAGATGCCCTCTCATGTACCCTCTTGTTTCAAGATTTGGATACCATTCTGTGTAACATCTTCATTCAATGACAATTATCCTCAGGCATCCAATTCCCTCCTTATAACCCTCTTGATTGGATCTCGAGACTCCTTCCCATGTACCCTCTTGTTTGACGAATAGGATCCCTCCCATGTACCCATTGTTTCAAGATTGGGATGCCCTCCCCTGTACCCACTTATTTTATTCATGGGATAAAACCAATGTACCATGTGATCTAATGTAAAATTTATCATTAACCAATGCAGTGAAGGGACATATATGTCGTACCCATAACATAAATAAATCATACAAATATGTGATAGATGACAATTAAACATTCATCATATTGTGATATATAATAAGATATGGATTCTAGAAATATAAAATCATATCTCAAGAAATTAAATGGGTATCATAAAGATTTCATATTTTTATAAAATTTAAAAAATGGATAGTTTTCATAAACATATCATAATAAAATAACCAATCAATAGATCCAAGTTTCATAAGAATTTATTATGGAATAACCTATGGGTTTGATAAATAAAATATCATCAATAGAATAATGAATTCATAGAAAGAAAAATAATAGTTTCCTTGGATCATAGACCCATTTATGTATAAAATATATCAGTGGATGTAATCTTATTTGAAAAAGGATTTTGAACGATCACATGTATTATTTCTTACGAAAAACAACCTTTCTAATTAATTCATTTTTAATACATAATATTTTTTCAAATTCATTTATTCAAAACCAATGTGTAAAACATATAAAATATTTTTTTAAACCATTTATAAAACATATTGAGATGAAATAATTTCTACCAAAAAAATATTTTTAATTCCAAAAATATTTTGAATACCTTAAAATTTGAAAATAATCATGAATAATTATAATTGAATCATTTAATATCATATAATAAATATTTTAAACGTAAAAAAATTTCAGAGTATTTTATGTTGATGATAACATAAAAACATTGAATATCCTAAATAATAGTGAAAATTCACTAAATATATCCTTGTAATCCTTCAAATGATGCTTCATGAAAATTTTGGTAATGATGGTAGGTAAATCCATACATACCGAACATTACTTTTTTCCTTGTAAATTGGATAGAAATGTCTATTGATAATAAAATTAAATGTTTATTAATATTTAAAAAATAATAATAAAAGGAAAATTTTTGGTAAATTTTTATTTCAAAAATTTTTCTACATACTTTTTTAAAATATTTTTAGAAAACATGGTTTTGAAATAACATAGATTTTTATTCAAAAAGAAAACTAAATATGTATTTTGTTAAAAAAATATTATTAATTATATTATATAGGAAATAGTGTAAAATTGTACCATTACATGATTATATCCTAAATAAAAAATGTAGAATAAATGTAATTAGGTTTCATGTGATATGGATCATAATATTTCATCAATGTAATCATAATCATAAAAAATGTTGATAACCAATGATATTGTAGAAATAAAACATCACGACATTGGTAAAATAAAATCATAATAATATAGAAAGAATGAAATTACATGAAGCTTATAATATCATATAAATATGTATATTCATGAGATAAAATTTCAAATGGATGTATATTCCCCATTTAATAGAATATAGTTTCACAATGTGGAAATTGTCTCAAAGAAGAAAAATTGAGCAAGAATTAATATACCACTTTGTTATATTTTAAACCATAAACCCTATGAAATATAAATAATAAATTGGATAAGAAAATATCATTATTTTTATTAATTATAATCATATAATACATTATTGGGATGTATATAAACCACACAAAATAAATGGGTGGTGAATATGGAATAAGTCTCAAAGGAATAAACAAGAGACCATAAGATGACTACTATTTTTGTAAAATTAAAATCATGGTCACCATGAAATAATAACATCAATTGAAACATTTAATAACACTAAATAAATTATATTCATGATATAACTTGTCAATGGGTAGTCATTACACCTAAAAACAATAATAAATTGTGCATAAAGCATATATATAATTGAAATAAAAGTGAGATGAGAAAACCCTTACCTTATGTATTGACATTCTTCATAAAAGTTCAAACCTACTATATAATGAATATATTGTTTTCCTAAATATTTTGAAATACCACATTATTAAATCCAATAAGATATGTTAATTTATTATAACTTTATATTACGTGTTTTTAGAAATTCCATTTTTATGTTACGTCTCATGTAATATCCTCTTTCCCAGATCATGATTTAGTTATTTCAAAAAAAGTAAAATATAATCTTAATAAAATATATATTAAGTATATAAATATTTTTAATAATCAAGAAAATATAGAAATATGAATTCAATACACCATTCATGGAGACGGTAGGCCATGCTTACACATAAATGATGTTTTCCATTTTATTGTTATATTGTAGATGAGAAATAAATTCCATATTTAATTATTAATATATATTACCTTTATAGTATAATTTTAATTTCAAATATATTATAAAATCTTACAAAAACTATCACACCTAAAACTGATGGTTTATTTTATTTTAATTATTTTGGGTCTTACTTTTGAGCTTCAATTTGAACCGGTTTTAATTTTTAAAAAATTTTGTTTCTTATCTAGGCATGTGACCATGCGCCCTGATTGACCTTAATAATAGATATTTTTAGTCATAAAAATAAAACCATAAATAATATTATTATTATTTTGGTCTTTTTTATTATTTTGGATTTATTATTATTATTATATTTGTTATTATTTCTTAGGGTTTTTATCTTAATCTTTTTTTATTTATTTATTTTCCTTTTTATTATTTCTTTTTTTCATTTCTCTATTTTTTCTTTTTCCATGCCTCTTTCCATATAATCCACCTCACTTCACACCTCAACCCACCCCATGTTCCCATATGTCATACAACCACCACTCCCTTTGGTCACTCTTCTTATAGTGAGCATCTCCAGCACCTCATGCCACCCTCGCACCACCCCAACCATCCTTTTTTCACCCTCGTGTTTCCCTGGACTCGATCGTGATCCCCCCTCACCCGTATCCTCTCTAGTGTGTGTGAACTAGAAAACACCTTCCCTAGCTCGTGAACCCACCCGACATCTTCTCTTCACTGCATGACCCCCCACCCCCTCGGTGGCCGCACCTCCTTCTCATCAGGGAAATTTTTCATCCTATTTATTAGTGTGTTGGTTTACAGTGGGTAGGGTTTTGGGAAAACTAATTTTTGAATTTTACCTTGGTTCTAGTGTGTGCGATCGGTCTTTTGGGATAGCTTTGATCTTGTTTCTATATCCGTCGATGATGCCGCAATGTTTTGGTTTGTCTTGTTACACCTACCTCCAATTAGAAGTAGGTGATTCTATGTTATTTTTATTCTTGTATGAATAAATATCTGATTCATTTTCTCTAATGTGTAATTTAAATTTTATGTGAAATTTGAGGAGGATTTGATATGCATTTTTGGTTTTGAGATATATTTCACAAAGAAAGGTTATTTTTTAGATTTTCACTTATACTACATTATTTGAAATTAAATGGAATTTTTTGGGCTTGATGGAGGAAGAGAAAACTAATTGTTTGAAAATGGTTTTGGATTTATAAAGAGTTTTTAAGGAGAATTTGAATCTGTTTTGGGTTCATGAAATGGATTTGTGATAGGTTTCCCATGAAATGTGTATTTTTCATAAGTTTCGCTTAATTTGTATTATATAATGGGAAGTGAAATTGTTTTCATTTTTAGGAAATATATCACCTATTTATCATGAAAAATTCAAGGATTAGAAAAAATATTTATTGTGAAATGTGGCAGGTTTAAGTGTGCACGTTATGTTTGGGGATTATTGCGCAAGAAGGTAGGTATTTCATAATTGGTTCATAAATTATGTTATTTTGTGTGAAAAGAAAAATGGATCAAAATGATGGGAAGATGTTTACAAATGGTTTTGAAATGTAATTGGATCTGAAGTGTATAGTTGTTGTGATATAAATTGTATTTTGCGTGTGAATTGGATTTGTGTTCTATTTATTCTGAAAAACATAATTTTTTTGGGAAATGATTAAATTTTGTTGACATTTGTTTATATGAAAGAATTTTTTTGATGATGTGAATTTTTTTGGCATTAGTTATATTCTGGTAATCATGACATTAAAGGTGAATTGAGAACATGGTTAGAGTCGTAGGTATCTAGTAAAGTCACATAGGACTGGTGTAGTAGATAATTATAAAGTGGAATGGCCCAGTTTATTATATCATGTTTTATGATGAAAACACTAAAAAACTTATGTGATGATGATTGGATAGCATTATACCTTGGGATGTGTTCCCCTCTAGTGCCTCATGCACGATAATGTTGTTGGTCACAATTTCTATACCGTACTTTGTTCACCGAGGTACGAGGTTCAAGGGTCTAACTAATTCTAGTAATATGGAAATATTGTATTGCTTATTCGAACATGTGATATTTTCAATCAGAATATTCTGGTCTACATAATTTCCTCATAAAAGGTTAGGTAGTTTTTAAATGATTTATTTTAAATTCTTTTTATTGCCTTACATTTTTTGAATACATTACCATAGTAGTTTTTTTAATTTTTTAAATACCTTTAAAATTATTTCTTTAGGCATGTTTATTTAAAGAGTATTTTCAAGTTAAGAACCTAGTTTAATGTGATATTTAATTTCCTATAAAAAATATGATACCTTGATTTTTCATTTTAATGAATTATCATGGAATACATTCATTTTTTTATCCAATGAAGTTTTGGATGACACCCTTTATGCACCCTCATGTGTATTTAGATCATTTTGCTCCTGATTTATGATGTCTCTCATGGTTATAGGGTGTTATATGGGTCTTTTGGGATAGATTTGATGATGTTTCAGCATCTTCAACTAAAGTCGTAGCATTTCAGTTTGTCTCAGTCCATCCACCATTGTTTTGAGGTATGTGATTCCGTGTTATATTATTATTGGATGAATCCATTTGCTTATTTGTTTTCCCTATTGCATTCATTAAATTTTACGTTAAATTTTATTTCTATTTAAAGTGTGTTTGTGGTTTTGGTATTTTTTAGAAAAAATAAAAATTTATTTTTTTAGGTTTTCAGTTATGATCCATTGTTTGAAAAGAAAGGGAAATATTTGGGTGGGATGGGAGCCATGATAACTAATGGATTTACTTTTTTTGTATTTCAAATGTTTTTTTAATATAAATTCTTTTATAAATTGGGTTTGATAATTGTCATTGTGATAGGATTCCCATGAAAAATGAATTATTTAGGTAATGTGCTTAATTTCTTTTATTTTATGGGAAGTGAAATAGTTTGGGTTTGTCTAGAAATGTATCACCTATTGGTCATGGAATATTCTTGGATTCCAAAAATATATATGTATTGTAAAAATTAGTGGGTTTTAGTGTGCATGTTAGGTTTTAGGATTATTTCATAAGAGGATATGTCTTTTATATTTGGCACATAAATGATGTTATTTTATGTGAAAATAAAAAGGATTCAAATTGATGGGAAGATGTTTATAAATGGTTTGGAAATAAAATTGAATATGAAGTGTATAAATTATGTTCTAAAAAGTAATCTATGCATGAGAATTGGTTTTAGGGTCTATCTCCCATGAAAAAGTTTATTTTTTAGGAAATGTTTTAGCTTGAGAATGTTTCTTGATTTGAAAGTGGTTTGGATTGATGTGAAAATGTTTTTTCATGAGTAAGATTCTGGTCGGTGTGAATTTAAAGGTGAATTGAGAACATGGTGATGGTATTAGGTGTATAGTAGGGTCTCCTAGGTCTAGTCCGCTATATGATACTAAAGTGACCTATTTCGGTTTCGTCTAGAATGTTTTATGATGATAACACTAAAAACTATTATGTGATAATTATTGGAGACCACTAGACCCTTGAATGATTTCCCCTCTAGTGGCTCATGTACGAGAACATTATTGGTTGTAGTTCCTATACAATATTTTTATCACTGAGTGATGTGGTTCTAGGATCCCTCTGATTCTAGTACTAGGGAATTCTCGTAGACCTCATAACTGCATAATATAGTCTTTTTCATTTTATGATGGACTAATTTACTTCCCTGATTAATGGATGGTTGTTTAGAAATGTTTTATTTAAAAATATTTAGAATAACTTCACTTTTTGTAATACATTTCCATAGTTAAATTTTATATTTTTCATTCTATTTTTTAATCATTTTTTTCATCATAAATATTTATTAAATAATGATCTTATGTAAAAAAACATAGTTTAAAGTGATCGTTGTTTTCCATTAAATAATGTATGTAAGTGTGAATTGTCCTTTTAATTCAATAACATGGAATATCTTTTTTGGTTTTATGCTACAGAGCTATGGTTAATACCCAAAATGTACCATTGGGTGTATATATACCAGGTTAATATTGACCTAGGATAATTCAAGGTGTATCTCAATGGAGGTTTTGGATCGGGTTCCTTGTGACATCGTCTCAACCTGGTCCTATTGTTCATAGAATGATGATGATAAATCCCTTTTTATTGCATAAGGGAGTGTTCTGTTATTGGTTTTACCCCTCTATTTTTTCATAGTTCTGTATTGTAAATTGTATCAATTTGTTAAAAGAATTTATCAATCTGGACAGGTTCTTCTAGCCTTGTTGTGTTTATTTATTTTGGGGAACAATAATTATCTGGCTGTGTTATCGATTCCCCAACACTAGTTTCCAGCCTATGGGGATCTGAAATTTTATATAGGCCTTACCGCGGACTGGGATGGGTTCTAGGTTGGATGGATACCCAGCTCGGTTTTTGAAAAAAAATCATCCTTAATCCATTCCATGTAAAGTGTGAACAAATAACATTTCGTTGTGAGTGGTTTTCCTCACGTTCACAAACAATGATATCGAATTTATACAAAATGGAAATCATAAAGTTATATTTTATAAAATAATTCTATAAGAATAAGGAAATAAAAAATATCATATATATCTTATCAAAATAGAATGTAAACCTTTATTTTCAGCCTGTAATAGTGGTATTTGATGAGCTAGAGACATGTGTTTATGAGGGGACTATCTACCATACACATGAACGATGATTACATATTATATTTTATGGAGGTGTGTGTGAGTGTATGTAAAACCCGTATCAAGATATAATATCATTATATTTATGATATTGTGGTTGTTATATAACAATTTACTATGAATATTTCATTGTGTGTAGAAATAAAATAAAACAATAGAGCTTATGGAAGGCTGTTACTTCTTCTTTGGGAAATTGCTTAGGGTTTCCACAAAATTTCATCCATAGATTGATTTCTTCAATCCCTGAGGAATGTATGATGAATTTATGAATGTTTTTAGGATATTGGGGAATGGTTGTTTTGATAATAATGGCATCAGTGGTGTGAAAAGAGAGGGGGTGAGTTCCATATTATAGTGAATGAGTAGTGGAAATCTTGTAATTATAAAAAGGTTAACACTACTGAGAGGCCTCCCTTGCATCCAGTGCCACCAATAATTTTCCATTTTTTATAAAATAGAGGATTTAATATATATATATATATATATATATATGTCTATAAAATCTCTTTTGAGCATATATATGGTACATTTTTATCTTTAAAATAAACCTTAACCACTAGGTAATCTTGTTTTTACCTAAATCAATATAATAAATTTTAATTACTATCACTAATTGTTTTGTTGAAAATCAATTTTTTATGTTAGTATAAATTATAAATTATTTATATTAATAATATAGAATAAATTTTTCATTATTATAATCACTTATTTGGTGGAAATTAATCTTAAATTAATCTTGTAGATAAGACAAAACAACAGGTTTTTTAAGTGTTATTTTTCATAAGGATGAATTGTTTTATCGAATTTCAAAGTGTAATGGATTAAAATGACATAAATTGGATTATACCATTTATATTGAATCTAAATTAAATTTATAATCAATTAAAAATATAATTTAACTACATTATCAAAATATATGAAAGTGTAGTTTTCAATTGAAGTTCATTACATTACAATATTCATGAAAAAGATAAATTCCTCTATAATATAACCAAAATATACCCAAAGTAATTATTAATTTTCTTATTTCAAAAATTAATCTTCTTTTTTTGAAATAAAATTTATAATTTTTTACAAAATTACATTTAAAATGGGTTCTCTATTCAAAGGTGATAAAATTACCTTTTTTTAAATTACATCATTTTATTCTTAAAACTAGATAAATTCTTATCTTACGCCTATAGAATATAATAGACGAGTGTAAAGTTTTTTTGAATATAAAATTTATATATATATATTATTAAAATTATTCATCAAAATTGTTTATTTTTTGTGATTATATTGTGTTTGTACATAGAGGGCCAGTTTTTTGTGAAAGGGAATTTCATAATTTTCTAATCATAATAACATTCATTTAAAATTAATTTATAACAAAAGACCCATTTTATATACTTTTTTAAATCATATTTTCACACTTTTGTTAATTTTATTTGAAACATACATTCCAATGTATAGTTTTTATCTATAATAATATTTTAATAACAATATTAATAGTATATTTTAGTTTGATGAAACTCTACCTTGGATGTAACGTAAGCCATCTAAGGAACTCGACATTGTGTGTAACAAAAGAAAAAAAAATAGTGTTTCTTATAACTATTATTAATATAAGTGTTGCATGTTGTGTAAGCATAATTTTTTTTTGTATAATACATGAAAAACACAGTGGTTTTAAATAAATATAGTTATATTCAGTGTTGTGTAAAATTGAAAATGTGTAAAAAATAAATTCAGTTGAACTAATATTTCAAAAATTCTTGGGTTGTTAAAATTATCCATTATTCTAACTAGTTTCACATTTATGTGAATCATGTCCCTCTATATAGTTAAATTTTGTTAAATATTCACAAATATTAGAAATATATTAGTTAAAATTCCATTACCTACTCTACTGTATAGTGGATATGGGTTTGTGATATATATATAGAAATGTCCTTGAAATGATTGGGATGTGGTTCATTGGATAATGATAATATTCATTCTTATGAATGAAATAGTTTTATTACTCAAAAGTTTAACTACACAAAACATAATCCTGAGTTGGTGGAAGCAGTCTTCACATAGAAAATTGGGTAGAATCATCTGTTTAGTTAGAATTATGATATTTATACACAAAATTACATCTTAATGTAAATAATAACATCACAAGTGATAAAAATTTCATATTATATATTGATATAAATCCCAAATTTCTGTTAAATATCACTAAATTATCACCCACAAATGGAAACAATGTGGATAATGCAAGGAAATGGAAGGAACATTACAGTCAAATTCATGATGGGTATTGTAAAAGATTCAAAAATATTGGATTTCCAACGGATAAATCATAAAATCATAATTAAAAGGTAGAAATAATATCTTTGAAAAAATTTAGATCAAACTTATATTCATATAAGGATTGTAGAATCCAAGATAGATGATGGAAATCTATATAAAAAGTTAGTGGGTGTTTCAATGTTTATCTTTGATAATAATTGGGTAGTATGTCTTAATCCCCAGATATGTGTCCCATAAAATCTAGAATTATGGAGATATATTTTCATTTATTCTCATAGCTAATTCATCTCTATTAATTTAAGAATCACAAATATGTATAGATATCCAATGAAAAACTTATGGTCGGATAATATGAAGTGGAAAATATATGAATAAAAATCTCAATAATTGGTATTCCATCATGATAAGGATGAATGATAATCATTTAAGATTACATTCAACCATTAATGATACTGATATAGAAATCATAACACATTTCAATGTATTTTTTTGTATCACATCATGGTACATCAAAATAAAAAAAAATATTTCCTTTGTTTTTAATACCGTTACAAAGTTGGTGAATTTTATTTCTGTTAGAGAATACCCACTCTATACCAACTCTTAGTAAAAAATATAAGAGTAGTGGTAAGAATTTATATGGTCCCACCCTATATTATATATGGTTGATATTTTAGTTTTATGTCAACTCTCATAGAATTCCTTCATAAGTTATTATAGATAGGGTTGATTTTTTCACTTATTATCATCCTTATAAATATTGTTGGTCGAAGAGGACCATAAAAAACACATAGAATATTGTGAGATATTTTTATAAAACATTTCAAGGATGTTGGTTTCAGTATATATCATACTGCTCCTACCCATTGATTTGTAGAGGTTATAGAATGCTACATGTTCATAAGAGATATTCCAGAGGAACCAAAGGCGGAGAGTTATTATCAAGGGAATCAAGAAAATTAAGGGAATGATGTTTCCTTTAAATTAAAGTAACCTAACTAATGTTCCTTTATAAAAACTACTATATTATTCATGTCAATAATGTTACAAAATATGAAAATGCTTCAAATTACAACACAACTAATCCACAATAATCCAAAATATGAGTACTGAGGGGAAGACTAAACCTCACAACCAAAGACGCTATGGCATATTTATATATCTCAATAACAAGCTTCAAGATCCACATACCACAAGGAAACCCATGAATCATGTATCACTACTATGGTAATGTGATGCTTAACCATTACCTGTGTCTCATGGTACATCATCTGTAAAGCCTACAATTTTACAAAGATGGGGGTATGTAATAACACTTAGTAGGTTTTCCAAAAATTAATTCCCTACAAATTCAAATTGAATAATAATGGTTAGAAAAATATATATAATAAAATTTATATAACTCTATGAAAATGGGAACAATTTCAAAAAAATCATACACACCCTTACCAATCTATTTTTCCCAAAGAAACACAACACCAAAGAGAAAAACCCAAAAACGTCCTTAACTAGTTCCTATCATAAATTGGAATAACCAAATTGATTCTATGTTTCCACATTCCTACAAAAAACATAAGCAATCAATTACACATGATCTTAGTGTTACCATTGATGATGGAACATCACGTCCAACCCCATCCCCTTTTTGTAGTGGTACTTCATGCCCACAATCCAATACTTGATGATGGTCCTTCACACCCACTATTCATACCATCCTACCCATGAAAATTATATACAAGAAAAAAATTCTAACAAAAAATATTTATTGAAACAACATCAACACATAATTTCCAGAACAAATAGTCCCTTATACTAATCAATAATTCCCACCCAATCCATGACCATTCATATAAAATCAATATTTATTGAAAACCCACTTAAATACATACACAACAAATACCATTTCAATAAAGAAACCCATTTTATTGTAATCCTTTTTCGAAGAAAATTTCCCAAAAATCCTCATTTCCAATGATTTAAAATTTATCATTTTAAAATCCAATATCATTCACATTTCACAACAATAACCCATTTTTTCCCAAATTCATAAAATAACACATGATAGGTGTCACATAGGATTTGAACATCAAAAACATCATCAATATCAAGAAGAACCCATTAATTTGAAATTAAATCATTCTAGTTCTATAAAAATGGAGATGAGAGTGAATCCACCTGCCTTTAGGGTTTGACGAAATCATCGAACGAACAACCACAACACAAATCTGGGTAAATACATCACAAAACCACCATATATATTCTTTCCTAACATAAAAACTCCAAAATATAATCATTTTAGTAAAAAGAAATATGTATATATACATGAAGAAGTAGGTGGATTTATAAAATAAGGATAGAGGGAGAACCAGATCTAGGGAAAATAGAAAAACAAAAACCAAGAGAGGAGGCTTACCGAATGAGAATTACATTTACCGCAAAAAATAAAACATTTCAATTCACATAAAAAATTAGAGGGAGAGGCCCCTGAACTCTGGGAATGATAAATACCAATTGAAGTTTGTGTGGGAGAAGAAATAATTTCAATAAGGTAAATACATAGTGATCCTATTTTTAAAAACACATTTTTAATGCCAAGCACAATTATCTCACACAGTTAGACATACTATTCACTAACTGTGTGATTAATACTATCGCAAAGGGTTCCCCGCATGGTTTGATCAAAATGTTAAACAACCCATGTGCCAAAAATATGAAATCTGATTGCCTCTTGTCACATGGTTACATAGGTTTATTGCACGGTTTACACTAACCGTGCTTAAACCATGCACCCATAGAAAAGATTCCAATCCTTTCCAATCCACTTCTAAAATATCCCATACATTACCCAAACACTTTCAGGACATAAAAATACATAGAAAATGATTACATACCAGAAACCATGTGTCTTGTATTCTATCATCCATTGGAAATTCTATCCTTTGAATTTAGAGAATCAATGCTTTATCAAAAGAGCTTGGTCCACTTCTTATCCATACCTTTCTCACACTCCCATATATCCTCCCAAATCATAAAATTTGGCCACAATACTCAAACATGAAAAATTATATAACCATGAAATACATTCTCTTTCTTATCCAAAATCTACAATAGCACAAGAACAAAAGAATCATCTAGTCAAAGATCACCATTTTTCAAACTAATCACATGGATAGGATCTAGATGATAATTTTTCAACTATGACACAAGAAAAACATTTTTCACCACACTGAATTGTTGTTACAAGGCCAACCAATATTCCACCTCTCTTATCCTCTTAGGTACCTCAAAAAATGACAATATAGATCATAAAAAACATCCCCCTCTCCCAAAACCTATAATGTCCCAACCATGGATAGATTCTCTAGAACACATGTTTACCCAACAAAAATGATAATTAACATCAAAGATTGTCCTCATATGATTTCTGATGACTCAATTTTGTCTCTATACTAAACATGAATAACTAAATATTCTCTGTCATTTCATGGAAAATCCTCAACCCAACCAATGAAGTATCACCAATTTCTATCCAACATTTTGTAGAATGACATAGAATCCCATAAAACTCTTCAAATAGAGACATGTGTATGGTGGCATGATAATTGTTATTATTGGGAAAACTACACTATTGGAATGTGCTTCTCCCATGAGCAAGAAAAATCCATCACACAATCCATCAAAATATCTTACAATGAATTAATCTTCCTCTCGGATTTCCTAATTGTCTGAGGATAATATGTTGTGCTCATCGTCAACTGTAGTAGTGACATAACATTAGTAGTGGTGACACTATAGCAACGGCCTCTTTGTAGCATGTACTATAGTTGTAGCAGTACTGTAGAAGGTACTATAGTAACGAGATTATTGTAGTAGTATGATTCACTAAAGGGTGCATTGGGAAATAAATTGTGCTTTCAAGACAATTATTCATACCATATGGCCTTGGTCCTTTGGGCTAGGTAATGGGTCTCCCTCTACTAATACAAAAAAGCTATTTTAATTGATAATAAAATGATGCTTTTTCCCCAACATAAAAAAAGGTAATCGATGAGGAGTTCTAGAGTTTCATATTTGAGAGAATGTGTTCATAGGGATATCTCCAGGGAATATCATTAAGAGATTTATAATGAAAAGAATGATTAACCATATGTATATAAATACCATTCATATACTTGATAATTTTGGAGAAGTTTATTATTACATTAAACTCCCTCCATATATCTCCCATGTGTATAATGTATTCCATGTGTCACTTTTATTTATCTAAATGTCAGACTCTTCAAATGTTCAGAATGTAGATGTCATGAATCTATAAATGATATCTCATCTTAGAAATAAGAAGAATATTTTATGGATTGAAGAGATAGGTTTGTTCAATACATGACCACAAATCTAATCAATGTTATATTTAAGAATAAAATTTTGATAAATTAAAATGGTAACCTAATGTTGTAATATTAGTGAAGAATCGTCACTTGTATTCTTCCATGTAATGGAATTTCAAGGAAAATTTTATTTTTGGGGGAATAGAATATAATTACCCACAATAAAAATATTCAAAAAAATGTTGTTAGATAAAAAATAAAAACATATTTTAGAAAAAATTAGAAATTTCCATCATATACTAATAAATTAAAAATAAGTACCTTTAAAAGAAATATTGTTAACTTGAGTTAATATTGAAAAATAGTATTTCTAATGAAATCTATTTTGTTTATATATTTTTAATTTCCATTAAATTTAATATATATAAATATTTATAATTTTTATATGATAAAATAAACATCAATTTTATATCCATAAAAAATTTAGTTATTGTGACATTATGATCATTTCCTTAAAATGTTGACTTTTAGACAAAAAATGAAGGATTGACCATAATTACAATTTCTATAATTTAATCACTATGAAATATTATATTATTTTATTAAAAAACCCATTAGTATTATTAAATAATTATTTAACTAATAACGGTATAAATTTTTATATATTATTTGAGATTACATATCCCAAGTCATTAATTTTTAGAATTAAATTAAAACATTATATTCACAAAAATTGTTTTCTATAATCTCCTTGAATGAATTATTCTCATGGTGTCATTTAATTGTGGATTTAGTTTTAATACTTATAACATTTTACTAAACTAAAATATATCAATTAATTCCATTATAAAATTTTATTAATGAAAATATTATATTATATATAAATTTAAAATATTAATAAAGTTATTTTTTAGAAAAATAAATTTTTTCACGTCTATGTTTTTATATTTTAAATTTTAAATTTCATAATTTTATAATTTTTATTCGGAAAAATGGTATAAATAAATTTTAAAACATGATTTTAATTATGTAATATTTCTTTATCAATACTTTTTTTAAAGTAAATTTATAATGATGAAGAATAAATATTACATTAAAATAAATATTGGTAAATTTAGTTTAACTTGAAGTAAAAGCCCTAAATTTTTTAAAAAAATCCTTAAATTTAATTTTTGATATTTTAATATACCAAGACATGTTTCAAAATTAATTTTAACCATTTTTAATTATTTAAAATTTAATTGTTCCTGGTTATTATTGAAAAATGATGATTATTCCAAAAAAAATTCCTTTCCTCCTCTTATAAAAGGATATCACATAGACACATCAATGTTAAATATAAATATAGAATTACTTCTTGAAACGATGATAATTTTATGCCACCATAACACAGGCTAAATCACTAATTCCCCTAGTCAGACTTTGTTCTCCTATCCACATCAATTCCATGGAGTATTCCATGATTATATCAAGTCTCAAAATTATGAATTAAATAATTCATATTCTTTTCTTCTTAATATTACTCTCCCAAATAACATACAATTATAATAAAATTAAAAGGTAGTATTATTAGTATAATGATATATTTATATATTAATGTCCAAAACCTTTTTTATATTTTTTTATCCACTTAGTAAAAAAATTAACGTCATTTATGTTGGTACATGGACTAATACATAAAAAACATATTTTTTTAATTTTCACACTAATTTTTTAATTATTTATCAAAAATAAGAAAATTTGGTTCAAAATCCCTCAACAATATAATAATATATATTTTTTTATAATGATATTCTGTCCAATGAATCATTACGTTAACCATACCTACCCAAAATGATAAAGCTTGTTCAAGTGGCGTTCTATTTACCCACATACATGAATGATGAAATGAATCAATATCATGGATGATTGTTATAATAGTAATAATAATATTATTATATGTTACAAAAAAAGAAATATTTCCTTTTTCTATAATGGTTATATTGTTCTGTAAATTTATTTTCTAAATATCATCACTAGTTATTAATATTAAATAAATAATTTGACACAAATTCAATTATCATTCAAAATAGAATAATAAAATATTAAAAATATATAGAATTTATTTATAAATAATCTATTTTAAGTTAAATATATATGAATTATGTTTTTATATGGTGATGAAATAACATAATTTTATTATTCAATATGTTATAAAAGAGATATAAAAAAATATGAATAAATGTACAAGTTTACATCTATAATTTCTTTCCATGATACGTGTTTTGTATTATGTAGAAAATAAAATTTTTATGGTGTATAAACTACATATTTTATATATTATATGTTTAATTTCATTTTTTTATGTTATTGTAGGATCATTTTTAATTTCCCTCATTTATGAGGATTCTATTTAAATGATACTATTGTTGTAATGTTCTACCATGGCTCAAATCTTTTCATTGAATCATAATATATTCTCATTGTCCATTATCTTTAAATATTTATATTTTATTTCCAGTGAATTGGTTATTTTAATGTCTGAACTCTTATCATTGGAAATAAATTTTCACAAAAAAATCTTCATCCTTCAATATTCTATAATTTTTTGAACATTAATTTATGATAAGAATAATTTCCATTTACATTAATAGAGTTTTCTTCCAAATATTTTCACTTAATTCTCAGCAATGATCTATTTTCACAAGTTGAATCTAAAATAATTTCTATCTTTATAGATCCTTTTTAATCCCATTTACTACTAAAAAAATAATTCATAGTCATTTTAAAGAAGTGTGTTTTCTATAGAGGCATTTTTAGATATTTAAAAGGGTTTTATTTTAAGTGGAAATTTTCAATAAACATATCAATATAATTTATTATTTATTTTCTTTTAATGAATACTTTTTTTAATTTTTTAAGAATTATATTGGGATTTTCCCATCATTTTCAAATAAAATCATTTTAAGAACACCATTTTAAAATCACATTTTTCATTAAGATAATATTAAGAAATTAATTTCATAGATATTTAATATTTTTCCCTTATATTTATCAATGTATATTCTAAAATTAAGTAATGGTCTATACTTCACCATATATGTGTTATTTTTTAATATTCATTTTGGGTGATCAAGTTTTTTGGTGTTAAATAATCATGTTTTCTTATATGATACAACTTAAAAATATAATGAAACTTATTTTACATCATGTATTATTTATGATAAGTTTTTTATGTGATTATATATAGAAACCATATGTATGGATGGTGATGGTTATTGTACAATTTCAACCAATAATTCATTGGATACATTTTTATATCTCAATAGATCCAATTCTAATCATTTTTTAATGATTCTATCACTATTGAAATAAAAAATGTAATGCTCGCTCCACTATAGGAATCATGTATGGATGAATTCTACAATATGGTTAAAATTTGGCAATGCTTCCTCACAAATGAAATATTTACTTATGCTTATGTTTTTTCAAAATTCTGTTTCCAAGGAGAATAATTATTTCTATTCTATAAATAATTTTTATGATATTCCATTATATGAAGATATTCCACTTTATGAAGTTCTAATTTCATTTATTGTGTAACAGTAGATTTAGCCTTCTCTAATATTAAAAATAATGATAAACTGTGTTATAGGGTTTTCAATTATAATCCCATGATCATTTTATCTATTATTTATTCAGTGCCCATTCATTCCCTCATGTTTTTGATTGACTGATTATGAACTCTTAACAAGATTCCATTTTTGATCATTCATTATCACCCATGTATTATTATTTATTTCGTGAGGTGATGATGTTGATTATATCATATGATATATCCAGAATAGAGTCTAAAGTATAAATATTTACAAAAAATTAAATAAATTTTTTAAATAATATTTTTATATAGATAGATTCCCAACCTCAAAATGTATCATTAATTAGGTTATGATAATTTTTGTGATATTTTTTAATTAAATATTTAAATCAAGTGTTATTTATGTATGTTTATATTGGTTCACTATAAATATATTTAATATATAATAATTTATGATACTCAATTTATATCTTTTATTATTACCCTTACGAAGAATCTAATCTCATCCCTTTCTTTTGATTCAATTCCCTTAGATATGAAGAATAATGTAAGAAATTATATGTCACAAAGGAGTTCTATTAGGAAAAATATATGGATAAATGATCAGAGCATTGTAAAATCAATTTTTATGTATGTAGTCCACTAATAAAGTAAACATTTTCATTTTGGTATTGTATTAATTTCTATAATACTGTTTAAAGTAAGAAGATGATGTGAATTATATTTTTTTCATCATGGTTTAGATCACATGATATAAATTAATATATTTCAAAAATCTATTTCTATCACTAAATCTACGAGTTATATTTTAGGGTGTTTCAATTTTCATCGTTGGGAAATTAGTTCAGAATCTAGATTATCAGAATAATATTATTTCAAGAAAATAAATTCCTCAATATTTTTTTGGATAACAAAATATTACTCCAATGACACATAACAATATTAATCAATGATAATGGATTAATCGTGTCATCTATTATCTATTTAGATCTCACTAATATTACTTTTTTAGGTATAAAAAGTGATATAATTAAAAGAATTGTGACACCCACATTAAGACTTTTTGTAATGTATTGTGGTATATAATATTATTAACTTAATGATTTTAAATGAAATTCCAAATTTTGAATGAAATTTCATAAATTAATATTTATTATGAATAGTTATTCAAACTATACATGTCGGTCATGTAACAATTTTTTTTTATTTTCATCCAAATTCATAGTCGGAGAATGGTTTTCCATACAGTGCATCCAAACTATATAGATCAAAATTTTGAATCTAGTGGAATATGAATGGTTGTTGTGTGACTATACTAACGAAGATCCCAGAACATGAAAAACATTAAAATTTTGAATTAATTTTTACATTTTTTTTAAAAACCGCTTTTATTATTATTCTATTTTTTCAAATAACCCTATTGATACTGAACCCTTTTTGATTATATATCCATATAATATCCCTATTTATTTCAACATTGAATATCAATTATTATTTCAATTAATTCAATTAAAATCTTATCCTATTTACATTCTCTCATTACTATGTTCATCTTCGTACCCTAGAGATCCCATGGTATAAAGCTATTATATTATGGAGAATTTTTTTGGGTTAATTTAATGATGGGGATTTCAATAATTCTCAGGGAATATCTCCTCTCACTTATTATTGGAATACCAACCTTTGAATATGTAATTATAGGACTTCACAAATTATATAGATGACATACTATATCAACCAAAATATATGATATCATAAATGAGTTCTAATAATTGAATCTAAGACATAATAAAAAATTAATAAAATAAAAATCATATTGAAAAATAATCATAACTGAGACAAAAGGCTTGATCGCATTTGTGTAAGTCCATAAAAATTGGCCTAACTAATGAAGAAGAGTAAATTAATATCAAACATCAATATGGAATCCCAATTATAGAGTGAGGGATTCAAAAATATGTGTAGACATTGGTCAAAAGATGAACTAATGCTGGAAAATATTAAATACATTAATAGTCTATTGAATATTTCTCAATGATTCACTATAGTAAATTATTTTTTACACCATTATGTTAAATAAAATACCATCATGGTACTACCCATTCATCATACTATTTAATCAATAATCCAACATCGCATAATACCGAGGAAAATGGGTTTTTAAAACCTATATCAATGACCAGAAAATCATGTAAAACAAATGGTTGAAAATTTATGTGGAATACAATGATTACACAAGAGCTCTAATCTCATCAAAATAGAAATATATATTATATAGATAACCACTATGTCATAAAAATCCTAAAATTATAGTTCCACACCAGATATCTTCAAACCCACCAAAATAGTGAATAAAAAACACAAATAGTGAGACCATAACTAACCAAAAATCCCACATGGCATAGATGGTAACACTATACTGTTGTTCCCTATAAAAAAAGATAAAATTGTTATTCTTACCAACAAACAACAACAATAATCCCCTGATTCATATTTTACACCCAAAAAACATAATGTATAGGTCAATTATATCTATGTATTTACATATAATTGGTTTTGAAAATCATGTACCTAAAAAATGTATCATATTTTAGGTGATCTACTTATTATTTCCTGATATCCCATTGTTTATAAAAACCAAATCATGGGGAATAAAAAATGTTCTATTTCCATTATACTTATCCATCCAATGGTTTTATATGGATATTTTCCATAATTATTAGAAATTTATGATCTCTTAAGGGTATTTTTAAATTCATTTAATAATAATTCAATATATTTGATTATATTAATCTTGTTTTTATTTTTTATAGAATATTCCAACCCTTATGAGTAACATGATTACTTCAATATGAGTTCGTGATAATTTTATTTCAAATAATCAACAATATGATCTAAATATTACTTGTATAATTGTCCATATAATATGAGATATAGAATAGGAAGATTATCTTTATCTATTAAACATTACATATTATGATCTAGAGTACGATCCTCATATTCCCTTTTCTTTTTTACAAAATTTTTATCCATAAAATTTTAAGCTCCAAATTGAGAAGATATAAAGTATTTTTGAATTATTTATGCCTCCGTAGACACCAAAGGTTAAATTTCAATCAATTTGGGCTTGGGGATTCTAACTATAATTAGTCAGAATCCCCTGTATAGCTTAATCTATAAAATAATCCAACAACGAATGTTTTCAAAACCATCTCCACTCATCACTTTTATCTATGAATAATGATGTTCTCTAACAAATAGATATTTGTATATATTTAATTGGGATGGTTTTATGTAATGGAATGTGATTAAATATTTATTTAGATAGTACATTTTATAGTATATGTAGTAATTAATCACTTTTTAATTTAGTTAAGGTTTAGGAGGGTTCTTCTCAATGAAATTTGGTCAAATTTGTTCTTGTCAAATAAAACTCTTATAATTAAGTGAAATATAATAAAAAAAGTATAATTTTGAATCATGTAACATTATATTATATGGTTGGATATTCTTATATTCATTGTGACTATGAAATTGGGTTTTATGGAAGAATATTATAAGCGAAAATAATCTAGATTATAATGTAATAGTTGTTCTTAGAATCATTCAAAGTGGGACACATCATCACTTATGGGGAATATGTAGCATATATTTCATTATCATTTCATATAAAGAAATTGAAGTACATAATGTCAATAATCTCCCAAATATTATAATTCTTGTAGTCACATTGGTCCCCACTAAATATTTAATAGGATGAATTCTATAGATATAAGGGATTATATTTCATTCATTACAATGGGGTTTAAAAAGAAATTATATTCCTATATGGTAGTGGGACAGTTCCTCAAATATCATAATGGTAGAGAAAATGTGTCTCAATATAATATCTGATTGATGATTCGAACTACTATTATTATGTCATCACAAACAAAGAATTAATCTAGGATTGTAAATTAAAAGGATAAAGAAGCTATATAATCTAAATCTACACCTTTTGTGGCATAAGGCACTATATATGGTTATTTATTGTTTGATAAAGGATCCTATAGTTCAAATATTTTGTGATATGGGGTATATTTATTTATTCTACAATCAAATTTTATTTTGTATATGATGTAATTAATGAAAAATATTAAAAGGGTGAAGGGAAAGGATGGTTGTTTTTACATTTGATATTATATCTAGTTTCAAATTGAAAATGGAGTGTCATATTCTTATCATAAAAAAGTGATTACATTGATACCATCCATGGAATTCATTGGCTGATTTTTTTAAAATTTTATATAAAGATTTATCGAAAAGGATTTTTCTTTATCCCTTTAAATGTGATCCTTATTCCATTGAATGTGAATGATATATGAGGTCATTTTTTGTTCAAAATAAACATAAAAATAGTGGTCATTATTAATTTCATTTATCCTCCCTTATTATAAAAATTTATGATAGTAACATAGCCATTACACTTCCTTTTATGGTGATTTATTTTCTTGATTTTATTACAGATGATTTTTAGGAGTTTCTTACTAAATCGAGTTAAATTTTTTGTTTGATCGTATACAGGGGATAAATCCCAATTAATTTCATTTATAATGAATGTATGTAAAATGATAAAGTTTATAAAGACTCAATGTCATGATTAAAATTGAAGGGATTTAATCATCCATTTGGGACAAAATTTATTATTATTATAATATTTTTATATTAATTTGGTTGTATTTCATGCTTGTCTGTTAATAATAAAAAATTTAATCATGTGAATGGGAAAAATAAATACACTATTAAAAATATTATTGAATATAAAATTATTTGATGGGGAAATGGATGTTATTTATGATTGGTATTAGGTTTGGGTATAACCAGTCTAGGGAAACAAAATATAATATAATTGAGTTGATATTTAATGTAAATATGATTACATTGAGATTCCCATGATTCTATTTAGCTTAAATAATTCTCTAATTATATATGATTCTTTATAAACTTCATATTCATTGATTCCTAGATCTATTTTCATGCTGGCCAAATATAGAATATTATTTTATTCAATTTTATAAATAGATATCAATATTTATTTGGGGATTGTGATGGGAGTTATCTAATATCACATACTATATGTAATATTATCTATGTGTAACTTTTGTATTCATGAAATAAATCTCCAAATACATGTGTACTCTAAACTTGGCATATATATTGACCCTTATATTATGAAATTTATAATTCCATGGTAATATCTAATGAATTTGATAGACATATAAATTTTATTATGTTTAATAGGGTAATACTGATTATTTTTAAAAGATTTCCCAAATCTTGAATAAAACATGACAATTCAATGTCATAGGTTATTAAATATTTCATGTATCCTTGAATGTGAATAAAATTTTAGGGAATTTATGTAAAAATTTTCAACTAATGCATTCTTTATATTTCATGATTAAGAAGAAGGCTATGTTTTCTACAGTATTGAATTAGACATTGGTATGGGGTTTGTTCTTAGATAGCTTAATAATGTAGTTTCATGTAGTTATAAATCGATATGCTCAAATCATATATATTACCCTAACCACTACCACTAATTTCTCACTATTATGCATTAATAGAAAAAATTTCATCCCTATATCATTACAAAGAAGATCATGGTCAATACATATCATAAATTAACGAGATATATCATTTAACTAAATTGTTTTTATATTATAAAATTTTTAGTGGTGGGATATCTATATTTTTTCATTTTGATATAATTTATACTACATCATAGTGTATTATTGCCACATAGGTTCATAGATATAATTTTTTATCATATGTGCTAAAATATTGATAAGATGAATTTATATTGAGGAATATTTTTTCCCAAAATAACCCTTTATGTAATAAAGGAGAAGCAGCTGTTGTTTTTATTTAATGTGTAAATTACACCTTATCTTATTTATTTGATTCATCAAGAGAAACAATATAATTCAAAATTATAGAGAATTATTGGAACAATATGTGGTTATAAGAACAACAATTAATAAAAAACATCATATCATAGTATTATATTCATTCATAACTATTTTTGGTATCTGTATCATTAATGATGGTTATATTGAAATATTCTCATAAATATCAATATAATTTTAATATATGAATAAATAAAATATACTATGAAATGAATTTATTATATTTGTAGCATCATATTATGGTATATGTATATGTTTTTAGAACAATATTGCACCCTATATAGCATATTATTAAACAGTGACCCAAAAAATGGTAGGATGGTAGTGAAACTCGAATCCTTCAAAGATAGATCGCCTATCATCATTTTGTCACCAGTGAGACTCCTATGAACCGCACTCCTAGATCTGATTGTTTAAATGAAAACATTAAACATATTCATTAATACCATGTGATATTACATAATCATAACACATATATATTTACATATTTTCAATAATTTTTAAATTTTTCTATCAAATTCACACAATTATAGACCAAAATAATATTTTCATTTGAGATTAGATACATTATATTCATATATTGGAATAGTTATTCAATGTTATACAAAAATAGTAATCTCATGTATAGACCATTTGAAAACATATTCATAAATCTATTATTCATAACATGCAGAATGGAAACATAATAATGGTTTGATGTTAGATATAAGGATCCAGACATAAAAAATTACATAATCTTCATTTGTAGTCAGGAATATACGTACTTTTACAATGAGTATCATTCACTGTTTAGAGTTTTAAAAAATTAGATAATAATCCAAACATATCATGCCACATTCATATAAATAAGAGACTACTAAAATGGTATCCTTTTTTCAATATGAATCTTTTTAAAATAATACCTCAGTTTTATAACAAATCTTCACATCATTAAACATGAAATCCATATTTCTATAAATAATACATACAACTTATGAAAAATAATGAAAAACATGGGTTGATCATAAAAATATTTTAATGGAACATAATAATAGAAAACAGTTATTCCAATAAAAACATGAAACCCCATTAAAAATAGTTATTAAGAAAACTCCTTAGAAATAATAGAGAAATAATGATGTTTCCTTGTAGTATATTTACCATATAAATCATAAATTATAACTTATAAATAGAATAACCATTCAGTTGACATCCATATTTGGTGTTCCAAATGCATTTGAGAGCTATATTAGGGTTCACTCATCAAATCTTGAGCTATAATGGGGATCAACCCATCATAGCTTCATCTATAATGGGGATCAACCCTTCAAATCTTGAGATATAATAGGCCAAACCCATAATATATAATTTACAAGTAAAATATCATCAAGTAAACCCTTGATGACTCATTTATACCCAAGAGAAAAATATTTTTAGATATCTAAATACCCCTTTATTGAAAATGTTTCTTTAAAAATATAAAAACCTAGAACATAATAGTGAAATAATAATATTAAAAAATACTATAAAAACATTAAAAGAAAACATTAAAATAAAATATTATTATAATAAATCAACATAATAATCATAGATATTGCTGATGAAATATAAATAAAAGAACAATATTTTTTATTTTGTAATAGATGTATTTAAACGGACTTTAAAAGGAATTACCCTAACATCAGTTTTGAATTCCATAAAAATTGTTAAGAACTTATATAATTTTTTTTATTATTTATATTAATTTTTAATAAAAATATTCCAATGATTATAGTAACTTTCATGATCTTATTATAACATTTTCTAACTATTTATTAACATCATTTTTTTATTTCCATTATTTTGGGTGCGTTCATTTCATTGTTTCTATGGTCGTTTTATTATGAGCATCCTTGTAAAGAATAAATAACAATATATAATTTAGTAAATATATATATTTAGTTCATTTAAAAAAATTATAAATGATATTAAACACACCATGATTGTGGTAATGGGAAACAAAATCTCATCATCCATGAAGGTGGTGAATTGAAACACCATGGGGGACTATTTTATTATTTAAGAATAAAAGAAGAAAGTAAGATATTTTATGATGAATATACAATCAATAAAACATAATATCAATACATATATGTGATACTAAAATTATCACGAGACATCATATATGGGGAGATGAAAAGGTATAAGTGAGAATGAATTTAAATCAGAAAAACAATGAATTTACTCCTCAAAAATTTATAATTGACACTCTCCTTGGTCTCTTGGAAATATTATTTTTATGAGACTAAAATGACAAGAATGTGGAAAAGTATAAGGATAATTAAATTGGTTATAATACAGTCATGAAATAATACTCATTCTGATGAAATTTTGTGAAGGGACGAGTCTTATTTCGAATTGAGGTGAGTGGTTTTTTATGAATTAATTAAGATATTAATATAAAAATAGCATAATATAGGGATAAATATTTTAAAAAGGTATAAAATTAAAAGTGATCATATTTTTAATGAATTTTATCATTTTTCCTTGTTCATGGTGGTTTGAATGTTTTAAATATTTTCATAAAATATTTTATTCATGGAAAATACTATTTTTCAATCTAAACACTTTTTATAACTATGACTTTAAAACCTGAAACAAAAATATTAAATTTAGAATCTAGTTTTTTATTATATCCAATACATATCAAATACAACTATATAAATCATGAAATAATATAAATTTTTTAATTTAGATACATTTTATTAATTTAATATCATTAATTTGATTTATTAATTAATTAAATATTTACTACATCATCATTATACAATCCAATAAGGTAATTATTTATTCTATAAAAGTAAAATTAAATCCTTGAGAAATATAATTTTATTATCTTTAAAAATACTATTTTAATTTTAAAGAAAACATCTAGTAAAACATATATTAAAATATTATTCAAATTAAAAACTATAGTGTTAAAAAAAATTAAATTTTTTTAAAAGGATATTATAAATGAGGAATAGGGATTCATGGGTGTCCTAAATTTCCTAAATTTAAATGAAATTAAGTTAATGGTCCAAAAATTTCTAAAGAAGAATATTTTGTTATATTTCACACCATTTAATGATACCTATAATTTTACATAAAATCATTTTATTTAATTTTGTTCTTCTTGAACAAGCAATGCATCGACATTAAATCAACATTAATCGTAATTATTTAATTTATAAAAATAAAAAAAATAACTATCATAAAAATAAATTATATATGTTCAAAAAAATGTTCCAGATTCTTTCACAGGTGTATTTACTCATATACATGTCAAAAAACATCATTAATTTGTTTGTTTTGCCTTTTCATTCCATACATAAGAATTTAATAAACATTATTATAATACTTTTGTAATATAACTATAATATTTGAAACTATCATCCAAAACCATAAATTTTACATATTGACTGCATAAAAATCGTGAAGAATATTTTAGAACCAATTTACTGACTCTAAAAAACCAAATATGACATTGTTAATGTTGTGCATGCACTACGTTGGTAATGATAATAATTTTTAAACTTATTACGAAATAATTTGTAATTTACATGTTCTTAATTTTTTATGCTAAAAAATTCTTATAAAATGATATTTTATTTATAAAATATTTTTTTTATCAATTTTATATCATAATAATGTCTTCATGATTCTAGATAAATTCCAAATTTTATAAAATGACTGTATTTTTTACTATGCACTAAAAATTAAACATTTAAATATTATTGTATAAAATTAATACAAATATAATATCAAAGTTTGGAATTCAAAAATAAATTTATTTTTGAAAAATTAAAATTATATAATTTTAAAATTATTCTTTGAACTAAAATAACATATAATGAATTTTTTATTTTATAAATTACTTATCATAGTGAATATAACTATTAAATTTACAAATAATACTAATCAAAGTTTTCTATTTTTACCTGGGTTGTTATATTCCACCCACATTGAAATTTCGTACTCACAATTTAATTGACTTATTAAATAAATGGGGACAAAATATTCAAAGAATTTCTATATTCACATGTTTCTTCTTCAAACATGTGGTTTCATCAAAAAAACCAAAACCTGGTGAATTACCTTATTTTTCAATACTTGTTATATTCGATCAATAATATTAATAGGTTTCTCCTCAAATAAAAGGTTATATTCAATATAAAATTCATCTTGGCTAAAAACATGAGATAGATCTAGTACATACTATCTTATCATTAAAACATGGAAAACATTGTGTACCTAAGATAAAATTAGATTTAAGGCTATATGGCAGGAAATTATTTCATCTTTCTCCAGGATTTCTTAAGGTCTAATGAACTGTGGACTTATTTTCCATTCCTAAAAAATGCATGATACTTTTGGATTGATATATTTTATGGAAAACATGGTCACTAACAATGAAAGGAAGGAATTTTTATCATATTATCTATATATATCATTTATGCATGCTTGTAGATATTCTCATATATTGTTGGATCATATTTACTTTCTCAGCCACTTCCTCTACTAATGCTGGTCCAAAAAACATCATTTCCCCAACTCCGTCCGAAAATAATGGAGTTTGAAACCTCAATCCATACAATTCCTCAAAAGGTTTCAATAATAATATTGAATTAGAGTAATATTTTGAGAAAACTAATCTAAATAAAGATGATTATACCCACATCCCTAACAATACATTTAACAATCATGAAACACGTTATCCAAATTTTTAATTTATTGTTCTGTTTTTTCATCAGATGGAAGATGAATGGGTTTGTTGAAATTGTATTCCATGCATTATGTCTTTTGAAGGCCTTCCTGAAAGATATATGTGAACCTATAAACATGGTCAGATGAAATGTAGAGAGGAACTCCATGTGGACTAAATAAATCTTTAAGGAACAACTGAAAAAGTTGATCTAAATACATTGTATCTCTAATAAAAATGAAATGTTCATATTTAGTCAGTCCATTAACAGTAAACCAAATATCATTATTACCTTATGAATTATTTGGAACCCCCCCTCCCTCATGAATGATATAGATACATTTTCCCATCTCTACTCCAGCACTAGAAAAGGATGATGTGTCCCATTTAGTGGTTGTCTCTCTACTTTAACCTATTGAAAGGCCAATCATTTCACTGTAAAAACCTAAATATCTCATTTCATTCCATCCAAACTTTAATACACTTAAAGGAATCATTATATATTAGTTCTACAATGATAAACTAAATATAGAGAAAAATGAACATCCTGTAGAAGTATTTCATTAGGTGGTAATCACAGGGCACAAATAATATCTTTCCATATCTCAAAAGAAAATATTTTTTAACATTAAATTAGGAAAACATACCTTTCATAACCATGTATCCCTTTTTCTGTAACTCAATGTATTCCCTATGAGAATTCATAATTATATCGCATAAAGATTATTGCACTGACACCTCATATAAAACAGAAGAATTTCCAACACTAACAACATCCATGAGAAAATTCATCAAATTGTTATTTAAAGGGTCTTGTTCCTCAAATGACATGTTTAATGATGCATGTTGTTTTTAACTCAATGCATCTTCTATAATATTCTTTTTTCCTGTATGGTAATTGACCAAACATTGTAAATCTTTTATCAATTCCTTTAATCTTCTCTACCTCATGTTCAGTTCCTTCTGAGTAAATATATACATAATTCATTTTTTATTAGTATACATCTCACACATGGATTAATATAAATAATGATTTCAAATTTCTAAAGGAAAAACAAAATTATCAAATTCCAAATCATGGTTATGATAATTTCACTCATGAGGTTTTAGATTTCTTGAATCAAATTCAATAAATTGATTATTTAGCATTAGAACACAATCATGTCCCTTGAAAAAAGAATCATTGTAGATGAAATAAATAATCAATTTCCATGGGAAATAACAAGCATGAGAATTACCAAATATATTTTTCATTTGGTAAAAACAATTGTCACATTCTTTTAAAAAAAAAAATCACCCATTTTGCGTTAACATAGTTAGTGATCCTAATAATTATGATATATTTTTATGAAATTGTGTTTAATAAACATATTATCCCAGAATATTATGAATCTTAATAACATTATAATGTATTTTCCATTCATCAAAAACTTTTTTGTGGGGAAAACAATTATGCCATCATTATTAACAATATTAAAAAGGGAAAAATCAGTTGTAACCAAAAATAACATTTGATAAAAAAAATTATAAATTCTTTTCTTTCATAGTATTCAAAAAAATCCATTTATGGTTTTCATGGTCATCGTATCTTTTTTTAAAAACCATAATATCATAAATAAAACCAACTACAAACTTATCAAAATACAACATGAATATTATATTCATAAGATCAAATAATAAGAGATACAGTATTAGTCAAATCATAGGAAATAATAACAAACACATAATTCCAATATCTAGTATATAATATAATTTTTTGAATTTCATCCTCCTTCACCAACAAATTGTAATGTCCCGGTTCCGGAAGCCACCCAGAGGCGCCTCGTACTCGGTTGGTCACATGGCCTCAAGCGCATTTCCCCAAATTCCAAAGGATTCCAACTAGAATTGAGGGCATTGGGTGTGATAGTGGGGAAACTCTGCCCTCATTGGCATAGTACACAGTGGAAGAAAAATAAACATGCAATAGAGGAAGTAGTAATAACCTATAATATAAACAGCGGAAGACTAAATCAAAAAACTGGAGCACATATGTATATATGAAATGGTGTATGATACATAACTAGTACAGTAGCCAACCATGTCACAATTCTGGAAAACAGTACAATACCAAAACAAGTACAAAATAAATGTAAACAGCTCCTCATCATCGCGATCCAAATCTCGGTCCCATGCTCTCCTGCTCTAAGAAATCAAGTTCCAAAGGTCGAAGGTCGCTTTCCCTTGTCTACACTTGAAACAACATAGTCTGCTTGGGCCCAAAAGCATGGCCCAAATAGGGTGGGAGATAAAATCCCAGTAGGCATTCACCTGAAGATATATGACTAACAATTAATGAGTAAATGGTAGGTAAAAGTATAATAATCAGTAAACACCAATAGAAAGCAATAGGCAATAAAAGTAAGAAGTAAAACATGATGATAAATAGTAGAAAACAATCCACAGCCAATCAACAACAGTGAAACAGACACTTAATAATCTAGAAACCCTCTAGGAAGTACTCGAAGCCATCCCCTCTGGTCCTATCCATGAATTACCACAACCCTCTGGGCAGTGCACTCAGCCTAACCCCTCTGGCTTGGTCATATAAATTTATGAGACTCTCTGGGGAAGATCACTCAGTCAATTCCCCTTATAGTCTAGTGTAGCCAGGGACTCTCTTGAGGAAGATCACGCAGTCTAACCCTCTTAGCCCCAAAGTCTAGAGGCTCTTTGAGGAAGCTATCTCGGTCAATTCCTCCTATAGCCACAGGTATACCATAGACTCTCTGGGGAATCTCACTCGGTCAATTCCTTCTCTATCCTGGGAAGGTTCTTAAAGAGAAACAAACAAGGTAAGACTCTCTGAGGAAGCTCACTCGGTCTACCCTCTTGTAGTCTATAAAATCCAAGACACTCTGAGAGCTCACTCGGTCCATCCCCTCTTTATTCTATAATATCTAAGACTCTCTCGGAAGCTCACTCGATCTATCCCTAATAGTCTATAGCACCAGGTTCTCTCAGCCCTGTGTCGGTCAGTGCATAATAATGCTATAAGGCCAAAGAAAACCTATAGAGATACTTGGATAACCAAAGTACACCTATAGAGATACATAGCTGAACAGTCTACAAGGCCACAAGCATGTAATGAGTTTCACTTCAACCTATAACCACAAGGCATGAAAACAAGTGTAGCAGCCAAAGTAAAACGAGACCCCAAAGGTTGTAAATAGAACAAAGAATGGGCAAAACATCCAAGAACAACAAATTATTCTCTAACATGATCAATTTACCTCTACGCATGCATACAAGCAAGGCAGGAAAAACAACAAGGGCAAGACAGTAAACACACAATACCCTGTTCACGGGTATTGGTGGAATTTGCGCATAAAAATCAAAGACTTTTAATGGTAAGGAACAAACCACCTACCTCGATCTTAAGAGATAGATATACCTGAACCACGATGGTTGATTCTCCCCCAAACGTCGTAGATCTGAGAAAAAGTCCAAAACGCTCAACCTACGATAACTTGAGAAGGAAAAAGAATTGGAAAACAAGGCTCAAGCAGAAGGGAGAACTCACCGCTGCGCTTCCAACGCAATCGACAGAGCTCAAACCAGAGAACGGATGGAGGCTCAAGAATACAGAGAATTTTCATTTTCGTACAGCGTCTCTCAGTCGATCCAAACCTAGAAGAAGACAATTATGGCGATTAGGCGTGACCCCGGTTCGTTTAGTGAAAAAAAGTACATGGTGTGTATTTTTAAAGTACATAGCGTGTAGTGGGTCATTTCTTACTCTGCCAAAATCGGCCTCTACGTCACCCCTACACACCGTGTGTGTGGTCTGGACATGGCCATCACACGGTTTCGAGCAGGAAAAGAGTACACGGCGTGTACTCAGAAAGTACACGGCGTGTACTTCAAAAATTTAAAAAAACACTAAATATTCGCAAAAACTCCAGAAAAAGAAGGAAATACCTGAAACGAAGATCCGGGTACTTAAAAACTTCCCCCATTAAGGAAATTCGTCCCCAAATTTCCCAAGAAGGGCATAGAAGAAGAAACCTTGAATAGCTCCAGCCACTGCGATCGAACCTTGGCCTCCCTTTCCAATGTCTTGCCCTGTACTCGCCCATGCTACCATAGCAATCATACTAGAGGAATAGACCGGACTCGAAGAACCTTTGTACTATGATCGACAATCCGGATAAGATGCTCTTCAAACAACGCATCCGCTTTGAGGTCAAACTCCTCGGGATGAAAGACATGAGACAGGTCTGAAAAGTAACGTCGGAGCTGAGAGGCGTGGAAGACGTCATGCATCGCCCGGTACCTCTGAGGTAGTTGCAACCTATAGGCAACCAGCCCAAATCTCTCTAAAACTTCAAATGACCCGAAGTACCATGGTGAAAGCTTACCCTATCTCTGAATCCTCTTGTGTCCCAACCTCGGTGCGACATGTAGGAAAACATAATCTCCATCCTCGGACTCCAGAGGTCGTCTCCGCTGATCAGCATAAGACTTCTATCGAGACTGTCCTATAGTCATCCTCTTCCGAATCAACTCTATCTGCTCTGAGGTCTCCTGAACAAGATGAGGTCCTAGCAAAGCTTCCTCTCTTGCCTCCAGCTAGCATAAGGGTGATCAGAAAGGCCTACCGTATAGATCCTCATATGGTGCCATCTGAATGGTCACCTGAAAACTGTTGTTGTGGGAAAACTCCACAATAGGTATATGCTTCTCCCAAGAACCGTTGAAATCTAAAATTCAAACTCGGAGAATATCCTCAAGCACATGGATCGTGCGCTCGGAATGGCCATCATTCTGGGGATGGTATGCTATACTCAAAAGTACCTATATACCCAAAGCCTTCTGATGTCTCTTCCAGAACCCAGAAGTGAAGCGCACATCCCTGTCTGAAACAATGGAGTGTGGAACTCAATGTATATGTACAATCTCTCAGATGTACAGTCGTCCTAGATCATCAACACCGAAGTTTACCTTGATAGGAAAGAAATGTGCAACCTTCGTAAGCCTGTCGACAATGACCCAAACAACATCACTTCCCTGAGGTGACCTCGGTAACCTGGTCACGAAGTCCATCATGACATCATTCCACTTCCACTCCGGAATGGGTAACTTCTCTAAAATCCCTCCTGGTCACTGATGCTCTGCTTTCACCTGATGACAAGTAGAGCATCTCATAAAAAAACTAGCAACACCCCTCTTTATACCTGGCCACCAGTACTGTCGATGAAGATCCTGATACATCATGGTGATGCCAGGATGAACTGCTCAAACTGAGAAATAAAAATCTTGTATCAGCTCCTCACGTATGTCTGTTGGCACCCATACGCATCCCTGGAAATGAAAGATCTCATCCTCTCCCACTGTCCATCCATGAAGAGGGTCCCATCCTAACATACTCTCCCGTAGGACTAAGGCCTCTAAATCTGATAGTTTCCTTATTCGTACCCAATCAAGAAGTGTAGAGGTAACAGCCACAGATGAAATAAAGGTCTGTCCCTACCTGTCGTGCACCTTCAAATACATATCAGAGAACATAACCATAATCTTCCACTCACTGTTGGCCTCCTAAATTGCCTGAATCTGAGTTATCCTACTCAATGCATCTGCCACTGCGTTGCCCTTTCCCAGCGTATAGGCAAGCTCGATGTCAAAGGACTGAAGATACAAGACCCACCTACGCTATCTCAGATTCATATCACGATGAGTGAAGAAATACTTGAGACTATTGTGGTCGGTGAAAACAATAAAGTGCTCTCCCAGAAGATATTGTCTCCAACAGCATAAGGCGTGAACAACTGCTACCAACTCCAGATCGTGCGTCAGGTAGTTCCTCTCGTGTGGCCTCAACTGCTGAGACCCGTAAGCAATGACCCCATCTCCCTGCATAAGCACCGCTCCTATACTGATACCCGAAGCATCACAGTAAATAGTGTATCACTTTCCTAGCACTGGAAAGACTAGTATCGGTGCTGAAGTCAACATCCCCTTCTGCTCTTGAAAGGATGACTCACAAGAATCTGACCATAAAAACATCGCCCCTTTCTTGGTCAGACCTGTCATCTGTGCTACTAGGCACGAGAAGTTTTGAATGAAGCATCTATAGTAACCAGCCAGCCCAAGAAAACTCTGCACCTCCAAAACGTTCTTCAGGTGCTCCTAGGAAACTACAACTCTCACTTTATCTAGGTCCACAGATACTCCAGCCTCTGAGATGACGTGACCCATGAAGTGAATCTGATCCATCCAAAAGTGGCACTTCGAGAGTTTAGCATACAGACGATGCTCTCTTAGTGTAATCAGAATGATCTCAAATTGTGTGGCATGGTCATGTCGATTGTGAGAGTACACCAAGATATTGTCCACAAAGACCATGAAAAAGGAGTCCAAGTATGGATGGAACACTCGGTTCATCAGTGCCATGAAGACTGCAGGTGCGTTCCTAAGACCGAACAGCATGATTGTATACTCAAAAAGACCATACCTCCTCTTCAAAGCCGTCAGAGGTATATCTGATGGTCTAACATGAAAATGATGATAACCGGAACTTATATCGATCTTCGAGAACACCAGGGATCCTCGCAGATGATCAAATAGGTCATCGATCCTTGGAAAGGGATATCGGTTCATAATCGTCAACTAGTTCAGCTTCCAATAATCCACAAAAAGCCGAAGGGTACCGTCTGCCTTCTTCGCGAACAGGACAGGTGAACCCCAAGGAGAAGTACTGAGTCGGATGAAACCCTTTGCCTGCAACACGTCAAACTGCTTATTGAGCTCTTGAAACTCAGGTGTAGCCATCCTTTAAGGAGGAATGGACGCCGGTTCCCCTCCTGGCACGAGCTCAATCGAGAAGTCTACCTCACACTCTGGAGGAAAACCTGAAATGTCCTTTGGAAAGACATACTTGAAACGATCCACCACTGGGGGAAAGTTTAACTGTGCAGTCCCCTGGTCATCCAGATGAAGACTGGAAATCTGGGCTATAACTTCCCCTATCCCATGATGTTCTGGTCCAGCTGTACCCGCCTGGACATCCCAATCGTATCTATGAAGGAAATATCCGCCCTATGGTGATACGAAACTCACCCTATGGTGATATAAATCAACGACTGCCTGGAACGGAACCAACCAGTCCATACCGAGAATGACGTCACAACCCGTCATTTCTAGGAAATAGAGGTCCCATAAGAAATGACACCCCGCAACCTCAAGAGGGCACTCTCTGCACTGTCGTACGCTAGATGTCCTCATTCCCAAATGTGTTTCAAGAGTCAACAAGTTGGCAGAAGAAAAGATACAGATCCTAAGGCTCTCCACAACCACAACAGAGATAAATCTATGGGAAGCACCGGTATCAAAAAGAGCTGAAAATAAAACTGAGGCTACCAGAATCATACATAGAACTGTAGAAGGTCTGGGATCCTGATTCTGATAGGTCTACTCCACGGTGAATGACTGGCCTGCACCGCGGCCCTACGCCCATGGATGACTGCTCTGAGCTGACCCACCCTACTATCGCTGCTGACCTAGTGACTGACCACCACGGCCGCGACCTCCACCTCGGCCTGAACGGCCGGAAGAACACCAGTTCCCGGACTAGGGGGAAACCGGTGATGAATCTCTAGAATGCGGGGTCATAGAGGAACCCCTACCACCAGCTGAAGGTGAGAATATGTGACAGAAGCGCTGAAGATGGCCCACCTTGCCGCATGATCAGCACTCCATTAGATCTCTATGGCACTGAGGCCTAGTGTGCCCACTTCTACCGCACTGGTAGCATACAACCAAGCTGCCAGAAGACGTATCCCGCGAACCCCGATCTCCTCGAGAAGACTCTATGGGACTCTTCCTACTGTCCGTAGGAGGAACACCTGCTCTGGATATTGAACTACCCTAGCTCACTGCTCCAAAATCTCTCAGATTTCACTCAGTGATCAGCGCCTAGTTGACGATGGAGGATATCAAAGTCAACTGGAAGATATTCACCTGGGAACGGATCTCTTGCCTGATACCGTCGTCAAACATCCTAGTATAAAACAACTCATCGCCTGCTGGGATCTGTGTGAAACACAGCTGCTCAGTGAAACGATATGAGTACTCCATAACTGAAAGAGGACCCTTATGCAAAATCAAAAACTCTCGGGCCCGATCGGCCCTCAGGGTCTCCAAATAGAAGTAGTCATAGAAGGTACGTCGAAGCTCATCCCATGACATATCCTGCTGATGCCCTGACCTTGAGATCAACTCCCACCACCTCTTGGCGGTGTCCTGGAGCATATAAGTATCCAGCTTTACCCTTTTCTCTGGAGGAATCTCTAGGTTTTCAAAGATGGTCAGTGTGGCCTATATCCACGACTCTGCAGCCTGAGGTCTTCCATCCCCTGAAAAAGTTGGAGGATGCTGCTGGTGCAAAACCCACACCAACTCATCCATCGATTGGGCAGGAGGCGGAGCTCCCTGTAAGGTCTTCATCATCCTCGTAAAACCTTCCCTGAACTGCACATCAGTGCCTGCAACTGGTATGACAGCCGGTGCCAAAGATGGCCTGACTGGAGGGTCGGCAGGAAGTGCCTGATCAGCCATATCTGACATCTGATCACTGCCTGACGACAGACATACTACCGGAGGATGTCTCAGAGGCATAGCTCTGAAATATCAAAAGCACACCTTATACTAGAAAAAAAGGATAGGAAACACAAGAGTACAAAATAGGAACAGGGGAAGGAAAACACACAAGTTTACAAAACACGACTACACGACATGTATAAAAACTACAAGGCATGTCTTCTTAAGCCACTGACATGGGCGTGTACCCCTACCCAATAGGTCGTGTAACACCTCAAACTACACGTTGTGTTGACCCAACAAACGGCTTATACTTGAAAAATATTCCCTTGCCCATGTATCTTTATACGGCTAACCCACACGGTCCGACATAACCTGAGACTACAGGACGTGTTTTGAACAAACACGGCGTGTACTATACAAGGCTTCGGTGGCCCGTGATGTTAAATACACGGTCGTCTATACGGCTGGACCTTACATGGTGTGTTCCAAACAAACATGATGTGTATAGGTGAAGGTGACATTGTCCCGTGTTGTTCATGACATAGCCAGGTACCTGAACAAGACTACACAGCGTGTTCTGAAAATCACACGGCGTGTCTAAGAGAAGGTGACGTTGACCCTTGTCATTCGTGACATGGCCGGGTACCTGGATGGGACTACACGGCGTGTGCCTTTACAACACAACATTTTCTACTCGAGCTTCCCCGACATGTGTTTTTAGTGACACAGCCGGGTATATGTCTCTACACTACACGGCATGTACATACTGTACACGGTGTGTTCCGGAAGTTATTTTCACAACACCGTGTTCCTACACACACATTCAGTAACATGGCCTAAACACTACACGACGTGTAACCAGAAAGTACACGCCGTGTATTCTGGGTTTTTCTGAGCAGTAGCTCATAAACTGCACCGAATCCCAGAAACACAGAAAACAAGGCAAAGAGGTGCCAAATTCTGATCTGTGAGGGCCCATACTCCCCGCAAATCAATGCTTGGCATCCCCTACAGTCATGTACAAGGGAAAACAGGATCATGATCCACTAATTTCTGATTAAAGAGGGCTCATAACACCTAATGAATCAAAATTTGGTGTTCATTTAAACAATGTATAATTCAAACAATTCTCTAACAAGCAGCAGAGATTCTATCAAACTTCTATCACAAAAGCATGCATAATCTACACAACGTCTATCAAAACTGCATGAAATCGCTAATGCACCCTAAATGGCATGGAAAGAATGCATGACAAGTTATTTATACTAGTGCCTATATGATGCATGAGATGGCATACCCTCATCTCATCGAGTTGCGACAGAAATAGAACCGTAATATCAAAACAATAATAGTACAAATCATGTGAATTACTCTAGGTGAAATCATATCAAACATAAAATATCAAAACCAGAAAAATGCAATAAACGAGGTAGTATGGCTTTTCCCTGTACACGGGTTAGCTACTCCCAGGCACATCTTATTACCAAATACTGAATCCGTCCTATCCCTAGCTAAAGTCTCCAAATAGTAAAGCAAGAGAAAAGAAAAACCTCTGATACCACTTTGTAACATCCCGGTTCCGGAAGCCACCCAGAGGTGCCCCGTACCTGGTTGGTCACAAGGCCTCAAGAACATTTCCCCAAATGCCAGAGGCTGCCGACACACAGTGAGGGCCTTAGGTGTGATAGTAGGGAAACTATGCCCTCATTGGTAGAGTACAAAGCGAATGAAAAATAAACATGCAATAGCGGAAGTAGTAATAACCAATAATATAAACAGCGGATAACTAAATCAAAAAACTGGAGCACATATGTATATATGAAATGATGCATGATACATAACTAGGAAAGTAGCCAACAATGTCACAATGCTGGAAAACACTACAGAACCAAAACAAGTACAAAAGAAAAGTAAATATCTCTTCAACATCGTGAGCCAAATCTCGGTCCCATGCTCTCCTTCTCCAAGAAATCAAGTTCCAGAAGTCGAAGGGAGCTTGCCCTTTTCTACACCTGCAACAACATAGTCTTCTTATGACCAAAAGAATGACCCAAATAGGGTGTGAGATAAAATTCCAGTAGGCATTCACCTGAAGATCTGTGACTAACAGTCAGTGAGTAAATGGCAGGTAAAAGTACAATAAGCAGTAAACAACAACAGCAAGAAATAGGTAGTAACAGTAAGCAGTAAAACAGGATGATACATAGCAGAAAACAATCCACAGCCAATAAATAGTAGTGAAACAGACAACTAATAAGCTGGAAACCCTCTGGGAAGTACTCATAGCCATCCTTTCTTGTCCTATCCAAGAAGTACCACAACCCTCTGGGCAGTGCACTTAGCCTAACCCCTCTGGCTTGGTAATACGAATTTATGAGACTCTCTGGGGAAGATCACTCAGTAAATTCCCCTTATATTATAGGGTATTCAGGGACTCTCTTGAGGAAGATCACACGGTCTAACCCTCTTATCCCCACGGTGTAGTGGAAATCCCAGGAAGCTATATTAGTCAATTCCTCCTATAGCCTCAGGTATACCATAGACTCTCTGAGGAAGCTCACTTGGTCAATTCCTCCTCTAGCCTGGGAAGGTTCTTAAAGAGAAACAAACAAGGTAAGACTCCCTGAGTAAGCTCACTCGTTCTACCCTCCTGTAGTCTATAAATTCCAAGATTCTCTGGGAGCTCACTCAGTTCATCCCCTCTATATTCTATAATATCTAAGACTATCTGGGAAGCTCACTTGGTCTATCCCTTATAGTCTATATCACCAGGTTCTCTCAGCCCTGTGTCGGTCAGTGAATAATAATTCTATAAGACCAAAGCACACCTATAGAGCTACTTGGCTAACCAAAGTACATCTATAGAGCTACTTAGCTGAACAGTCTACAAGGAAACAAGAATGTCATGAGTTTCACTTCAACCTATAACCGCAAGGCATGAAAACAGGTGTAGCAGCCAAAGGAAAACGAGACCCCAACGGTCGTAAACAGAACAAAGCATGGGAAAAAATACAAGCACAACAAAGTATTCACTAACATGATCGATTTAACTCTACGCAAGAATACAATCAAGGAAGGAAAAACAACAAGTGCAAGATAGTAAAAACGCAATACCTCGTTCAGGGGTATTGGTGGAATTTGCGCATAAAACTCAAAGACGTTGAATGGTAAGGCACAAACCACCTACCTCGATCCTAGGAGATCGATATACTTGAACCACGACGGTTGATTCTCTCCTGAACGTCGTAGATCTGAGAAAACGTCCAAAACTATCAACCTACGATAACATGAGAAAGAGGATGAATTGGAAAACAAGGCTCAAGAAGAAGAGTGAAGTCACCACTGCACTTCCAACACAATCGACAGAGCTCGAATCGGAGAATGGATGGAGGCTCGGGAATCCGGAGAAGTTTCGCGGTCGTACGACGTCTCTCGGTCAAACCATACCTAGAAGAAGACAATTATGGCAATTAGGCACGACCCCAGTCCGTTTAGTGATAAAAATAAAGTACATGGTGTGTATTTTTAATGTACACGATGTGAAGTGGGTTTTTCCGTACTACACCAAAATCGGCCTCCACGTCACCCCTACACACCGTGTGTGTGGTCCGGACACAGCCATCACACGGTTTCGAGCGGGAAAGGAGTACATGGCATGTACTCAGAATGTACATGGCGTGTACTTCAAAAATTTCCAGAAACTCCAAAAATTCTCAAAAACTCCAAAAAAGAAGGAAATACCTGAAATGAAGATCTGGGTTCTTATAAAAATGGTGGTACCTAGATCTCAATTCAATCAATGAAAAATATCGATCTACATTGAGCTGATCAAAAAAATAATTGACATTAGTAATAGGATACTTGTTCTTAATAATTTTGTTATACAAGGAACTGTAAAAAATGAAAATCTTCATTATTCTATCATTATTTAAAAAAACACGATAAGATCAACCCATGGTGAAGTTATATGTCTATGAATCCATTAACTAATAACTCATGTGATTTCTTATTCAACTCTAAAAGTTCCATTTGAGTCATTCTATTAGGGAGTTCTGAAATATTCTTAATATCAATAACTAATTAAATAGAAAACTCAACCTCTTAATCAGCAATAAAATAGGATAAATTAAAATGAAAAACATCAATATACTCATTTACCACATGAACATCCTTATTCAAAAAAATCCCATTATTTTCTACAATATGTGCAAGATAACATTCATTTTAATATTTTAACAGTTTATTAGCATTATGATAAGTTATCAATCATATGGATTCATTCTTTCTTTGAACAGAATCCCTTCTTAAGACCAAATTTTTTATCATTACAATCAATATTATATTGGTAAAAGGAAATCCAATCCATACACAGAATAACACTATACTCTATTAGCGGAAAAATGGTTCCAATGGAATTTATTTCTACCTAAAAATGATATATTATTATAATTCCTTTTTATTCATTAATATCTCTTCTATGTGTTCACTATATATTCAGGACTCACTTCATGAGGTAGAATTTAAATTTTAATAGAAAATTTCTCAAAACTTAATGAATTGGTGGACCTCGAATAAAGAAACAATTTGGAATATTCTGTAAAAACTAGTAATGTACTAGATACTATAATCGTTGATGGATTAACATCAGTTCAATTAGTTTCATTGGATTTTTTCACACCCTTATACTTTCAATCTGGCTGATTTCCCACCAGAGTAATAATATTTAGACACACGTTAGAAAAATGACCCAACTCATTACAGTTAAAGCATTATACAATCATCTTATAATTATTATTTGATCATTTTTCATCCACTCACAAACCATATTTCCAAATATTATGCATTAGTATAACTTCATAGAATTGACAGAGTACTCTCCAAGATGTTATTTACTACACTTTTTATAAGAAAATAATTTTATTTTCTTACCTCCAAATTTATTTGTTGAATCGATCCCCGAATCCTATCTACATGAAAAAGTTTATTATATTGTATGGAGCACATAAGATTATAAAAACTCAATTTCAACCTTATCATCATAATGAAAAACATTCTTATAGATTTTAAATTCTCTTATTGAAAAACCTATACATAAACATGGTTTCAATCTTGAGTAAAACAGAATATTTTCTCTATCATGGTCTAAAAAATACAACACATAACAATCCCATCATGTGATGTTTTCATCATATGCATCTATAAAATATTGACATTTTTTCCTAAATTCGAAAAAAACTCTTATCCATTCAGAATCGAACAATATTAGGGAAAAATTACTCAAGGAAAATATCCTTGAGTGTCTCTCATTCCAAAAAATCAATACCTTTTATCTCTCTAGTATTAATTACTAATGAACACCAATGATCAAATTCACCTTTAAAATGATAAATAAGAAGGGTTACATTTTGATCTTGCAAACATCCATTAACATCAAATATCTATACAATAGCATTGATCCGTATTTCCACTTCCATTGTGTCCGACGATCTACTAAATGATGGGTGATGACGCCTCATAAAATGCTTCAAAATATACATTATTTGTTTAGGGTAGATCAAGTTCCTCTCTAGAATGGATACCACCATCTATTTATCACCAGATTCAATTGACCCAATATATTCACATACTTCTCGGTTCTAATTCCCTCCATTATAGGCTAATGATTCAAAAGGATGTCATTTTATCAGTGCCTTTCTACTTCACATACATCATTTGTTATACGAAAACCATTCAGATAAAAAATATATTAGATAACAAAACATGTTAATCTTTAAATTCTCTATCATTTCAAATAATCCATAGTGTAAACATCATTTATGTTATTCTATTATCATTATCCTAACTCGTAATGTTTTCTATACAATCTGATATTACGAACAATAATTACCCAATATTAAAAAATTATATAATCTTAATTTTTATCAATATTCGACATTATATTACATCAAGGATAGTTTCAGGTTTATAGTATTAGATAATTATGTCATAATCCAAATAGAACCTATAACAGTTTCATAGAGAGGATACTACTAAATCAGTGTACATTTTTTCAATATAATACCTTTTATAATAAAACATGCTTTATTTGAAAACTCTCTATAACATTCTACATGAGTCCCTTATTTCTCTTACCAATGTCTAAACCTTATGAAAAACATTATAAAACATGCTATGATCACAAATATCTTAGTAAGTAATAATAATAATGGAAATTATTGGTCCAATGAAAACATGATAACCCATTTAATACACTTTTATTGAAAATTCATTAGCTTGAATTGAAAAATCATTCTGTTTTCTTGGGGATTATTTATTATATTAGTCTTACATCCAACCGTACATATGGAATAGACTTTTTGTCTACTTTTATCTCTATATTATACAATGCATGGGAGGGAAATAATGGGGATCATCAGTCATATCTTGAGATATAGTGGGGCACAACACATCTTATATAATGATATAATAGGGAGAAACCCATAATATTATGATCTAAAATTTATAAACTCATAATAAAAAATTCCCTCAAAACATATCATAAATAAAACCCTTGATTACTCATTTATACCCATGTGAAAAAATAGTTATCAAAGTACCCATTTCTCATAAAAGTGACTTTTAAAATATTAAACCACACACATAATAATGAAGGCATATTCCAAATATATTAATTTTAAAACATATAAATAAAATAATTATAGTAATAAAGAGTGATGAAAAATTAAAAAACTACTCATGAATTATAAAAAGTGAACTATAATTTTTAATTTCATAAAATAGACATTAAAAAAGACTTTAAAATGAAAGTACCTTATCTCTGATTGAACATCTATAAATGGTGATAAAACCTATATTATTATGGTTTTAATAGAGTAATTAATATATTATTGATCTATTCTCATGTTTTTTATACCTTACCAGACCTTATTATAAATTTTCCCACCCATTTATTATCAACATTTTGTTATTTTCATTATTTTAGGTGCATTATTTTTAGTTTTTTTACGGTCAATTTATTATAGACATCCTTTACAAAAAGAAATAATACTCCATAAGTGAGGAAATATATATATATATTTTAAATTTTAATCAATTATACTTCAATAAAAAATTTCTATGATTTTTGTAAAGGAATGAAAAACCCATCATCCACAAAGCTATTGTATTGACACAGTATGGACAATGATTTCATTATTTAAGAATAAAAGGAGTAAATGAGAGATTTAACAAGGAATATACCGAAAAAACAAAATAATTAAAGTATATATAAATTAAATTCTGGTTATCATGAAACATTAGATATAAGGAGAGTATAATGTATAAGTGAGAATGGATTTAAAAGGGAAAAAGTTAGAAATTCCCTCTTGAAAAATTTTCACCGAGAACCTTCATTTGCTCTTGGAAACGGTCATTTTGTAAGAACATGATAACTAAAAAGTGGAATGGGATTAGTAAAAGTAAATTTTGAAGATGTTTTCTAAGAAATAAGGTTCATGGTTTTGATATTTTTTGAAGAAATGAATCTCCATTTATAATTGAGGTGAACCGTTATCTTGGACTTACATAAAATATTAAAATATATTTATTCTAATATAGGGATAATTACATTCCAATGTCCAAATAATCATTGGAGAACACATTATAGAAGGAATATTATCATTTTTTTCATTGTTCAGGATTTTTTGGTTTTTCTAAATATTTTAATAAAATATTTATTTCATAAAATATAATAAATGTCAAATTACAAAATATTCATAACCAAGACATTAAAACCTAAATAAATATTTACAATTTAAATCCAATTTTTTATTATATACTATAAATATTTAAATCATCTAGATAAATCTTCAATTAAGATAGAAATTGAAAATTACATTTTTATTATTATTTGAAATTTCATTAATTTTATTTATTCATGATTTAAATATTTACCGCATATACGTTGTATAAGAAACTAGGATACTTATTTATTACCTAAAAAAAATTCCTTAAAAATATATTTATTTATTATATTTCAAATTTATAAATATGTAATTTTTTTTTTGGAAAATCATATATTAAAATATTATTCAAATTAAAAACTATTGTGTGAACAACATAAAATCCTTTTAAATAAAATATTATAAAGGTATTAATGTGATTCATGTGTGTCCAACATGTCACAAATTCATATGAAATTAATTTAATGATTGAAAAGTGATTAAAGAAGAAAATTTATTCATGTTTTGGTTCATTTAATAGTACTTATAAGTTTAATTAATAACATGTTATTTAATTTTCTTCTACATTCACAAGCATTTCATAATCGTTGCATCAACATTATATATAATTAATTAATTTATAAAAATTCAAAATAATTACAAATATAAAAAATAAATAAATTAGGTTAAAAATAATATTGTACTTTTTTCAATAATTATATTTACAGATATAATTTTCAGGAAAACATCACTAATATTATATATTTTCCTTTTCTATACTTGTGTGTTCATTTTATATACATTTTGATAAGAATTGTGTTATAAAAATATAAAATTTAAAAATAACATCTAAAAAACCAATTACATTTTAAAATTTAAAAAAATCTTGAAAATTATTTTCATCACCCAATTATTAACTCTAATGAACCAAATTTGACATTTCTAATGTTGCACAGGCCTTGCGTCTGCACTGATAAAAATATATATGCTTATTATGAAATAAATTATAATTTATATGTTCTCAATTATTTACATAAAAATATTATCTTATAGAAACCCATACATGAATTTTTTTATTTTATGAATTATTTTACATAATGAATATAACTATATAATTCAAGAATACTAATTAAAAAATTATTCTATTTGTTCCATGGTTGTAACATTATATGTATATCATGTGTAAACAAAATAGATATAAAATCTAAGGCTATATGTTTCTATAAAATTGGTATTTTTGTATGAGAACAGAATCAATGTCGATGTTCATTATATAAGTGAACCATAACAAGAAAATCATTAATTAAAAGTCATTATTCAAAGGTTGTGGTTTCAGAATCAGAAAAAACATGAGTAATAAGTGTTTTTAAACCAGATTTTATAGAAATTAGCTATAAAAACATAGAATATGACTATGAATGTTTGATAATCAAATGAATAAAAAATCATAACATTGGGAATATTTTCTCACCACAATACTTTCCTCATGAAACTGTTAATATAAAGACACCTATAATGATTTACACACAAAATATTGTTTATAATGTTATCCAAAATCATATCCATGACAAAACATATGAGCAAATCATTCATAAACCTAATCAATCTACAAGATTTTGAAAATTTTATTCTACAATCATGTTCATAATAAAAAATGTAAAAAATGAATTCCAAATCATGTCCATTAAAATAAATTGACAAAATATATCAGATTTCTTGTCTAAATACAATCTTATGAACATCGGTTTTTAAAATATTTTCCCCACACAAAATTTTGATCATAGCTACTTTCAAACATTTCCAAGGAAAAACTTATGAACAAATACACCTTCAATCACATCTGTTCATAACTATATGAACATCGATACCCATAATCAAGAAAATGAAAATACTTATTATTATAGATATATTCCGTTAATATAAATGTTAACATATATTTTCGCAGATATGTCTATGAATGACATAATTATATCATTAGAGGTAAAAATTTACTCAATGTATTAGAGGTGTGTATTAGACCCACCTCTCACACATAGATAAAATATAAATATGTATTTAGAATAACCTTAATTTTTTCATTGTCCTATAATAGAATAATTGAAACATATGAAATAAATTGCTTTTAGGAAAACATAGATAATCTATTTTAAAAATACATTAATGGAGAGAAGTTGGATTGTATAACTACATTCTCTCTCAAGTGAAACATAAACAAAATTATAATGGTTAACATAAAAAAATTATAATAGTATTAGATAATTTTATTGAAAAATAATAAAAAAACCCATTTACATTGGATGAAATTTATTTTCAATTAGAACAATTTCAAAAAAAATGGAGTAGACATTTCATTGGAAAACTGTTCACATAGAAATTAATTTTTTGTATGAAATTTTTACATAATTATGGTAAAATTAATTAATTTAAAAATATTTAAGAAAAGAATTATTATTTTCACAATTTTTTAAATAAAACTAAATAAACAAAAAAATAGTCATAAAAATTTATTTTAAAAATATTTCTTTCAAAAAACATTAATCAACGTTAATGTTATTATATAATGACGATAATTAATATTTAAAACATATATATTGAAATCCATAAATTGATATAGGGAATATTATAAGAGTGTAGAAATATTACTCACCAAGAAAATAAGTTTTAATAAAAATATGAAGAAAATATATGTTTTTATTATATTAATAATATTAATTTTCCAAGATATATTTTTAACCATATACAATCCCAATATTGAAATCAAGATTGAAAATAAACCCATAAGGATTTGGTATATTGTGAAATCAAACAAACATGAATAAATGAACATTATATTTATTTTAATATCATAGTAATTGGATGAAAATATTTATAAAACACATTGTGATGAATTATATATGGTTTATAAATAACTATGCAATGGAATACAGAACATGTCTGAACAAAAGAAAATAAATATGATAAACCCTTACATTATCCCATGACATCCTTTAATACACATTAACCACTCATATAATAGAGACATAAATATTAATAAATTATTTTAGAACATTATTAATATATATTCCTTTTATACACTCCAATTATAATCATTTATTACACATATATTAGTAAGTTAATATTTAATTTCACCATTAGATTTTAATAATGTTTATTATTTTTGAACATGTATTGTAAGGAGATGTGGATACTCATACCAAGATAAAAAACATCATAATTACTTGAATATTTAACATGTTAGACTAATTGTGATTCAATAATTTATTTAGTCCCAAATTCATTTTACGGAATGTATGGTCATGTTTTACAAGAACACGATTCATGATGATCTTGGTTCTGGTAAAATACTAATAAAAATAATTATTTTACAATGATAATTCATTTTTATATATTTTTTAATATATAACATTCATGATATAACTTAATCCAAAATATAATATATAAAAATTATTCTTTTTCTTGTAATTATTTTTTTTGAAAATTATGATGTGGGTATAAAATCATTTATGTAGGTGGCTGAACCAACCAAAACAAGAAAATGTTATAAAATTGAATGAGTACAAATATACTGTAATATAACTATAATATAAATAAATAAAACCCATAATAATTTTAATATAAAATCATTATCATTTAAAATGATATTTAAAAATATTTTAGATTACATTGTAATTAACAAATATGGTGAAGAACTATATACTGTGTTGAATTCATGTCCTGCAAATGGGTTCCTTAAAAATGAAGGAGATATGTTTCCTTCATGGAAAAAGATTATACTATATGTCAATGATGTTTTAGTAGGTAAAAAACATATAGTTATTATAGAGAGTTTTTAATGAAAATATTTCTATGGTAGGGGTTGAGGAAGGGTAATTTTATATGATTCTTTTGAGTGTCACTTCTAAAAAATTACATTCCTCAATGTATATGGTTGTAATTATAAAATATATGTGGATGAAAATTATAAAAATAATCAATGATGGATATTATTTGTGTTAGGAATCCCAAATAAAAACATTTATAGAAAGTTTTTATGACATTATATATTATTACAAATTATTTTTATGTTTATACCTTGATTTATATTTTCTGCTCTGGCACAAATTTATCCTCGGTGACATAGTTTATTTCCTAAAACTGAAATTGAACTCCTAACAGAAAATAAAAATTCTTATAAATATTTTTTATTCACATTATTCTAATTCAAGTTATATATATTAAGAGATTATCTTTTACATGAAAACATGTAACAAAAAAATTACTATTATACCGATATAACTTCTTTAACAGTAACTGTTTTTAATCATATATCATATAAATTTATAATAAAATGCGTTTTAGTATATTTTTTATATATTTAATCTTGTTATACGTATAATTTTTTGTTTTTATGAAGTTAATTTTTTATTAATTTAATACATAAAAATCAAAAAAAAATCCTTTGAAAAATACCCCCTTTAAAGTAAAATGATTTTATTTGCATCTCACTAAAATTAAATAAAAATCTTATAATTATTCTATTATATATATATATATAACTATTTTAATATAATAATTATATTAAATATTTAATTAATAAAAATATGTCTACTAATAATATGTAACACATAAACAAATATATTTGTTAATAAAATAATTTAATTAAACTTTTTATTTTTTCATAATTTATATTTTTAATTTATATTTTTTTACTAATAATTACACATAGTAACCATACCTATTTTATAAATTCATACCCAATAAAAATATATCAAGTTATTATACATCTAATGGTGATATATTCAATTTGTGGTGTAACGCCCCGACCCCAGTTACCTAGAGTCGGTGCATTTTTTGCATAACATTGGCATGATCACAAAAGATCAAGTATCGAAAGACCGATTAGTTTAGTAGCCTTGGAAACACTAGATACATTCATAAGTCTTACATTACATCATAAAGTAAAACAAAACTACAACAAAATCTTGTCTTCATATCCCCTCATACTATCCCTGTAGGTCATTCATAATATACTTCTTCACATCCTGGAAAAATTAAAACATTGGAAGGGGTGAGCTCAGATGCTCAGTAAGGATAACAATATAGCGAAAGATTTCATAAATAAACATTAACATTTAAGGCAATGTATAACTAAAACAAAAGCCTTTTAAACTTGAACTTCAGCATAATATGGAAAAAAATAAAATGAAATGATGCCATTTACTAATTCACATGGATATTCAACTAGTCGAATAATAACATGCAATATCAATAACCACTTTCATAATGATGGAATAAATAATGCCAAACTATCATAAACACATAGCCAAGGCCTCATTCCAAGACTACAAATAAGATTTTATCAAGGCCTCGTGCCAAGACACTAGTTTGTCTCATGAGGCCTACTGATGCATCGAGGAGCTATAGCGAGCTCCACCCGTCACTTATGAAGTCCAATGCATTCCTCATATGAATAGGTTTAAACATATCATAAACCATAACATAATCATATCACATAAAACATGAATAAAGGAAAAATAAAATTTCCACATTTCAATCATAAGATATCAATACAACACATTGATATAATAAAAACACTTTCAAAACCATTTTCAATACCAAAATAAAAGAAATTTAAAACATTGTATTTATTTTTCATTTAAAAAAAATTTATGGCTTTTAGAGGAAGCCGAAACTCAAATAATGGTCATGGCAGCAGAGAATTCGTTGTTGCTGCATACGTACGACAAAAAAACATTCCCTTTTTTCATTTAGTAAAACTCTTCTTATAAAAAATATTCCTTTTGAATAAACGTAAAAGTCAAAGGGGTTTATACACAGTATAAAAGAAAGTTGTGTATAAAATAAAATATGCCTCAATGAAAGGAGATTGAGATGAAGTCCTTACAAAGATAATTATTTAAATAAAATAGATCTATTATATGTATTCACTATAAGTACACATAAAGAATGTACAAATACAAGATAGGACATAATAATATCATGACATAATTTGAAAGTAGGAGATTAACCCAAAGAATGAAAATTGGGTTAAGAAGTTCCCTTAAAAAGATCATTTTTTAAATAAAACAGATATATTATGTGCATTCACTATAAATACACAAAAAGGAAGTAAAAATACATGATAGAACATAATAATATCATGAACTAATTTGAAAGAAGTAGATTAACCCAAAGAACTGAAATTGGGTTAAGAAGTTCCCTTACCTCATGTCCGAATTGACTCGACCATTCTTCAACCTCCTGAATAATAAACTAGAGTTAATTTATAATTTCTTAAGAACCTTTTACAAGTTTATTATTCATTTTATATCACTTATTACCATGTTATGAACATTATGTAGTTATTTATGTTAATAACGGTCATTTTGTCAATCTTTGGTACTTGAGTCAAAAATAAACTTCGTATAATTAAAAGTTGTTCATGTGGTAAAATATCCATTATAAACAGAATTATATTCATGATGTAGATATCATATATATCATATATATCCAGAATATACATTAATTCATAATATTACGTAACATTTAGAGGTAAGAAATGAAATGCACCGTTCATGGAGACGGTAAGTCGTACGTACGCATGAACGCTACATTCATTTCTATTTAGTATTTAATGGAATGAAATCATAATGATATAAAGTTTTATTATAATTCCAGTATAATATCATATATAATATCATTTACTCCATCCTTTATACGTCCCATATATGGCATTAACGATTCAAATCACTTTGAGGGGGCGGTAGTCCGCACTTCCTAAAATGAAATTATAGCGTTTACCCATATTGGAAGTAATAAAGGTATGCCATAAATGAGAAATACAGAAGCATAAGGAAAACATAAACATAATATATATCATATATAGAAATATTTTCATCATAATGGCCACCATTAGAGGTGTTAAAAGAATATTGAACAATCATCGTTTCGTGAGGCAGTATTTCGCCACACACAGAAACATTATGTTCTTTAACCATTAGACGGAGGTGTGTGTGAGTTTAAATAAAATCCTTATGATAACAACATCCTAGTATATTTTATATACTTTTGTTTTTACAAAATAAAGTAATAAAAAGATTTTAAGGGGTTGGAGAAGCAAAATAAAACAAAAGAACATAAGAGAAGACATTACCTTAAAATCGGGTAACTCTTTTTGATTTGAGCCAAAGGCTTCCTTGGGAAGACTTCTGCCCAATGTGAGGCTTCTAGGAGTATGAGAGGGAAGTTGGGAGAGTATTTGGTCAGAGTTTGGCCAAGCAAAATGGATTTAAGGTGTGAATAAGGTTCTAGAGGTGGGGGCCTTTTATAAGAGGAGAGGAGGGGCACTCTTGGAAGGATTGAAATGTTACTTTATTATGAAATGATTTTCGGATTATAAAGGTCCCACAGTGATATATATAGAGGATAAGTTGATAATAGTTCTAAATCTACTCATCCAGAAGGTTTTTGACAAGTGTAATTATTGGATTTTACACTATCCTTCCATTTTATTAAAATCGTTAATTAATGAGGTAATCGCTGCTTCATCATGGTGTCATAAAAACATTAATTTATTTAATGTCTAAAAATTATAAAAAATTTACCGTGATTTAGGAAATAGTTTTATCTTTCCAATTAATATTTGTAGTCAAAAAATTAACTTATATAACCCCATGTAATAATTGTTTTAGTAAAACAACACATGTTTGTGACAATTTTATTTTTACTTTAAATAAAAAGTTCTTAATGTCATTTTCTTACCCAAGTGGCTCCATGGGGTCCCCAAGTTGACCCATGGATTTTCTTGGTCTTCCATGACTTATCAAATAATTTTAGGACAAGTGTCAGGATATTTTTATATTTTTATAATATCATTTTACCTTAAATTTCACTAATTACCTTTTATCGCGATTAATAAAACTTAAAAGATACTATTCAGCAAAAATTTATTTTAATCTCATTGAACCAAATTTTACATCCTAATGACAACCATGTGTGTCAAATTTTTGAAATTCAATTCATAGAAGCGGTAAAGTTTCATTTAAACGAAAAATCAATTTTTTTAACTACCACTTAGAGGTTTCACTATTCATCAAAAATTGAAGTTTTTCAGAACAATGCCAAAATTTCACCCTAATCTATAATTGATATTCTGAATTCAAAAATGATGTCTATTTTAAAAAATTCCAAACATATAATTTTCATTAATTAATTTTATAATTAATTCTTGTTGTCACAACAAATAGCGTGTTTTTAAGAAACAATATATATCAAAATATTGACAATTGTTTATGTCCAATTTCAAAGTGAAATTAATTATAATGACCACCATTGGATAAAATGGTGAAAATATATTCTAATTATACTTTAAAACCACTCAATAGTATAATTTATCACTATAAATTATTTTTATTAAAAAAGATGTTTTTAAGTATTTTTCACTATTCATAAAAAATTGGAAGTTTTCAGAAAATTACAAAAAATTCAACTGAGGATAATTTCAATATTCTGACTACAAAAATGAAGTCCATTTTGAATTATAAAATTTATATAATTTCAAAAAGTGGGTATTAATATTCATAACGGCTACTTTGATTGGTCGTGGTGTGTTAGAATCTCGAACTTGCGTACAATGCAAGCTATTGAATTATTGAAAGAGAAGCATATCGTGGAATCTTACGGTGTTACATTCTACCCTCCTTCAATAAATTTCATCCTCGCAATTTGAAATTGTTCTTCGAAAATAAATGGTGGAAAATAGAAAATACCTTTGTAGAAAACCCACATCAGAAATAAGGTTAATAAAAATATAACATTAATAGAAAGAAAGAGAAGTATAAAGGTCACCCGAGATAGCTCATACTAAGATTCTATAAAAATATGGATATGGAGGAAAAAAACCATCATGGTCTGATGGAGAGTTGTAGAAAACAGGATTAGGAGAAAGTTGAACACAAAAAAATCACAAAATTGTGATTGGTTAAACGGTCATTGAATCCCCAGTTGGAAAAGTTAACCGACAATGTTTTTGTTTTAAGTTACCTTTAATAAAGTTGAGGAATTTATTTAAGAGATTTACTAAGAACGTAAGGAAATATACTTACTTGTCATGTAGACTTTCATTATTTAATAAATTTTTACCACAAACCCATCTTTCACTCCAAATGGTAACATAACTCAAAAATATTTTATTTATCCTAATTGTATAAGGTTCCAAATATTACCACATACCATTTAGATTAGGAAAACTATTTTTTAATAACCAGGGACTTCCTGTAGGCTAGTGGTAGGTAATAAAGACCTGTCGCACTATGGTTGTGGGTTCGATTCCTGCAGCTTTTTCCGACGCGACAGGTTATCCCCCAACCTACAGGTTGTCCTTTTCCTAAAACTATAGTATTATAATATTTCAAAAATAATCTTCAGAAATGTTTTAACCTTAAACAATACTATCCAAAGTTCAACCTAATCCATTCCAATATTTATAGTTATCCAAAATACATCTATCCAGAATTTCTCTAAAAGGTCTCTAAATTCCAAAATCATTTCATCAGATTCCCCCAACAAAGTAACATTTCTCTTATTATCACATACTAAAAATATTATTACCTTCATCATATTTAAACCTTAATGAAAACAACAAGTAATGCAGTACAATACTTATATATATCACAATATTCTTATAACCAGAATATAATCCTTGAGTCCAAAAGCACCAATACATTAATTATTCCACTTCAACTGTAGTAACAGCATAAGATTGGCCTTGATCCCTTGGCCTTTTCTGAGGAAAGTTTCCCTGACACTTCGGACATTCATTTTTATAATGACCCATTTCCCTACAATTGTAGCATTCAACATTGATAGCCTCTTTCTTTCCCTTGAAATCACGAGCCTTGTGACCTTTTTCTCCACATTTATAACAAACTCTCATTCCTTTTAGGCAAGTACCAGGGTGATTCTTCCCACAATTATCGCATAATGGAAATCCTTATTTCCCTTTTTCCCTTTATCTGTCTCTTGTTACACCATTATCTTCTTCTCTTGATTTAATTTATTGTTATAAGATTTAGAGAATTACTTTTCGGTCTTGATAGCACACGAGACAATATCTTCGTACGATGAGAAGGATTGTTATACTAAAGGTCGACAAAGAAATGGTTTTAACCCATCAACGAAACGATCAATATTACTTCTTGGGTTACATATATAATCTTCATCATACCTCGCTAACCTTTTAAATATGGCCTCATACTTTGCGACATTATCATCCTCCTTTTGCCTCAGTCTCAGAAATTACCTTTCCATATCTGCTCGATGGTCACGAGGAAAGTATTTTTCTAATAAAATCTCTTTGAACTCCCCCCATTCCATATTTGATACTTCATCATCTTCCTTTGTGTTTTGAATCAATGACCACCATTGATCAGCATCTCCAGTGAAGCGGTAAACTACCATGATAACCTTTTCCCTTTCACTACTCCCCAAGGCATGGAATATTTTCTCTAAGGAATTTATCCATTGCTCAGCTAATAATGGATTTGTACCCCCATTAAATGTTGGTAGTTGTTGCCTCATGAAGAGGTCTAACATTTTTCCTCTACGCTGCGGATCAGGGTGCTCCATACGAATAAGGTTATTATTCATAACCTAAGCGAGTTTTCCCAGTATGGTGATAAGTTGATCAGAACCAGTTTTATCACCATCTCCACTATAATTATCTTGAGCAGGAGGGCAATCACTACATGGAGTGCGTGCATTAATATGATTTCCATTCCTTCCACTAGGTTCCATTTCTAAACAATGGCATAAACTAGATCAGTTTATGAATAAAAATACATAATTCCCTACTTGTAAAACACTTAACATAAATTGAACTGTTTATAGATATAATCCATAATCATAAAAATGTTTTCTTTGAGGAAGTATATACTCCTAAACCCTTCATAATGGTTTGTAAATAATATGAGATTTATCCTAAGCATATCCCCTGGGATTGTCGTAACCAAGAGTGCAGCAAGGACCATTATCGTGCAACAGTTCCTGTTCGAGTCTAGATCAAAACGGTGTTTTCAGGTTTTACCCCTAAGTACATTTGTGCCAGAGCCGCCTCTACCTTCTCATATCCATAAAGGGATTTATTTCTCGGAAAACTCACAAAATCTCTATAATACCAAAATTCTAGGAAGTTATTCTATACTAATCCTCAAAGTCTGTCTTTGGGCTATGTGCTCTAATCAGAGTTTATCTAAATATAGCTTCCAAGGTTAGTACTAAACTGCCTCTGATACCAACTGTAACGCCCCGACCCCAGTTACCCAGAGTTGGTGCATTATTGCGTAACATTGGAAGGATCACAAAAGATCAAGTCTCGAAAGACCGATTAGTTTAGTAGTCTTGGAAACACTAGATACATTCATAAGTCTTACATTACATCATAAAGTAAAAAAAACTACTACAACATCTTGTCTTCATATCCCCTCATACTATCCCTTCAGGTCATTCATAATATACTTCTTCACATCCTGGAAAAATTAAAACATTGGAAGGGTTGAGCTCAGATGCTCAGTAAAAATAACAATATAGTGGAAGCTTTCATAAATAAACATTAACATTTAAGGCAATGTATAACTAAAACAAAAGCCTTTTAAACTTGAAATTCAGCATAATATGGAAAAAATAAAATGAAATAATTCCATTTACTAATTCACATGGATATTCTACTAGTCGAATAATCACATGCAATATCAATAACCACTTTCATAATGATGGAATGCATAATGCCAGACTATCATAACCACGTAGCCAAGGCCTCGTGCCAAGACTACAAATAAGAGTTTTCCAAGGCCTCGTGCCAAGACACTAGTTTGTCTCACGAGACCTACCAATGCATCGAGGAGCTATAATGGGCTCCACCCGTCACTTATTAAGTCTAATGCATTCCTCATATGAATAGGTTTAAACATATCATAAACCATAACATAATCGTATCACATAAAACATGCATAAAAAAAATATAACATTTCCACATTTCAATCACAAGATATCAATACAACACATTGATATAATAAAAACACTTTCAAAACCATTTTCAATACCAAAATAAAAGAAAATTAAAACATTGTATTTATTTTTCATTTAAAAAAAAGTTATGGCTTGTATAGGAAGCCTAAACTCAAATAATTGTCACGACGGCGGAGAAGTCATTGTCACCGCATACATACGACAAAAAAATCATTCCCTTTTTTCGTTTAGTAAAATTCTTCGTATAAAAAATATTCTTTTTGAATAAACATAAAAGTCAAAGGGGTTTATACACCGTATAAAAGAACATTGTGTATAATATAAAATATGCCTCAATGAAAGGAGATTGAGACTAAGTCCTTACAAAGATAATTTTTTAGATAAAATAGATCTATTATGTGTATTCACTATAAGTACACATAAAGAAAGTACAAATACAAGATATGACATAATAATATCATGACATAATTTGAAAGTAGGAGATTAACCCAAAGAATGGAAATTGGGTTAAGAAGTTCCCTTCAAAGATCATTGTTTAAATAAAACAAATATATTATGTGCATTCACTATAAATAAAAAAAGGAAGTAAAAATACATGATAGAACATAATAATATCATGACAATATTTGAAAGTATGAGATTAACCCAAAGAACTGAAATTGGGTTAAGAAGTTCCCTTACCTCATGTCCGACTTGACTCGACTGTTCTTTAACCTCCTGAATAATAAACTAGAGTTAATTTATAATTTATTAAGAAACTTTTTCAAGTTTATTATTCCTTTTATATCACTTTTTAACATGTTATGAACATTATGTAATTATTTATGTTAATAACAGTCGTTTTGTCGATCTTTGGTACTTGAGTGAAAAATAAACTTCTTATAATTACAAGTTGTTCATGTGGTAAAATATCCATTATATCCAGAATTATATTCATGATGTAGATATCATATATATCATATATATCCCGTATATACATTCATTCATAGTATTACGTAATATTTAGAGGTAAGAAATGAAATGCACCGTTCATGGAGATGGTAAGCCGTACGTACGCATGAACGCTACTTTCATTTCTATTTAGTATTTAATGGAATGAAATCATAATGATATAAAGGTGTATTATAATTCCAGTATAATATCATATATAATATCATTTACTCCATCCTTTATACGTCCCATATATGGCATTAACGATTCAAATCACTTTGAGGGGGCGATAGTCCGCACTTCCTAAAATGAAATTATCGCGTTTACCCATAATGGAAATCATAATGGTATGACATAAATGAGAAATACAGAAGCATAAGGAAAACATAAAAATAATATATATCATATATATAAATATTTTCATCATAATGGCCACAATTATAGGTGTTAAAAGAATATTGAACAATCATCGTTTCGTGAGGCAGTATTTCGCCACACACAGAAATAGTATGTTCTTTAACCGTTAGATGGAGGTGTGTGTAAGTGTAAATCAAATCCTTATCATCAAAAAATCCTAGTATATTGTATATACTTATGTTGTAACAAAATAAAGTACTAAAAAGATTTTAAGGGGTCTGAGAAGCAAAATAAAACAAAAGAACATAAGAGAAGACATTACCTTAAAATCGGGTAACTCTTTTTGATTTGAGCCAAAGGCTTCCTTGGGAAGAATTATGTCCAAAGTGAGGCTTCTAGGAGTAAGAGAGGAAATTTGGGAGAGTATTTTAGCAGTGTTTGGCCGAGCCAAATGACTTGATGGTGTGAATAAGGTGGTATAGGTGGGGGGCTTTTATAAGAGGAGAGGAGGGGCACTATTGGAAAGATTGAAATGTCACTTTATTATGAAATGATTTTCGGATTATAAAGGTCCCACAATGATATATTTATAGGCTTAAGTGATAAGGGTTCTAAATATACTCATCCAATAGGTTTTTGACAAGTGTAAGTATTTGATTTTACATTATCCTTCCATTTTATTAAAATCGTTAATTAATGAGGTAATCGTTGCATCATCATGGTGTCATAAAAACTTTAATTTATTTAATGTCTAAAAATTATAAAAAAATTACCATGATTTAGGAAATGTTTTTAAATTTCCAATGAATATTTATAGTAAAAAATTTAACTTATATAACCCCATGTAATAATTGTTTTAGTAAAACAACACATGTTTGTGACAATTTTATTTTTATGTTAAATAAAAAGTTCTTAATGTCATTTTCTTACCCAAGTGGCTCCATGGGGTCCCCAAGTTGACCCATGGATTTTCGTGGTCATCCATGACTCATCCAATAAGTGTAGGACAAGTGTCGAGATATTTTTATATTTTTATAATATCATTTTTACCTTAAATTTCACTAATTACCTTTAATCGCGATTAATAAAACTTAAAAGTTACTATTCACCAAAAAATTATTTTAATCCCATTGAACCAAATTTTACATCCTAATGACAACCATATATGTCGGATTTTTGAAATTCAATTCATAGAAGTGGTAGAGTTTGATTTAAACGAAAAATCAGTTTTTTTAACTACCACTTAGTGGTTTCACTATTCATAAAAAATTGATGTTTTTCATAACAATGCCAAAATTTCACCCTAAGCTATAATTGATATTTTGAATTCAAAAATGATGTATATTTTACAAAATTCCAATCATAAAAGATGCATTAATTAATTTTATAATTAATTCCCGCTGTCACAACAAATAGCGTGTTTTTAAAAAACAATATATATCAAAAGATTGGCAATTGTTTATGTCCAATTTCAAAGTGAAATTAATTCTAATGACCACCATTGGATAAAATGGTAAAAATATATTCTAATTATACTTTAAAACCACTCAATAGTATAATTAATCACTCTAAATTACATTGATTAAACAAGCTGTTTTTAAGTATTTTCCACTATTCATAAAAAATTGTAAGTTCTCAGAAAATTACAAAAAATTAAACTTAGGATAATTTCGATATTCCGAATATAAAAATGAAGTCTATTTTGAAATATAAAATTTATATAATTTCAAAAAGTGGGTATTAATATTCATAACGGCTACTTTGATTGGTCACGATGTGTTAGAATCTCGAACTTGCGTATAATGCAAGCTATTGCATTATTGAAAGAGAAGCGTATCGTGGAAGCTTGGGATGTTACATGTGGTAAATAAAAAATTCAGATTTCAATCATATATATTTCCTTCAAAACATCACAGAAATCATTGATGCCATTTTCTAACTTATCATAATAGTTTTGTTGTATTTGTAAGTTTTTCTATATTTCCATTATTTCATTCGGGTAGGTTATCCACTTGGAAAACCATGTGGATAAATATTTCATGTTCAAGTTATTTTTGAAAAGTTTGGATGTATTTCAGTCATATATTTTTTTATCAATGTTTCATATTATATTCTAATAATTACTAAATATATTTCATTAAATTTAAAATTTTATCTGTATAATATTTATTGTCCCGACCTATCCTTCGGGGCTCATGTCGTGACTACCCCAAGATCGCCTTCCACAGACTAGGGGCTGGCGATTAGCACCGAAGGAGTATTCCCTAAAATTAGGAAGGCATTGCCTTTATAAACTGAATGCATACATAACCAAGCACACAACAAGATAAAGAACACATGTAAACTGAACTGTAAAAAGAGTTAGTGCGTTAAGTAAAAGAGGCATGAACACAAGCCCAATTGGAAAGTACAGGTACAAATGAAATGTAATACAACTAAAGAAAAGAAAAATTCAGTCGTCGGGACGTCCTCCGAGGATCCTACCTAAAGGGTAGGTACAGATCGCCTCCTCATCACACCACGTATGTCCGTCTCCTCCGCGTATCGACACAACATATGGTCCACCTCAAGGAACCGTCCAGTCCTAGTACTCATGTCCTCAGTCAGCGTTGTCTTTCATCTGCACCAAACACAACGATGTGCAGGCATAACCTATGAAGGGTTGAATATAACGATACTCAGTAGGGACCCCGAGACCCACAATGTCTCACAAAATCAAAAAATGATTACCCAAAGAGTAAGAAATCATCAAATAACCCTACATAGGTATATGCCCTTACATATACCTATGTTATCAAGAAATCCATATAATTCTTGAGAAAAACATAGGTATATTGAATCAGCTTACACCATGATTTATTTTATGGGTAGTAACAAGTAATATCCCCAGTCACACGATCGAACACTTAGGTTGCTAAATAACCCCTCCTCTATCAAGTAAAGTGGGCATGTCGCGTCACACATAGGTGCTTCTTAATAAGCATGGACTGCTGAGTTACTCCTCCTTTCAAGTACTGTGGGTCTACCGCATCACACAGAGGTTCTCCCCACCAATGGGTTTCCACATCACACTGAGGCGCTCACCCTATTGACTTGATGAGGTACTCCTCCTGTTGAGTACCGTTGGTCTGTCACGTCTCACAGAGGCTCTCCCACCTTGGCCTACTTGGGTACTCCTCCTATCATGTACCATTGGTCTATCATGTCACACTAAGGTGCTCCCCACTGTGGGTCTCCCGCGTCACACAAAGGCCCTCCCCACTGGGCCTTTTAAGTCAATCAAAGTCGAAAAGGTCAACAGTCATCAAGTCCCAGCTAGCTACTAGGTTCCCGCACTATGCTTGCTCGTCTCTGGTAGGATCTTCTCCACAAGCTACTGGTCGATACTCTAACTACCAAGAAGTCCCACAAAGAATTATCTCAATGGTCAGCCATGTCATAAGGGTCTCAACACAATAAACGGTGCATCAATCAGATGTTCGGTCTTTGAGTTATTAGCCTTTTAGTCCCGGGGGCCCTGTTGGATTCATGCTCGATCCAACCTCACTGTTACCCATATTAATCCAAAACTATAATGGGGTATACTCAAAGGGACTACCTCACTCCTAGATTTCCAGTATCGTAGAAGGTTCATTAAACGGACGTCTGGTGCCAATGATATAGATGAAGTAGCATAAATGGTTCATATTGGGCTCGGGTCCGGTCTAACCTAGTCGTACCGACCTGGCCCTACTCGGCCTGTGCTAACCTAGTGTGGGTCGACCCGGCCTTCCAGCTAGGTCCATCCCGGCAAGCCGTGAAGGGCCGTAGGGGTTCATCCTGGGACGACATGAGGCTGCAGGGCGGCTCGGCCAAGTGGGAGAAGGTCGTGGGGCAGCTCGGCTTGAGTGGCTCGCTGGCGTGGGGCGGTCCGGTCAGAGCGGTGTGGTGCCACGGGGCGGCTCGGCCAGACCAGCCCGGTGCTGTGGGGAGGCTCGGACTGGGGGGCTCAGTTTCACCGGGCGTCTTGGTCAGAGCGGCCCGGCCACAAGGCGGTTCAGTCGGAGCGGTACAGCTCGGACGACCGACAGTGGCGGTGGCTCAACGGAAGGAGGCAGTGGCTCGGCAGATGACAGTGGTTTGGTGGCTCAGCTGGGACTGGGGATGGTGGAATAAGATGGCGGCAGCGGTGACGGTCCGACCGCAGGGCGGCGGCCCGGCCATGGGGCACCACGGCCGCGAGCATCGGGGAGTCGTTCCCACATGGGGGGTGCTACGAGAGCATGGAGGTCACTGGGCGACACCATTGCGCCGTCACCTTCGTCTCCATCAAAACAACAAATCATCACAAGATTTGCAAAATGGTAGGGCCATGTTTCTTTATCCCATACCCTCTTCATTAGGGTGTTAGTATATGATTCAACATGAACATGAAGACGAAAGTAATTCATTACAACAACCAGCAACGATTCATTCCCAAACCACAAAAGAAATCAAGGAATGATTGTGGGTGAATATTCATACACAAATAAACCCCTACCAGGGGTTGTTCATTGATGTTGGTGCGAGGAGGAAGTACGTATGTCGATTCATCATAGATGAAGATGTCCCACATCCTAGGAAGTTGAAGATATCAACGTTCGTCATGCTCGCCACATACCTCCAATCCCAGGCTCGTGTGTCGGTTCGTCATAGCCAAAGACATTCCTCGTAGGCATTCTTCATGGAGGAAGCGTTCTTTGTTGATGAATCTTTCTCCCAATTCCACCCAAATGTAATGTGTTTCCAAAATAATAGAATATTATCTGTATTATATTTGTTGTCATATATTCAAATTGGTTTATTTACGTTCACTCCACTTAATTAATTGATGAGGTTGGCACAAAAGTAATTAATGTTGGGTGGCCTAATTAATGTGGAGGAAGCTCAAGAGGCTCCTCCACATTAAAGAGGGATTTGAGTGGTTTCTCCCTCATTATTAGGGGATTCCAATAGGATTAGGCCTTGTTTGGTCCCCACCACCATAACCTCTCATGGGAGTTTAAGGTTTGGGGGTCCCCACTTCTCAACTTCCACATGGATAAGGTTTTAACAATTAAAATATAATTCTACACACTTTATTTTATTTTACTCTTTTCATGAAAAACCCAAAATCTAACTTTCACCCTCGACCAACTGCCTTCGAGGTGAAAGTCTTCTTAAGTGAATATCGGCACTGTGAGTTCAACGGTGCCATAAAATTTCAATTCTGTGCACTAGTTCAAATGTTAGAAAAACTCTCTCATACGTTTACTGAACGTACCCGATGAAAAGTGTAGATATTCATTTTGGGCACACTGGGCCGCAGAATCATGCGCTGTCAATTTTGGAAGACTCGTAAAATTTCAATATATTTAAAAAACATTACATGGAAAATATGGGTGTTAACATTCTCTCCACCTTATGGCTCCTCATCCCCATAAGCCACAACATAAACTAATGGAAGAATTGGGGTACTGAGCACACATTTGAGCCTCCAGATCCCATTTGCTCTCCTGGAGGTTCTCATGCTTCTAGTGAACGCGCACCATAGGTATCAACCATCCACGAAGGTTCTGCTCTTGTTGATCCTCAATCTTTACTAGATCTTCCATAAAATTTGTCCCATCGTCAACGTCTACCTCGCCAATGTCAATGATGTGATAATGTTCATGCACTTATCTCATCAGCTGGGATACGTGGAAGACGTCATGCACCCGATGAAACTATGGTGGAAGAGGAAAGCGGTCAGCCACCTCACCATATCTACTGAGGACCTGGAAGGGTCCATTGAATCTCGGAGATAACTTTCTGCCTCCACCAAATCTCCACAAACCTCGTAGATGTGAGACCTGTATAAAGATGTGGTTGCCATTCTTTAATTCCAGAGGTCTCCCTCTTCTATCGATATACGACTTCTACCTGATCTGTGCAGTCTTCATCCACTCCAAGATGATCTACACCATCTTTGTGGTATCCCAAACCATCTATGGTCCCATTAGTGTTGACTCCCCTAAGTCAGTGTAGCACTTCAGTGACCTGCAATGTCGCTCATACAATGCATCAAAAGGTTCCAACCTAATGGTGGAGTGATAGATAATGTTGTATAAAAACTCCACCAAAGTAAAGTGATCCTCCTAGCTGTGACCGAAGACGAGGACACAAGCATAGAGCATGTCCTTGAGGGTCTGAATGGTCCACTTAGTCTGGCCATCCATCTGAAGATGGAAGGCGGTTCTCAAATGAAGCTGCATTCTAAAAGCCTCCTACAACCCCATCCATAGTCGGGAAGTAAAATATGTATCATGATCAGAGATAATCACCGAAGGTACTCCATGTAACCACACAATCTCCTACACATAGAGTCATCCCAAGATCTCTACTGAGCCCTCATCTCTGATCGGTAGTAAGTGGGCTGACATGGTGAGTTGATCGGCGATCTCCTAGACAGTGTCATGGACTCTAGATGTATGGGGAAGTCTTGTCACAAAGTCCAAGGATATCCCATCCCACATCCACTCTAGGACCTCTAAAGGCTGAAGCAAGCCTGATAGTAACTGATGTTATTCCTTCACTTACTGACAAGTGAGGCACCGAGAGACAAACTCTCCAAATTATTTCTTCATTCCCAGCCACTAGTGATGTCACAAAAGATCCTAGTACATCTTTGCAAATCTTGGATGTACTGTTAGAGGGGATGTGTCGAACTCCCTCAACACATCCTCCTGAAGTTACACTGGTACCATGGTACGTCCTCTGAAGTGGATGACGTGCTCCCCACCTTCAAAAAAACCATCAGGTTCTTGTCATGTGGATATCGGAGCATGTCTTGTCTCACAGTCAGTGTCCCCACACTGCGCCTCCTTGACTCGCTGATGATGTGGGGGAGTGAATGTAAGAGACAGAAGAAATTATTCTCCATCTCTATCCACAAAGGATATCTGCAAAGCTGGTAGCTGCTCTGTCACCTCACCTAGCAGTTGTATACCGAATATTATGATGTGTGTATCTGCGACAACGTTCCCCTTCCTAGGAGTATAGACTATATTGAAGTCATAGTCCTGGAGGAACTCAAGCCAACGTCATTGTCTTAGGTTCATGTGCTTCTAAGGGAAGATATACCTGAGACTCTTGTGATCTGATTAGACTATAAAATGTTCACCCATATTATAGTGTCACCAAATCTTCATGCCTAAGACCACTACTGCTATCTCCAGGTCTTGGGTAGCCTAGTTCTGCTCGTGTTGTCTCGGCTATCGAGAACCATATGCAATAAGTGCTCACTCCGGAATCAGGAAACATCTGAGTGTGGTACCTGATGCATCATAGTAGACTACGTACTCTATGCCCTCCTCTGTAGTCAAGTATATCAAAATGTCATCGATGAAGAATACTACAAATCGATCAAGGTATTGATAAAACATCTTGTTCATGAGTCCCATGATCACTACTAGAGAGTTTGTTATGTAGAATGGCATAACCAAAAACTCATAAATGGTCATACTGACACTTGAATACCATCTTCTACACATCCTCGTCTCATAAATTGAGCTGGTGATAGCATGATCTGATGTCTGTCATTGAGAACCACTGATATCCCTCCAGCTGATCAAATTGGTCGTCAATCCTTAGGAGTGGGTACTTGTTCTTCACGGTCACCTGGTTCAGCCGACGATAGTCGACACAAAGTATTAAGCTCCCATCTGGCTTCTTGGTGAACAAAATCGAGGCTACCCAAGGTGAAACACTAGGATGGAAGAATCCCTTCCCTTGCAAGTCCTCCAACAGTACTCGCTACTGACGAAGCATTGCGGGAGCCATCTGATACACTGGTGTAGATATCAGAGTCATACTGGGGAACGCGTCAATCTAAAATTCCACCTTTTTGAGAGGAGGGAGACCTGAAACATTATCAGGGAAGACATATGTATACTGGTCCACCACTACAGGATAGCTCTGACTCTCCACATCAATATCTCTGAGGATAAATCTAGCCAACTGATGAGTGATCGTCTGTACTCTCCTTAGGGTAAGTCCATCATGTGCTGCAAATGCTCCCTTCTCATAGGTGAAGGTAAACCTAGTCCCATCCGTGCAGACACACCAATCCTTGTTCCTAATACAGTCAAACTAAGCATGGACTATAGATAACTTGTCCATACCTAAGATGAAGTCATAGAGCCTCGATACTATTACTAGGAGATCTCAGTCGAAGCTCTCATCTCTTATAGTAATCTCGCACTACTGGCACCGGTGTATAACCATTAAATATGCTCCCATATGAGTCACTATCCATAAGGATCAAGCCAATGGATCCATCAGAATATCCGAGCTCCGAATGAGTGTAGTGGAAATACAAGAATGACCAGAACCTGTGTCTATAAGTATTGCTGGTAAGTTGAAGTAGACACAGATCGTACCTCGTATCAACTCCTTAGCGCCATGATCATAAGCCTTAGCTACCTGGAGCTGAGCTCTCCCCTATCCACCTACTCTCTGTGGTCAGGGTGGACCTCCTGGTGGTGGTTGAAATAATATCTCGAATCGTTGCCCACCGCTAGCTGCATGACCATCTCCTCTGCCACATCTGCCTGGTCCCTACGGGCCTCCTCGGTCAAACCTCTATCTCTGCCTTGTAATTCCTTCAATCATCTTATAATCATTCGTATGATGGGTTAGAAAGTAATGCGCCATTTGACCCTTCCCACCGCATTAGTAACACTCCATGATCCTTTCCTGACTCGTTCTACCTCGGGTGCCCCGAACAACCGATCCCGAGTCATGCGGTCGTCCTCCTGTAGGTCTGGCCCACTTCGACCTCTGTGATGTCTATCTACTGCCAGCTATAGAAGACTATGATACGTGATGACTGGTGGTGGTTCTCTCTGCAAGTGACTACTCAGTAAGAAAACTCTCCACCAATAGGGCTCTCTCTAACACGCCCACCTACATCGGGATTCTGAGTGAGATTATCGAAGCCCTAATCTCCCGCCCAAGCCTCTGATCAAAGGTTTGGGCCCTGAAGAATGGGTCCCACACCATATCTGTGGAGTATCGTGATAGGTAGGTGAACCTGGAAGAGTACTGAGCTATAGTCATGCTGCCCTTTTGCAGATAAAGTAGCTCATGAATACGCACTGTGTGGAGAGTCGCTGTGACAAACTCTGCCCGAAACAGGCTCTCGATGTATGATCAGAGAAGCATCACCTCATCATCAACCTGTTACATCAAGCTCCACCATCTGTCCTCTTCTTCCTATAGAAGGATGGTGGAAAAAATCACCATGGGATCAGCAAGTATCGCTACCATTCCGAAGACTCTCACCATAGCATCCAGCCATTCCTCAACTGCATGTGGGTTCGTCTCTCTCTTGAACCTTGGTAGAATCTGGCACTGGAACTCTTGCAACGTGATCAAGTGACTTCCACTCTCTACTTCTAGGGTTGTTGGAATCAGTGTCCCAATGGGTAATGTACCACTGGTGCCTCTGATGGTACCTATACTGGATGAGGGCCTTGCACTGAGGCCCCGTCGCTCGTTGGGCTATCATTGCGTACAACTCTCGGAACCCTAGCGGGTTGTTTGTGTGGAGGAATTCTGAAAAGAAATAGGTGTAACATGTTCAATAAGTTATACCTTGTGAGATGAATTGAATAGATCATAAAGAAAACTCTTCAAAACACACACACAATCAGTGTTTTTGTGCACTGAATCAGAAATCAGAAGTCAGAGTCATGGTGTATGGATACGTCAGCTTCGGCACCAACACTAGATTCCCTAAACTAATAACCACAATCACTACACTTAACACTATTTATGTTGAAAAGAAAGATCAAAGTACTATGTTCTGCGGTAGAACCAACTCCTTTGATACCAATTTGTCATGACCCGTCCCCCAGGACCCGTGCTGTGACTAACCCAAGCCCGCCTTCCAAAGGCCAGGGGCTGGGGACTAGCACAGAAGGCGGATTACCTAAAACTGGGAAGGCATTTACTTTATAACCTGTAAGAATATGTAACTAAGAACAAAACAATATAGGAACACAAGTATACTAAACTGTAATCAAAGTGAGTTCAGTGAGTAAAAAAGGCATGAATACAAGTCCGACTGGAAAGTACAAGTATAACTCAAATGAAATATAACTGATGAAAATGAAAATTCAGTTGATGTGTTGTCCTACAAGGATCCTACCTAATGGGTAGGTACAGATCACCTCCTCAGAACACCACTTCCGTTTGTCTCCTCGGCATATCAACACACTGTATGGTCCACCTACTGGCACCGTCCAGTCCTGGTACTCACTTCCTCAGTCAGCATTGTCCATCGTCTGCACCAAACACAATGAAGTGAGAGCATAGCTCGTGCATGGGTGAGTATAAAGATACTCATTAGGGAACCCACGATCATCAAGGTCTCACAAAATCCACCATGGATAAACCATATAGTAGGAAATCAATGGATAACCCTACTTAGGTATATGCCCATACAGATACCTATGTTATCATGTAATCCATCTCATTCATGGGAAAAACAAAGGGATACTGACTCTGCTCACACCAGGATTTATTCTATGGTTAGTAACAAGTAACATCTCCAGTCACATTGTCAAACACTTAAGATGTTAAAGAACCCCTCCACTATAGAGTAAAGTTGGCCTACCGCATCACACATATGTGCTTCCCACTAACCTTGGACTGCTGAGGTACTCCTCCTATCGAGTACCAGGGTCTGCCGTATCACATAGAGGTGCTCCTCACCATGGGTCTGCTACATCACATAGAGGTGCCCCCCTTGTGACTTGCTGAGGTACATCTCTTGTCGAGTTTCGTGGGTCTAATGCATCCCACAGAGGCGCTCGCCACCATGGACTTATATAGTAATCCTCATGTCGTGTACCATGGGTCATCCACATCACACATAGGTGCTCCCCATCATGGGTCTACTACGTCACACAGAGGCGCTCCCCACTAGGCCTGAAATTCACTCCAAGTTGAAAAGGATAGAAATTTTCAACTCTCAGCCAGCTACATGGTTCCCACATTATGCTCACTCATCTCTAGGAGGATCCACACCATATGTTAATGGTCAATACTCTAACTACTATGATTTCCAATGAAGAAGTATCTCAATGGTCCACTAGGTCATATGGGTCGCAACGCAAAATACCGCGCGTCAATCGGATGCCCGGTCTGTGAGTTATTAGACATGTAGTTCATGGGGCCCAGTTGGATTCATGATCGATCCAAACTGACCATTCCCTATATTAATCTAAATCTCCTGGGGGTATGAAAAAAATACTATCTCACTCTAACATTTCTAGCACCGCTTACGGTTCATCAAACAGACTCCTGGTGCAAAAGATATGACCGAAAGTGTGTAAATTGGTCATAGTGGGTCCGGGACCGGCCCAACCCTTTTCGGACAGACCAGGACCGACTTGGCCTGGGCCGACCCATTTTTTTTCGGCATGGCCCAACCTGCTGGGTTCATCTCGGACCGGTTGGTCGGGCTCGGCAGGCAGTGAGGGGTCGCAGGGGGTTCTACCACGGAAGGTACGAGGCCGCAGGGCGGCTCGGCCAGGAGGGCGGAGGCCGCCGGGTGGCTCGACAGGAGCGGCTCGGTGCCATGGGGTGATTTGACTGGAGCATCCTGGTGCCATGGGGAAGATTGGCCGAAGCGGCCCACTGCCACGGGGTGGGTCGGCCGGAGCAGCTCGGTGCCATGGGGCGGCTTGGTCGGAGTGCCCGGTCGCGGGGTGGTTCGGCCGGAGCGGTTCGGCCCGGATAGCGGATGGTGGCGGCAGTGCGGAAGATAATGGTGGTAGCTCGGCGGACGATGGCAGTTCGGTGGCTCGGCCTGGATGGTGGACGGCGGCGGCGGTGACGGTCTAGCCACGGGCGGTGCCGTGAGAGTGCAGAGGTCGCAGGATGGTTTCGTTGCGCCTTCTCCTTCATCTCGATCAAAACCACAAATCCTCACAAGATTTGAGGAGGGGTCAGGCCATGTTTGTTTAGCTTGTACACCCCGTGTTACGGTGCTAGAATATGGGTCAATAAGAACTTTAAGAAGAAATTTATGCATTACAGCCACCTGCAACGATTCCTTCCCAAACCATAAAAGAAATCAAGTAAATATTTTGGGAGAATATTTATACGCTAATAAATACCTACCTCAGTTTTTCATTGATGTTGGTGTGAGAAGGAAGTACACACATCGATTCATCATAGAGGAAGATGTCCCACGTCAGAGGAAGTCGAAGATATTAGTGTTCGTCGTGCCCACCACACACCTTCAATCCAGGGCTCGTACGTCGGCTCATCGTAGTAGAAGACATTCCTCGTCAGCGTTCTTCGTGGAGGAAGTGTTCTTAGTGGAAGACGATTTCTCCTAATTCCACCCAAATGTAAAGTGGTTCGAAAATAATATATTATCCCATCTATTATGTTTGTTGACATATATTAAAATTGGATTAATTAAGTTGACTCCAATTAATTCATTAATGAGGTTGGCATAAAATTAATTAATAGTGGGTGGCATAATTAATATTGAGTAATCTCAAGAGGCTCCTCTACATTAAAGAAGGAGTTTAGACGTTTCTCCCTCATTAAGAGGGGAGTTCAAGAGGTTTAGGCCTCGGGAGGTCCCCACCACCATAACCTCTCATGGGTGGTTAGGTTCGGGTGGTCCCGACCACTATAACCTCTCATGGGAGGTTAAGGTCTAGTGGTCCCCACATCACTACTTCCACATAGAGAAGGTTTTAACAATTAAAATAAAATGTTACACACTTTATTTAATTTTATTCTTTTCACAAAAAATTAAAATTTTAACTTTCACCCTCAACCAACAACCATTGACATGAAAGTCTTATTAAAAGAATACTGGCGTTGCGAGTTCAACGGTGCCCTCAAATTTCAATTCAATGCACTGGTTCAAAAGTTACAAAAACACGCATGTATGTTTACTGAACATACCTGAAAAAAGTTCAGAAATTCATTCCAGGCACAGTGGGACTTGGAACAACGCGCCGTCATTTTTCACGGACTTGTAAAATATCCGTATATTAAAAAAATACATGGAAAATCCAGGTCTTTATATTTATCATGTTTCATTTTAAAATTGTTTTTCATGTGAAACAGTCAATTCAATGTAGTATTCATTTAAACAGAAAATTATACTAAAATCTCAAGGTTTGACATTCTACTACCTAAAAAATTATTTCCTCAAATTTATAATTATCTTTGAGATATGAAAAATGATTAGGGTATCAACAAGATAGACAGAACTGAAGATATTTTTTTTCTATTGACATATCAACCATATATTCTTAAGTATTAATATTATACTCATCTTCTCCCTCATAGAGTATATATCCCCAAAATTGTGTTTCATGCTTATCACATGTGCTAGACACCCCTCAAGCCTGGGTATTAAATTCCATATAAATAAAATGATTTCCTTAGGGAGTTCATGGTTATATATTCACTAATATATGATTATAGGTTTATTGATAATATGAACTGTGGATTCCCTATTGAGACAATTAGTATATCCTCCATGTAGATATAGATAAAAAATTCCCAAAATCACATCAAATTAGAATAAACAGAGTATAATGAGATTCAAAGGAATATAATACATAAAAAGTTTTGTCAAAGAGGGTTTTATGACTTTCGATAACATAATAATTCCACTGTAATTTTTCACCAGTAATTCATTATATAATCAATTTGGTTGTGATTTTATATTCATAGATAATTTTCATGATTCTAAATAAATCAAATAACTAGGATCAAAATTGAAATTTCCAATATTTGGTACACCTTTCAGCACCCCCATTTCATGATTTTTTGTTTCATCAGTAAATACATTAACATATTTACAATGTGTATCAGGATATAATAATGAGATTTTTTAATCATATTAAAAGGATACTAATTTCTATGATATAAAAAATTATAACCCCTTCATTTCAACTGATGATATTTTAGGTTCCTCAATTATAATTTTTTTCTGCAGAGTTTATTTTTTGTTATATATTCTAATTCATAACATCCTAATCAATAAAAATAACTAAATCCAAATTTGATAAAAAATGAGATACCCTATATCCACACACCTAGATCCACTTCTAGAAATGTAAATATTAAACATATGATTTGATTCTATGTGAGATGACTTCATCAAAACCCATATATATTTTACAATTTTTTTTAATTTAGACAATTCATCACACAAACTAACATAATAAAAAATCATTTTTTTGAATGTTAGCTATAAAATATTCATAGTTGTCAATAAGTGTTCAAAATATGTGAAAAACTCATTCACATAAGATACCCTTTTGAAATATCATACATAATAATGTTCTTTATAAACTATTCAATGTAATAATAATAATGGTTTGAGATCAGATCATTAATATGGGTACACATAATAGATAAAAATAAATGATCATAAGTGAACCTAAGGTAATAATTTGATTATTAGAAAAAATTCTGAGCGCATGGTTATATCATATGACAATCACAACCAATAAAACATAGATGAAAAATCAATATTCATTGAATAAGGATACTGAATACCATAAAACATAATAAATAAGAAAGAGGAAAATTGATTTTAAAATCCTGAGATATGAAAACATAACATAGAAATAAGAGTGTGTTAATAATATAAACAAATAAAATAAAAACACTATGAACTTAGATAACTGTAATTTCTTCCAAAAACAAACTTGTGGAAAAAAAACCCCAAATCATGTCCATGAAAGAACTTATTAAAAAATATATCTTTCACCATGCCCTCAAAAAAATGAATCAAATCTATCCATAATCTTTTCCATATGAATATTTATTAACTATTATAATTGTACTCATTTCCATGAATAACATGTGCAAAATATATCTTCTATCTTATACACACACAAAAATATGAAAAAATCTATCTTCTATAATGTCCTTGCACAATCATTAGAACATATCAACTTATAAACATTTCAATGAAGATACACATGAATACAGATACCTATAATCATTTTCTTGTAGAAACATGTGAAAACAGATATTCAATAGAATGTCTTCACAAAAACTACTTTTCATATTACCCCTATTCCTGTTAGTGAACATACATGTGAACATATAACCCCATAATTATTCTGAAGTATATACTTGTAAACATAGCTACCGAAAATAATTTCCATGCATTTGATCATTATATCAGGAGATATAAAATTTTACCCAATAAAATTGTGTAGTATAATAATCTAAAACATCACATAATGATAAACTATATATATGATTTCCATAATAAATTAAAATCTCAACAATCACATCATCACTTAATTTATCCATGGGGATAAAATGAGTTTCATTATATTATACATAATAAATTATCATATACAATTTGGAGATATAAATTGAATGGGTTTAGTATATCATATTATTTTTGAATCTTAATAAACATTATAAGATGTTGAAAAATATGGAATTTTTTCCTATTATCACCAGAAAATATCATTGTAAAATTAGAATGTATACCCTTTACATGTAAAACATTTAAATTTAAAATAATAAAATATTCAAAATATTGGGAATATATAGTCTTTCAGGAAACCATGAATATTTTTAATTTAATACATGTAAATACAATTTAGGTTTAATGAGGGAAATTTTATAATGGTAAACAAATTAAAAATAATATTATTTCACAATTTTTTGAATAATGTCAAATCAATATAATATCACTCAAATGGAATAGTTTTTAAAGCATTTATTTCAATAACATGTCAATAATGTCAATGTCAATTGAAAATTACATTAAATATCCTTTGAATCATATAAAAGGACATACATAAATCACCATATAGAATATGGACCTAGAGTTGAAGTATTCCTGACTAAAAATAATGCAGGTGTCATTATCCTCTAACAAACAACAAATCAATTGCATTGAGGTACAAGGGGATGAAAAATGTTATGAATAGATATTAAAACATAAAAAACTAGAGGAAAAGAATATATATTTGTAATAAGAGTGAAATAAGAAATTTCCAAAAAATGGTTTTTATACATATATAATATCATTTTGAAAATGATATTAGAATGAAACCCATATTGATTTCGTAAAAATTAATAAATATCTGGAATGAAATACCATTATATTAATTTTTAAGACCCATTGATAATATAACATGCATGGTAAAATATGTTAATGAGGAATAACATACGCCACATAATGAAATAATTTGTTGAATGTAGAACATATCTCAATAAAATTAATCTAGGGTGATAAAATGTTATCTTTTCTAAACCTTCAACGAAAGGGAATTAAAGACCTATATAATAAAAATATCAATATAAACCAAATATATCATAAACAAATTCTTATACTTAAAATTTTATAAAATTTTATAATAATAATAAATTGCAAATTTATTATTGGGGAAATTATTACCTTCATCAATTCATATTGGTACTTGTGATTGTAATCATACATGTTTCAAAATGGTCATTTCGATACTCATTACTTGATACCAAGTTCCTCATTCAAATTTTACTAATGAAATTCAAATAATTTTTTTAATTATTTATTTACTCACCTATTCATGTTTAAGAAGAAATTGATATAGTTCTTGAGAATGGTATCCATGGGGAACATGTTTTTGGATGTTTTCTAATATCAAAAATTTATTTTATATTAATCATCAAATTATTTCATCCTTCTAGAATCATATTAATGAAATAAATAATTCATTTAAATCATATATAGAAATAATTAATTTCTTCTGTCTTATTCATGATGAATATGATAATTTAATTATAACATCGTTCATGTTGGTTGTTGAACCGACCCAAAAAACTAGGGTACACTAATGAATGGGAAGTAATATAGGGGTTTTTAAGTGTAATATAATTCTATGAAAATAATAATAATTTTTAAACAACATAGTTATTCTGTTGAATTATATTTTGGATCATTTTATGTGGAATGTTAATTGAAAAATATGTTAAGATACGTGATACAAACATTTATGAATTCTATCCATCTCAAAATTAGTTCATTCGGTACGAACTATTTAGGATTCCTTCATGGGAATCGATGATAAAATAGTCTAACAAGGATTTTGGAATCTAAAAAATTCTAACTAGATATATTTTGGATAAAAAATTGTGGTTTTTTGGGGATGGAGTGGGGATACTTTTATAAGTGAGTTTCAAATATAATTTCTTCAAATTCCCATTATTTAATGTGTAAGCCTAAATTTTTTAATTGAAAGTGGGTAGATTGTGTCAATATAAGGGGATGATGAATGTGATTTAATTTATTAATCGATCAAAAAAATATTTATAGATCAATTTTATTGATATTTTGTGTCTTTAACTAATAGTTTAATCCATTTTACCAAATTGACCATTTATCCTGGTAACTCATTATGTTTCTTGGTAACATGGTCTTATACCTAAAAAATTATTCAGATCCTTATGTCATTTTAATTTTTCAAAAAAATAACATTTTATTTAATAAAATTCAAATTATAAATATGAGAAATATTACATTTAAAATTTAATCATAATATACATTGGAAACCCCATTTTTATAAAAAAAATAACTTCTTAAATGTTATATTTTTTTACTTTAATATCATATAAATTAAAAAATAAATTATTGTTAATATATTGGTTCATAAATTGCGGAACATTATTCAAATATTCCTTTTTAAGAGATATATTTAATTTATTTTGATAATAGTATAAAACATATAAAAAATATTGTTTTTAATAACAGAACACCTTTAATCATAAAATGATTTTAATATCATCCCCATTAAATTAATTATATTACTTATTAAAATAATATTGTTTCAGTACATGATAATATATATTTAAATTAAAATGTAAATAAAATAATCTTTTAAAAATAATAAAAATATAGATATTAGTATTCGGAAAAGAAAATATATTTTTATAATAAAATACACCTGTTATTTTGTATATCTTTTTAATTATTTTTCATTTGTGTATTATATTATTATTTAGTTTTACTAATATTTACAAAATTTCTATATACATATTTGATACATGTATACCCAACGACCACAATTATAATTACCCTATTTCCAATGACCATTTTATAAGGGACTTATATCCAACAACCATATATATAACGATCATATTTTATTCGTATATATGTCTAAGAAATCATCACTAATAACATTAATATAGTCTAGTTATTTCATAACATGTCTATTATATTATTAATTCTTACATTCTTTCCATATATTCAGTTAGGGTTATGATTATCATGAAAATCCTTGTGGGAAAATATTTAATGTCTATTGAATTATTATTTACATGAATATCTTTTCACATGTACATTTATTAATGATGTTTCTTATTGTATTATCATAATGTTTGGTAATCCAAGTTTCTTTGTAATATTTTAGCTACAAAAATATATCAATGTTAATTTTTGTGTAATGTTTAATGTGAAAAAATAAATTCAGAAAAATATTAATAAAAATGTTAATTCATAGAACAATATTATATTGTTATATTCTATCCACTTAAATAAACTGAATCTCACACTTTTTGTTATCTAAAACTGAAGAAAATAGTTTAGGTTACTCAAAATTCATATGAAGATTAAAATTAAATTTCTAAAGAGCTATCATAATCAAAATATTATAAAAGACTAGGAAACTCATCTATTTTTATAGAGTAGGAATATCCCAAAAAATTGAGTTTTATGCCATATTTTGAGCTAAAAACCCCTTATGAATATGTATCAAGAACATTATGATGGAAGTGTTTTCTAATGGGATTTCATGTTCAACCATGCACTAAAAATGACCAAAGGTTGATTTAGTTTTTGAAATGTGTAATCTATATCACTAAAATTACTAGGACCTCAGTATTTATAGAGTGTAATTATGCCTAAAATCATATAAAAATCATCTAAATAGACAAAATTAAAATTTATAGGAAGTGAACCCCTCATACACTGATTGAAAATGACTTATAAACATTTGATAATATAAATATACCATTAGAATTATTCACTGATAATTCAATATTTAATCATTGGGGTTGTGATATGGCAGTCCTACATATTTTTTTTATATATTAAGGATTTCATAAAACTAGGCTCAAATAAGATGTTTCCATAATTGTGAGTACCAGTCACTAGTGAAATATAATGAATTTTCCATTCGTCCAATAATAAAATGAATTGTTTGCATGATTATAATGAAATAATAATCAATATATTCAGTCACATGTTAAGAAAAATCGATCTGATGTATTCCTAAATTATGACCCATTTATTCCAGCATATGATATTTTTGGTTTATTATACATCAAATTTGGATCATTATATGTTATTTTATGTTCCATTATTATATATGGCTAAAAAAATCACTAAAATCATTCATCCAATTTTCATTTTTCTAAAAAAAAAATTTGTTTTTTATTTTTTCCATAGATTCATTTCGGTTGATGATCATCATGAAAATAAATGTTGGAAAATATTTATTTTCTGTGAAATTGTTATTTACCTACATAATTTTAAACATGTCCTTTTTTAATGATGTTTCTAATTGTATTGTTATATGGGATTAATATTTATCTTACATTGTAATATTTCATACGAAAAATATATAATTGTTACTTTTAGTACAATATTTTATGATAAACTATCTATTTATGAAAATATTTATAAAAACATAAATTCATACTATAATTTTAGGGTATTACATTCTACCAAATTAAATAACGTGATCCCTAACAATTTAAATTACTTCAAACTAATTAAAATAGTTAAGTGTACTCAGAATACATACATGAATCAATATAATATTTATAATGATATATTAGGGTCATTATATTAAATAAAACTAGAAAACTCATATAATACCTCATAGTTATAATTTCCACAAAATTAGGTTTATTACATAATTTTTTACTTAAATACCCCTCATTAATAAGTATTAAGACACAAATGATGGATGTTTTCTCTATAGGGATATTATGTTTAACCATGAAATAATATATTACTAGAGGATGATTTAGGGTATGCAATGTGAATTATATATACCAAAAATAAATATGTACTCTAAATAGGCCAATTCTACTAATTCATAAATCAAATAAAATTCATCTAAAAAGAGAAAAATATGATTTAAATGATGTTCAGACTTGAAAACATCTATTAAATATGACTAATATTCATTTTATAATATAATCACTCCACAAAAAGTATTAACTTAATATTGAGTATATAATGATATTAGTCATGATTTTTTAGTAATAGATACTTTTTGAGATATAAAATAAATTTAAAACTAGACTTAAATAAGAAGTTTTCATTATTGTGTGTACTACTCACCAACTAAATATTATGATTCGTTTATTCAGCCCATAATAAAATAAATATTCATTGCATGAATACTTGTAAGTATTAATCAATGTCTTTAGTCCCATGATATCCAAAATAAATCCTTATTAGTCCTAAATTATGAAACCTATATTTCAAAAAATTACATTTTAGGTTAATCTATATCCTTTTTGGCTTATCATAGGTTGTTTTATTTTGAATAAAACTAATCATCATATCTTAAATCCATAAATAAATAAAACTACATCAGATAACAAATGATATTCCTTATATTAACCCACTTATATCTAGTTTTTTAAACACAAATGTTACACATTAAATATCATATCCATTGAGTAGACATGGGTATAACACATATATTATAAATAAGTTAAATTATTTTATATTTTCCTCTCAAAAATACACACAATCCCATAACCCGAATTATTTGTGTCACTGGGGAAACGTTGTGTGATATTTTTATTTTATTATAACTCTTCAATATTTCCCACAAATAGTCTTCAAATATGATCCCTTTTCTAACACCATATGCATAAGACTCTTCGTCATAAATTGGGGAATATAAGCATATAAAGTGGGATATCATAGATAATATTCATGGTAAACATAGTAGATATCAGTCAATGATCATAGCTTTTCAAAAGTGAGGCACATCCGTATGATAAAAAATTTAATGTGTATGGTCATGAAATAATATAAACACACCTAATAAAGTAACGATCATAAATCCTGAGAAATTGAGTAAGGATTTGGTGTAACCTAAGACATAACTAATAATTAAGGAAATATGAGTGTATATTCAAGAACAATTAAAACATAACATAATTATAAATATGTTGTATTAACATAAGCATGGAAAACCATTATATTGTGAACATATATAACAATAATTTTTTCGAGAGACTAATTTGTAAATAAATCTAACCACAATAATTCTAACGTAGAATTATTTTTACAAAATATCTATAATACTATCCATATAAAATTTGAATAATTCTATTCGTTGTCATATTATTGAAAAAAATATTAACAAATATATCAACAATCATTTCCAAGTGAAATATAATGAAAATAATCTATTTAATATCTTCTACACATTAATGTTGTGGAAAATGTTATCAGCAATCATGTCCATGTACAAATATGTGTACATCGGTTCAAACAATAATTTTCACACACATACTTGTGAAATAAGAATCCCTTGGTCTTTTCCAATCATAGACATAATAAAAAATCATTCTATAATCATTTCCATGAAATAATTGTAAGAATATATAACTTCAATTACATCCATTACAATTTTGTGAATATAACTACCCATAATTTTGTCCACATGTAGAAATTTGCTCCAAGATACCAAAAATCATATCATCTAACGTAATAATTATCTAATAAGATATATAAAATTTCTAAAATTATTTGATTTATATAATGGAACCACCCATCTCTTTCTGTAAAATAATACAAATGAATGCTACGAGAGCATGAAATAATTTATAATCTCATCATTGTTAAATTACCCCTGAGAAATGAGTATGTTTCATGAAAACCTCCATAATCACATATAATATTTCATCAAGAGATATAAGATGATGTTTTTCTAGATATATAATGTTTGATAACATCTAGAGGTGGTGAATTATTGTTTAAGAAGTCATAAATATTTTTATCCAAACAATTTGGGGGAACTCTTGAGTGGTAAAAACCTAGGAACTTACATAAAAACCATTGATTAATTATCAACCGTAATATTGTACTATAGTACTACAGTATCAATATATGAATGTATGTACTCTAGTAGGTACAATAATTTTCTATTGTATCAATGGTGCTATTAAAATTATTTTTGTTTTTGGGATTTTATTTCATGGTTTCGAGCATTGGGTAATACAATGATCACCTAAAAAATATTTTATCCCATTAAGCTTAAGGTAATTTTTATCAACATCAAAATGTATATTAAATATCAATATGATATTCTACTAAAATACAAATTTGTTTATGTAAATCAAGGGGAAATTAATACATTTTAATTTTATTAAAAATGATGCTAATACACTAAAAACAAGATAATTTTTTTACAATGAAAAAGATATAATAAATTTACTATAATTATAGAAATTTAGAAATCGGTAAGACAGAGTAAAAATAATGAAAATAAATAATATATAATACTTATAATAAAAATTGAAATAAAATGAAACTCGACATAATAGATTATAAATAAAACACTATTTTAATGAATATTATAAATCACTATTTTCAACCACAGTTCAAGGAGGATATTTCAAAAGGTCTAGGGTACCCATGTTTATATTCCTAGAGGAACTTAACATATACCTATCAAAAGGTGACAATGTTTTACTATCCACAGAGGTTCTCAATCATATTAATTGAAAATAATTTTTTTTCTTATCCATGTATTCGTAATATGATGTAAAATATGAAAAAAATTATCTTCCATTCCAAGAAATCCCTTGTTCAATATGAATTGAAATAGAAAAAATAAATCATATCAAAATAGAGCACATAGAATAAGAGATTAAAAAACTAATTGTCTAATTGAAACTCTTAGAATGGAATACTAACAGTATAATAATTGAACTCGTAAAAAATTCCTTGCAAGGATAAAAATGACAAAGAATCTCTTTCAAAAAATTTAATTATTTTTTACTTCCTGTCCTCAATGAAATTGTATCTTTTATAGGAAATCTATCAATTATCAGATTATATATTAATTTGGGTTAGTTATATATACATCAAAAAATCTTCATTATATTGTGATTAACTCATAATAGAATGAAATTTTCCAATGAATTCATTCATATACAACAAAAACGAATTTAAAAGAGGTAAAAATGATTTTTTCATGAAATTCTATTCAATGTATTTACATTTTTTTACCAGGATAATAATTTAAAAAACAACAATTATTCTTACATCAAACACACTATTATATATAACATGAAATAAAAAATGTTTTTAAGGATAAATTGAATCAAAAATATATGTAACATGTGGATTGTATCATATTATCATATACTATGTGAAGTATATGATACATTAAATAATCCATAAGTGTTGCTAAATAATTTTATAATAACATTAGAAAAAACATTTCACAATAATAATAAATATGTTGTTACTCTAAAATAAGTTATTTTTTTAAAAAAATAATTTTAAAAATAATTTAAATATATGATTCTTAAAAACCAATGAAATATTGTCAAAAAAATTATAAATAATAATAAAATAATAATGAAAAATTCAACAATTCATAAAAAATTAAAAATAAATATTTATTTCATATTCTTATAAAGACATCAAAATAATCAAAAATGAATCATACTAAAAATGTTTAAAATAGATCCTTTAATACCCATCTATAGAAGAAAAAAATAATATAAAATGACTGTAATAAACAATTTAATCAAATATTTGAAAATCCATAAAACAATATAGATTATATTTACATGGAATTGAAATATTATTGACTAAAAATAAGGGATATGGCGTCTCAATTTCCAATCATAATTTTTTTTTCAAATTGTGAACCAAATGGAATAAGAAATATAAGAATACATATAAAATATAATAATAAATTTAGGAAAATAAAAGATATGTAGACTGGGAGAGAAATAATAATCATCTTCTCTAATTATGTGGTCATATGTATAAAATATAAGATTGAAAATAGATTTGAAATAAATCCTTAATGGTTATTTATATTTTGAATTAATGTCCTTAAAAATAAATAAAAATATATGGATATTAATGTACCATGGTTGGGATGAAAAGTTTTCTAAAATAAATTCAATAGGTAGTATAAACACCACATAAATAATGAAGATTGTGAATATAGAATATATATCAATGAATGAAAATAAGATGATATACTCTTACATATTCTTATAACCTACATGAACGAAAAGTAACATAATACTTAACAAAAATAAATATTTAAATCACTTATTTTAAAAAATTAATCATATATATATACTTTTATAATATTTAATGAAAGTCATTCATTACACATATATTAGATAGTTATTGTTTATTTTCATTAATAAATTAAGTAAATTGTAATTTTTTCATAAATGTTTCATAATGGTGATGTAAAACTACATTAGACTCTTCCATGTTCATAATTAATAGATTATTAAAGTTAATAAAATAATTTCTATTGAATTTTTTTTCCTGTATCATGTTAATTTCACCGAGGGTATGGATACAATTTTCTAGAATGTGATCCGTGAAGTGATTTTTTCAGTTAATTTTATAATAACAATGAATTATATAATATTGAAAATTTAATTTGGTGTCATACTTAGAAAATATTATTCATGAATATAACTAAATATTAATATCACATATATTGTTTTGATACATATTCATTATGAATATTATGATGTTAGAATCACATCATAAATATAGGTGGTTGAACGGGCCCAAATAAGAACATGTAATACTAATTAATGTGTATGAATATATTAATATAATAGTAATATAATTATTTAAAAATAATAATAATGCCAATATAGAATCACTGTAGTTGGTAATAAGATTTATATTCATTTTATGAGGGAATTTAATTGAAAAATATTGTTAAAAATAGATTCATTGATGAAAACTATCCTTTTAAAAATGGGTTTCTTCAGAATAATAACTTTTAGAATCCTTCTTTGAATAAGAAATTAAGAAAATTTTAACGAATGAATTTAAATTGTAAAAATGGTGGTTTAATATTGATATTATTGATGTAAAATTGTTGTATCCCTCCCAGAGTTCCACTCATCAGTGCCGTGAGATTATGGCCACATGACCACAAATATGCCGCCCTAATGGAAAGAGACTATTGACTAGCAGTATGTTCCTAGAGTGTGTCAGTGGGGATGCTATTTCCCCATAAATCAGATGTTTCCATAATAAAAGACATAATAAACAAGATGATACTTAACAGAAAACATACTACACAAGAAAGGATAAAAATAATCAAATAAAATTAAGTAATTGTTGGTGGAATATGAATATATTATAGATATAGTTGTGATAATGATGGTATTTTATATGTGTATACAATATGTGATTTTTGGGAACTGTAGATACAATCATATACTATATGTTATCCTAAATATAAATATGGAATAAACTACTACCTCAATAATCTTGAGCATATGCTCGATCCTTTACCCCATTATCCATCATAGAGCTATAAAACAATCATGCATCAAATGTTTCATGCTTCCTTTTGTTAATACCATAATTTAAAAAGATGTTTGGCTTCCTAATGTGTTCCAAGATGCGTTGGATATACAATCATAGTAGGAAAACACCGATGGTGTCGAGGAGAATCCATTTCATGACACAAATAAAATGAAAAATGTTCTATAAATGATAAATGCATGGAAATAACAAAATAAATAACATCTTCCGTTTGAGTTCCCAAATAGACGCCCAACTAATAAAACCTACATCAGCCTTAAATGAAGGTCTAATCCTAGGTACCAATACATGTTATATAAAGATAAAAATGTCCATCATAATTAATGAAACCAATGCAATCAGATCCCAAGCTTATGCTTTTTCATTGCAGTATCATTTCCAATGCATCACACAATAATGATCATACAATAAATAAGAGTCTTCATGAATAATATAATCAACAATCAGTCATATACATAGTGGATATTGGAGACCATACAAGGTGATCTATAATGAAAATGAGGGTCTCTACAAGAGTCTTTGATATAACCAATATAACCATGTCCATCCAAGGAAACCCATAAATGCATTCCTTATATCACTCATGGTATGATGACTCTGATCTTGTATCATGTATCTTGTATTGGTTACCAGGTATCACCAGAGGCATGTCGTAGATTTCGTTCCAATAATTATGTCCATAGTTTAATTCATAATGAACGGGTGTCACTCATGAATATAAGTAATACACCCTGAGAGCTCGTACCCTAAAATCCAAACTATCACTCCCAATGAATCATGTAGTTCCAAACATAACATGGTGAGTCCATCCATTATTAAAATCAAAAGGAACTCGTGTTCTTTCCCAACATGTAATAGGTGAGGTATATGAATCAATGAACAACTCATAAATACTTATAATATAAAATCATATGTAATCATAAAGCAAGGAAATATCACATGAAAACTAGGTATCAAAAGAATGAATCACAATTCAATCCTTTCAACTGTGGTATTAGTGGAAATAAAATAAAGAATATTGAATAAAATTTAAACATTGAACAAGGAATATTATACATGATATAAGGATTACACATTTATGCGTAATACACTATGACATTAATAATGAAGAAGTACATCCCAATAATGAAATAAATTATATGAAAACAACAAGGAAATATAAATCACATGGAATCTAACTCAATGGTCTACTCATGGTCTCTAATTAATAAAAAATATAATTTTATTAATTTTGGAATTAATCATGATAAAACTCACACACATAAGGTAGATCACAATTTAATTAATGATAATATAGCCCAATATATTGGGAACTCCCAAATAGATGGCCTATAAATAGTATAATGACCCAAAAATTGGATTCATAGTACGGTATGGTCACACATTGAACTGAAAGTAAATTTAATTAATTTATTAAATAAATTTTTGGTATCATCATAAGGGGCTGGGGGAAAAAACTATAGCGTGTCAATTAAAATAGATTAAATTTTTTGGAATAACTATATCACCACCTTGATGAAGTAGAACTCCATTCATCCGTTGTTGAGGGTTAAATTGAGCTAGAATGTGAGAATACAATGAAATTGTCAGAATCATGGAAAATATGGTAGAAATAGTCGCACAAAAAATTTCATAATATAGGTTCGCATAACCATGAAATTTTAAAAAAACCAAAAAACCCTTCATTTTAACAGAAACCAATTTGGAGATGGCTCCATTCTCTCCCGGTTTCTCTCCTCTCGCTCTCGGCTCCGCCTAGGGTTTCCTCCTGAAACCCATCGCTTCAGGGTCGGCGGCTGCTCGGTCCCTCTTCCTCTTTTCCCCTTCCTCCCTTCATTTCGCCCTTCAGCACAGCTTCTCCATGTTTCTTCCTCTTTGGTCTGACTTTCCGCTTTCTCTCTTGTGAAGGCGCTTCGGTCTCCCTCGAATCAACGATATATTCTTCGGTCTCCCTTGAATCGACAGCGTCTTCTTTGTTCTTCCTCTGTTCAACGACATCTTCTCGGTCTCCCTCGAATCAACGGGTTATTCTTCAATCGCCCTCGAATCGACGACATCTTCGTCGATCATCTTCATATCGATGTCATCTTCGGCCTGGGTTGCCCTGCTTCTGCTTTGATGGTTCCCGGTTTTTCTGCCTTGTTGATGATGCCTTCGTTCTGAGCCCTTGGTCACTTGAACCATTGCTTTAACCCTACGTTCTGCTACTCCTATCCTGGTCAGATCTGGAGTGGGGGTTACAACAGGGTTTTGGGATGTGTGGTTCGACGACCATCGATGTTCCAGGCGCGAGCTCCTCGACGTTGGATTTGGTTTTTCAAGTTTATTCCTCATGATATCAGTGAATTGTTTCTCACGACGGTGTTGTGCCGATGCTTCGGGATTTGCGATGAGGTGAGCTAAATCTGTTTCGGTGACTCGTTTGCTTCTGGTTCGCTGGGTGATAATGACAGCTTGTTGCGGTGTTCTACAGTGGATTTGATGGACTCTATGTCTCCAGCGACTGGTGTGGTTTTTGGAAGGCGACGATAATGTCGGTATTAGGATGGAATTGATGGCAGTGGTGACTCGTGGTGACTCATGTTGATGACGTGACCTTTGATGTTGGCGAAATGATTTTGGCAGATTTGGGTGATCTTGGAATGCAATCTACTCGATGCCATGTTTGCTTTGAATTTTGAATTTTGAATGGGCATTCTCTGTTTTTGGTTCCCGTATGTAGGTTACCGCTCACCCTGAAAGCGGCTTTTGAAAATCAAATAAAAATAAATTTTCAGTCAGTCAGAACCATGGAATTTAACGGGATGGATGATAGAGCTTATCCAGATATCATTGTTACATCTGATGGAATATTATTTGCTTATTGAATGAAGAATTTATCCTAAACTCTTTAGAGGATGATGATAGAGGATCACGCCCAAAGGGACAGGAATAAAATTTGTAGTGAAAAATATTGAAAAATGTAAAGTTGTTAAATAATTAAATATTGGGAAATGGTTATTTCACTTTAAAGAACATGGATGGATGATTTGGATGCATGGTTTTCCAAATTGTGTGCAAATTGTGAGCCATGCCACTGCTTCATGGTCACCCTGCATGGTTAAAATCTTTGTTTAACTAACAGTGAAAAAATGAAAAACTAATATATACAGTTTTTTTAGAATCACATACAGTTTTTTTAGAATCACATATCCTTGAACATGAAGTAACACGGTTGTAGAAAAATAGTTCAACCCCCAATTCCCCACCAATAATCGCACACTATGAAAACCATATGGGATTGGTGACATAGTTTCTACAAACCACATGACCAAGTCTACCTCATTATGTTTTAGGGATTCATGCTCTGAATAAGACTCACACACACCAAATGCCTCCATGAATCCATTAAGAATCATTGTTATGGAATGAAATATATTTAGACATAAAAAATAATGGTCTACTCTTTAAAAACATTAAAGATGTTACAAACTCCCCTCCTTATAAAAACATGTCCCCAATATTTCATTCTCATGGTGGAAAATAGAATATAAGAAATGTTCTAAACATTGTGCATGTACATCAGTCTCCCACTACTAGTTATAATAATGTTTATATATGTGATTATATAGCACCCAGACCATAGGAACAGACCTTCCAAAGAGGTCCTTCCTAGTATGATCAATGTTGTGAATTGGGTTCCCCTTAAAGGAAACATCTACTTCGAGCTTAATTACTATGGGTCAAAGGACACAAGTCGCGATGATACTACTAAAGCTGGGATACATGGGAGAAATTGTGTATTGAATGATAACTTTGAGGTATCTTCAATTTATTGGCTATCTTCAAATCACTCACCTCTATCTCCAAATTCTTAACACATCTAAATGATAATTTTCATTGTCTCATGATCATTTGATGACCCAATTTAGGAGGTACTCAAAAAAATTACTGATATCCTATCTTAAATTGCAGGGTTATCCTATGAACATATATATAAAACTTATTCCTAAGATGAGATGTATACATACACTTTTGAATCGTATTAACTTTCTCTGATGTCTTCTAAATGAGATAAGGAGAAAATATAGATTCCTCACCTTCCGTAAGAAATCATAGCGAAGAACTATGTAGTATACTGTAGAGGGTATAATATAGAGCCATCTTAATCATTTCTAGAAATCTATTTCTGTAGGAATACTAAACAAGAAGAATATTATTATTCCAAGAAACTCCAAAATCAATGATATATGCTCTAATAATGTCCTTCATCCATTTTATTGCCCGCTCAGACTTCCCATCGGTCAAAGGGAGAAATGTTGTACTCAAGGGAACATGTGGACTTAGTTCCTATCGTAAACCATTAATTTGTCATGATGTGAAACAAAAATCTCATTCAAAAACTATAATACATTGAACTCCATGATGGAGCACTATCTCCCAAATGTATAAACATCCCATCTAAAAAATAGGGAAAGTATCCAAGATTTTTAGTATTTTTGAAACCTTTATCAACCATTCTATGACTAGTCACACCATATAACATTATTGACGGGATCTCAAAAAGCCTGTCACTAAATCCATGGTGACAACATTCTATTTATACATAAAATAGAGAGAGGTTTTAGATGTCTAACAAGTCACTGGTGCTCTTCAATCACATACTGATAGGTGGAGCATTGAGTGATGAAACATGCTATCTACCTCTACATACATGGACACAAATTTTGATGATTTATATCTTTATTCATCTTGGTAATCCATATATTAAATTCCCAAATAGAGTAATGTCATTCCACCATCATCTCTTTTTGTATATATAAAGTAACCCATACATGCCCAAACAATTGTAGGGTTTCACTCCATTAAACAATCCAACCAGGAGGGTGGTTATCACCTATGACACTATCACTCCATATATGGCCATTAGAATTTGATAACATCCATATCTGAACCTTCTCTAGATGGGAGGATGTTAATGCAAGAGCCACTAGAAGATATTACATATGTAGTTCCTGAACATCATGATTTATCTTAGAGAAAAGATCAATTAATGTCAACTAAAAGTATTCCTCCCTGAAGCCATGTGTCAGAGACTTCTTACTGAAGGCCCCATTAATGACATTACCATTGTTGGATATATACGAGAGGTTAATGTAAAACTATTGTAGGTATTCCAACCAACAAAAATTCTTTGGATTCAAGTCACATTGAGAGGAAATGAATTTGATTAAATAATGATATATGTAAACAAAAAATCTATATACCAACAATTATTTCGTCCAATGAAATTGTGCATGGACCACAGTTACTAGCACGAGGTCATGTGCAGGGTAGTTATGAATATTAGGCCTCAATCAATGGGACCCATAAACTAAAACACAACCACCCTCAACCAAAACTGCACCTATCCCGATCCCTTAAGAATAATTGTACATATTATAGCCTCTACCTAGATCAAGGAGAATCAGTATTGAAGATGAATTTATTCCTCCAATTAACACCTAAAATAAGGTCCCACAAGAGTTAGTCTAGTTGAATTTTACACCCTTCTTGTTAGATCCCTGATGTGGTGATTCCATATGTGAAAAGTCCTATATGAGTCGCTTGTAATAGCCAAAAATTCATAAGAATATGATTATATTAAACACATTATTGGAATAATCCTAAGAAGCCATGGTGCTCACCTTTTCTAGGTAAACAGATACATCTATAATAGATATGATGTATCCCTTGATGTGAACCTTGCTGATCCAAAACTGAAATTTAATAATATTCACATATAACTAATTATATATTAGTCTAATTAGGATGATCCCAATATAGGTATCATTGTCATTTCGAGTTTGAGAATACATTATGATATCATTTAAGAAAGCCAATAAAATGGATTCAATATATGAGTGGAAAACTTGATTATTCATATCCATGATGACTACTAGTACATTCATCAGACCAAATGGAATGAGAATATACACATATAATCCATACGTAATTTTAAAAGTTTTATGTGGTATATCTAAATTCATCACCCAAACATGATTATATAATAACCTCAATAAATTTGGAGAAAACATTTCCTCATCGATGTTGGTTGAAGTGGTTATTTAGTTAAGGATGTAGTTAGCAGTTTTTCACTGAAATTTAGTCGAATCGGTGGTATTCCTGTACTATCTAAGGGTATCATCCACCATTTTAGTGAAATGTACTTTTTAACCCCATGGTAATGCGATGAAACTAATACAATACTTATCCTCTAGATCTTCAAAAAACATCATCAGTTCATGGATCTATTTTCATGTCTTCCTTCAAGGAGCAATGGACATAAGTGCCACACCATTCACTATATCAATTTTCAACTCATCATATATATCAAAATATATCATATAGATATATTTATGGAAGATTCCCCTAAAATTATAATATACCAAATGAAATTCTACAAGCTATATTCCTTGATCACTCATAAAGAGATTAGACCATTGCACTATCTCCCTACCTAAAATCATATGCTTGGGTCTTGCTCGACCAACATGGATCCCATTATCCCTTATAGAAATAATTTTTACCCTTGGGGGATATGAAATACAGTTGTTTGTGATACCAATACATCTTTTCTCACTAAGTCATGAGGCAATACAAAATGATAATGGCTTTAAAATTGGTCATCTAGAGGAGTAATATACTCTAGAATAAATAGATCCCATATATCATAAGGGGCACACCAGGAACTAGCTTGTATAGTCTATTATGACCCCAAATGTCATATCCAGAGACATGAAACCATATAATTATTTGATTGTAAGGAAATTTTTTTCCACAACATCATTAGATATAAATTGGTGTAGTGAACCATTATCAAAAGGGAAGAAACTAATGTAGATGCAACAAGAATAACATCTATTACCATAGATTTCCTAGACTCTACTTCTCAGGAACAATCTTCACTACAATAATAGTTCATTAATCATGGCCCCGAGATGCTTCCTGACAAGTAAATGTAGATATACTCTAACGATATTTAAAATTTGGGGCCTACCTTCCTTGGCGATGAACACTAACACATCATTATGATCAGACTGTATAAGAACATATTCTATTATGGAAAGGATTCATGGATCTTGTAGTATATGTTGGTGCTCATTTGATTCCCATATCACTCTGTTCTACAAGAAAATGCTTGAATAAGCACAGAAGATGAAACATCATGCCACATGCTTGAATCTTGAATGGGTTCCTCATTCATTGAGCATTATTATGTCATGGACTACCACACTTATCACATAATATAGAACATGAAGTGAATTTCAACTAGCTTGAACCGCCCCTTGGGCACCCATGAAATTTTGCATCATACTTCCAGACGAACCATCTCACTGCCTTGAAACTGTACCACCATGGCTCACATTTCCAACTTCATTGAGATTCAATTCAATAATTAGGACATGGTTCCCTATTTTTGAAAAGGTAGTCAATTGGATGACTTACACCTATGAGTTTACAACATAACTATTCACTTCTACAAAATTCCTCATATTTTTCAACAAGTCACTTCATAAATATGGAGTGAAACTATAGAACTTTTTTATGTTAGAAAATTACTCAAGAATATTTATAGTGACATGATAAAGTTGTATGAACTCCTTGTCTCTATAATACCTCATAGTCTGTAAGAAGATGTGGTCATAGAAGCTTGTCTGGTTTCTTTTACAGACCAAACCCTTATGACACTTATAATGAAATATGATTTCCCCCTACATTTTTGTGGGAAATACACAATATAAATGTTGTTATCGTGAACCTCCATATTAAAGGCATAAAAAGATGGTTGAAAATCAAAACAATGACTTCTTAGAATAAGTCACTATCCAGAGGTATGTCACCCCCTTAAGAAGGTGGGAGGTTGATACTACTAAAATTAATATGTCAGCTCAACTATAATAAGGGTATATTTGGATGCACCCTGAACTAAATACATGAGTTGAAGAAAACATTCATCAAACTGAGCATTGATACCCAATGGAAGATCAGTAGTAGTTTCCTCAGGTGGACATACAGAAGGTACTATGGGTGTCTCAGGTCACACCACCTCTGAAGTGTGGTGATCAGTACTCACTTAGAATATAGAGTGATCTCATCATGGTGTCATATCTCTATGGTTTCCCATCATATTCCTTAGACATGATTTATAACAAGTAGAAAATTAGACAAAGAATGCGGTAAAGAATGGTTGGGTACAAGGCCTCCCTAAACATGACGTAACCCTCATCCATCTCCTAATTCTCGGTCTAGATAATATGGAAATGATATCAATGCGTCAAAAGATAAATGGGATACATACCATTTCCAAAGTAGGGTAAAGATACAGTTCTCTAATTAAACACATAAGGTGGGAATTTTATTTTATTGGTTGTATTCAATTTAATTCTTGTATGTATTTAAATACAGTTTAATATATTGAATTAGATACATCACCATCACCATTTCATTAGGTCCCATTAAAAATATAAATTGTGTGATATTTTCCATTTAATCAAAACAAAGACTCCATCCATCCCATACAACAATTGGTTTATGAATCAATGTTCCATAATGAACAATATAAGGTGTATTCTTAAACATATATAGAAAAACACTTTTTTGGATAAGTCAGAAACAAAATGTTCCTATTATGGTTCTTGATTCTTAAAGGTAAGTTGTCACATTTATATATATATAACACCCATTTCACCACATGGAATACAAAAAAGGAAAATATTGTAATCACATGCAATTCAGTTAATGAATTCTAAATATAGATATAAAATTTAATTTTAAATCCATTGGTTCTCATTGTGTTGCATGAATTGATAGAACCTCATATCATCAAAATATGGTAGAATAAATGACATAAGGTTAATAATTTTTTCAATAATATTAACAGAGTAACGCATGTTCTTAATTAAATAATGATAGCCATGAACCCATAATTGAGATAGAAATGATAAAATTTACCCATCCGATGAAATTTGGGTTTCCCCTATACATGAGATTGATACTACATAACATAAAATCTTAAACAAATTCAAATATCATTGTATTGTTTCCAAAACCAAATATTATGAAAAAGGATAAAAATTATGCTTCAATAAGACATTGTGGCAACTTACTCGTAGTGAAAATTAGTTGTTTTCTAAGACGGTGTCCACATGACCTGAAACATGCATCCCCAAATATCAGAGTCTTTTTGCTAGTAGTTATCTACTTGGTTTTTTCTATAGGGAGACTATTACAACATCAATGAGATTTTAGTGAAATAATGGATATAAGAAATAATTAATAGTGGAATAGTAAACACATAACATCAAAAGGATAGATATTAACTAAACAATGTATGAAATAATTGACAGAAGCCAAATAAATAATATATAAAAATGATGATGATTTTATTTCTTATTTACATAAAAACATTTAGTTCATAGAACAAGGGACACATTCACATACTAAATTATAGTTCAAATATTGAAAAAATGATAATTTACTACTAAAAGTATCTTGATCATTGAATTTGTCCCCTTCCCCATAATCCATCCTAGATCTGCAACGCAATCAACCCTACGAAGTTGCCCACTTCATTTTTTCAATGCGTTGAATCATAAAGCTTGCATGGGTTCCAATGGTGGCCCAGTTAGGGTCTGAGATGAAATCTTAGTAGGATGCCACCTAAAGTGTCTAGGCCAATCCATCTTATCCCGTAAAAAAAATGGGAACTCTCCCAAATAAGATAAATGGTCATAAATAACTAAATAAATAAAAACTCTAGTCCAGGTTCCAAAAAAGGCACCTGATTGATACCACATGCTTTGACCTAAAACATATGTCAGAACCAAGGTTCCCATACATGTGATATGGAGGTAAAACGACCATCATAAATAAAGAAAACAATGTATGAATACCCCAATCATGTTTTGTTTCATGGTAGTATCATTTCAAAGGAATCCTAATATAATTCTCAAAATATAAATAAGATACATCATAGAAAATCTATGAAACAATCCATAAAATCCAAGGTGGAGTCTTGAAACAATCCTAGGAGATATATAATGAAAACCAAGGGTTGCTAAATTAGTATATAATATAAGAAATACTACTATATCCATCAATGTTATCACATAAAGTAATTCCTTGTATCACTGGTGGTATAGTGACTCTGATTCTGTACTATGTATCTATCATAAGGGTCTATGTATCACACAAATCATGGCATAATCATCATGTTAATGAGTAAATCCATGGTTTCTCTCTAATGGAACCGGTATCACTCATGTGTATATGTAACCTGTTCAGAGTTCTTGTACACTTCAATCCATGGTATTGCTCTCAGTTTGTCAAGTAGATTCAAACCATACATTGAGAGTCCGTCTACTACATCATAAAAATGGATACTCTGTTCTCTCATGGCCCATAACAGGTGAGGCATAAAAATAAAAGATAAAATCACAAAGAATGGAATATATAATAACATTTTAATAAATATAAATGAAATATCACAGGAATACAAGGTAGACTGAGAATAATATTCAATTCAAGACAGTAAACAATGGGATAAGAAAAATGACATTAATCATAAAGCTTAAAATGTAAATAGGGAACACAACATAATGTACAATATATACATAATAATCATTTATGCATCATGAACTATGAATTTCATAAAGTAAAATAACTAAACAATGAGAAATGAACTTATTAAAAAGATCTAAGGATATGTAAAGAATATGGAATCCAAATCTAAGTCCTACTCATGGCCTCTAATTTTTATAAATTTACATTTTATAAATTAACGCCTTAATTTTGATGCAAGTCACACACATAAGGTGGTTCACATTTTACGGTATGGGAATTTAGGACACTATGGTGGGGGAACCCAAAGGGTTTTCCAATAATGAGGAAAATAACCCTCATAATTTTTTTAGTAATGTAGGGTCACTCATTTTATGTAAAAACAATTTAGTTATTTTATAAATCGAATTTTAATAAGCACTGAATGTGTTCAGTGAGCATCATAATGTCACATAATTTAAAAAGATATGAAATGATAGGGAAATACCTAAAAACCCTACCTCAATGTTGTAGCACTCCATTCATCCGTTTTCAAGGATTTAATCGACATAAAACATAAGAAAATGATGAAATCATAAAATGCCTTGAAAAAAGGGAAAGAAGTCAACTAAATAGTGCAAAAAAGGATTGAAAACATTGAAATATAATGGATATGATGATATAGATTACTTATAGAATTATGTTTTTTCCAATGGTGAGTTATTTATTTAATTTATTATGATCTTATGTTGAACCATATAGATGAGAAGGAAGCAGTCCCACATGTGAGGGGAGAAGAAGAAACCTGCTGGCGAATAAGAGAGAAAAGGAAAAGGGGGTTAAATCATTTAAGTGGGAGGAACTTTGGTATATCAACCTCAAAAAATGAGGTCAAATAGTCTAGCCACATATTTTTCCAAATCCCATGTCAATCATGAACCAGGAAACAACTTCCTGGGGAACCCATCATGGTTAAGCACACTGTTTATCTAAACGTTTGCAAACCAGGAAAAATTCTCTATATGAAAAGTTTTTAGAACAACATGATCATGTGCCTTGGTTCACATGGTTTCATAAAATAGTGAATACCACAAACACCCCACTTTTTGAAACCAAATGATTTATGGATACCATGAATTTGGGTCCAAATCATTTCAATTAGCTATGCGTCCCAATCTACATCTTTTATTTTCAGTGCTCCAAACGAGCCACAAACACACACCGAGACCTCATTAACTCGATTTGGGGTCATTATTAGGAAAAATGAGATCAACTTAAATTGAAAAATATAGTCTCATACAATTGAAAAATATTGTACATTATAAAAAGAGTGGTTTTGGATGGTTAAAGGATGATCCTTCTATATGTGTTTTTTGAGAGCTATTATTGCATATTTTCATTCATTAATGTATAAAATTAACATTTTAAATGAAAATTTGATAAAAAATTGAAAAATAATTGTTGTGGGATATTTTTTTGTTGATAAAGACCATATCATAAAATTTATAGGCAAGATTTTATGATATTTTATGACTTTACCACATTGTTTAACAACTTATTACCTTGTTTTACCCTTATCGTGGAAACATAATTTTTATATTGGTAACTAATTATTATGCCATTATATGAAATGAACCAACATTCCAAATTTTTTACATCAGAGTTAAAAATTTATGGCATTAATACTATTTCATCTTCTAAACAAGATAAATTCAACAATTAAATGAAAACATAAAATAAAAAAAAATAAGAAAAAAACACTACATGAATTATATTTTTTAAATACTATTTCACAATAATTAATAATTTAATTTTTGTTATCATTTTTTTTAATGTGACACTTTTTATTTGAAATATATTTAAAAAATATAAATTTTATTTATTAAGATGAAAACATACAAGAATTCAAAAAATATTATTTTTAATATTATCCCCTTTTATCCACAGATTCTTCTAATCACACAACATTTAAATTTAATATCAATTTCTTAACCACTGAATTCTATTAGTCCATATGATTATTTTTTAATATTTTATAAATACATAAAATCACTATTTAATAATTATTATATTATTATGTGAACATAAAAATATATATTTTGTAATAAAAAATTTAAATTTAAATTTATCATTGTTTTATTATTTATCATTTTTGAATTATGCTATTTTAAAAGTTTAACAATAATTTTTATATTATAAAATTACCTATTTTATACATGCATATACAGTGAATATATATCCAAATACCATATTTCATATGACTATATATCCAATGACCATATTTCCAGTGACTATATTTTCAATGACCATATGTATAATGCTCATATTTCATTCTTTTATATTTCTATTAAAATTTTGGTTAAATCATTATACTTATATAAATATCCCTAAATGTCCTATAAGATATAAAATTTTATCCTTATTTTCATATTTTCAGTTGGGTGATGATAATCACGGTTATCCATGAATATATATATTTTCTAGTCATATTATTTACATTTACCCATAAATTTATTCTATATATCATTTCTTAATAATGTTTCATATTGTATTCCCATACATTATTAATTTATATGTTAAATTGAAATTTTTAATTCAAACTATATTTATTATGCTTCATATTTTTATTGTGTCATGTTAAACAATCTATTACACACGTTGTTGATTTTAACTGAAATTCATTCTAATATACCGAGGTCCTTTATTATATCCCTTAAAGAAATAGTATTATCATAATTTTACTTATATTTCCTTGATAAAAATATTTTTGGGTATCCAAATATATTAAAGAATTATAATATAATTTATAATCAAATATCATCCTTACTAACTTATGTAAGAATTAAAAACTATTCTTTTCCCGCATTGTTAGAACATCCAAAAAATTGAGATTCCCTTAAATCATTTATGTTAAATTCCACTCATGAATGGTTATTAAGACACATATATGGTATCTTGTTACCATATAGATTTATAGTAAATAATTTAAAAAATTTATGACCTTATGATGATTTAGGATATGAAATGATAAATACCTATTAAGAAAATTCATATGGAATGTATATAGAGAGAGCCAACCCAAGCTTAAAACTGCATCAATACTTATTGAAAAAATTCTAATAAGATTTATTGGAATCCTATATAAAATAATATATAATTAAGAGTTCTATATGTGAGATAAAACAATCATACAACTATAAGTTTTCATAGATAATTCAATATCTAATTGTAGAGTTATGATTTGATATCATTATGTACTTTTTGAGATATAACCGTTTTTATAGATCGAGTAACAAACAATTTAGTTTCAATATTGATCAGAACTATTAAAAAATAATTTAGGGACTATGTCCATCATTACATAAAAAAATATAAAGAAATTCGTATTAGTATACAAAATAATAATTGAGTAACCAATTATATGATAAGGAAAATCAAACTTATGATATCCTAGATTATGACACACTCCTATCGATCTATGTTTTTTTAGAATCATTCTATTTATTTTTTTTATAATTAGAGGATTTTGTTTATATTATCTTATTATTCATAACCAAAATAAAAAATTACCGATGGTCAATTAGATACATACTAAGACAACCAAAACATATATTCCAAATCTGATGCTAGAAAAAAAACATACAGATATTTGTTGATACCAATTGAGACAACATGGTAATAATAAACATTTATTTTATATTGTTTACATAATATAGTCATTTTATCTCATAAAATAACATATTTAAAAACCAAATGGTTTATTGTATTTAGAGACGAGCTACATGATTATGTTTTAACATAATAATTATATATTTTTCAAAAATAGTATACTCACATTATATATTTTATAATAGATTATTAATAATATTATACTTCATAATCATGGGAATAGAAACATAAGGAAGGAGTGAGATGTAACACTCATTAAGGGAAAAAATAAGAGATATAAATAAAAGATCATAATTGAGAAAAAGATTATCTTGTTTGTATGAGATCAAAATAAATTTTTATGTTCATCATTTAATAGAATTAATTGATATAAGACATATATAAAAAATCATGATTCATTTTATAAGGATTTAACATACCATGTAACATAGAAAAAATCAATAATAGTAATATTCTAATTGATAGTATGTCTGAAACACAAAACTAGGATTAATAAAAAATATAACACCCTGATCTAGTACAATAAATTTATTTTTAATTAAATTCAATCTCTTTAACATCTTTCATTACACACAACACTGATTTTCTCTTGTATTGAACAAAACGCATAGTTTAAACAAAATTTAACATATTCTTAAATTATGAATATTTAAAATTATATCAATAATTTAGAAGACAATTAGTGGAAGTAAATATAACTAACCAACTTATGAAAATTATGGTTATCTACATATTATAGATAAAATAATAATTATATAAGATAAAAATATATGCTTTTAGAACAAAAATATTTTTAGAAGGACAGTTTAATTTAAATTCACAGAAATAATTTAAAAGTAATTTTTTTAACTTTTAAGAAAAAAATTAATTTAATTAAAATAATTTTTAAATTAAGATTATCAATGTTAAATTATGGTAAATTTATGATATGTTATTGTATTGTTTTATTTTTTAATGAATAGTGGAAATTACTTAATTTGAACTGAAAATTGTCTTATAAATCAAATGAATTATAAGGAATAATTATTATTTTTAATTGGTTTTAATGTAAAATTAGGTCAATTATATGTTATGTAATACAATTTAGGTCATTGTATCATTTAAATATGGATTTTTTATATAAAAACATTGTAATCATTTAAACATTTTCCATTTTAAAAAAAATTCCCATCGCATCTCTTGTATTAATTTGTTATAAAATATTTACACTTAAATGAATTTAATTTAGAAAAATTGATTCCACACATAGAAAAAAAATAATTTAAAATTTATAATAATTTAAAATAAAAATTATCCCAAAATTAGTAGTGAAATCAATAAAAATTTATTATCACATTTAATTTAACTACCGATTTACAGGGGTAATCTAATAAGATAAGGGTTTTAAATTGTCTAATAACTTATGAAACAAAAATTTGATGGACATATTTCGACCCTATTATGTCTAATTATCATGAATACTCCATTTAGACCATTTTTCTTAGTAATAATGTGGGTTTTATTGAATGATTTAAAAAAGTACAAGTGTACCACTCACCTCACATCAAAAAGGGAATCCACTATGATATCTTCATCACACCTTCACACCATTATTCAGACAATACGTTACCAAATCATTTACCAGAATCTGTCTTATCTTATAAGACTTATTTATGGAAGAAACAAAACATAGGAAGTAATTTGGTTAAAACATAAGAAGGATACCTTAAGAATAGGTAACGAACCTAAACATTCTTCTTTGTTTTACTTCTTCCCCAAACTCCTTCAATTTTTATTAAATATTGATGATATAATATCTTTTTTATTTTCATTATACTGATATGTTATCATGTTACTGGAATGACCAACAACAATCTCTATATCTATCAAATGGATTGTCAAATCATCCTTTATTTATACATTGGACTACCACCTCACAAATTGATGTCATTAATATTTCCATTACCACCTCCCATATTTGGGTATGATGATGGATCTAATTTATATATATGATACTTATTAAATAATTATATCTCTTTTTAAATTATATCAATTATTCCTTTTTTACTTTCCTTACCAAAGAATAAATGATATTGTCACGGGTGTGTACAGTGGACTACTAGCTTGCGAAAGTGATATGAATTTTTTTCAATATATATATACATATAACATTCATTTTAACTCATCTAATTATGATAACATCATCAATTCACATGTGGGGTACAATCTTCATGAATTGATGTAACTTTTTATTCATCCCTCTACCACATGGATGATATATATAAGTATATTTATTCAAATAATAAGATATATATATATATATGATATTTTGATCACTATGGAATAATAAAATATCACTTACCTCCATTCCATATTGTTTAATTAAAAAATGGAAGAATTATACAAGCGTATGTTTGTCCCACTACCTCTCGGATCGTAACAATACCTAATTTTTTGAAACAACATTTCATGAATGGTTTAAAAAGAACAATTGATGTATAAATATTATAATTATTTCATTATTATTATTATGTTGATCATAAAACATTATAATATATCAAATTAATAAACATTAATGACAATGCCTGAATGAAACAGCAGGGAAATTAATTGCAGAAAAAATGCATACAATGAATGATTATTAGTGAATGAATGAAAATATGTAATAAAAGGTTAATATATGATCTTTTAAATAAATACATGGTTACTGAATAAATTAGTAACATTATTAATGACACTATAGATGATATTAAATCATTTTCAACCAAAAATAACTCTAAATTATGTAATTCTATCTCAATTTACATTACTTGATTCTAATTTATATGTTGTACACCAATTTCATTAATATGGGGTATAAAAATTCCATTTAACATGTACTATCATGAATAATTCATACATCATGGTATTTAATTTATCAATTTTAATTGATTCGTCCATGTATATTTTTCATGAATTTTACCATGTTGTAAGGGATAACTTCCAAATTTCACTTCATTGAGGATTATTGTAATGTTATGATCATTATTTATTTATATGGGGAAGATAATACCCCTTTGAAATGTAATATCTCCAAACCATGGAAATTAATTATATTTATAGTTCTAATTTGAATTATACATCCAATGGTATTTGATTTATTAGATACTAACTTTTAATAATTTCATAACTCAATTTCATTTCATTGAGTTATATTATTTTTCATTGTATTATATATTGTATAATGATAGGAGATTTTCATTTGTATTATCAGAAATTTTAATTCCATTTTTATGTGGACTTAATGTTTATTGAAATAATATAATCATTGATTAATCCCCACATCAACATTATGATATTTTTTCTGGGTTTATTTCATAATATCATTCTAATAGAGATTGTTTTTTTGAATATCACATGGTGGAAATTACATTAAAATTTAATAATAAAACCCTTTCATTTTTATCTTCTACTATTATTCTTAACATTTTCAATTAATAGTAATATTTTATCCAATCTTTGGAACATTCAAATATTAAAAAATGATTTTTATAAAATCTTACTTCATTTCCCTCACAGTTTCAGAAATATTTTTTTTCCCAAAAACATTGTTTTAAAAAATGTTTTCCAAATTTTTTTTCACATTTTACAAGTTATTTAATAAATTCATCTGTGACTATTTTATTTATAATAAAAATATACGGATTCTTCATGTTTGATTCAAATAAATCCATGTTCTACTTTTAACAAAAACGTTAAAGGAATCATTATATTAATGTGTACGACATGAATGAAAATTAAAACCATCCTAAAAAAAATGTTTTAATTAAAAAATTATATGTTTCAAAATATATTTTCCAATAAAATTAATTTGAAATTGAATTTCACACTTTTAGTTTAAAAAATTAATTTTAAAATTAAAAGGTTATGTTTCTCATGAATGTTTGAAATGGTATATTTTTTGTATTTATATCCATCAATAACAAAAACAACTTATTCTTACTCAAATGGTTTTATGATGGATTGATACAATAAATATCATTTCTATGTATGATTGTTGATATTTTTGACCAAGTAAATTATTGAAATTCACTTCGTTGATTCATTGTTTTGCCAATAACATTACACTGAAATGTTCACACTCTTGTGATTATTATATGATAAATTAAACCGAAATATATATATTATTTTTCAAGGATATGTTTATTTATTAAAAAGTATTTCATTTCTAAATAAGGTGTTCTATGTGGAATTTCACTTTATATCAAAGAAATACTGATAAATCTAAATTATTTTTTGAACAAGGATATTAGATGATATAAAAATTTTATAATAATAAATAGATTATTTGATATATGATGACTTCTTTAGAACATCAGGTCATTGGTTGATACTATTTATAAATATCCTCCAACAGAATAGAATTCTTAGGAGGTGAAAAAATAACCTACCATAAATTATGTAGGTCAAAACTGATGTCCTGGTTCCCAGTAGTATTAGACTATATTTACAATAGATGCTGATAATAGATGTATCATGATCTGGTGAGATGAGATCTAATTATAAGGTATATCCTTCATTTATAATTCCTTTATTATTATCTAATATATTATCACAATGTTATTTTATATATACACATTAACATATTATTTTACTAAATAAATAAGATGTTTTTTTAGTTATTTTCAATCCCATATTAATTATTCTTTATCTAATTATATAATTAATGTTATTGATAAAATGGAATGTTCTTTCAGTTATACAGAAAATAATTTTCATTATTCATTATCCATTTTTGATATTCATGTTATTAAGTAAATGGAATATTATTTAGTAATTTACTTTTACATATTAATATTTATCCATGATATTTTTTCTTTCACATTATCTTTGGATATAATTCATTTATTATTTATTGATTATTTGAATTTTACGATCAGTCATTTACCCCACCACATTGATTATACTAATTGATTATTACTATCTTATACGGTACATAATCCTTACTGAGCATTTTTTCATTCCATGGTTTTATTTTCTTTCATAGGAATACACAATCCGTAATGTGACACATATACAAGAATATTATTGATGAAATAATTGCATTATAAAAAAAATATAGTATATATTTTGTATTCAACTGTTATATAAGATTTAATTAGGTATCTAGTTAGCAATAAAAAATAAAATATCCGTCCTTTTAATATATGATTCAATAAATCTTATAATAATTTATTAATAATTGAACATGCACCAGGTTACTACATTCATGGTTAATAAATATTATATCAAATATGTTTAGTAGAAACCTTGGGAAATAGATATAAGAATACATTGGTGATGAAACAAAACCCTATGATAAAATTGAGGATAAGTGTAGGATAACATCATTATGTTTTGGAATGGAATTTGTTTTTTGGATTCTATTAGTAATACATTATTATCTAGAAACTACACAAGGAAAATATTCTGGAATAAAGGTACCTAGTGGAAATAAATCCAGAATTATTATATAAGGCTAGAAATAATCATTTTATAGTTCAGGAAAATGGGACTGACTATGCAACTAGATATATAATCATGGTGATATCCTATGATAAATTACAATTTTTAAACAAAATAAAGGATTTGAATAGATATTGACAATTAATGACATAGGATAAACATAAATTTTCATAGATAAAAAATATGATCTATCAATGGAATTGAAAACATTTTATGTTTGAAATTTAAGGGAATTATGTAATGAGTTACCATGGAGAATTAGATATTAATATGGAATAAAATAAATATCATCATTGGGATACAATTATAGATCATTTTGTTAGTTGATGGAAACCTATGAAATATCTAAGTCTGTGACCTCTTCCTAACAATAAAACTCTAGATCATGGAATGAATTATGTTGAAAAATTAAGATAGATGTATTTTTTTAACCATTTTCATTTTATTGATATGAATTATGAAACACTTAAAGATTATTTTAAATTTTATATAAATATATGAAATCATTATCGTAAGATATTTGAATAATTTCATGTGTTTATTAGATTAATATTTATCAAAATTCAATGTCAAGAAGACCACGTTTTTGGAGTCTACCAAGATTATGAAATATTCGGAGAAATTATTAGAAAGTATATGTTTTATTGGAATAATTATTATAGGAATAATGAATTTATATTTTATAGACATAAGATTAAAGTTATTGACAACCTTTAGGTTTTATATGATCATTAAAGACATTTTAACAGTATTTTAATGCTATTATTAGACTGTAAAAAACTGATGTACTAAAAACCCTAATAGAACAACCATTTTATGATTTATTTTATTTCAAGGAGGTGCATAATAATTTTTCCAACATTTTATAAGAAATATATAATCATTTTTTATAAAAAGAAAAAAATGAAAGTCATGTAATAGAATATCGTATCCTAAAAGGCCCCGAGGATTGAAAAGACAACCAAATAATGATAATGGGTTAATTCTTAAAACATGCATATATGGTGTCCTGGTTAATATTTCATTGCGTTAATAAAATTATTTGATATTTATTTATTAATGTTGAACCAGTGTTATCTTTTTACGTTTAGAGATTAATTTATTATATTGGAAAATATGATCTAACCATGTTTTTTTGGAAAATATTTTGAGAAATTCTTAAATATTGTTCACCCTTTATGGATATTTTGACCCTTTAATAATGATTTTTTTTGATTAAATAAAAAAAATATCATGTTAATATTTTTTTGGATTAAGAGTGTTATTGAAATTTTTTCAAAAAAACACAATGGAATAAATTATTCTTATTAAATATAAATATATAAATTCCGTATATTCTTAAATATTCATGGAATAAAAATGAAATCATCAACACATATGAATGGATATTGAAAAAAAATCATAATACAATCATAACTAATGAGTCAGTTAAACTTTTAAATCATGACATATATATGGTTTTGTGGCCCATAACATTCAATTGATCATCCAATTTCATCTGATCAATGAACTCAATCACTCTCTATAATTGTTTATGCTTATCTTTTCATGTCTATATCGTCACATTCCATTAATGTTATCCTATATGGAAACCTAGTTATTTATTGTTACACATAACTTTATTACTTACCTATATCTCTTATTTAGAGGATGTTTTCTTAACTCTGTTTACAATGTGGTTTTCCAAAAAAATAATTTTTTAATATCAAACGTTTGATTACCAATATCATTTATAAATTGAAGGGACACAATTAATTTAACAATGAGGGAATGTAACACCCTAAAATTATAAATATAGAACATTTAATTTGATACCATGTAAGGAAAAACAATTATAACATGAAAATATATCACTATAATAATTTAGGATATGTTTATTTTCAAATAAATTCAATCTCTATAGTAGATTGCACTACACACAATAGAGAATTTAGTTGCTATAACATGAAACGCCATGTTTAAATGATATGTGAGGTATTATAAAAATTTTAATATTTAATTTGATAGTTATCACATTGATGATAAATTTTAAGGTAAAGATTGAAAATTATAAATTTAAAAAAAAATTTGTTATTTTTTCAGTTTAAAATAATAATTATTCTAATGGAAAGTAAATATTTTATACATAAATATATTATTCTATAAGACTGTTTTGTATCCTTTCATGGACATAATTTTAAATTAAATGTTACCACTTTTGAAAAAATTTATTTGGTAATATTAAATTAATTATTTATTTCAATAGGTCAATTTTATTTTAGGGGGTAATTTTTTTGATTTTTCTGTAATATGTAGTTTCCGTATGAATACTAAGTAATAATAAACTCTAATTAAAAACCGCATCATAGTCCAAATTATTTATACAGATAAATTATATTCTATTTTTTTAATTTTAAATTATCTTATTAATATATCAATTATTAAAATTTAGTTCGCTGGAATCATTTTAAATTTGATTTTTGATAAACAATTTTTATGCTTTTGAACTATTTATCCCTGATAACCCTCTCATGTGTGATATTAATTTTAATTTAAAATTTTCTATTTAGGTTAATTGAATAAAAAAAATGTATTAAATATTATTATTAATTAAAAAATTATAATTAATAATACGTTAAACTTAATTTTTTATAACATATAACATAAAAAACACTAAAAATTATTTACCACGGTTTTGGAAAAAATTTATTACAAGGGAGTTAAACTAAGAGGATTATGGTTAAAAATGACCTACAATATTTTATATAACCCTTTTTATAGTAACATAATGAACTTATATTGTCATATATTTAGTAATGATCAATTTTTTACCCTCTATTCATGATAAAAAATGTGTATGATTGATTCTTTTCAGACAATTTCAAGTGTGTCACTCATCTTTATTAAAAAATGATAGCGATAATCCTCTCATTCTCACACATTCACACAATTTTGGATCATATAATACCTGAAAAAATAAAAACCAAAATTCCGTCATCTCATTCTAGAATACTTATCTTTGGATGAAATTCATCCCAGGAAGACCTTTGGTGCATACATAAGGTGGTACCCATTGAAGAGGTAACATTCTACAACAATATAATTTATTTTATTTTATCATCCACCACTGTAAATTAATATTCGAACATGATGATATAATAAACTATATATTTGTAATATATTTTTAATTTTTTCAATTCATGTCGAGGACCTGCAACCATATATTATTTCATCGAGTTTGTTAGGATATCATTGTTTGTGTGTATGACAGACTACCACCTCGCAACCCAATGACATACATGTTCTATTACGGCCTATCTGAATTGGGTATAATGATATATATAAAGTATATATGTTATATATAAAACATAATAAAATCTCATTGTAAATTATATCAATTATCCCACTTTTACTTTCCACACAATAAGAGATTTAATAACATCGCTAGTGTGTACGCTGGAATACAACCCCATAAAGAGATGTGATTCACGTTTTACTAAATCTTTAAATGGAAGGTGATAAGTATAATTTTAATGATCATATGTGATATTAATGGAATAATTTTGATATAAATAAAATATTTTTCATTTTTAATCATAATATATCATTTTTACCTTTCCTTCACATAATGATGATAACGTCGTTCATGAACATATGGACTACCACATTAACAAAGTGATGTAACTCTCCCTTCATCACCAAGACACATATATGATTCATATAAGAATAGTTAATGACATTACATCATGTATATTGTGTTATTATTATTTTGGAATGAAAAAATATTGTGTACTTCTTTCAATTATGAACTTTGATAAATTTGAATGTTACTCATGAGTACGTACAAGCTAACAACCCAATGATCATAATTAATATCATTTTTCAAAACAATATTACATTATAGTTTTAAAAATAAAATATATGATAAAATATGATAAATATTTTATAATTATTATTATGAAGATGATAAATTAATATTACATTTACACGAAAATTCACTTTCCAGAAGAAGCACGAATGAAAAATCATGGAAATTTACACCCATAAAAATGGGAATAGGGAAGATTATTAAAAAATTAGTGATATGAAACTATAAAAGGATAATATATGATATTTAAAATACTAATATAGTTCTATAATATGATAATACAATTTCGAGAACATCTATGCATGGGGTTAATGAAGGTTTAACCAAAAGGTAGTGTGTGGTAAGTGATTTTGTCCCAATTCACATCCATTAAGTAACACTTGTATATTATTCATCGATTTCATTATAAAGGGGTATAAATTTCCAATTTCATATGTAAAATTTTAAAGACATCAATTCTCATGTTATTTTATTTTTAAATTTGAATTCTTTTAGCTATGTTAATTTTCGATGAATATTAAAATATGGAAACAATATTCATCTCAATTTCCCCTCATCACCTAATGTTATAATGTTATGCATCTAGTTTAATATATACGTTTTATGCAGTTCCCATTTGACATGAAATATCATGATTCCGTAATAATTCATGATATTATGAGTTACCATTTTAATTATTACATATAAGGAAATTTTACATTGGATATACCAAGTGATAAATAATTTGATAAAATCATTTCTTTTCATTTGATTATATAACATCTTCTTGGTATTTGATAATCAACAAATATTTATAAAATTAATTTTATTATTTTATTATCTATTTTATTTTTTTGTTTTCCTTTATGTTTGATTCACAATATCTACTAATTTATTGATCCTCACGTCAACATTATGATAAATATAAGGGTTTATTTTACAATCTAATTCAAATTAATATGGATTATTCTGGAATATTAGTCGAAATAAATTACATAAAATATCCAAAAAAACCCTTTTCATTTTCTTATCATCTTGTTACTAAATAATTTTTCATATAATAGAACCATTTTTCTAACCATATTTACTTAAAATAATTAACAATGCATTTTTAAGATAATTGGCTCCATTATATCATTATTTGAACATTGATTTTTATAAAAAAAATAATTTTTTCCAAAATGTTTTCACCATTTTCAAAATAATTTTATAATGAAATATCTACCCATTTTTACTTTTTTACAAATGATAGAAAAATAATATTTGTGTTGTTTGAAAAGAAAAACATGGTTTATATCTCCTTAAATATAAAAAAGAATCAATATTTTAATTTTCACAACATTATATAATTTCAATCAATCGAGAAAAATAAAATTTTTTAAATATTCATTTATTAGTTTCAAAAAAAATTAATTTTTTAAACATTATGTTTTTAAATTTATTTTCAAAATAAAAAGGTTATTATCCCCTATAATGTATTATGGATATGTTTATGGTATTTCAATTCATAAATATACAACCTTTTATTCATAATGAAATAGGTATATGTTAGATAGATATTTTACTTATTTGGTATGTTGATGGTTTATGATCAATTTTTCCAAGGAAGGTTGTAACATCCCATCCTGGTCTACTAATTATGATCTAGAATGCCACATAACTTCATGTGTAGCTCCACAAACGCAAGATAATCTTGACTAATTGTGAGGATTTGAGTCCATCAATGGGGATAATATACCCTCATAATCATCTCATGGGATCAATAATAAAAAGTAATCAATATAATAAATAATGACTGTAAAAATGTGGAAAATTAATGACGAAATAAATATAATACATATAAAGAAGCTCCCATAAGTGGAATCATTTCCAAAGGAATGAATGAAGATAAACGAAATGATTAAAATGTGTATCCTATAAATTCTTCCATAGTTTTTACTTTCTCCAGACTCCTCTTCTTAGATAACCACTATAAGGACATTTTCATTCACTGGGTTTCCCATGAAATCTACAAGTGCATCGAAATGCCCGAGTAGGGTGTACGTACAAGAATCAGTAGGACTCCACCAATGAATCCTTAAACTGATGTGATCAATTATAAAAGTATATTCCATAATAATAATGATATATTAAGGAAGCATATAAACATACAATCAAAAACTGATTGGATATGTAGTATCTATACTACCACACTATAAGGCCCCAGCCTTAAACCTTACCTAATCTTGAGTTATTACAAGATTACACATTGAGGATATTTTCGGGTTTAGTGTTTTAGAGAATTAGATCATAAAACTTGCATTACATTCCACATATAAACAAAGTGGTTACATAAAGATAGTATTCTTCATTCCCATCAATGGAAACATATTTAAAATAAAACATGGATTATTTCTTGACACTTCCTTGACACTATCATCATATCATGTACCTTTCCCTTGACCTGTGAAAAACATTTCAAAAAACTTGGGATGAGCATAAAAAGCTCAGTACGGGATATAAAAATATGGAAAGGAATCATGGGTACATATATACATAATAATGAGATCATACTTTACCCATAAAACATAATCACTTTAACATACCTCATCAAATCATGAATAAATCATAGAAATCATAAGACATAAAGGTAACTTGAGGAATTCATAACATTCTTACGTAGGGAGTAACCCTCTTGGTTACGTTTAGAATACCCATCACAGTATATTCCCTAAATCTCTTCAGAGAAACCATAACGTTTCACTCCTTCGCATTACCCAATGCATTGGAGAGCTATATCGGGCTCACCCGCCCTTCGTTTATCATGGAACCACCCGTCTTTATAATAATGCCCAAGAACCTCAACATAATCGTATCACATAAAACATGCATAGAAGAAACATAACATTTACACCTTTCAATCACAAGATATCAATACAAAACATTGATATAAAAACATTATGAAAACAATTTTCAATACCAAAATAAAAGAAAAGTAAAACATGGTATTTATTTTTCTTTTAAAAAAAGGTAGGGCTTGTAGAGGAAGCCGAAACTCAAATAATGGTCACGACGGCGGAGAAGTCGTTGTCTCCGCATACGTACAACAAAAATATTCCCTTTTGTAATTTAGTAAATGATTCGTATAAAAAAGATTCCTTTTGAATAAACATAAAAGTCAAAGGGGTTTATACACCGTATAACAAAATATGCCTCAATGAAAGGAGATTGAGACGAAGTCCCATACCTCAGGTCCGACTTGACTCGATCACTCATTAATGTCCTGAATAATAAACATGAGTTAATTTCTACTTGTTTAAGAACCTTTTTCAAGTTCATTATTCCTCTTATATCACTTATTTCCATGTCATGAACACTATGTAATTATTTAAGTTAATAACAGTCGTTTTAACGATCATTGGTACTTGAGTCAAAAATAAACCCTTTATAATTACAAGTTGTTCATGTATCCATTATATCCAGAATTATAATCATGATGTATATATCATATATATCTTATATATTCAGTATATACATGCATTTATAATATTACATAATCATTTAGAGGTAAGAAATGAAATGCACCGTTCATGGAGACGGTAAGCCGTACGTACGCATGAACGCTACTTCCATTTCTATTTCGTATTTTCTGGAATGGAATAATAATGATATAAGAGTATATTATAATTCCAGTATAATAACATATATAATATCATTAACTTTATCCTTTACACATCCCACATATGGTATTAACGAATCAAATCACTTTCAGGGGGTGGTAGTCCGCACTTCCTAAAATGAAGATATCGTGTTTACCCATAATGGAAACAATAATGGTATTACATAAATGAAAAATACAGAAGCTTAAGGAAAGAATAAACATATTATATATCATATATAAAAATAGTGACATCATAATGGCCACCTTTGAAGGTGTTAAATGAGTATTGAACAATCATCATTTCGAGAGGCAGAATTTCGCCATCCACGGAAACCGTATGTTCTTTAACCATTTGATGTAGTTGTGTGAGAGTGTAGCTCGAATAAATCTTATAACAACATCCTAGTATATTGAAGATACTGGTGTTGTTACAAAAGAAGTAAATAAAAAGAGTTTAGGGGGTTGGAGAAGCAAAATAAAACAAATGAACATGAGAGAATGAATTACCTTTAAAAGTGTAACTCTTTTTGATTTGAGCCTAAAGGCTTTATTTAAAAGGATTCTTCCCAAAGGGAATCCTCTAGTATGAGGGGAGGGATGTGGAGAGAGTAAATGGGCAGGGGATGGGCGAGCCAAAGGCTTGAGGAGTGTGTGAAATGAGGTAGAGGTGGGGGCCTTTTATAAGAGGAGAGGAGGGGCACTTTTGGAAATCATGAAACTATTATTTTATTTTCAAAGGTGTTTCGAATTTCTAAGGTCCCACATTGATATATTACAAAGATAAGATGATAAGGCTTAGAAATATTTCCATCCAATAGTTTTTGGACAAGTGTAGGTCTTAGATTTTATATTATCTTTTCATTTAATTTAAACTGTTCATTACTGAAGTCATCGTTGCATCATCATGATATCATAATTAAATTAATTTATTTAATGTCTAAAAATTATAACAAAAATATCATAATGTAGGAAATCTTTTTATATTTCCAAATAGTATTTATAGACAAAATTATGATAAGTATAACCCCTTCTAAAAATTGTTTTAGTAAAACAATTTATGTTAGTGTCATTTTCACATTTATTTAAAAAAAGGCATTAAAGTCATTATCTCACCCAAGAGGCTCCATAGGGTCCCTTAAATCGACAAATGGGTTGTCTTGGTCGGCCATGACTCATCCAATAGGGGTATGACAAGTGTCATGGTGTTATCACATTTTTATAATATCATTTTTACCTTAAATTACACTAATTACCTCTAATCGCGATTAATGAAAAAAAGTTACTATTCACCAAAAAATTATATTCATCCCATTGAACCACATTTTACATACTAATGAAAACCATGTATGTCGGATTTTCAAAATTCAATACACATTAGTGGTAAACTTTCATTTAACTGAATAATCAGTTTGCTTGATTACCACTTAGTGGTTTCACTATTCATCAAAAATTGGAGTTTTTCAGAAAATTTCCAAAAATTCACTCTAAGCTATATTCGATATTCCGAATTCAAAAATGATGTTTATATTACCTAATTCAATGAATATAAGTAGAATTAATTAATTTAATAATTAACTCCCGCTGTCAAAACAAATAGCGTGTTTTTATGAAACATTAAGTATCAAAAGATTAACACCAGTTTAAGTCTAATTTCAAAGTGAAATTGATTCCAATGACCACCATTGGATTAAATGGTAAAATTTTATTCTAATTTCACTTCAAAACCAATTCAAAAGATAATCTAATCATATAAAAAAATTAGATTAAAAGGAGGTTTTGATGTAAAATGCAGTATTTTTCACTATTCATTAAAAAATGAACATTGTCAGAAAAATACCAAAAATTCACACAAAGTAAATTTTGATGTCCCAATCATAAAGAATAAGTTTATTTTGACAAACATAGCTTATAAAATTGTCAAAAGATAGATTTAAAAATGGTTTGCCATCAAAAGGCAGTAAAACAATCTTTTAAAAATATTAGTGTATTCCATGCTTAAGATTGGATTTATATTCATTTTAAGCCTCTAAAACACTATCTAATTCATTAATAGACATAGATAAAAAATATCTATTATTCATTACTTACTTGGGATGTTACATCCTTTCACCCTTTAGAAAATTGCATCCCCGCAATTTATTTACTTATCGAATAAATGGGGGTACTTATCCCTCATTGCATTTTCAGATTCCCATGTTGCCTCTTCCATCATGTGGTTTTTCGACAAAACCTTTACATGATTAATCACCTTATTCCGTAACACTTGCTCCCTGTGCTCAAGAATCTGGACCGGTTGTTCCTTATAAGATAGTTTCTCTTCCAACTGAACTACCTCTTGACTCAAAACATGAGATGGATCTGGCATATACTTTCTCAACATCGAAACGTGAAAAACATTGTGTAACTGAGATAAAATCGGAGGTAAATCCACTCGGTAAGCAACTGATCCAACTCTCTCTAGAATTTCATATGGTCCAAAAAACTTTGGACTCAGCTTTCCTTTCTTACCAAATCTCATCACACTTTTCCAAGGAGAAACCTTGAGAAAAACATGATCACCTAACTCGAAAGATAGATCCTTCCTCCGGTTATCCGCATAACTCTTCTACCTGCTCTGAGCTGTTCTCATGTGTTTCTGAATCAGCTGAACTTTTTCTGCCATCTTTTCTACCAATTCTGGTCCCATCAACTTCCTTTCACCCACTTCATCCCAGAAAGCTGGAGTTCGACACCGCTTCCCATATAATTCCTGAAATGGTGCCATCTGTATACCAGAATGAAAACTGTTATTATATGAAAATTCAACCCAAGAAAGATGTTGGTCCCAACTTCCATGATAATCCATAGGACAAGCTCGTAGCATATCCTCTAGGGTCTGAATTTTTCGTTCCGACTTCCTATCTGATTGAGGATGAAAATATGTACTAAAATTTAATTCAGTACCCAATGACTTCTGAAGGCCTTTCCAAAAGTTAGAAGTGAACCTGGGTTCACAATCAGATAAAATGGATAGGGGAACTCCATGTAACCTGACTATCTATTTAAGATACAAAACGGGAAAGTTGATCTAGGGAAAAAGTATCTCGTATAGCAAGGAAATGAGCAGATTTAGTCAAGCGATCAACAATAACCCAGATTGCATTATTACCTCGAGATGTCTTCGGTAATCCCACAACAAAGTCCATGGATATATTCTCCCATTTCTACTCTGAAAGTGGTAAAGGCTGAAGCATCCCTTTTGGTAACTGCCGCTTTGCTTTAACCTGTTGACATGTCAAACACTTCACAGTAAAATCAGCAATATCTCTTTTCATTCCATCCCACCAGTAATACTCCTGCAGATCTCTATACATCTTAGTATTGCCTGGATGAACTGAAAACAGAGAACTATGAGCTTCACATAACAAATATCTCTTCAACTGTGAATCACAAGGTACACACAATCTCTTCCCAAATCTCAAAACGCAATCATTATCAATGTTGAATTCAGGCGACTTACATTTCTGAACCAGCTCTACCTTTTTCTGCAACTCATTGTCTTACTTCTGTGCTTGCTTGATTCTATCTGATAGAGATGATCTCACTGATACCTGAAACAAAACAGAAGAACTTCATGCACCAACAACTTCTATGCCAAAGTTCATCAAATCCTTAACAAAAGGATCACGTTCCAAATGCAACATTGCTAATGAAGCATTACTTTTTCGACTCAAAGCATCAGCCACTTTATTAGTTTTTCCCGGATGGTAATGAATTGTACAATCATAATCCTTGATTAATTCTAGCCATCTCCTTTGTCTCATGTTTAACTCTTTCTGAGTGAATATATACTTTAAACTTTTGTGATCAGTATATATTTCACACTTTACTCCATACAAATGATGGCTCCAAATTATTAAAGCAAAAACAACAGCAGCTAATTCCAAATCATGTGTAGGGTAATTTACCTCATGAGTCTTCAACTGTCGTGAAGCATAAGCAATTACCTGATCATTCTGCATTAGGATGCAACCAAGTCCTTTCAATGAAGCATCACTGTACATAACAAACTCACCATTCCTGGAAGGTAGTGCGAAAACTGGAGCATTCACCAATCTTCTTTTCATTTCCTGAAAACAATCATCACATTATTTTGTCCAGATAAACTTAACACCCTTCCGAGTCAGCTTAGTTATTGGAATAGATAACCCTGAAAAATTTCTAACAAACCTTCGGTAATAGCCTGCTAAACCAAGGAAGCTACGAATCTCAGTTACATTTTTAGGTCTTGGCCAGTCTTCCACAACTTTTGTTTTTGCAGGATCAACAGTTATTCCATCTTTAGAAAAAATATGACCAAGGAAAGAAATTTGTTGCAACCAAAACTCACACTTGCTGAATTTTCCATACAGTTTCTTTTCTTTTAAGGTTTGCAAGATAACCCTTAAATGTATTTCATGCTCCCCTTTACTTTTAGAAAACACCAAAATATCCTGAATAAAAACAACCAACATTTTTCACCTGAGTCAACTGAGCCATCAATGCAACAAACTGTTTAGTTCTGATTCTGTCCATCTTAGGATACGGATTTGAAAGGTCATTTCCCTCTGTAATCCTTCCCAGAAAAGCTGTTCTGTTTCCTCTATGAAAAACCATTCTTAACACATAAATATCTTAGGCGAAGCAACATGGTAATATTTAAATGCTATATCATTTCAAAAAAAATATTTTTGAATAATCATTTAATAGAATTCTAACTCCTAAAGTTATCTAAACTGACATCTGATACCAACTATAAGGCCCCAACCTTAAACCTTACCTAATCTTGAGTTATTACAAGATTACACATTGAGGATCTTTTCGGGTTTAGAGTTTTAGAGAATTAGATCATAAAACTTGCATTACATTCTACATATAAACAAAGTGGTTACATAAAGATAGTATTCTTCATTCCAATCAATGGAAACATATTTAAAATAAAACATGGATTATTTCTTGACACTTCCTTGACACTATCATCATATCATGTACCTTTCCCTTAACCTGTGAAAAACATTTCAAAAAACTTGGGATGAGCATAAAAAGCTCAGTAAGGGATATAAAAATATGGAAAGGAAACATGGGTACATATATACATAAGAATGAGATCATACTTTACCCATAAAACATAATCACTTTAACATACCTCATCAAATCAGGAATAAATCATAGAAATCATAAGACCTAAAGGTAACTTTAGGCATTCATAACATTCTTACTTAGAGAGTAACCCTCTTGGTTACGTTTGGAATACCCATCACAGTATATTCCCTAAATCTCTTTGGAGAAACCTTAACATTTCACTCCATCGCGTTACCCAATGCATTGGAGAGCTATATCGGGCTCAGCCGCCCTTAGTTTATCACGGAACCACCCGTCTTCATAATAATGCCCAAGAACCTCAACATAACCGTATCACATAAAACATGCATAGAGGAAACATAACATTTCCACCTTTCAATCACAAGATATCAATACAACACATTGATATAAAAACATTATGAAAACCATTTTCAATACCAAAATAAAAGAAAAGTAAAACATGGTATTTATTTTTCTTTTAAGAAAAGGTAGGGCTTGTAGAGGAAGCCGAAACTCAAATAATGGTCACGACGGCGGAGAAGTCGTTGTCGCCGCATACGTACAACAAAAACATTCTCGTTTGTCATTTAGTCAACGCTTCTTATAAAAAAGATTCCTTTTGAATAAATGTAAAAGTCAAAGGGGTTTATACACCGTATAACAAAATATGCCTCAATGAAAGGAGATTGAGACGAAGTCCCATACCTCGGGTCCGACTTGACTCGATCGTTCTTTAATGTCCTGAATAATAAACTTGAGTAAATTTCTACTTGTTTAAGAACCTGTTTCAAGTTCATTATTCCTTTTATATCACTTATTGCCATGTCATGAACACTATGTAATTATTTAAGTTAATAACGGTCGTTTTAACGATCATTGGTACTTGAGTCAAAAATAAACCCTTTATAATTACAAGTTTTTCATGTATCCATTATATCCAGAATTATAATCATGATGTATATATCATATATATCGTATATATTCAGTATATACGTGCATTTATAATATTACATAATCATTTAGAGAAAAGAAATGAAATGCACCGTTCATGGAGACGGTAAGCCGTACGTACGCATGCACGCTACTTCCATTTCTATTTCGTATTTTATGGAATGGAATCATAATGATATAAGAGTATATTATAATTCCAGTATAATAACATAAATAATATCATTAACTTTATCCTTTACACATCCCACATATGGTATTAACGAATCAAATCACTTTCAGGGGGCGGTAGTCCGCACTTCCTAAAATGAAGATATCGTGTTTACCCATAATGGAAACAATAATGGTATGCCATAAATGAAAAATACAGAAGCTTAAGGAAAGAATAAACATATTATACATCATATATAAAAATAGTGACATCATAATGGCCACCTTTTAAGGTGTTAAATGAGTATTGAACAATCATCGTTTCAGGAGGCAGAATTTCGCCATCCACGGAAACCGTATGTTCTTTAACCATTTGATGTAGTTGTGTGAGAGTGTATCTCGAATAAATCTTATAACAAAATCCTAGTATATTTAAGATACTGGTGTTGTTACAAAATAAGTAAATAAAAATAGTTTAGGGGGTTGGAGAAGCAAAATAAAACAAATGAACATGAGAGAATGAATTACCTTTAAAAGTGTAACTCCTTTTGATTTGAGCTTAAAGGCTTCCTGAAAGGATTCTTCCCAAAGGTAATCCTCTAGTATGAGGGGAGGGATGTGGAGAGAGTAAATGGACAGGGTATGGCCGAGCCAAAAGCTTGAGGAGTGTGTGAAATGAGGTAGAGGTGGGGGCCTTTTATAAGAGGAGAGGAGGGGCACTTTTGGAAATCATGAAACTATTATTTTATTTTCAAAAGTGTTTCGAATTTCTAAGGTCCCAAATTGATATATTTAGAAGCTAAGATGATAAGGATTAGAAATATTCCCATATAATAGTTTTTTGACAAGTGTAGGTCTTAGATTTTATATTATATTTTCATTTAATTTAAACTGTTCATTGATGAGGTCATCATTGCATCATCATGATGTCATAATTAAATTAATTTATTTAATGTCTAAAAATTATAACAAAAATATCATGATGTAGGAAATATTTTTATCTTTCCAAATAGTATTTATAGACAAAATTATGATTAGTATAACCCCTTATAAAAATTGTTTTAGTAAAACAATTTATGTTAGTGCCATTTTCACCTTTATTTAAAAAAAGGCATTAAAGTCATTATCTCACCCAAGAGGCTCCATAGGGTCCCCTAAATCGACCCATGGGTTGTCTTGGTCGGCCATGACTCATCCAATAGGGGTAGGACAAGTGTCATGGTGTTTTCACATTTTTATAATATCATTTTTACCTTAAATTACACTAATTACCTCTAATCACGATTAATGAAAAAAAGTTACTATTCACCAAAAAATTATTTTCATCCCATTGAACCACATTTTAAATACTAATGACAACCATGTATGTTGTATTTTCATAATTCAATACACATTAGTGGTAAACTTTCATTTAACTAAAAAATCAGTTTGCTTGATTACCACTTAGTGGATTCACTATTCATCAAAAATTGGAGTTTTTCAGAAAATTTCCAAAAATTCACTCTAAGCTATATTCGATATTCCGAATTCAAAAATGATGTTTATATTACCTAATTAAAATAATATAAGTATAATTAATTAATTTAATAACTAACTCCCACTGTCAAAACAAATAGCGTGTTTTTATGAAACATTAAGTATCAAAAGATTGACACCAGTTTAAGTCCAATTTCAAAGTGAAATTGATTCCAATGACCACCATTGGATTAAATGGTAAAAATATATTCTAATTTCACTTCAAAACCAATTCAAAATATAATCTAATCATATAAATAAATTAGATTAAAAAGCAGTTTTGATGTAAAATGTAGTATTTTTCACTATTCATTAAAAAATGAACATTGTCAGAAAAATACCAAAAATTCACACAAAGTAAATTTTGATGTCACAATCATAAAGAATAAGTTTATTTTGACAAACACACCTTTTAAAATTGTCAAAAGATATATTTAAAAATGGTTTTCCATCAAAAGGCAGTAAATCAATCTTTTAAAAATATTAGTGTATTCCATGCTTAAGATTGGATTTATTTTCATTTTAAGCCTCTAAAACACTATCTAATTCATTAATAGACATAGATAAAAAATATCTATTATTCATTACTTACTTGGGATGTTACACACACCCCCTACCACACCTGTTTCATCTCCCTGTTGGAAGACAATAAAATGATCTAGAAAAAGAAACCATACATTATACAAAGTCCTCATGGTGTCATGGAGGAGATACCTAACATCACTTATCACTCAAGTGGACCATGTTGCCCGGCTCCACTAGAAAATAGTAACTAGTACACATATTGACTATGCTATCTCATGGTGAACGACACTTGGAATGAAGGAATCCCTAATCACACACTCAAAATGACACAATGGAATCCTCATACCTCCACCATGTGTATAAATCCTTATTCATTATGGTTTCATTCAAGAATTCTCCTCCACCATGGAATAATAAATCACAACGGTCCACTAGTCTCAAATACCACATACAACAAACTAGGCATGCTAATACATATATATAGGGCGAGCACACAATTAGGCAATATATATCAACATTAGTATTTTTATATAAAAACAACAACAACTGATCATAACGAAACATGAAAAAAATTTACACTTATATAACTCGTGGAATTATAATATTTTTTATGCAAAACACACACAAACACAATCACATGCGATGAAAATGAAGAATCACAAAATGTTTAATCATGATGCCATGAAGGCAAGGAAATACATACATTAAATGTTTGGAAGACATATTCATGGTATTATTGTCATCATAGTTTACATGTAAAAGTCTTTTGATGTCGACACAACAATGATTGATGTATATCAAGGGTTTTTTAAAACCAAAACAGCTTTTTAAAATCAAAAAAAAAATATGTGATGATCTCTTTTATCTCATAGATAATACTTGAAATATAATTTTTATTATCACATTATAGGATAAAACAACACCCCTTTAAAAATTATAAGTTTTCAATTTATGTCAATGCATATGATTATAATATTTTTCCTAAAATAATTATAAACCACATCTGATATTATAATACATATAAATTTAAATGAGAACACATCTCTTAGTCCTTCATAAGTATTTTTGTGTAATTTTAATAACTTTCCATCAATAATTTCTTTTATTAACTATATTTTCTAAATCTTGATATTATCTCATGATTAATCATTATAATTATCTCTTGATAATTATTTTTAACTATCCTTACAACAAAGAGAATAAATTATTGTTTTGTAAAACATTATAGTTATCCATGAAAATTTCAAGAAAATATTTCTTTATAAAACTTTACAATTATATTTATTAATATCCCACAATTAAAGTTTGATAAAAATAATTCTAGGTTATCCTTTGATATGATTTTTAAGGAAATTCATGATAATTATTTACCTATATTTTGATAATTTGAATAATTATCATGTTATAATTCGTTTAACAATTATGATTTAAGAATATAGGTATTATGTTATTTTTTAATATAAAGTCCTCAATTTTCATTCCTGAATTTGGATAATAAGGTAAATAGAAATAAATGAATAAAAATAAAATTAAAAAAACCAGATGTAAGAAGACATTATGTAATTCCTCAGTCCAGGAACATGGGTAAGTGTCCGATGCAACCATTAGAATGGATGAGGAATGCCTAATTAATTTATTAGATATTCTACAAACACACAAATGGGGTTTTAGGGTGTATTAAACTAAACCAGATCTACCAAATAGGAGACACCATGTTGTGAAGTCATTTTATAACCCCAATATAGGCATAAAATTAGGTCAAAAACGAATACCCCAATTAGTCAATAAATTCAATCAAAAAAATTAGTTGGAATTATTGATTTCACACATTTAATAGTTTTATAATTTTTAAATGGTCAAAATCTATTGAAACCATGGTTTAAAAATTCATTTTGTGTTAAAAAATTGAGGTGCGTGTGTATTTTTGAAGAGAATATGTATAGTGGCTTGTTTAATAATTAAAATTATTATAAAATTATTAAATAAATTAATAATAAAAGAGACCTATCCAAAAACTAGCTTAGAATAAATGGGATACCTTCTCTGTGGTATACCCCCAACTATAGACCCAATGGTTGTATCAAATGTTTAAAATTATTTAGTATTTCAGAGATATTAATTAATTAATGTAAAAAAGTAATAATAAATAAATATATAAAAAATTAAATGCTTTTTAATTTGCATTATTCATCCAAATTCCTAATACATACAAATGTGATACCTTTTCTACTACATTAAATACCTAACTGTGAACTCATATTTCTCATATGATGTATTGTTTTGTAGTTATTTAATTATTTTTAATAAATTTAACCCAATTAATTTAATATATTTAAAAATTTTATTCTACCTTTTCTGATGCATTGAAGCCCTCAGAATCTCACAATAACATAGTATCTTAGTCCCAAAATTTTTAATGCAATATTCCAAACGGTTAACTATGTTTTAAGGCCATTAACACTATTTTAAGTTATTTAACTAATAAATCATTTTTTCCATGCATGAGATATTAATTATCTATCATAAGAGGGTTTTTTGTTATCATTTTAAATCATGATTTTACAATTTTACCCCGCCATCTACATCACAACTTTGAAATGTTTCACTAGCGCTCTTACACAAAAAATCATACCACTAATATCAAACATCAAAGTCACATTCTCACGTCTCAACCTAGATCCCATCATGCTCCCAATAAACCTGGACTAGTGTTGTATTCATTGATCTCCCAATAAATTTCAAAATAATAAATAACATTTTTAGGTTCAGGTATTCACCTATAATGTTCTGATAGATGGATCGTTTTCTTCATACCTCTGTAGAGAGAAGGGAGGTCCATAAGATACACCACTACCTCTATCCACACAATGACTATAATGGGTCAAAAAATGTGGTTTTATCTTGGCCTACATTCCCATACATTTGTTCCTTAACAGAGATATCACTCTCAAGAAAACTTTATCTCCCAACGTATACTTCAATGGTCTCCTTATATGGTAAGTATATGATCTATGTATGCTTTGAATAGTGATAAATCTATTTTATAATAAAATGTACTCTCTTGGAGGTATCCTGAACCATAATAGGGCAACCAATTACCATCTCACACACCTCATGCCAAACAAATGGTGAACGACATGGCCTAATATAGAAAAAATCAGTAGGATCCATCTGAATCAATTCCGAATAATTATTATTTTATGAAAACTCATGAAAGGCTAGGAGATCATCCCATGCTCCTGCAAGCATTATCGTGAATGATCAATGAATATCTCCCATTATTCATATAGTCTTCTTAGACTATCCATTAGTCTAATGATGGTACACCCTGCTCAATATCAGATGAGTCCCTATATATTTTTGTAATCCTACCAAAATCATGACATAAAATGTGAATCTATATCAGAAAATATATTCATGGGAACTCTATATAGTCTGATGATCTATTATATATAAATCCCTCCTAGATCCTCCAATAATTATGTCTCTATAATATGTAATAAGTAGGAAAATTTATTTTGTCCTTTGAAAATCACCTAAGATGTTATCTGGTTATTTGGTGGTCTTAGGTAACCTCATAAAAAAGTTTATTGTAATGTAATCTCAATCCCACAAAACTATCAAAATAGACTAAAAGAACCAACATAGACCAATTCAAAAAAAATCACGACCAATTATTGAGTATCTTAAGCGCCTCTGATGCTCTAGAAGGATGATGTATGTAGGAGTTAAAATAATGGAATATTCAACCACAATTTTTAACAACCATTCATAGGATAAACACTATGTGAAAACATCTTGTTGAAGAAGACCTACTTCCTACTCCACAGAGCAATTGCGAGAGAAGGCACATCTGCATTCTACTACAAATATTTTGCTAATGATGAATCCTATTCCTTTACTGAATTATTTTATACTACCTCCATGATAGATACATGAACTATATTTATGTTCCATATTATGTTAGGAGAAGGAAACACTTAATAAATTTAAAAAAGTCATTAGTACAAACTCTATTCAGTTGATTGGATCAAACATAGTTTTCCTAACTATTCTATGGGATCAATCAATATTTTCCTATGAATTTACCCTTAACCCGAGGTATACCCATCCAATAACCTACCCTTTTCATTGTCTCTATGTGCTATTGATAATCATTATATATATAATAAGTCGACAACATTGAATGTTCAACTAATTAATGATAATACAGATATACCGCATAGTATGAAAACATAGATATATCACAAAATTAAACCATCCTAAAGAGATAATAGAAATTAATGATTCTAATTTATGATCTACTATACAACACAAAAATAAAAATTAATATAGAATGTGAACCTACCTTCCTAGTCATGATGCATTAAAATAAGTGAAATCTCACAACTCACATATAACATCACGTGTGTCCCCCTTTGTGAATAACTAGTAACAATTGAACATAAATTCCCCGATTTATAGAAACTTGTTGGGCCACTATTCAGCACTAGCAAGCCACGGACATATTTCCCATGCCTATGTCCTAATTTTATATCTCTTATCTAAAATTCACATCCTGTTACAGGAAAAGAATTAAGTTAGTAAGTCCTCCTATGATACAATTTTGTAGCATCTCGACCTGAACCATTGAGTCTAATCCAAAATTCCACATAAAATCATACACACCTCCCCATATGCAAGAGGGTTACAACTAGTAAATAGGGTTCAACTCCATCACTAGGTAGAATATACCCTCATTATCACTTCATATATTCAATAATCAACAATAAATAATATAATATATAATCAGAGTAAACATGTTGAAAACTATAGATGAAAAACATGTTATACAAATAAAGAAGCTCCCATAAGTGGAAGCGTAATCAAAGGAGTGAAAGAAGATAATGTAAATGAATAAAAATCATATCCTTTGGATTCTGTACTATTTTTTTACTAGATCTATGCTCATATTCTAATATGTCCACCATAGGTCACATTCCCTTCACCAGGTTTCTCATGAAATCTATAAGTGCATCGAAATACCAGAGTAGGGTGCGATTATAAGACTCAGTAGGAGACAAAAAATGATTCATTAAACACATGTGACCAATAAATCACTTGTATTACATAATAATAATAATAATAATGAAAAAATAAAAAAACATACAATCCAAAATATAGTAGTAGTGTGCTATCTAAGATGCCACAATCCCTGGTCATACCAGCTTAAGGTCAATGCTAGATTATAACTGAATGAGTCAGATGAATCAAATCATCCATTATAATACTCCCAATGATATTGTAGAGGTGATACCTAGCCTCATCTATCCCTCAAGTGTACCATGTGACCAAAATTTTCTACATGAAAGTAACTAGTACTGACATCGACTAGGTTATCTCATGGTGAGTGGAAAAGGGTATCATGGCATCCTCGATCAAACCCTCGACACACCATTATGATGTCCAATTACCTTCAAATTTTTCTCAGGTCTTTCATCACTATTGTTTCATTCATGAATTGTCCCAAAAAGGGAATAAATATGTTTCGATGATCCAACTATCTCAAATACCACTATCATCCAACAATGTGTGGTGATATATATATATATATATATATATATAGGGAAATAAAAAAAGTTGGCATAATATATAAATATGAGTATATAACTGTATAAGAAACAACATGTGATCATATCCAAACCTGTAAATAATCTACAATAATATCACTCATGGAAGGATAATAGTTTTCATGGTCTACAGACACAAACTCACATGCAATAAAAATCAACCATGAAAACAAGTGTAAATATTATCCTTAGAATGTAAGGAACTTCCTATCATAGAAAATTGGGAAGACAACTTTGTGGTTTTATTATTAGCAAAAGAAACATGTCAATGAATCAAGTATTCAGAATGTTGACGATGAAGGTACATTAATGGTTTCCAAAAATAGAAACAACTTTTTTTTTATCAAAAATAAATTAAATATTACATACAATGATACTTTCTCACTTAGGTATAATTATTGAATTATTATTTTTGTTATCACAAGAGACGATAATTCAACTATCATTGATAACATCAAATTATCATTTTATGTCAATGCATATGTTCACAATATTTCCACATTATAATTATAAACCACCTTCAATATTATAACATCTATAAATTAAAAGGAGAACACATGTGGAAGTCCTTTATAATTATTCATTGATAATTTTTATAATTAAACTTCAATAATTTAATTTAATAATTATCCTTTTGAAATATAGTAATTATCTCATGATTATTCGTTGTAATTTTGTCTTGATAAATATTTATTAATACCCTTACTGAAAAAATATGAAATTATATTTCTTTAAATCATTACAATTATCCATGAAAATTGCCAAAAAATATTTCATTATAAAAGAATAAAATTAAATTTAATAATATCACAATATTATATTTTGATAAATATTTATTATTGGCCATTCTTGGATAATATAATAATGAAATATTTGATAAATGTTTAACCATATTATAATAATTTACATAATCATAATTTTATAATTCGTTTAATAATTATTCATTGACAATGAATGTTTTAAATTTTTTGATAAATATCCAATTTTTTCCATAATTTGGAAAATATTGGAAAAAATAAATAAATGAATAAAAATAAAATGAAAAAAAACGTATGTAGGAAGACCTCACACAATGCCTAATTCTAGGTGCATGTGTAAGTTCCTATTACCACCATTGGAACAGAAGAGGAACATCGATGAGATTTTTTGGCCATTCACCTAACATGCATAAGGGGGTTTCAGGGTTGATCAATCATGACCGGATTGACCAACTAAGAGACACCATGTTATCCGAACTTCTTATAACCGCAAAATGATCGTACAATCATGTAAAAATCCAATCACCCAATTAATCCACTGTTTCGATCAAATAATTATGACTGAATTAGTGATTTAACCAATTTAATAGGGTTATAATTTGTAAACTATATACAAATAGTTTAAAACCACTATTTAAAACGTCTCTATGCATTAAAAAAGTGGTTCTCCTGTATTTTGGGAGGAAATATAAATAATGACTTATTTAAAAATTAAATTAATTGTTAAAAAATTAAATATTTTAATAATAATAGTGACCTAACCAAAAACTACATAAGAATAACATTTATGATCTCTATAGGGTAAACCCTCAATTCAGGACCCAATGGTGGACTTGGGTATCTCAAATGATGAATCATTTATGAGATAGTAGTGAAATAAAATTTATAAACTGGAGTAAATAAATATATAAAAATAAAAAAAAATTTAACATGAGTGAGTTGTCAAAAAATTCAGTAAATAAAAATTTTATTCTCCATCTAGGATAAATAATGCATCTCAAACCAGACCATTGTATCATATTTATCAAATATCGCACCATTTAGATTTATTAAATTATTTTCAATAAATTATACCCATGTAATATAAAATATTTATTATTTTATTCCACTTTCCCAAAGGCTTTGTGGGCCTTGTAATCTAACACCAACTTAGTGTCTGACTGTGAATATATTTTAATGAATATTATAATGTGTTAGATGGGATTTAAGGCAATTACAATTTTAATTAAATTATATTAATGATAACTAATTTATCCCAAATGGGATACAAATAATTCATCAGAAGTAGTTTTATATTATAATTGATAAATAATGATATTACCGTGGTATTTAATTCTCATCATTAAGATTTCCCTTGTATTTTTTAATTTTCAAGGATCATTAGACATTAAATTTCCCCTTGATATCCATATTATTTGTCTTCTATATTTTTATTAATTTAACTATGTATCATTTATACACATGTTGTTCTACTTTGAAATTCCTATGTTTATCTGGGAAATGATGAAATATTTGTATTCTTCACAAAATATGGATAATGGATGAAAAGGTGAATTTCTGGGGAAATAAATTAATTGTTTGATATTTGAATAATATTTTGGACATACAATATAATTTTTGGAAAATTTATAGATTCCCCCTCGATGCATTGGTATTATAATTATGTGAAGTAGTATGATTTCCTAAAATCATCTTGAAAATTATGATGGGTTTATAAGCAGTAGTTTAAAACTATATTTTGCATAGATCATGAAGGTATATGTATCATGTTATTTAGATATAAAGTCTAATATTTTCACATTTCCTTCCTAAAAAATTCAATTATTATTAAGCATGATAATTTCCCAAAGATATTGTATTTTGATCTATTTAAATCTCTATATATAGTCTAAATGGAAATTTTTTATGTTATTTACCTTGACATATCAATTATGCTTTATCTGGGTTTGAAAAACCTATTATTGGTTTAATTTCATGTGTTTTCAGTTACATACCATGCTATGATTATTAACATCCGCTTTAATTTTTCAGTGATATTATCTCAGAATGAACATCCTTTACAGTTTATTGATAAAATGGTACGTGTTTTCATTTATTTAACTCTATATATTGATTATTCTTTATCATGGAATGATAGTGCTTAATTTATTTTATATCATCTGTTTTAAATTATTTAATTATCCATATTAATTATTAATCATGAAATTTTCCCATTTATATTATATTTGGATGCTCTTCTATATCAGTTATTCGAATACATAAATTTTTTTTTAATTATTTATGGTTACATATGGATTATACTAATTTATTTAGGATTTATTCAACTGTATATACTCCATACTAAGAATTTTATCTCACCCTTATTATGATTCATTTCCCAAAAATCCAGGAAGAATATTATGAACGGTATGAAAGAATATTATATAGAGAGTAATGACATTCTAGAAAAAAGTTTAATTTTTGTAGTCAAATATAATATGGGATTCATGTATGTATTGATCTTACCATGATTAAAAAACTATTTTTTCTCTCTCTATTTTTGATTCATTGTATATTATACCAATGTATTATATCATTTGATAGCACTGGGGTACTAGGTTTGGTGTCTCTATATACCATAATTCCTTAAATATATTGGTGAGAATACATTATTTGATAGTCAAGATAAATGAAAAAATAAAAAATCCATATGATTGTAAAATTAAAATAATCATTGAATACAATAACATAATGAAAATAGCTAACCACAATCATTTATATAAACAAACATATTAACCAAGCTACCTCTAATATTCTCCATAAAAAAATGTCAACATAGATATCCAAAATCATTTCAATAAACAATATTGAAAAAATATAGCAGCAATCATATCCTTGAAAACCTTTTGAACAAACCAAGGTATGATCATGCTCATGAAAAAAACTGGTGAATACATCAATATACACTAACAAACACACACAATCATCTGAACAAATATATCTACAATCATGTCCATACTATAATATGAAAATATAGCTAACCATACTTAGGTCTATGTATATACATTTGAAAATGGCTACATGTATTCTTGTCCACACACAAACATTTTAATAAATATTTCTGTAATAATAACTATGCACATAAAAAAGAATATAGCTACATAAAATCATTTCCACACACACGTTTGAACTTGTCTATAAAAGATTATTGTCACATATAAAGTGGTCAACTTATATATATGCAATCATCTATATGGATGAAATTAATATATAATTTTATGTGAAACATATAAAGTATTTATGGGTATAATAGACCAACATATCATATATTGATAAATAATGAATATGTATTCTATTTGAATATGAAAACATTTGTAATCTCATATATTCTTAATTAACCCAGACGAAATAAATGCGATTATTGGAAATATTGATTATATATTATTCAATGAAATTTATAGAATAAATGTGGATGGTATCAAAAGAAATTATCCCATTTTAATAGAAAGAAACATTAATGGATGATGATAAATATGTGAAAAACTTTTATTATAGAATTGTAAAATATATTTGAAAAATAGTACTTCCAACTAAATTAGAGTAAGAATGTGGGGAAATGAGTTTATTTAGAAAACATTATAAATTTAAAGTCATTTAATACTTTTCTAAGGAAATTTAAATGAAATTAAAATTACTCATACACAAAATGTCAGAAATTGTTTTTTTGACCACTTATAAAAAACACAATGTTAATATAAAATTTTCTCCTATAATAATTGAATCATTGATAGTGATATAAATAAAAATATAAATATTATAAATATATAGGATAAAAATTGATGGAAAACCCAAAAGGATAATGGCGTCTCTACTAGAGATATCCTACTGATTAAATTATGAAAATATTAGCGGAAAAATTGAAAGCACACATGTAAAACCCAAATATAACAAAAGAATAAGAAGATATATGGGTTTTATGTGATCTATAAGATAAATTTTCCAAGAAATGTAGTTTATAAATATACAATATATATTTAAAAATGAGATTATAAAAAAAACCTTTTGTATTTTGAATCATTTAAATAAAACCCCTTGAAATAATGAAAATTATATGGAATTTAAATGATCATGTATAAATTGGAAAAATATTTTAAATAAAATTTATGTTTCAATAAATGTACCATAAAATAAAATAATGTTATTAATATATAATATATGTTAATGAATGATAATTGAGAGGATAAAAAATTAATATTTCACATAAGATACAGAAAATAATTTTTTCATAGGTTTTTATAAACATACCAACATATATAAATTATTTCAAATCAGTATCCATATGTATAGTTTAATTTATCCTATGTTTTTAAAATGAGTCATTCTACTTAAAATTGTTAGCTTTTATTTATTTCGATCATCAGATGTTACAAAATTTTAATTTCTTTGTTCATGTATGTAAATTGAATTCTCAATCCTTGTTTAATGATAAAAATTTATCATTACTCGACTACTTCAGATATGGGAAAAATTATGTTTTTATTATTAAATCAGAAAAAGTTAATTTTAATGAAGGAATGGGTGTGGTTTTTTGATAACATGATTCCTAATGATCTTATTTTGGGTAATTTAATAATAACAACAAATTATTTTCACAAAGATCATTCAATTTTTGGAAATAAAATTATCATATTTAGAAGATTAATTATTGCCTTATATCATAAATATTCACAATTAATTTCATGATAGTTATTCATTATGCAACTATTGTTGTATTTATAGAATAATTATTATATGCAGTTCAACTAACCATAATTAGAACACAATAAAAAAATTTATGTGTAAGAGTATATATTTATATAATAATAATATTATTATTATCTAAAAATAAATGTGATGTTTAAATAATATCATTATAAAGTTTAATAAAATTTAGATATATTGAATACAGGATTTTGATTTAAAAATATGGGTCATAAACTAATATATACATTGATGAATTTTCATTTTTTTTAAAATGGTTTCCTTCAGAATGTAGGTTTTATGCTTCTTTCGTTGTCACCTATAAAAATTAACATGTATCTGTGATTTGGGATAGGATAATGGGAAGGAATTCAAGATTTGTTTCATTGAAAATGGTATTTTGGGTGGTTTAGTGGATGATTCCTTTCGTAAATTTTTTGTGATTGAAATCTCCTCAAATTCAAATTCCCTAATGTTTAATATTTTCAATATAAAGGGAATGTGAATATAGTATGATATAATAATAACGGTAGGACATGTTTGGGATGAAAATACCTCATCCACATATTTAGAGATAGGTTTTTATTATGTTTATGTCATTAACAATTATTTGAACACCATATTACCTTTCTTTACATTTATCATGACTACTAAAATTTCACCTAAGTGATTTATTTTTCTTCCAAAATACAAAATTTATTTCCATACCTAAATGTCAAAAGATGAAACAATAAATGGACCGTGTTAATTTTAATTGAATTTATATATAAGATATTTTTACATTTCAATGAAAACATATATTATATAAAAAATTAAATTTTATATTAAAATTAAAATTGAAATCAAGATGATTTTTTTATATTTCATATCCGTTAAGAATCAAATTTATATTAATATATTTTTTATACATTGAATCATTTTATTAGAATAATTCATTATAATGATCAAATAAATTTAATAATATAAAAATACAAAATACATTAAAAATAAAAATCTTTTTGAGAAATACCACATTTTATCATTTCGGAATTTATTAAGGTATACTTATAATTAGTTAATTATTTTCTAATAATTCAATTTTATCATTCAATTAGTATATTTATATATATTATATATATTACTAATCATTTATTAGTTACTATAAAAGTATTAACAATATGTATAAAATAAAAACTAATTATATAATAAGTTATTTTAAATAAATAATATATATGTTTGTTTGTATGTATATATGTATTATATATAATGGATTGAAAACCAAATACAACGCACCAGCCTTTCCATGCTAATGGGATAAGCCTCATCCCAACCATAATGAAATGAACACACCCACATTGTTAATTTTTATTAAAAATATATCTATTGAAGGCCCATTTAAGGATGGCCTAAAATCTCTACAGAATATGAATAAGATGCCCCTATTGAAAATGTACTATTTGACCGGTTGAGTAGCCTAGCACCATATTACCCATTTCCAAACACTATTTCATGCCACCCCTGGTAAAATTAAAAAAATATATAATTTTCCACATCATTGTAGGTAACCCCTCCTTCATACATCCAAAATATATATGGATAGAGGGTCATCCAATAAGGGCCAATGTAACCATTACTCATTCAATATGTCCATTGAGATACAACTTCATGTCATCACATTGTGACACTTGTTACTTAGGCTATGTTTTCTACTAGATCACACAGCTAAAAGAGTCATCAGTCACCCTACCATACCTCCTCCTATAATAACAACAATAAAACAATCCTACTCACCATTTATGTAGGATTGTAGGATCAAAATATAGATGTAAATGTTTTTTAGATGGAAAAATACACGAAGGGGGGTGAATTGTTGTTTTAAAAAATACTCATTGAATCCTTGATGAAAGATTCTTATTTTAATAAGACATAATCTTAAAAAATCACAAAGAATCTTATGAAACAAAACAAATGATCAAATGGGTCTTCGATCCATTGGATATAATAAGATACCACAGGTTTTTAAGAAAAAACTGTATTTAGATTGAATACATAATCAATGTATAATAAATGTAAATGAATCTAGAATAAAACATATATAATCTATTAACAATGTAATGTGAATGAATGTATAATAATTAATGAAATTACAATATAAATGAAAATGAATGGGAAGAGGAAATGAAATGATTCCCATTATAATACAATTAACATTAGAAAAGTAAAGGATATTATGATTATTTTATCCCAAAGATTAGGGTATACTATAACCTAAAATAATAGGTAGGACTAAAAACCTCCCAGGTATTCCCTTGATATAATGATTGGCACATCTATATTCCTATCCATGGAAGCCCTCTTTTTAGAAGGTAATGAAAACCTATATCTTTAAAATACTTGACATCCCTCGATAAAATGATTGGAAACATCGTCTTCCTATTACTATAATCCCATGATCGTTATCACAATGATCGGTCACACAAATAAAAACAATGAACTTATTGAAGTAAAAGAAGTAGTAATAATCAATTCACGTCTTCTATTTTAATGTCTTTTTTCATGATGCAATGTGATAGGTTACATTGTCTCTCTTTAGAATCATAGTAGTGTTTCTTGTATGTCCAATCATTTAAGTATACTTTTCTCAGGTTCTTATGTCTGCCTATTTATCGGCCTCTTGGAAAATAGTGAAATTTGATTTCAACAATCATATTTCTATGGAAAAATTGGAGGGACTTTGACACCTAGAATTATAATAGTCCTAAATAACAGAATACACTGCATCATTTTTATTAGTATATAACTAACTCCCTGATAATGTTTTGGTTAGAAAACAATAAGTACCCAAGTATGAAATAATGGGTACAATTAATACTTAAAGAATGAGTAAAATGATAATACAGAACATGTTTTTTGTATTATAGTAAGACATAAGTACAATGAAATACATGTGTAAGATGGGTGTGATGCATAATATGGGTCTGATGCATAATATTAATATTATATATAACATGGTTTCAATGGATAATAGTGATATGGTACATAACTTTTTTATAATGAATAACACGAATACGAAACATAATGTGGTTATAATGTATAACATGATTACGATTTATAACATGATAAAAATTCTTAACAATACATGTGGTTACGAAAAAAACATTATATGAAGATGTGATGAAAAACAACAGACATGATTTAAAATAAAAAATACATATGTGGTGATGATGAAAAACAACATATGTGGTTTCTATAAAAACATCATTTTTTATGATGAAAAAAATGTGATTATGATGAAATAAAAGTTGTATGATTATGATAAAATATAATCCACGTGATTGAAAAAACAACATATGTGGGTACGCTGAAAAATGAAATATTTGATTATGATATAAAATAGAATATAATTTGTTATTTCCAAAAAGAATATATGAATGGGAAAGTAAAAACACATTTTGACTCAATAATCTCCCACTTTTTCGAAATCATAGAAAAAAACCAATAATAAGGGCTTATATACCCAATGAGTTTAGTATCTAATTTGATATTAATTGTGAATACGAATAATTCCACATTAGGAAAAAGATTATCACTAAGGATCTTATTCTCTTTTCATCATATCTTATTCTGAGTTCTCCCCCTTAATATGGTATTATCCCTTTTTACTTTTTATGAGAAAAAATTGGTATAAAGAAAATTTTTATTTACCATATTATGCTCCCTCATTATGATTATAAAAAATAATAAGGGAAAAAATTGATCACCTATAGGGAGTTATAAAAACAAAGTAAATAAAACAATTGAAATTACATGAATTGAAATAATTTTTTATTAACATAATTGTTTAAAAAAATTCCATCTATATTATTTTTGTTTTACCAAGAGTTTGAATGAAGAGAGATTTATATTTCTGAACTCTATTTTATCCTACACCAGCTTGTCAAGAGATTCATGCTCATCTTTTAGCTTCTCATCCTGTTCTATAATAATACTTTCTTGTTTCCGAGCCTTTCTTATTGAGGTCAATCGATTTCTTCTTATTACTTGAGCATAACTTCATTGGAATTTTAATCCTCCAATATGACTCTATGGGCTTTTTTTAAGATTATGACTCTATTTGAGAGAAAAAAATATCATTATTTCAATTTTACAATTTTTTTATTAGATGTTAAAGATCATCAGACGATATTAATTTTGAGGTACTAGGTCTCTGAAAGGATTCTACTTATTCATTCAGATCAGTGACCTACTATTAGTAGAAATAATTTTGATTATTTACATACTTCCCTTATTCTTAAAACTTTTTTCACATGATACATGATATTTTCATCAATGTTGTATATCAACAAAACAACATTGTTACATGCCTTTCTGTGCTCAATATCATGATCTTTGATCACTTTAAAAATGACTTTATGTTTTAAAAACATGTCCACCAGAATAATGACATAATTCATTCATTTATTATTGCTATTTTAGATAATATTTATAATGGCTTCAATTTTTTGAATTAAAGGGATTTCCAATTTAAATATGTTCAAGGCATGTTCAATATTTTGATTTCCCTTCACTGTGATTATCCTCTCCAAATCTGTATCTTCATTGTATTTTGGAAGGTATCTAAAATGAGTTTCAATGCCAATAAATTCACCTTCTTGATTCCAATTCAAATCATATTACCTTTATTCGTCATCTTTATCTGAGACTTGAATAACTTTATAGAAAGTATTATATTAAGAAACTCCTTTTGATGATTGATGATATAGAGATGGAAACTAAATGGATGGTGCATGTGATGATTCTACTGAATGGTTTTTCTTCTTTTCAGATTTATTCTCTTCCACTTATTATTATTATTATTATTATTCATCCCCTTATTATTAATATTATTCTTCTTAATCAATTTATTTATTGTGAATTTGTGAATCCGTTTGTTTAGTTGCATATTTTGCTTTCACTTTTTCTGTTGGATCCAATTAGATTTGAATAGCTTGTTCCCTTATGAAATTTATAGTTCTGGATTTCTATACTATCTTTAGAAGACTATATAAATTAATATATTAGGCCTTTATCTTATTAATTCTAGTTTTCTTCTCTTCTTAATTTATGGTTATTCAGTTATTATTTTTTCAGCCCGTGTTTCAGTATGATCTAAACAAATTTATTGATAACCTTATTTCATGTTTGTCTTCTTCTTCCTCCATTCTTCCACAAACTCATCTGACTCTTCCTTTTTTCTTTTATTTATTGTTGGTTATTTACATAGCTATCATTATTTTTCATAAATATAATTTGGATGGATTTGAATTTTTTTCACTTCCTTCAACTATTACATTTTCATTTTCAACTTCTAGATATTTTTAATCTTATTGGATTAGAGGTTGAATCGAATATTGAGTCTCCTGATTATTTCCTTACTAATAAGAGGATCCTTAATGTTTTCTTATTTGATTTAATTTTTAAATTGAATAGACTAATTAATTCTTTTAAAAACATTCATAGGATAGTAGGAAACATGATCTTCTAAGACCTAATTACACCTGATTTATGTTTCTTGAAGGTAATGAAAACAAAAAAAAAAACGATAAAACTTCCTCATATTGAAAATTTTGTCAAGAACATAGACATCATAGAATTTTATATTTTTCTTCATCACTATTTCTCATTACTAGGATAACATTCACTTATAGGTAAATGTGACAACTGTCAGTTGATAGATTATTTCCGTCCTCTAATAATCATGAATCTCAAAAAAAGATACCAATACATTTCTTTTTTCAAAAGAAACATCTATATCCGGTAATGTGTGGGAAGGGAAAAGAGAATCTCTCTCAAATTGTACTCTCAGGAAATAAGGTCGTGGTCAAATTGAGGTTGTGTATTTTATTTCATACATTATTAATGAAAATTTGAATCTATAAAATATATACATTGTTTTGTAGAATTGTAAAAAATCATCATAAAACAAAAAATATTGATTAGATTCATGTATTTCAATACACATGATTCCCATCTATAGAAATTAGTTATCCTTTTATATGATGAATCAGAAGCCTCATAAAAATATTGTGGAACTGATCACTCACCTAGATAATTCATAGAATATAAAATCCTTTAAATACATTTATTTCATAGATTAAATAGTTGACTCATAAAAAAATGACTTGAAATACAATGCCAACCACAGAGGTTTTTCATGGTTATGAAAACTGAGGTTATTTCTGATTACGATCCATGCTGGCTATTTATAGGGCATCAGAACATTGGTGATATTTAGAAGGATTTTGATGTGGGATATTTCATGGGATTCTATTAAAAATAAATTCTACAGGTAATATTATATCTAATGGATCAAATTGTTGAGAATTAATTTAAACTCTTAAGGTTTCCTTAAAATAAAATGTATTCAATAAGAAACTGATGGGAAAAAATTGAAATATAATGGACAATATAGGGTTTTAAAAGTTATATTTATTAGGTTATCCGAAATGAAAAATTAGTTTAAATATACTATTATTAGAATAAAAATAATGTAATAACAAAAAACATATAAAAATTGTTAAAACAATAATACAAATACAATTGTAAATCTGATTAAAATCTAATACTGATAAAATCGAAACCCCTATAAAAATTTAATTCCAATAGGAACTTGAAATTGATTATAATGAAACAGATATACATGAAACCGATAATCATTAAACAGATAAAAATGAAATTTTTAATCATGAAACTGATAAAAAACATGAAACTAATAATCATGAAATTGATAGTCATGAAACCGCTAAAAATAGAAACTGATATAATGTAAAACCGATGAAACATGTATAATCCCAACTTTGGGAAAGAGTAACATAATTTAAGGAGATGGTTTACATAAGTTGTATATGTGAATGATTATGTTACAATGATCATTCTTGACTTCTGTTGAATGTATTCATATCTATTAGAAGAAAATGGTTTTTTGAGAATTTTAGCATGTTGTTTATGCATTCTGATGAAATGTAAAATAATATTATTTTTTTGTGTGATATCTATGAAAGTGGCCTAATATCTATTTGTTTTGAACAGGATTTATGTTCATGGTTTTTAATTAGAGAAATAGAACAAGTATCATTAAATTGTATTTGAGTTTTGGAAAAACTCATGCCATAGTTAGTGATTGTTTGTTGCACCCACAACACTTGAGCACAACAACTACTATCTGCCACATATTTAGCTTCGGTAGTGGAAGGTGCACCTAAATTTTGGTTCTTGAATTACCATGAAATTAATTAATCTCCTAATAAATGAAAAGTTATAGATAAACTTTTTCAATCTATTCAAAATCCACCAAATTTAGAGTATAAAAAACATTTCAAAACGAAATCATTTATAGATGAATAAAATTAAACATACTCCATATTTAATTATAAAAATTCCAAAATTCATTTAATTTCTTTTAAATAGGGTTATTTTAAATTTACATGGTATCTTATCAATATGAATATAGTTAATATTATTTCTGGATGACAAGAAGATAAATATAGTATGTTTCCAATCATTCCTATGAAAAGTGTTTTATCAAATGGTTTCCCAGTTTCATCAAGATCAAGAGTATTTGAGGTTCCAATTAGAGTAATAATACATTCTGTATTTTAATATCCATAATTTTTAAGTAAATATTTGATATAATTTTGTTAAGAAATATTGGATCTTTCATGTTTTTGAGAGATTAGAAAACCTTAAAAAATGATACCATGCCCATCATACTCATTTCAATCCAAGACTTCCTGAGATTCACAATTGAATCAGTTAAGGATTTGTGAGTTGATCTGAATATAATTTCATCAATATAGATTTTAACAATAATTTTTTTCCATATTAATAAATATATTTGGTTTTTTAGTTCCTTTTCTATAATTTTTTTAAAAGAAAATAAATAATTCAATCATACCAAGCTCTAGGGGCTTGTTTGAGACCATAAAAGCATTGGCATGTTTGAAAGCATGATCATGATGTTTTGATTCTACAAAATAATGAAGCTTTTCTAGAAAAACGTTTTCTTTGACATATCTATTATTGAAATCAGATTTTACATCTATTTAAAAATTATTGAATTAAATAAAAACTGCCACGTCTAATAGAATATGAATAGCTACAAGTCTAGATACTGGAGAATATGTTTCTTCAATTACAATTCCTTCTTTTTGATTATAGACATTAGAAATAAGTCTTACTTCTACAGACTATACTAATTCGAACTTCCTCTCTAATCCACATGCCCACTCTACGTTAACCCACGCTTCGGGTACACATTTCTTCAACATACCTTCTCGGTGTCATGCCTTCCTCCATAAAATATTACACCATTATTCATCCCTACCACATGTGAATTTAAATCTAGGGTTCTTATTGCACATATCTCCACCAACATGACTCCACTCTCCACCGCTACCTCCCTCCCCGATGACCCTCCCATGCTCCCCTCCACGACTCCCCTCTACTGCTCGACTCCCAGATTCAGCTATCCAGATGCGCCTTCTCCTCTACATCTACCCTTGAATATGTCTCCCCCACCACCATTCATCGCACTCCCACCTCCATCCTCTATAGAATACCATCCCCCCCCCCCCCCCGAGTTCTCTATCCTCCTCTGTGACTCTACTCCCCACCTATGCCTCCCTCTTTGTATTCCTCTATTCATGAGTCCGTCCTTGGCTGACTTTGTTGATGGAGGCAGATACTCATCGAAACTGCCCTCCCTAGTTTCTCATCAGGTTTCATCATGCCTCAACCCCCAATTCATATTCATGAAATTATCAAAAACTAGTCTATGTTCCATAGGTATCTCCCCAGTTGAACATCATCCAAAATTGTTGATTCTATTTAATTTGTACGTATAATTGTGATGTTGTTTCAGTTTATTTGTTTTTCTTATTGACCCTTCTGATTCAACACCTTCAATTGAATCATGTTTTCAATGATTCAAGGGTTCTTCTAGAAAAAATATTTCATTCTTTTTGGACTATCTTTTCAGCATATTTTGTAATATTCAACTAGTATCTCCCTCCATCCCTTCCTCCTTTCCCATGTCCCTCCCTAGATTCCTTCTTTAATGGAGGATAATTCTCATCCAAACCACTCTCCCCAGTTTCTCATTAGATTTCATTATGCCTCAACCCCCAATTCATATTCATGAAATATCAACAACCAGTCACTGTTCCACAGGTATCTCTGGGATTGAACATTATCCCAAACTATTGATTCACATTAATTAGTTGGTATCATTGTGATTTTATTTGAGTTTATTTTTTTTAATTGAACCTTATGATCTAATACCTTCAATTTAATCATGTTTGGAAATATTCAAGGTTCTTGCTCGAACAATCTTGCATTCCTGTTTACTATTTTTAAGCGTATCATTTAACTTTAAACTGGTATTTTCTAATCTTTTATGCGTATGTTTTTTCCTTATGAATCTCAATCAATAATATATTTGATGATTTCCACATTAATAATGTTCTGAAAAAGGATATATCTATTATTAAAGAACATTCTTGTGAAAAATCCTGAAGTTCATGGGAAAAAATTTAATTTCTATTTGGCTTACCTAGATTAAAACATTGCACCTGGAAAATTAATTTATTCTATAAAAAAATTAACCTTCGCACTCTACAATTTTAATCATTCATATTATATATTTATTGTTTCCCTGCATTTTTTTTCAATTTTGTTTTTACTACAGAATGATATAACAAAATTTAAACATCACTGGTTACATTACGTTTATTCCAATAGAAAATTTTATAATGATGAGAACATGAATCATCTATTTGAATCATATTTTAATTCAGGTAATTGAATTCTATATCATGAATTTCTATTATATTTTTTTATTCATTAATAATTATACTATATTTTTGTACTATATTTATGATGTCCTAAAATTTTATCTATTTTTATTCCATTATTATGTACCACTTATTTGTAATTTAAATATATTTAATATCAATGTGAATTATTTGGAGGTTAGATGCATGTTTACCAGTTACTGCATTCGGTCTATCAAATTTTCATTCACCTGTTCATTTGTTTAGGTTCTATAATTGGATGTTCTAGTATACCATATGACCTTGTGTTATAAGTAACTATAACTGAAATTATTGACAACTGCCTACTTACAAATAGTTTTATTACTTAATTTTTATTGAAAACAATAACATGATTCTTTATTGGAATCATTTAATGAACTAATTTACTAATGATTATATTCAAACTATTTTTTAATTTTATTCTATTCATTTATTTTTGAACTGGTTAGATAGAAAATATTAATTTCCTTTACTTATTGATTAGTTCATTTCATAGTAGATAATGATGTTTCTTTTTACCCAAAATTAATTTACATTAATTCATCCTTCATTCACTATATTCTATATATTGGAGGTTTCATAAATATATATTTTTGTGCCAGTGATTTCTAAAAAAATCGAGTTCAGATATGGAAAGTGTTAATATGTTACTACATTCAGTCACTCAATTTTTCATTCACCTGCTCTCTTTTTTATGATCAATTATTCATTGTTCTAGTATATAATTTTCACTTGCGGTACAGGTAACTGTAACTAAAATTATCAACTATTACCTACATAAGAACTATTTTATTACTTCATTGTTCCATAAAACCATTACCTCTTTCATTATCGGTTACCCATGATGAATTTATCAACTACTTCCTATATAAAACCATAACCTTGTGATTTTTCCTTTAATATATCACTCGGGTTTACCTTGTTTCAGCTCCCACAATCACTTATGCGATAGGTATTTTATCCAACTATCCATAAATACCAATCCATTCAGTGAATATTCTGTTTATATTGGTTTCATATTGGACCATTTATGTTTTGATCAAATTACGTGTTCTATCATCCCTTATAATGGAAAATCCTACTACATGCCTCAATTTTACTCCATATTTCTGGATTATAATGAACTTTGATTAAAACAATTTAAGAGTAGCAGATAGTGTATATATTATGAACCATGAGATCATGGGAGTTATTAGATAATCCAATGTATCATATCGGTGTCATGATTTATTTATTCATGTACTGTAATCGATCAACTTATAGTCTTCATTTTTTACATTGATTTGTAATAATATCTAACTTTGATATTTATACAACTGTTATGTGTAGATGTTATTGAATTTTTGAACTGTTATGTTCAATAAAACTTATCTTATTTCATTTTTCATGTACATCAATAATTCAACATGCTAAAAATCATATTGTTTAGTTAACATGTAAATTATAGAAATATACTAAATGTGATGGTGTCATTTGTCTTGCAGACAACAGAATGGAATATAATCAACTGAAATGTGGTAGTTATTTAGTTCTTACAAAGTTATAATAATTTTCAAAACATGTCATATGAATCACTACTATAAATATATAGCAAGTTATGATTATTTTACCACCATCTTATAATTATGGAATACATGCATGGTACCTACTGCAAATCCATGGATGATGGGGGCCTTGGAATACAAGGAGACAAGGTGACTGACAATTGATTGAGGAGAATACACTATCATGGAAGACTGCAGGAAGGGTATATTTTCAAGAATTGGGTCATTTTTTCAATTAATAGTTTATTTTACTTCTATTATATTTGAGTTGTCTTACATTTTTAACACCTCATGTACTCTCATTCAAGTAGTGAATGTTGTGGACCTTAGAACTAGGGATAAACTAATAACTTATACATTGAGGTGTCTCATTTTTATAGTTTGACTTTATTCCCTCATCTCTTATTAATTCACACCTTATGGCATTTAATCTTTCACAGAATTTTCTTATGAAAACCAAAAAATTAATGCTTATGAAAACATATTGGCTTGTAGTTGTGCTATTTTTTTGTCACAGAACAACAACATCAGGTACTGTTGTATTTTAAGTAATGTTTTTCTTTGATGATAAAAGCATGCACAAATTTTCTGAATGTTCAGTCCACTTTGGAGTGACTATTTCATATTCTTATCAATTATTTATCCTTAAAATTGTTTTCATTCGCATTTATGGATTTTTTTCAGTTCTTTTCATTCACACATATATTATTCGTGGTATATCTCATAGTTTCAAATAAAATATAAAAATATTCTCTTAAAAAAATGTTATATTGCATTATTCATGCATAAAACCATATTAGTGACTACATGAACATTTTAAGGATTATTTTTCTTTAGAATATAAATTTTTTATACTATGATCATAGTTATAGAGTCCATGGTTAGATTCAATAACATTATAATAAAATAAAAAGATACACAATACATGAACTCCCCATCAAGATCTATAGATGCAAGATTTCAATGATGATGAATATGGAAACAACGACAATCAGGTTGTGTTATTTTTATTCTGCACTCCTAATATTGTTCTATTATTTATCAATCATATGATTAAATATTAATTATAATGTAAATTCTAAATGGGTTTCTGGTGGAAAGGGGAGAATAGGTTGTGGCCATAAAATTATTCATGCAATGATCATTCTTTAGGAGGTAAGCTAGGTATATAAAACATGAGATATTTCTTAGATTAAATACGCCCATTTCAGTGTTGAAGTTATACATAGACTGTTTTTGCTTTGATATGTAGATGTGTGATGGTAAATTGTTGATAGAAAGCCATAGTTTGGGTATTATGGGGTTCAATGATTATTCGAAGATGAGACTTCTCTTGAAGAAAAATAGTGGTATGGATTGCTGAGATTGATGTTATGAAGGCAGTACAAAATTGGTATTACGGAAGTGGAATCTGATTTGGCCATACTGGTGAGTTTTCAACCTGGTAAAAAGAATTATCCTTATGGGAAACATATATTGTTAAAAGGTTTCGATGATTGATCATTCATGATGTCATCATCAGACACACCATGAGGGAACATAAATTCATCTCAGATGCATTATATTCTCAAGCTACCCTCTCCAATAATTATATCATTTATGATTATGTATGGTTTTTTCCATGTTTTTTTATGTTTCGTTTAATGGGAGATGCCTTGGATATCCACAATTTATAGGCTCCTTGGTTGTTGGTCATGTACTGTTCAATTTTAATAAAAAAGTAATGTTCATGTTTTAATGTGTCACCTATAAATTTTTTTCTTTCATAACTAAGAGTTTTATATGAGACTATTTTTTTAAAAGTGCTCTCATCATTCTTCTTTATGAATAACTCCACCGTATTTTTAGACATATTTCTATATCTATACACATATTTTTATGATACCTTTCTTCAAAACTGTCTGTTTTCTAGATTTCTTATACAACTATTTCACAATTTCTCATACATAATGGTTTAATGATATTTTGTGCATAACTATTACAATATTTTTTTATGAAATTTTTTTCCATATTGATTATGGTAACCTTTGTAGGATAATCTGAATAGATTCATCTAAGAAATTATAATGTAAAAAATGATCCCATGTATGATATCTAGTTTTATTAGTTAATATGGTCTACAATATCATAAAAAACCTTCAATCACAATATGATTAGAAATAATGATTGATCATGTTATGATTTATATGTTTCTCTAGTGAATCATGTATTTATCTGTTTGGGTGTTCTCACTTTGTTCTAGGGATAATTTCTATTTTAGAGCTATGGATCAATTTTTACAATTGTGAATCTTGTATTTTCATTGAGTACTGGATCATGTATTTTATTTCGGTATTGGATCATTTTTTGAGTAGTGGAAAATGTTTTTTCTTTGGGTTGTCACTCATGCATTCTGTTTGGGTAGTGGAACATGTAATTTGATGGAGCTATGGATCTTATGTTTTATTAGATCATCATATCCTTTTTAAGAGAAGCGTATCAGTTATTTTAGTGCTTTGAATCATGTGTTTTAGAGAAACAGATCATGTATTAGACCTGGGGATACATATATTAGTTGAACTAAAAATTTCTTGAAATTTTTTAGATCAGTGGATAGTTTTATTATATTTTATTTTAGTTATCAGATTCTTTTTGAGAAGTGGATCCTTCGTTATTTTCTTTTTTACTTCTACCAATAAGATTTCACACGTCTTCATACTAACTAATTTATACTTTATTCATGATGTGTCTTTATTTTATTGGAGTTGATTATTTTCTCCATGATTTTTTTTTTGTTATGGGGCTTGATTCAGTGACTTACATCCAGCACCATGGTCTTGAAGAAAGACTTTCTTGGAAACAAAATAAGGTATGACATTCAAATAACTACAAATTTTTTTTTCACAAACTATATTACTAGAATATGATCATATGATATTTTATTTTCAGATGGAATCATTATAAATGATTCATATTCAATTGAAACATTCATGTTATTAATATGTACATAACATATGTCCATTAAAATAAGTTGTCTTTTCTATTTAAGCTTTAACATGCATTAGGAAAGGGATCAAATGGTTTTTTCTAAAATGGTTAGATTAGCATTTTTATTTAATGAAATGATTCTAATTTGTTATCCTTACCACAAATATTATTTCACTTATTTATTCACCCACAATAGCATTCTTAGGTATATTTAATTTTTTGTAGGAATTGAGGTTTCTCCGGGGGGGATGACGATGTTTATCATGACTATGGTATGATCAAAAACACCCACCATGATATTAGAACTCATGTAATTCATAAGCCGTTTCCTCAAATTCCTCTGTGGCATCTCATGGAAATAGTGAGTATGTACATATTTTTTAACCTTCTAGTGCAATTAGACTCACTTATTGACAATGACTTATAAAACTCAACAGTTACTATAAGAAGATAAAAAAAATAATGGTTTTTAATATTTTGATGCAAACTATACAAACATAGTTCACAACGCTAGTGAATAGGAAATACTTCCAAGAATGAAGTAATTCATGTCCCCTTCATGGAACCTGCTTGGATCATTGATCAGAATCTTTTAGCATGATCAGTATGTCAGTGATGACAAAGAAAGGTTGTACATTAATGTGATCTAGAACCATATAAATTAATTTTTATTAATTCATTATTGATTTGATGTAGAAATTGATTGTTTTGGTGGAGTAAGAGAAGACTAAAAAAGTTCCTAAGTAGTTTGGATTTTTGAAATCATGATAGAAATCCAACTTTGGGTTCTAGAACATCTTATTATAGTTGATACTGAACATTGTCTAACATTTATTCTTAAAATTTGTAACTTTTATTCCCAGGCAGTTAGTCTTTCTATAAATTTTATTCCTTATAGAAGGCTACTCATTATGTGTCTTTTGTTCCCCAAAATCTATAACGTCCACTTCTCTATTATGTATGTCATTTTTTTCAAATTTTTTCAATATTAATAATAATTTGTATGTTTTATAAATGGTATTCTATTATTAATAATAAGAATTAACATATTGTGTCGTGCAAATTCATGGGTACTAATTATTTATAATAATTAATCCATTTTCATCATATTTGTTTCGGAAAATCCATTTTACTCAAATTATTTTTTTTCAATAGGTATTTCAACCATGATGGAGGAATTATTTATTTCAAACTCATTTAGTTCAACTTGCAATACATTATTCCAATCCTCATCACCTAATGCCTCATTAAATGTTTTACGTTCGAATTGGGATAGAAAAGAAAAACTTTCTATTTAATTTTTCATGAAATTTCTAGTCCTTATGAGTTCATTTACATCACAAATGATATTGTCTCTAGGATAAATCATAAAAAACAATTGATTTGGGTTTGGTAAGACATGTTCATCAACATATGGTAGAATGTATTCTGGGGTAAATATTACTGAAATATTATCTTGATTATTTCCAATATCTAAAGAATTTTTAATCAATGGTTGATAATCAGTTTGTGAAAACACATATATAGATGCAGGTAGGGGTTGTTTAAAAACATAAGGACCAGATTCAAAAAACATAACATGCCTTGTTTCCTCAACAGTACCTGAGTATTTGTTAAAAACTATATCATCCTTATAAGTAGTGTAGTAACCTAAAAAACTTAATCATCAGATTTGGGTGAAATTTAAGTATGCTATCTTCAGAATTCAGTATAAATAATTTGCATCCAAATACTCCGATGTAAGAAACATTATGCTTCAGTCAATACATATTTAATGTGGTTTTCTATTTAGAAATAGTCTAGTTAAAACAAAATTTAAAGTATAACGTGATGTACTTATAGATTCATCAAGGAAATGATTATCAATTAAGTATTCAATCAATATTGTTCTTTTTATTTCCTATAGAATACAATTACATATTTCAACAATACCATTTTTCTGAGCGGTTCATTTATAGAAATGTTGTGATTAATACCTATCTTACCAAAAAAAATATTCAAAATCCAAAATTTGAATTTTTCCACCATGATCACTTCTATTAGTTATCATTGCTGAGTTATTCCAATTTTTAACTTGGGCTCAAAAATTTTTGAAAACGGAAATGTCTTTTGATTACAATTCTTGAAAATAGAATTATGTAAGTATATTGTATTCATAAAATAAAAAATATATAGTATTTTCATCCAATACATTTAGTTATTATAGGACCAATATGATCATTGTGCACTAACTGTAATGAATTAGAAGATGAAACTTAACATATCAATTTAAAGCTAGATTTAAGTTTTCTTCCATTTTGGAGAGTCACAGACCTTGGATGAATCATTCCAAGGATCTGAAAGATCCTTAAAATGTATTTTCATTGGGAGTTTTTATATGTTTCAATGATTATAGTGTCATAACCTTCAATTAAATAACCAAAACTGTTCTTCCATTGTGCTTAATAATATAATTTCTTTCCTCCTAGGGTATACAAAATTAACTTTGTATATATTATGATGCCTACGGGTCGAGAGAATTAATTCATCATGGGAATTGTGAACTACTAATTTATCATTCCAAAAATACACAAGGTAACCTTCACCACATAATTGACTTATTCTTATAAGGATGTTCTTAATAACTTTAATAAATAAATAATTTCAAATTAAAACTTTTACTAAACGCTAAATATTTCATATACTAATGATCATTCCTAGATCATTATCTTCGAAGGTCACTCTTGAACCTTTCATTTCAACGATATTTTCAATGAAATATTTATTTCTAGTTATATATCGAGAACATCCACTATCTAGGTAAAAAATATTCTTATTGTTGGTAAATGTTTTTATTTTGCTAAAAATGAATCAAATAGTTTTTTGGATCCAAAACGTGTTTGGATCTAGATATTTTAGATAAAATAATATTAGGAATCTACATTTTTTTTGAAAAGTCAACCTTATGAAATCATAAAGATTTGGTTTTATTAAGGGAAAAATTTGATTCCCAATTTACACCACACTAACACTTAGTGAAAAATAGGTCACTTTTAGGAATGGAATAGTTATGTCTAAAAAAGGTATCAAGAAAGAATAACCTATTCCATAATTATTTCATAGATGTCAAATTTGAGACAACATCATATCAATGTTATCTTTACTAGAAGTAATGTTTGATAAAAGTTTCTTAACAGTAAATCTATATACTTCTTCAAAAGAAGTTAAATTATTCCCTTTTGAGTAAGATTATTCATTAGAATAGTAATAATATTTCTCATCAGGTTAATTGTAATTTAATGAACCATTTGTATGAGATTATGCATTTTTTCCTAAGCCATTAGAAAATAATTGTCAATAGGTAGTATGGATATAATTCCAATATTCCTCTATCCATAAGATTTATATTAGATTTCTGAAGAGTCACCACCACTGGTACTCCATGTATCATTTTCATTCAAGACATTCGTTGTCTTAGACTTGTAATACTTTTTCTTATTTTTTTAATAATTTATACCCTTTCTGTCTTTTCATTTATGAAAAGGACAACCTAGTCTAATATGACCTAATCACTTTCATTCATAACGAGTTACTTTTGAGTCCTTATTTTCCTTTATATCTTTCGTTTTGAATTTTTACTGAAAATATTTCATTCCTACAATCTTGTTCACTCATTGAGAACGATTTTCAGGTACATTATCCAACTGATCAATTTCACTAGATTGAAATATACCATGTATTTTCTTATCTTTAGATCATTTTACCATTATTGGTGGCTTTTAATTATATGTAGTAGTAAAATATACACTTCCATTACCATTATTTTTCTTATTAAAAGCTTCATTTGTTTTCATTTTTGTCGTATGCTGTAATAGAGTACCAAACAATTCATCAAGCATGATTTGAGTAACTTTCAATTTTTCATCAATAGTTATCATTTTTTGATCATTCTCAATGGGAATGATATCAATAATATTATCTATAAGAATCTAATCATCTAGTTATTTTTCTCCCCTATATTTAGACTGTTGATGATTGTCATAAATATTTGTTAAATCTTACATACCGGCTCAACATATGGAAAAAAACCATGATATTTATCTCGGATCACATCTCTTCATGTTTCTATAAAATTATATGTTCCAAAATGTGTGGCTTCTAGCTTATTCCTGATACCTTTCTTGCTTTGCATCATGCTATACGTCTATATATTTTCTTAGTCATAGAACAAAACAATGTATTGTGTACCTAGTAATTTAATTGATATTCTAGTTTCTCTTGGTTAGTAAAAGTTATTACTTCCCTGTCTGTAATTTTTTAATCTCCCGTGGGCATCACAACATTATGTATGCCAGTATTATAAAAAATTTATTTATTCGATCTCTCCAGTTCTCATAATAACTTCCATGAAAGACCTGTGGAATATTTTGGTTTATATTATAAATTGATCCAATATTTATTCCATTAATCTTACAAAAAAAATCACTTTTCCACTCAACACATTAGCGTAGTATGTAATTATAAACAAGTAGTGTATAAAAATTTAATTTTCAAACATATCTAAATAAAGAAATTAAATAAATTAGTTGAAATCTTCGACTGATAACAATTATAGGATTGTATGATCCAAATATAGATGTAAATGTATACGAGATGTATAATACAAGAGGGGGTGAATTTTGGGTTTAAAAATTTCTATTATAAACATTATGACAGGTTATTAGTTTAAAAATACATTAACAAAAACAATTTACAATGAATCTTATGAAACAAAAAAAATGATCAAACTTGTCCTCGACCCATTGTATATAATATGATACCACAGGTTATTATGAAATTTTTTATTTTGGTTGAATACACTAATCAGAGTGTAAAAATGTGAATGATTCTACCATAAAATATATAGAATCTATTAAGAATGTAATGTGAATGAACGTAATGTGATTAAAATAACTAAAATATAAAATAATATTAACATAAAGAGGAATTAAAATGATTCATATAATATTATAAATAACAGCAAAAAAGTTAAGAGTATTAAAATTATTTTATCCCAATGAGTAGGGTATCTTTTCTCCCAAGATAAAAGGACAATCTTTCCCCAACCCTATTAAGCCCTTGATATGATGATTGACACTTCTATCTTTAAATCCACTAAATACCTTGATTAAAAAGGTAATCATAAACTCTTTCTATCATATACATGAAATCCCTTAATAAAACGATCGGGAACACCAACTTCCTATAGCTTGAAGTCATTGTTCGTTATCACAATGATGGTTCACAAAAAAAATAAAACGAACATATTGAAATATAAGAACTATGAACAAGAATTTCACGTCTTGTATATTCACAGATTTTAACATGAATAAAGACAGAGGTTGAACCATATCACTCTAGAATAAAAATAGTGTGTCTTGTATGTTCAATCATCCAAGACATCTTTTCTCTAGTTGAAATGAGCTTATATTTATAGGCCTCTTGTCCAATAGTAATATTTTATTTCAATGGTAATATTTCTCCAGAAAGCTCAGAGGGTCATGGAATCCCTAAATTATAACATTCATAACAAAATAGAATACATGACATTGTTTTGATTAGTATATAACTAACTCCACAACATCATTTTGGTTAGAAGATAATAAGTACAGAAGTATTAAAAAATGAGTATGATGAATATATAATGAATGAGTAAAAGGATAATGTGAAACATGTATACAATATTATAGTATGAAAGTTTTACAATAAAATACATGAGTATGAATGGTGTGATGCATAACCTGGGTACGATGAATAATATAAATACGATATAAAACCTTTTTATAATGCATAACATGTATACGATACATAAAATGGTTATGATGCATAAAATGGATTCAATACATAACGAGGTTACAATGCATAATGTGATTAAGATTCATAATAATACATGTGGTTATGATGAAAAAAATTATATGTTGTTACGAATAAAAACAACATATGTGTTTCCAATGAAAAACAACATATGTGGTTACGAGGAAAAATAAAATATGTGGTTACGATGAAAAAAACATATGTGATTATGATTTAAAACAACATATTTGATTAATATGAAAAAAAATTCATACCATTAGGATGAAAAAAACACATGGGGTTATGATGAAAAACAACATATATGGTTACGATGAAAAAATAAGAAGTAATTTGTGGTTTCCAAAATAAATGTATGATTGGGAATGTTGAAACACATTTTGACTCAATAATTTCTATATGGTAATAAAACACTCCATTTGACATAAAAATATATTTTTTGGTGACTAAAAGATAAGAACCAATGAACACATATATTATTCAACCCTCCCACATAGTGACCCCTATTTTTCCATATCGTTCTTGTATATAGTTGCACCACATCATTCACATTTTATCATTTTTTCTACCTAACTTCCATTTTGTGAAGCAATAATGGCCGAGAGGCATTATGAAACAATATCAATTGATAGCTTCATGATCCTGTGGGCTAAATTGTCAAATCTATCATCTGAAATCCCATTTGGGAATAATATTTCATAGATAAAATATCTTCTATAAGAACTGTTAATATGACCATGATCATATATTTTCATCATTATTTATCAAATGTGTATAAAATTATTTTTAATTTGATACTATGAATTAAAACATTTTAATATATGTACTTGATAAAATAATACCTAATGAACATATATCTAATTACCATATTTTAAACAATTATTTATCCATAAAAATATATAATCCTCATATTTCATTCATATATATAAATATATCCATGGAAATATTACTAAAATAAATCACCATATTTATTTCTCTCTCAACATATAGCTTATATTTATAATTTTTTCCATATTTCCATAGATGAAAAAGTGGTGATGATCTTCATTGAATACCATAAGAATGACGATTTTTTTTCATGGTTTATTTATTTACATAGATAATTATTACATTTGATCTATTCTTATTGATGTTTCATATTATTTTCTTTTAAATTATTATTTTTTATCATTTATTATAATAATTATTCCAAATAAAATCAATTCTAGTTCATTTTATGTTACAGTTTCATGCAAAATACTATACTTGACAGAGTATTTATTTAAATAGAAATTCATAAGTAAAAATATGGGGGTGTTATAGTCAGACAACATAATCCCTATATCCTTCATGTAATCATTTCTCTATCATCGTCTACTGCATATCCATGACACACAATATATTTTTTATGCGCTAGAGGAACTGGAGAAGGTATACAAAAGTCCAGATTACTCTTTATCACTATATGAGTTTTCATAATTAGTGTATTTTCACTCCCTTAATGATGATGCTATGTTTTGTGATGATTTCCATCCCATCAAGGAATTTAATCATTTATTTTGTGAATCATGGTTACTCGTGGTTAATGTGGTTATATTAACCCTAAGTGTAAAGTTATTATGCAATCATTTCATTTTACCGACATATTTTATGGAATAAAGGGTTAGTGGATGACATATTGTACACTATTAAAAGAATATGTCGTTGAGGTTTTAAAAGTCACCACTAAATGCATTGTGAAATATTTTATGGTGATGGTTTATAAAAATCATTGATAAATATTTTTTATATTTTCTAATGTTATTTCATTTATCATGGATAGGGGTTTCTGAAAAACCATCACCGAATCATATTTTTTTAGATAATAGGTTTTCAAGAACAACTACTAATTTAATAGAAAAAAAAATTAAAAAAAAAATTAAAAATTATTTCTTTTTATTAATAAATATCATTTATTAATTATAATTAATTATTATCAATTATTTATTTTTTATTAAATATTATTATTCAAGTATTATTTATTTATAAATTTTCACTAATTAGTTAAAAAATAATAATTAAATTTTGGATTATTTAAAAGTGAGACATATTCATGAATTGACTATATCATTTGACATGGATACCGGTTTTTTGTACCATAAGCCACCAAAGATATGATTTTAAAATAAAAAACTATGAAATTAGAAAATAATTTGGAAATAATTAATATACTACAATATATTAATTATTTAAGAGAAGTTGAAAAACAAACATCAACCTAAACCAACCATATTTTTTAATCAGTGAATATGTATGGACTCCACCATATATGAAATCATAGACTATTTTGAAATCTATGACAAAGAGAACAACAGGGACATATATCAATATTTTTTGAGGTTAAAAGGGCCATAAGTATACCACGTTTTTTTAGATACCATGTTTTTTACATAATCTATCCAATTTTAGCTTCTTTTAATGAAGGATTCATATTCTTGTGTGTCCATATTTGATTTTCCTTCATGGTTTTTCATTGTTATTGTTTTAATGGTGTTTAAATTGTTTTAGTTTTCATCTTTTCGGGATTTCATATCTATTATATATATATATGCATATATTTGTATGTATTATTTATATATTAATTCATATTTATTTTTAATTTAAATAAATTTATAGAAAATTATATAAATTATATTTAGATACATTTATACATTGAAATATACATGTGTTTATTCTTATTTTCCCATATTTATATACAATTTATGAAACAATTACTTATTTATATAAATAAAATTTTAAATTATCTAAGTATATATATATATATTAATATTTACATGTATTGATATTAATTTTTATGTTGATATAAAAATATATATCTATGTTCCTTTGTATATATTTTCAAAATTTAAATGTGTTTAAATAAATTTCAATAAATTTCAGTATATGTATATATTATTATAGATATATATATCTATTTATGTATACTGATAAACATTAATGTATATTTATGAATATGAAGATTATATATATATTTATATGTACTCTATTTGTTGGTGTTTGTGTGTCTCTCAATTCTTTTATTAATATAAAATTGTGAAAAATTATTTACATTTTTATATTTAAGAAGCTATATAATAATATAATAAAATATATATTTTATAAATATTTATATGTATGTATATATAATTATTAATTATTCTTATTTATTGTATATCTCTGTTGATTACATTAATTTTTTCCTCCTAGACATTCTATGATTATTTATTATTCATTCATTTATTATTTAATTAATAATCTTTATTATTGAATTGTTATGAATTATTAATTTATAAAAAATATATAATATAATTATTATTAAATTATTATTTATTTATTATATATTTAATATTTAATACATATTATAAAATTTTATATATTGTTTAATTATTATTAATTTATTTTTTTTGAATTTATGATATATTTCTACATTAATTAGGATACGTGATATATTTATAAAAAAAATTATTATTATTTTCTTAGAAGGTACATGATATATATTTACATATGATGTATTTATTTATTTAACATTTCTTAAATTTCTATTTATTACTCATTAATAAATAAAGATTAATTATTAATCATAATTTATTACTATATTTAAAGTTAAATAATGTATATTTATCTTTATTTATCAATAAATTATATATTTATTTATTGTAATATGATATTTATTTAATTTTATTATTTATTTATTAATTAATTTTCTTATTTACTAATTATTTAATGTTTATGTTTATTTTTTATGTATTATTTGATTTTATTTATTTTAATTTATTATAATCTAATGTTATTATTTTTTTATATGTCCTTATATATATTTATTCATGTATATATTATTATAAAATATTCTATTTAATCACCACATGAATTGTTTTCTACTTTGGTAATGTCTTTGTAGAATAACCATGTTGTAAGGGGTGAAAATCTCACCCAACTAAAATATATGATGAATTTCAACATGGCATGCCTCATATATACATGAAAATACGATTAATGAATAAATATAAAATAAACAATAATAATATTTTTTAAATAATTAATAATTAAATGATAGGTAATAAATATAATGAAATAAAGGATTAATAAGTAATAATGAAATAATAAATATGCCTTTTTGTAAGAAAAATTCAAAATAATTTTAAAATTTTAAAAATATAAAATAATAAATAATACAGCACTAATTTACACACAAAGGATCAAACCACCTTACAAAATTTCCCCCATATTGTTAGCAATATATAAAAAGTTAATTGTTTCTTGAATGTGTTGCACTTTATTTAGAATCGTTTTAAAGAACTACTAAACAAACCAAAACATTAGTTAATTGAATTTTTCGATATAGAGAATTATAATATGAACAATATTCCCTTCTATATGTTGATGATTTTCATGATGGAAAGGAGCACAAGAAGTTCACGACTATGATTTGGCTCCCCAAACCCTCTCTCTCCCTTCCCATAACCCCTTTATCTAATTATTAATTTGAAACACTGTAGGATAATACCTTTTTGACATTGTCTCCACCCTCATAATACAATATAGATTAGTATAATGGATCAGCATCAAGATAGATCTATCCCCTCCATTCCCACAACACATATCTCTTCTTGTGTTATGGTGTATTTCATGTGAAATACCCTAATCCTTTTTAATAAGATCATATTTTAGTCACCTTATCACATCTCGGTCCATTGTAACCACCCAATATGTCATGATATTATTATGCATAAAAATTTAATATATATTATATAATGGTTTACAAACAAACTTGAGTTTAATCAAACCAAGATATTTTATTAAAATATTATTATTTAATGTGATAGTTATTAACTACCCATTATATTTGAGGGTATGAATAAAAATAAATAATTATAAAAAATATACAGTTTACAAATGTATAAAAAGAATTTATATATTATTAATTTTTATGAAATTAAAATAAAAAAAATCAATTTAATGTAAACAAGTGGTCTTTCTAAAAAACCAGTATTTATGGGTTCATTGTGTTTTATCTTAATGAATTTAATTATTCATAACTTGTGAATAATTTTAGTGATATATAAATATATAACATGAAACTGCCTTTTTAAAAAATTTAAAATGTTTTTGAAGGTATGGGATAAGAATATATATCATGTTTTATGCCAAAAATGTTTTTTTTAAAATACTTTTCATCACATTTTTCACACTTATTTTAAAATGAATTTCATCCACTTATAGAAAATTAATATTGAATAATGGAACCTATATTGATAATATTGATTATAAAATGTGGTAAATAGGTTCCTATTATTTATGGTTAATATAGATAGTAAAAATATTAAATTTTTGTCACATAAATAAGGGTAAATCATGTGAATATGGAAAAAACATTATGATAAGGCTATAAAATTTCTATATCACATTCATCAATTCTATTCGAAAAATAATGTTCATACATTTCAATTCATTCTATAATTAATGGTTGATTAGTTTCAAATTTCATTGATTATGAAATTAATATTATTTTATGAAAATAATGAATCAAATGTCACTCTCATCAATTTTATATCACCAAAATTTTAATATAAGGATAAAAGAGTATATGTTTATTCCTATATGTTTATTTTATATTTGAATATTTTTGGGATTTATTTTTAATTTTTTTGATTGAATATTTACCTTCAATAAATATGCAACGCGGAACCAATATTATTTAAGTTAAGAGGAAAATAAAATAAATGTTTTTAAAATTTTTAATCTAATGAAATTTGGATTATTTATTGAGTTCGAATTATTTTTCAGTTAAATATTAAAAATTATTGTCTTTTAATTGTTCATATTATAAATACATTACTATCTAGTTGTCTTTAAATTCAATTTATATGAGTAATATCATAAATGGAATTAATATCATTTTAAAATGTAATATTTATTTTAAATTCATAAAAATCATAAACATATTGATACCGGACATTGGATGATATTGAATAGTCACTAATTTTACCCCAATCTTATTTCTGAAAAAAATTTCACCTTGTAAGAAATTTTATAGCAATTTAATATTGAATTTGTCATTACAATAGTAATGGATAATAATGTCTGTATATGGGATTAGTGAAAGATATTTAATTTAAATTTAAAAAACTATATCTAAATTTCATTTTTCAATTATATGTCAAACATAGTAAATTTTTTCAAATCTATGTCCATAAGGATGTTTTGTGAGATTGATTAAATTATATTTTAATATTTTTCATATGTCCATTAGTTCCCCTCCCCCCACATATAAAAAGGGACGTCTTATCCCTTCCTCTCACACTATTTAGGCATTATAGCTTAATAATTCAATTACATAATAACATACTAGATTCAACAACCATATACCCGATCTTTAGGTATTTGGAATATACCATCCCTTCAAGGATTAACATGTAAGCCAGAATAGGGTTCTCAATTAAAAGTTACAACTCATTGTAGATTGTTTAAAATTATATTTCTTCTCCATAAACATTTATGTACATTGTATCCATTATAATATAATAAATTATGTATCATAAATATATTAAATTGTTTTTATAAATATGCATCATTTTTTTGAAAAAATATGTTAGTTTTATGAAAACAGAATGCATAAATTTTTCTTATATACATCAGACCATATAAAAGAAGTGGTGTAATTAATTTTTAATCCCCATATTACATATATGGTTATAATTATTAATTTAATAAATAATTTTTTTAACATTTTTTTAAATCTAGAATGTTTAATTATTAATATTTTTTCCTTATCTCAATTATTGATTAATGGAAACATCATTCATGCGTACATAAAACTTATTATCTCAATGGAAAATGTTATTCATTTTTATATATCTAACTTTTATGGAAAATATAAATATATATAAATAATATATAAAATTCTAATATCATGGTTAACATTTTTGAGGTATTTTAACCTTGTTCAATGTAGAATATTGAGACTACAGAATTAATACATGAATGAAAAATGAAGTAGTTATCACCTAGAACTGTGATTGTAACAAAGTGTTGTTAACAAACTAGTGATAAGATATTATAACAAAACAATAAATGGTATGATACAAATGTTAATGGTTATTTATTACATGTATAATGGAACTATATTTTTTATATTGATGTTCCAATTTTTTATAAATAAAGGTGATACATTAGGTAATGAATTTTCATTTCACATTTATTTCTTTGAGCCACATGCCATATTCACTACTTATTTATTTTATGTGGTGTGTAAAATTACCATGAATTTGTTTAATGATAATTCCCACTGAAATTATCTGGAAATTTTTATCCATCCAAATATCTGTATTTCATTAATATTTTATTCAACAATTTAAAATATAGTAGGGGTTTTATGTTATAATCTCATTGTTTACCAGAATTGATTATGTTTAAGTCTTCGATGATGAAATTATACGATATAACTATCATTAATTATTATAAAATATCTTATGCATTAGTTTTTTATGGAGATTAATTTATTTCATTTGATTTACCGTTATTTATTAACTCATGATACCAAATTTATTTTAATGAAAACAGTCTAAATTTTCCTCTTTGGATGAAACACAATTTTCTTCTTTATCCATATTTTCTAAAAAATCATGAATATTTTTATATTTTAAAATAATTGATTTAGTCCACTTTATGATTTAATTTTATAAAATCAATTTTAACATAGTATTCTTTTCATTTTATGAAACAGGAAATTAAAACATTTTAGAAAAAAATTTAATATAATCTATCTTTTATCATACATTAATTGAACATAATTCCCATGATTCATACCAGTCATAGTTTTCAAAATTCCTATAATTACTGATGGTTCTTTTCAAATTTATATTTTTCCATAACATTTGGTAAATATTTATCTTTCAATGATGTAATTTTAAAAATGAAATGTTAGTTTTCCACAGGAAATATGCTATGTGACATTTTAAAGGATGTTACATTTAATTTAACATTCATTGATGTTACTTATGCATTATTGGAGATATATTCCAATGATAACATCCTTAATATTTATCAGGGTGGTTTTTGGTAATGTTGACAAGATGTTAATTAAACCAATTCTTTCTCCACACGTGAATCTACGATGAATTGATGAAATAATTATAAATCCCATTTCTTTTCCTTGGTTTATTCCATGATGAATTACTTATAAAACCCATTTATTCATCATTTTTTAGGATGTGATAAATGTTAATGATCATATGGTACACATATTTATTATTTTCATAATGTAACATGTTGTTTCAAAATTATATATCCCTCCAAGGAATTGGGATGTGACAAATATTTAATGATATTATATATGATTGGAATGTGTAGTGAACCCAATTTTGTAAGGGTCTTTGTCCATTATGATAGTCATGGGAGTGAACCATAAAAAATATGACGGAATGTTGAGTGAAACCAATAAACTATGTTATTCCTCATAGTTATCAATGAAAATCATGTGAATGGATTATTATTATTATTTGTATTATAGAAATATATTTCTTATTATAGTGTTATTATATAGTAAATCATGTTATTTGATTCGTCAATAATTTATTTCTTATGAAATGTCAATATTTATTCCCTGAAAAAAACATTATGATTTTCTATATGCATGGTAAGGTATTAAATTGTTATGATATGGTTCTCATACCTTTAATCTATTATTTTATTGATGTGATCATTCAAATCTATGTTTTTACCCTTAATGAGATTCATATATCAACAGTTATTATGTTTTTATTACCCATGATTTGAAATACTTTTTTTCGTGAGAAGTATAAGATAGATGTAGGTTGTGAAATACTAAGTGGGAGATGATGTAGATATTATAAGAATAATATGATTATGTATCAATGCTTACAAAGTCATTAGAAGTAAATCATTATAGTGTTGATTATTTTTTATTGTAATTAATCTTAATATAATAAGATAGAATATCAATGTATGAAAATATTTTTCCTCTATAGTTTTAAAAAGATCGAGGTTTAGTGAACATATTGATATTATGATGATAAATAATTAGTAAATATATATTTCATAATAATAAGTACTATAGAGGTTCATATGTAATGGTAATTAATAGAGTTTGTTCTCCTAAAAAACATCCCTATTTGGATACATTAATTTCATCTTGTTTTGATAAAGATAGAAGTTGTGTAAATATCCTATAAAATAGTTGGTCAAGTATATGTTTTTTCATTTTTCTTGTTATGGGTGAGTCTTCCAATAATTTTCACGTAGTTTGACAATTCATGGGTTCATTATAAGGTTATTTCACATTTCATTAAAAAAAATTTGATTGAATTAAAAACATTATGATTAGAAATGACATATGATAAACATACAGTGTCACATATTGAAAAATAGGTTCATGATTTCGATAAATTATGTATTATTTGACATTATTAAAGTTCGTAACGTATTTGATATAAACATAAATCATTTTGGTTTTAGTCTGGGATAAAAGATACAATCATGATGTTTTGGAGGAAATTTGTATGATCAAATTTTGAAGTACCATATTTGTTCATAGATATATGGATTCTTAGATAACTTGAAAATTTACAAAGAATATTCATTCATATCCCCCATGATTTAATGTTTAGTTAGTAGAACTCCTAATGAAATTATGATGAACTACAAAGTATATAATTTTTATATAATTAATGGTTATAGATATTGTATCCAGAAAACTATCATTATTGACCATCTAGATAAAATCATAGTTATTATGGTCATTTATTATTTATCTTAACATAAACACGACAATAATTTCTACTAAAGGGAAGTCATGTATAATATTTTGAATCATGCTATTATCTTCTATTAGTTTGAGGATGAATATGAATATTTCTTATTAATTTATTCCATTTTATTAATCGTGATTCTTATTGAAGTTTATCTCAGATAGTAAAAAAAGAAAATCCATATCAATGATATACCTATTGTGCATGAGTTTGTTAATCTCATTCTAGATGTATTGTGCAGCCTTCCACAAAATAATGAAATTGTGTATTCAATAAAACCCATATCATGTTCTATACCTATTTTAAAAATTCCTTGTAGAATAAACCATATTGAGTAGTAAAATTTGAAGAAGAAAATCTGAGAGAATTTTCACGGGGGATTAATTCAACCATATCTACCACATTAGGGTATATCTATTTTTTAATTTAAAAATAATGATGGATAGATCAGACTAAACATTGATTATATATTAATGGTTATTATAAAAAAAAATAATATATATCTTCCTCCATAAATGGTTTATTTATTCAATCAATTACATAAACCTTAAAAATATTCAAATATTTATATTTGATATGGAAACTAATATATAAAGCTAAAAATGAATATATATGTATGAAAAAAATCCATTAGAGGTTAAGACACATGGAATGTATAGTGATTATATTTTTTACTAATAAATATACACATATATCCATTGATTTAACAAACCTAATTGTTAAGGATTTCCTTGATTGGTATTTGGTGGTCTTTATAGAAAATATTCATAAATATTCAGTGAGAATGGGAGATCATGATGATCATTGGGGATTATACAATTGATCCTAGGAAAGGATAAAATTTACGAAAATTTTACCGGGTTTTAACTCTGGATAATAAATAGTTATTTTTTACCAGTATATTTTAGTTGTAATAAAAGTAGAGGTTATTGAATGATGGACTAGAATAATCATTGTGACTGATATCTATGGTTAAGAAGGTTCACTTGAAATTATGAAACATTTTCTGATGATATATCAAAACTACATAATCACTTATCCACGTTTTCCTAGAGATGATTCATGTTCTTTTGGGTTGATGGATATCTGGAATAATTTAATAAACTATAGATTTGTTTAGTCAACACCCAAATACATACATTTCCCTATAATTGCTATAAGTTGGTAATAAAAAATGACACATAAAATTATGTACTAGGATATATTTTAGTGAATAATGATATTCTTAAAGGTTATATATCAAGAACATTGATGGTTTGTGACAAACATTTCCAAACTCATAAATTTGAGTTCGATGCCATATTTAATTTCATAAAGAAATGGTGGTATTATTATTAATGAATATTTTATGAAGTATACAATAATAAAAATATTTTAATCTTAATATTCACTAACACGATGTTTAATATGCATCAAAAAAATTAATAGTTCATTAATGCTTTTTAATAGTTAGTAAATTTCTATATCAAAAAAGGGAAGAAGGAATGACATACATAGTGTTTAAAGTATCATTTTTTTATATATGATATGGATAAAAAATATCTAATATATATTGATATTCAAGGGATAGAACTTGAAATCATGAATGAATAGTATAAATAACATCTTTCTCACTTGAATTTGAAACTATTGATCGATATGAGAATTAAATAGGTATTGATGTAAGATTCCTAACATCAATGGATGATATGAATTATCCTCGAGTTCAAACCATGAATGTTATAGAATGATAAGCCTCAGTAACTAATTATGTGTCACCATAATACCAGAACTGAATAAATTTTTTTATGTGAATATCATAGATCATCATTCTCTATTCATCTGGGAAATATGTTGATTTATATTGTAGTAAGAAGGTATTTATGATAGGAAAACATGAATATATATTTATATTTCAGAGTATGTTTCCTTGTTCTTTATATATATTAATTTTGCAGATGTAACAATTAATTATAAAGGAATGTTAAAAAGATTACACATTCTATAATGGATATGGGAAAAAAACATAATGGTTTTTTTTAATTGGACACCAAAAAACATCTAAAGAACATAATTATATATTGAATATATTATATCTCTTTGTGAAGTTAGCATACAAAATTTACAGTGGAAAATATTTCACAACATATTTTATTTCTAGGAAATAAATTATGGAATTGTTAAGGTTGAACGATGTAAAGAATTATTTTTTATATTAATGTAATACAAGGATTGCATAGATTTTATAGAGATGTATTTAGAATAATATGAATATATAGTTGAGAATTAGTGCAGGTTTTATTCCTTAAAGAAGAGGTCAATTTTAGATGACCATAAAAACCTAGAAGTTTTGTTTTCAGATATTGTTCTACTAATTTTAATTATGGTTGGGGTCATCACTGTCCTCTATCCATTATTTCATACAAAGAATTAATTTCACTCAAGAATTTATATAGCTCCTAATGTATACCAATATTATACTATGTGTTGAAATTTAGCATGGTATAATAAATATAGATAATGAAATATATTGTGACATTATCTAGATGAGGAAATTGCATTTAAATCTATCGAGATTCACTAAAAAATGAAGGTAGATAAGATTAAATAGAAATTTGATGTAGATAAACATCAGAAAAATCATGAATTTTAACATGGCGAGTATGTCTTTATAATAAAATATCCACAAAATATTGGTTGGAGGTTGAAAAATAAATTCAAAATTATCTTTAGGTATATTATCCCCTTTGATGGTAGATTATATCTTCTCAATTTCACCAAACCTCACTCAAATTCATGATTTTTTCCTTTGAATATCTTATGTAGAAGTATATACCTTATCCGTCGAATGTAATGGACTTAGAGTTTATACGATTGTATCATAATAAATAATATGTTAAAAATTATGTACAAATATTTCATTATTGAGATAATTGTCTTCATAAGGATACTAATAATGAATTTAATGTTTAATGATTGAATCAAAAATTCAGAGAATCTACCAGTGATCCTAAGTAAGTAATGAAAAAATGATATGTTAATTTGATTGTATCTAAATGATGGAATTTCATTAAATGAATTAATTTTATGTGGGGGTAGAATTTAACACCCAAATATTTTATTATTTAGTTCTATATAAATAATTTTCTATTATTAACAAATTTCTATACATATAATTATGAGTTTAATGAATGATAATATACTATTTAAAATTTTATTATTTAATGTATAGGATATCAGATAACAATTGCAATTGTGTGTATGTATTTTAAAAACTAAAAATATGACAAATTTATGGTTGGAATATGTCTGAAATTAATATATTTTTGACAATTATTAGAGAAAAACTAATGAAAATCATTTGAATGTAAAATATAATATTTAAAAAAAAATCCATCATTGTTTTTCTATTATTATTATTTAATTTAATAAATCTTGGTAGATGATTTTAATAAATTGTGTATATTATATATCAATCAATTTTTAATTCACCTATTTTTAGGCCTATGATAAGATCATATATATAGTTTTTTGTTTAAAAAGTGTTCTTTCTAAATGAAAACTTTTTTTCACATTTTTCACACCTATTTAAATATTGATTTCTTCATATTATTCATATTCAATAATTAATAATAGATTTCATATTTGGAATAATTGTAATGTAATTTTTTATTCATTACCCTATTATGATTGGTTAATATTAATAGTTACTAAATTAAAATTTTGTCAACCCAGCTAGGGAAAAATGTGTAAAATAGGATAAAACATGTAGGATATGACTTTAAATTATATATAAATTATTCTATTGAAATTTTTTATAAATATATATCACCCATATAGATATATCTATTGAACATATTGTCACATACTTCTATATTTTATTTATTATGGTATTTATTTTATTTGACGAAAAAATAAAAACTGATTGTAATTTTAATGATATTGTTTAGTCAATAAGGATTTCTTATTACTTTTCCATTCCTTCATGTTTTGAATCTCAAAAAAAATCTATCTCAAGGAAAATTTTATTTTCCTTAATGTTCTTTCTCATAAGAAAAATTTTCCATCCCCAAGGAAAATTTATTCTTAACTTGTTTTCATTGTTGATATCATAATATCTCTAAACCAAACTAATTTTATTTCTAAGTTTATCATTTGGTTTCATATCAAATACTTCAGAATCCTATAAATACTTTGATTTAGTTAATTGTGTTTCATGATCCGAAGTATGGTTCCGAGTACTCTGAATTCAGACTCTGAACATTTATGAGTTCAAACTCTGAGTTCTCTAAATTCAGACTCGAAACTATTGTGAGTTCAGACTCTGAGTTCTATGAATTCAGACTAAGAACTTTTATGTGTCCAAACTCTATGTTCTCTGAATACATACTCTAAACTTTTATGAGTTTAGACTCGGAGTTCTCTAAATTTAGTCTCTAAACTTTTATGAGTTCAGAATCCGAATTATTTTGAATTCAGACTCTGAATTATTATAAATTCAGACACCGAATTCTAATGAACTCAGACTTTGAATTCTTATGAATTCATTCTCTGAATTCTAATTAACTCAGACTCCGAATTCATATGAATTCAGAATCCGATGTCTATAGAATTCTACCTCTAAATTCCTTGATAAATAGTATCTGAATTCCCATGTATAATAGAATATGAATATTATTTTTCATAGACTCGGAAAAATGGATTTGTTGAAATAACCATATTTTTCTTATCCTTGTTATTGTTATGAAATTATGTCATACATTCTATTTATAACTAAACTTTTGTTTGAGAGACACATGTATAAGTCCCTCCGAGATTCATGGAAAAATATTACAATTGGAGGAGGGTGCTGAAAATTTGAGAAGTTCAAATAAATATGAGCTCCTTTGAATGAGATCAATACCATTCTACAACTCTAGATATTAAATTTTGTTGATGTGATTTATAGAGAGAAACACTCATGCTTAGTGCGTACTGAACATCATGTTGCAATTTATTTGTGTGACTCAAAATGATGCTTAGTATATTAGAGGTATTTCGGGGATAGGATGACTGAGGTACCGACTACCTTAATGTTCGAGGACTTCCATGGTGAGGATGAAAGAGGTACTGACTACCTTGATGATGAGGTCTTGTGGGGATTTCAAGATAGACTATGATATTCATGTCGAGGTCTTGCCCTAGTGTGTGGAAGACAGACTTTAATGAAAGTATAAATCAAGGGAACTTTATCCAAAGTTGTAGGATACCCTTCTCTTTGGGTTAAATGATTATATACTTATTACTTGTATCGTTTCAATTTTATCTTCTAATTCCCTTTGATTGTTAAGAAATGTATAACTATCTAATTCTTCCTTTTTTTTTGTATAATTTGATTAATAATATTCTATACGCTTTACGGAAGAATCATTTCCTGGTAAACTTTTCATATGTTTCATTTCTGGGACCATATTTCTGGAACATAGAATATTTGTAGAACATAATGGTCTTTTGAAATTACCTAGATTAAGATTTTTAAACATAGTTTTCTGTAAGGTTTAAAAATAAAGTTATATACCATCTTTAAATGTTCTAATTTTTTTTAATGTATACAACTCACCCCCTCTTGTATATTGTGCATCTACATCATCATATTGATCATACAATTGGGATCATAGGAGGTCTCTGAAAGACTTATATTCACATATAAGTTTTCTTGATTAGTTTTAATTGTTCATAATATTTTCCTTGCTTGTGAAAATTTTTCTTCTTCATATTTTCCTTGTTCATATTTTCCTTGATCACTAACTTTTATTCTAAACAATGTTTGAGTGGAATGTTATTTTCTCTTAAGATGAGTGGAAAGAATGTTGGGTCTATTGACAACCTATATCCAAATATACCACCTATAATTGATGGTAATGATTATGAATATTGGAGAGATTATTTGATGTCTTTTTTATCAACACTGGTGTAGATAACTTTTTTATTCTTACTGAAGGATATAAAATTCCTAACAATGAATTTAGTACTTTCACCATCCAAGAAAAGCATGAATATCAACTGAATTATAATATAAGTAATAATATGATTTCCTCTATGACTAGAAATATATATAGCCATATTTCTTCTTGTGAAGTACCAAATTTTGAAGAAGCTTTAAATAACTCACGTCGGAACATCAAATGTCATTGAAACTAGAAGAGCCATGCTCAGAGTTGAATATCATGGTTTCTGCATTCCTTATAAAGAACCCATATGTAAATTATAACAAATATTCATGAATATTGTCAACAATTTTAAATTGATTGGTTTTAAAGGATTAGATGATGATGATCTTATGGAAAAGATCATAGACAACATGCCCAACGAGTGGGTATCTAAGAGGAAAGTTATAGATGAATATAGATAAGTTACACAGATTTCTCTTGATGGATTAATTGGAACTATTCTTCAACATGAAACCAGAATTAAGATATTTGATGATAATAATAATAAGAAGAATGGAAATGGAAGTGTTTCTTTTATAACAACTTCAAATCATATGAATGCTTGAACTCCTTATATAATTACAAGATCCAAATATAAGAAGGATGTAATGTACAACAAAGATTCATTAATATTGTCACCATTTTCAATATATTAGTTTGAAAGGAATAGATGATAAATCTCTTATGGACAAGATCGTAGACAACATAACCAATGAATGGGATTCTATGAGGACAATTATAAATGAAAATTGAAATGTTTCATAGATGAACAATATTTTTCTGATGGAAATAATACTTTACCTAAATATGAATAAGTTTCAATGATTTCTAAGCTCCTTGGGAATGAAAATTCTAAAGTCTAGAAAATACTTGACAAAGCAAATTATAGAATGTCTATTCTTACGAATAAAATTTCATATCTTTCTAAATAACATGATATGAAAACAGATAATTATGAATTTATTTAAAAAACTACAGAGTAAGTTAATTCTGAGAAGGTTAAACTTTATAAGGACCTAGAAAAAGTAATTTCTATGAAAAATGTTTTGGAGCCTAACTCTAGTTCGAAAACTAATTATTTTGTTGATAAAAATCCGGTTATTAAACTAATGCCCTAAATATTTTCCTTGAGGATGTGTTTTTCAACCATTACCTTAGGTGTAGAAAACATTGATAAAATGTATTCTCAAATTCGTCCACCAAGAAATAGTTCATGTTTTGGTAAAACTGGTTCAAAAACAATTTTTAATCACTAATATTTTGTTCCTCAAAGTGCTCCATTCTATACTAAATTTCATTGTGGTGGTCACTGGGAAAAATTTTCTCCTATAAAAAAACTCGATATTTATGTTTTTATAATACTTATTTTTAAAAGAAAATTTTCATTCCTAATATTTTGTTTTCTTAAATATCCAAATCCAAAAAATCATGGATTTCGAAAGTATAACTCTCTTATTTTCAGGAAAATAAATAATATAAAAACAGAAATACCTATTACATGGATTCTTGATGTTCCCATCATATTATTGGTAACAAAAACTTATTTGAAAAGATTATCAAGACGAAAGGAGGTAATGTTACTTTCGGAGATAATACTCAGGGAGAAATTATTTGTATAGGTAACATTATTCTTTTTGGATAAACATTGATTTCAAATGTTTTATTTGTTAAGGGACATAAGAACAACCTCATTAGCATAAGTCAGTTATGTGATAAAGATTACCTTATGAATTTTAGGAATGATAAGTGCTTAGTACACAATTCCAAGGAAGAGTATATACTTTATACCCATAGGCAAGAGAATGTATACACACCGGACATAGAAGACCTTAGGAGCCAAGATCTCCCTTGAATTAGTGCAATGGAGGATCATTCATAGTTATGGAATAGATGGTTAGGTCACTATATCCTTAAGAACCTATGTAAACTCTCTATGAAAAGACTTGTAATTGATCTACTAGATCATAGATTCGATTCTTCAAAAGTTTGTGATCCATGTAAATATGGCAAGAAATGGAAATCATGTTTTAAATCAATTGGTGAAGTCTCAACAACTAATGAATTACATTTAGTACAAGTGGATATTTTTGTTCCAACACAAATTGGAATCATTGGGGGAAAATATTATGTATCTTTGTTAGTATATTATTACACTAGAATTATGTGGGTCTACTTTCTAGCAATGAAATCTGATGGTTTTTTGTATTTCAAATTATTTAGAGCCGAAGATAAAAATGAGAAAAAACATTCGTTGATAAATTTTAATATTGACCATGGAAGAGAATATCAAAACTCTGATTTTGACTCTTTTTTTAGTAGAAAAGGCATTACTCACAATTTCTCATCACCAAGAACTCATCAACAGAATGGTGTTGTTGAATGAAGAAATATAATTCTTCAAGAGACATCTAGAACAATGTTGATTAAATATTCTATAGCAAAACATTTTTGGGATGAAGCTATATGTAACATCCCAAGTAAGTAAAAGAATAATTTATTATCATATCTATATGTATTTATGAATTAGATAGTGCATTAGAGGCTTAAAATGAGAATATATCCAATTTTAAACATAAAATACTCTAATATTTTTAAAAGATTATTTTACCACCTTTTGATGGAATTTTTTTGAAATATAAATTTTTAGAATATTATAAGAACAATTTGTCAGAATAAACATATTCGTTATAACTGGGAAAATGAAATTTACTTTGGATAAATTTTTTGTATTTTTTTGACAATGAGCATTTTTAATGAATCATGATAAATACCGCTTTTTACATCAAAACTAATTTTTCATCTAATTTAATTATACTCATATATTTTCCTTTTAATTAGTTTTATAGTGTAATTTGAATATATATTTACCATTTAATTCAATGGTGGTCATTGGAATTAATTTCACTTTGAAATTGGACATAAACAAGTGTCAATCTTTTGATAGATATTGTTTCTTAAAAACACGCTATTTGTTTTGACAATGTGAATTATTTTTAAATAAATTAATGTGATTTCAAAGTTTGGAATTTGGTAAAATGGATTCCCTGTTTGGAATTAGAATGTTTGAATTATGTAATTAATACCTTTTTTTTGGACATTATGAATAGTAATGACGGTAATTATCTTTAACTATCGCGATTAATTAGTAATCGGGTAGTTAAGGAAAATTAAATAATATCATAATAATATAAAATGACCCCAATGTGTGTCCAAGTTCTCATGTTGGAGTCATGGCTGACCATGGGAAGGCTTTTACTAAATATTATGGCCCATGTAGTCACATGGGAGTGATAGTGAAATTTATGACATTATTTTTAAAAAGAAGAGAAATAAAACAAAGGTTTGTATATCATATGTAATTTTTTTTTGAAATAAATGATATCTTAGACTATAAATATTCACTGGAATGCTATTAAGATTTCATATATCATGGAATTTTTTTTATAACTTTTAGACATTAAATAAATAAAATTTTTTATGACACCATGATTATGTAATGATTACCTCATTAATGTATGATTCAAATAAAATGAAAAGATAAGTAATAATCTAAGAATTAGAAATTTTGAAAACCTATTGGATGGGTGGATTTAGAACCCCTATCACCATATCCTAAAAATATATCATTGTGGGACCTTTATAATCCAAAAATCATTTTATAATAATGTATCATTTCAAGACTTTCCAAATGTGACCCACCTACCTCTTATAAAAGGCCCCCAACTCTACCTCCATACCCACACCTTTCAAGCCCTTGACTTATCCAAAATCTGTTAATATTATCTTTCCACAACCCTCTCTTAATTTTATAAGCCTCACTTTGGGAAAGAAGTCTTTCCAATGAAGCCTTTGGCTCAAATCAAAAAGAGTTACCCGATTTAGAGGTAATGTCTTCTCTCAAGTTTCTTCCTTTTATTTTCCTTCTTCACTCACCATTATCTTCTTATTATTTGATCCCTTAATAACAAAAGTATCATAAATATACTAGGATGTTGTTATGATAAGTATTCTACCTACTCTTACACCCACCTCCGTATAATGGTTAAAGACCATATTGTTTCTGTGGGTGGTGAATTACTGTCTCACGAAAAGATGATTGTTCAATATTTTTTTAACACATTTCATGGTGGACATTATGATGTCACTATATTTATATATGATATATATTATATTTATGTCATCTCTATGAGTCTGTATTTTATATTTAAAAAAAATACCATTATGCTTTTCATGTTGCGAAAATGCAATAATTTCATATGAGGAAGTGTGGACTACTGCCCCCTCATGTGATATGACTCGTTCATGAAAAACATGGAATTTATAAAGAATGTAACTAATGAAGTAATTTTACATATATAACATATATATTATACATTAATTATAATATATATTTTTCTCATTTAGTTTTAATTCCTTTTATATAACAAAGTAATGAAAGTAGCATTCATGCGTATGTACGACCTACTGTCTCCATGAACAGTGCATTTCTTTTTTTATCTCCAAATGTTATGGAATTGTATAAATTGAATATATACTGGATATATATGATATTTAAATCATTGATACCATTCTGTAGATGATGTACTTATAACTACACGGGAAATTATTTTCAAACAAGTTCATTTTGACACATGTACCGAACAACGACAAAATGTATGATATGAACTCACATAATTAACTAATTATTATAACATGATAATATGTGATATTAATTGAATAATAAACATTAAAGTAATTTCTTAAGCAATTATAAATTGACCTATGTTTATTATTCAGGAAGATAAAGAACGAACGAGAACAAGTCAGACTTAAGGTGAGGGACTTCGTCTCAATCTATTTTTGTTGAGCCATACATCAATTTATATATGACCTTATTTTATTAGTTTTATAATAATACATTTTTAATTTTAATTTCATTCAAAATTAATCTTTTTACATGAAGCGTTTTACTAAATTGCAAAAGGAATGTTTTTCTCTTACGTATGCGGCGACAACCACTTCTCCACCGCTGTTACTATTATTTCAGTTTCGGCTTCCTCTACAAGCCATAAATTTTTGTAAATGAAAAATAAATACCATGTTTTAATTTTCTATTATTTTATTATTGAAAATGGTTTAGATAATTTTTTGACTATATCCATGTGTTGTATTGATATCTTGTGATTGAAATGTGGAAATGTTATGTTTCCTTTATGCATGTTTTATGTGATACGATTATGGTATGATTATTGGGAATTGTTTATTAAGACGGTTGATTATGTGATAATCTAAGGGAAGGTGAGCCCGATATAGGTCACCAAAGCATTTTATAACACGAAGGAGTTAACACTAAGGCGTCTCCGAATAAATTTAGGGAATATAATGTAATGGGTATTCCAAACGTAACCATGAGGGTTACTCCTAACATAAGAATGTTATGAATGACTCAAGTTACATTTATGTCTTATGATTTCTATGAGTTATTCATAAATCTTATAATTTCATGAGGTATGTTAAATTTCTTATGTATTATGGGTAAAGTATGATTTCATTGATTCTTCTGTATACATTGAATAATGTTTCTTTCCATATTTTTATATCCCTTAGTGAGCTTTTTATGCTCATCCCATGTTTTTGAAATGTTTTTCACGGGACAAGGGAAAAGTACAGGATGTGATTATAGTGTCGAGGAAGTGTCAAGAAAGAAACCATGTTTTATTTTTAATATGTTTCCTTTGGTGGAAAAAATGAATATTGTCTCTGATGTAACCACCTTGTTTAAATGTGGAATGTAATGCATGAATTATGATCTAATTCTTTAAAACTCTAAACCTGAAAAGATCCTCAATTTGAATTCTTGAAATAACCCTAGATTATGTAATGATTAAGTATGTGGCCATAAAGTTTGTATCAGAGGTTAGTTTAGATAACATTAGGAGTTACAATTTTATTAAATGATTTTCCCAAAAAAAAATACACATTATGGTCAAATTGAAATGATATAGCAATTGAAGATTACCTTGTTACATCATCTAAAATATGTTTTTTCAGAATGGTTTTCCATAGAGGAAACAGAGAAGGAGTTCTAGGAAGGAATACAGAAGGAAATGAGCTTCTAAATCAGCATCCTGAGATGGTTGGAATTGGGACTAAACAGTTTGTTGCAGTAATGGAACATTTGACTCAAGCGATAAATGGTGGTGGTATCCATGCACGAGATCATCCAAATCAACTACAGAAAAAACATGTCAGTGTTGGAACATTTCATGAGGCATCATCTCCCATCATTCAGAGGATCGTCTGACCATGTTCTAGCTGAATGGTGGATTAAAGCACTGTAGAAGATTTTTTATGTCATGGGGTGTTCAGACAATCAAAAGGTTAGTCTTGTTGTTTATCGTTTGGAGGATGAAGCAGACCAGTGGTGCTCGATAGTTAAAAATATCAAGGATGCTGATGAGATTGATGATCATGACTGGGATTAATTCAAAAATATGATTCACGAGAAATATTTTCTAAAGGATGTTTGACTTAGGATGGGGAAACAATTCTTTGAATTGAGTAAAGAGGACAATTCAGTGCCTTCTTATGAAGAAACATTCACTCAATTGGAATGGTATGCTCCTAATTTTATCTGAGACCATGATAGTAAAATCAAATGTTTTTACTCAAGATTAATGACAAAATATCAAAGGGCATTAGCTTCTCGTGAGTTCAATAGTTATGGAAATCTTGTACGATGTGTTGAGAAGGTGGAAATGGAGTTTCCTGATGATCAAGTGTTCTTTGAAAACCAACAAAAGGAGAGACTGAGGTGGCATGAGAAAGGGGAGAACCCTTCAAAAAGGTTTGATGGTAAGAAAACTAAATTTGCAGTTTGTGATAAATGTGTTGGGGGATGTCTTTTGAATTATGTAAAGTGCTTCTGATGTGGTAAGATGGGACCTAATGCTCTTGATTTCACTATAAAAGATTAAGATAATGGTAAGAAAAAATTTGATTTAGAGTTAGTGAAATGATTCAAGTGTAATGAGATGGGTCATTATGAAAATGAGTGTTCGAAAAACCGCTCGAATGATGGAAAAAAGTTATACTACAAGAAGAAAGGTGTGGCAGAATCCTTTGCAACTACATCAGTAGATGTTGGGCCAACAAATGAATTGGTATCTAGAATTTTTTTTGTTTTTTCATATTATTCCAATGTTTTGTTTGATTCAAGGTCTACACATTCTTTCATTTCTGAAAAATTTTCTAGTAAATTGGGAATTCCATCTCAAGAAATGACTCCTGATCCTATTGTAAAAACACCAGGGGGAAATGTTAAGGCAAAATGAATTTAAAAGAATCTTTTTATGGTTATATGTGGAAGTAACCTACTTGAAAACCTTATTGTATTACCTCTAGTATAGTTTGATGCTATCTTGGGTATGGATTGGATCTCTGTTTACCCTGCTAATATTGATTGTAAAGATAAATAAGTTTCTTTTCAGAAAGAATATCAGTTTATGTACAAGAATGAACTCTTACTGTTGAAAAAATATTAAGATATAGAGAAACTTGTAAAAGATAGGAATGAATGTTACCTTGCACATATTATTGAAAACAAAGGAACCGTTTTGATTAATGATGTGCCAGTGGTAAATGAGTATCTGGATGTTTTTCGTGATGAGTTGCCTGGAATAATACCAGATCGGGAAGATGAATATTCTGTTGACTTTGTTCCTGATGCTAAGCCAATTAAAAAACCCCTTTATCGAATAGATCAAATTTAACTATTAGAGTTGAAGGATAAATTGATGGATTTATTAAGGAAATGTTTAATTTGACCTAGCACACCACTGTGGGGTGTTCCTATCTTATTTGTAAAAATGAATGATGTTTCAATGGGACTTTTCATTGATTATAGAGCCTTGAATAACATCACTGTTAAGAACAAATATCCATTGCCTCATATCGATGATTTGTTTGATCAGCTCTTGGGAGCTCAGTATTTTTCAAAGATGGACTTGAGATCTGGGTACCATCAGTTGATGTTAAAGGAAGCAAATATTCTGAAGACCGCGTTTCGTACATGATATGGCCATTATGAATTTTTAGTGATGCCTTTTGGGTTAACCAATTCACCTACTGTATTCATGGAAATTATGAATAAAATTTTCTATTAGTTCATGGATAAGTTTGTGGTTGTTTTCATTGATGATATTTTGGTGTTTTCAAATAGTAAATAGGCACATTAAAGTCATTTAAGGATAATATTTCAAACCTTAAAAGAATCGATATTGTATGGGAAATTCAGTAAGTGTGAGTTTTGGTTGCAACAAATTTCTTTCCTCTATCATATTATTTCTAATGATTGAATAATTGTTTATCCTGCAAAAACAAAGGTTGATGAAGAATGGAAAGACCCACAAATGTAACTGAGATTCGTATTTTTCTTGCTTTGGAAGGCTATTGCTGAAGGATAGTTAGAAATTTTGCACGGTTGTCCAGTCCATTGAATAAGCTAACTCGAAAGGGTGTTATGTTTATCAGGACAAAAAAATGTGATGATTGTTTGTAGGAATTGAAAAGAAGGCTGGTGAATGCTCTATTATTGGCACTAACTTCTATGAATGGTGAGTTTGTTATCTATAGTAATGCTTCGTTGAAATGACTTGGTTGCATCCTTATTCATAATGATCAGGTAATTGCTTATGCTACACATCGGTTGAAAACTCATGAGTTAAATTACCATACACATGGTTTGGAATTAGCTGCTATTGTTTTCGCTTTAAAAATTCGGACTCATCATTTGTATGGTGTAATGTGTTAAATATATAATAATAAAAAAAGATTAAATTATATATTCACTCTGAAAGAATTGACCATGTGACAAAGGATATGGCTAGAATTAATAAAGGATTATGATTTCACGATTCACTACCACCAATGAAAAGAAAATAATGTGGAAGATGCTTTGATTTGAAAAATTAATTCTTCATTAACCATGTTATGTTTGGAACATGATCATTTTGTTATGGATTTGATGAATTTTGGTTTGGAATTTTTTGGTGCAGGAAATTATTCTATTTTGTTTCATGTATCAGTGAAATCTTCTCTATCAGATATAATTAATCAATCACAGAAGCAAGACAGTGAGTTGCAAAAAATGGTAGAGCTAGTTCAGAAGGGTATGTTACCCCAATTCAATATTGATTATGATTGTGTTTTGAGATTGTGGAAGAGATTGTGTGTTCCTTGTGATTCAAAGTTGAAGAGAGAGATGTTATGTGAAGCTCATAGTTCTCCATTTTCAGTTCATCCTGGAAGTACTATGATTTACAGAGATCTAGGGGAGTATTACAGGTGGGATGGAATAAAAAGAGATATTTCTGATTTTACTGCGAATTGTTTGAATTTTCAACAGGTTAAAGCAGAGCGGCAGTTACCGAAAGGGATACTTCAGCCATTACCAGAGCCAGAGTGGAAAATGGCAAATATATCCATGGACATCATTGTGGGATTTCCAAAGAGACCTTGAGGTAATAATGGAATCTGGGTTATTATTTATCGCTTGCCTAAATCAGCTCCATTCCTTACAATATGAGATACTTCTTCCCTAGATCAACTTTTTCAATTGTATCTTAAAGAGATAGTAATGTTACACATAGTTCCCCTCTAAATTGTATTTGATCATGATCCCAGTTTCACTTCTAACTTTTGGAAACACCTTCAGAGGATGTTGGGTACTGAATTAAATTTTAGTACACCTTTTCATCCAAAATCATATGGGCTGTCAGAATGAACAATTCAGACATTGGAGGATATTCTATATGCTTGGTCGATGGATTATCAGGGAAGTTGGGACCATCATCATTCATTGGTTGAGTTTTCTTATAATAATAGTTTTCATTCATGTATATAGATGGATCCATTTGAAGCATTATATGGAAAGCTTTGTTGAACTCCAGCTTTTTGGGTTGAAGTGGGTAAAAGGAAGATGATGGGGCTAGAATTGGTAGATGAGTTGGCAAAAAAAGTTCACATGATACATAAACACATGAGAACAACTTAGAGTAGGCAGAAAATTTATGCGGACAATAGGAGGAAGGATCTCTCTTTTGAGGTAGGTGATTATGTCTTCCTCAAAATTTTCAAATGGAAAAGTGTGATGCGATTTGGTAAAAAGGAAAGATGAGTCCATGTTTCATTGGAACATATGAAATTTTGTAGAGAGTTGGATCATTTGCCTACCGAGTGGCTTTAACTCCATATTTATCTCAGGTACTCAATGTTTTTCTTGTTTCAATGTTAAGAAAGTACATGCCAGATCTATCTCACGTTTTTAGCCCAGAGGTAGTTCATCTTGAAGAGAATCATTCTTATAAGGAAAAATAGGTCCATATTCTTGACCACAGGAAGAAAGTGTTGCAAAATAATGTGATTCATTATGTAATGTTTTTGTGGAAACACCACATGATTGAATATGCAACATGGGAATCTGAAAATGCAATGAGGGATAAATACACCCACTTATTCAATAAGTAAATAAATTGTGGGGATGTAATTTCCTAAAAAGGGAAAGATGTAACATCCCAAGTAAGTAAAATAATAATATATTTTCATATATATATCTATTTATGATTGAGATAGTGCATTAGAGGATTAAAATGAGAATAAACCAAATTTTAAACATAAAATACTCTAATATTTTTAAAAGATTATTTTATAGCCTTTTGATGGAAATCCATTTCTAAATATACCTTTTAATAATTTTATAGTCATTATTTGTCAAAATAAACTTATTCTTTAGAATTGGGACATTTAAATTTACTTTGGATAATTTTTTCGTATTTTTCTAACAATGTTCATTTTCAATGAATCGTGAAAAATACTACATTTTTCTTCAAAATGTTGTTTCATCTAATTTAATTCTTAGGTTTGATTATCTGTTAAATTGGTTTTAAATTTTAATTAAAATATATTATTACCATTTAATTCAACTATGGTCATTAGAATTAATTTCACTTTTAAATTGGATATATACAAGTGTCAATCTTTTGCTAGATATTTTTTCTTAAAAAGACGCTATTTGTTTTGACAACGTGAATTATTTGTAAATTAATTACTGCAATTTATGTGTTTGAAATTTGGTAAAATGGATTCCATATTTGGAATTAATAGGTCCAAATTATGTAATTAAGACCTTTTTGTTTTTATACCTTATGAATATTAATGAGGGTAATTATCTTTAATTATCGTGATTAATTAGTAAAAAGGTAACTAAGGGTATTAAAATAATATTATAATAATAATATAAAATGACCCCAACATGTGTCCAAGTTCTCTTTTTTGAGTCATTTCCTACCATGTGAAGCTTTTTACCGAACTTGAGGGTGCATGGAGTCACATGGGTGTGATAATGATATTTATGACATTATTTTCCAAAAAAAGAGAAATATAACAAAGGTTTGTATATCCTATGTTAAAAAATTTTAATTTTTTTAAATAACTGATCTATTAGACTATAAATAGACACTATGAAGATAAAACAATTTCCTACATCATGGTAATTTTTTATATAATTTTTAGACATTAAATAAATTAATTTATTTATGACACCATGATGATGCAGTTATTACCTCATTAATGAATGATTTAAATAATATAAAATGATAAGGAATAATATAAGAATTACACTTGTCGATAACCTATTGGATGGGTGGATATAGAACCCTTATCAACTTATCCTAAAAATATATCATTGTGGGACCTTTAAAATCCAAAAATTATTTTATAATAATGTAACATTTTAAGACTTTCCAAAAGTGACCCTCCTCCCACTTATAAAGGACCCCACCTCTACCCACTTACCCACACCTCTCAAGCAGTTTTACCGTCCAAAAACATCTCATATTATCTCTCCACATCCCTCTATTACTCCTATAAGCCTCACATTGGGCATAAGTCTTTTCAAGGAATCATTTGGCTCAAATCCAAAAGAGTTACCCGATTTAGAGGTAATGTCTTCTTGCGAGTTTCTTCCTTTTATTTTCCTTGTTCACTCACCACTATCTTATTATTATTTGATTCAATAATAAAACCAGTATCCTAAATATTCTAGGATGTTTTTATGATAAGGATTCTACCTACACTTACACACACATCCTTCTAATGGTTAATGAACATACTATTTCTGTGGGTGGTGAATTACTGCCTCACGAAATGATGATTGTTCAATATTTTTTAACAGATTTAATGGCGGCCATTATGATGTAACTATATTTATATATGATATATATTGTATTTATTTCCTCCTAATTCTTTATTATTTTATATTTATATACGACCCTATTTTATTAGTTGTATAATAAACCCTTCCGACTTTTAATTTCAATCAAAATGAATCTTTTTACACCAAGAGTTTTACTAAATGACATAAGGAATGTTTTTGTCTTATATATGCGGTGACAACGAATTCTTCGCCGTTGTGACCATTATTTGAGTTTCAGCTTCCTCTACAAGACATAAATTTTTTAAATGAAAAATAAATACTATGTTTTACTTTTATTTTATTTTTGTATAGAAAATGGGTTTGATAATGTTTTGACTATACCAATGTGTTGTATTGATATCTTGTGATTGAATTGTGGGAATGTTATGATTATTTTATGAAAGTTTTATGTGATACGATTATGTTATGGTTCATGGGAATTGTTTATGAAAATGGGTGGTTCTGTGATAATCTAATGGCAGGTGAGCCCGAGATAGCTCTCCAATTAATTGGGTAACACAAAGGAGTTAAACACTAAGGTTTCTTAGAAAAGATTTAGGGAATATACTATGATGGGTATTCCAAATGTAACCATGAGGGTTACTCCCTACGTGAGAATGTTATGAATGCCTCAAGTTACCTTTATGTCTTTTGATTTATATGAGTTATTCATAAATCTTATTATTTTATAAGGTATATTAAAGTGCTTATGATTTATGGGTAATGTATGATTTCATTGATTCTAATGTGTACATGGAATAATGTTTTTTTCTGTATTTTTATATCCTTTACTGAGATTTTTATGCTCATCCCATGTTTTTGAAATGTTTTTCACATGTCAAGGGAAAAGTACATGATGTGATGATAGTGTTGAGGAAGTGTTAAGAAAGAAACCATGTTTATTTTAAATATGATTCCTCTGGTGGAAAAATGAATATTGTCTTTCATGTAACCACCTTGTTTAAATGTGGAATGTAATGCAAGAATTATGATCTAATTCTCTAAAACTCTAAACCTGAAAAGATCCTTAATGTGAATTCTTGAAATAACTGAAGATTAAGTAATGTTTAAGTATGGGGCCTTATACTGTATATATTTCATGTTATACTATAAATTGAGTTTTATTAGACATTTTCTTAATAAAACTCTTTATGAGTTAAGGAATGGTATAAAAACTAGTCTTTCATACATCAAGGTGTTTAGATGCAATGTTTTCATTCTGAATACTAAATATAATTTACATAATTTCACACCAAAATAAGATAAAGGGATTTTCATAGGCTAACCCACAACTTCTAAGGGATATAGAGTTTTTATTAAAAACACTTGTACTATTGATGAAATAGTACATGTTAAATTTGATGAAACTGATCCCTTTATTTTTAAACCACCTCATCCTAGATCCTCATATGTGTTTTCAAAAACTGATTATAAAACCTCGATAGAAGATCCTTCTAATAAGGACTATGTTCATGAAAATGTTTCTGAGACATTCATCCCAGAATATTTCCTACCATATGTTGATGAACAAGTTTTACAAAATCGAAATCAGTTGTTTCTAAAGAATCATCTCAGTGATAGTATCATTGGTGATGTAAATAAATTTTTATGTACTAGAATTTCCTTATAAAACAAAGTAGAACATCTAGCATTCCTCTCCCAATTATAACAAAAAAGCACTGATGAATCCTTAGATAATGATGATTTGGTAAAAGCAAAGCAAGATGATCTAAATGAATTCGAAATGAATAAAGTTGGGACCTTGGTTGAAAGACCAAATGATACTTCTATTATTGGAGTAAAATTGGTTTTCAGAAATAAGTGCAATGAAAATGGACTCATAGTAAGAAATAATGATAGATTAGTTTCGAAAGGATATAATAAACAGGAAGGAATAGACTATGAATAAACCTATTCTTCAGTAGCTATACTTGAATATATTTATGTTTAATACATTGTATTTGGTTCAACTCATCAATCATTAACTGATTTTTTTTGTGAATCTAATTAATGTTGAGTTTTAAATGAGTATGACGGGTGAGTTAACATTATTCCTAGGTTTTCAAATTTATCAAAAACCAGAAGGAACCTATATATCTCAACATAATTATATTAAAGATAATCTTAACAAGTATGGATATGAAAACACTATGAGTATACGTATTCCCATTGGTATTTCAAATTCACTTGATCTTGATGAAGCTAGGAAAGTAGTAGATCAAACATATTTTAGAGGTATGATAGGAAGTTTATTATACTTGAAAGCTAGTCATCCAGACATAATGTTTTCAGTATGATTTTGTGAATGATATCAATCCAATACTAAGGAATCTCATTTAACGGCATTGAAAAGAATTTTTCCCTACCTAAAAGGAACTATGGATCTTAGACTTTTTTATATTTCAGGAAATGATTTTGTTTTAAAAAGTTTTTGGGATGATGAATTTGGTGGATGTAGAATAGAAAAAAAGTACATCCAGAACTTTTATTTTATAAGGAGATTCATTATAGTTTTTTTCATGAAAAAAATACTCAGTAGAACATTCTACTACTAAATCTGAAGATGTTGCAGCTAGAAGTTATTGTGCTCAAGTGTTCTGGATGCAACACACACTCACAATCTATGGTATGAGTTTTACCAAAACACAAATTTTGTGTGATAATACTAGTTCCATTTCCCTATGTAAAAACCATGAACATCACTCTCATGATAAAAACATATATATTAGGCATCACTTTTTCAGAAATCACACACAAAAAGGAGATATCATTCTTCAATTTATCAGAACAGAAGCTCAATATGCTGATATTTTCACAAAATGATTGACATCTGATAGAATTGATTACATTAAAGATAAGTTAGGAATGACAAACATAATGAAATATTCTTTTTAACTTCTTGTTGAAACCTATCTCTCTACAATAAAATACTCCTTTTCATAGGGAGAGTACATTTGTTTCATAGATTTTTAAAAATCTCGCAGTCTAGATTTTTTTTTCAAATTCTCGTAGTATAGTATTTTTCAAATTTTTTTTTTTAATATGTTTCTCAAAGTTTTCATAATGAAAATTTTCATAATCAAAATTTTCATACTCAAAAATTTCATAATGAAAATTTTTTTACTCAAAATTATCATAAGGAATGTTTTCGTAATCAGCTATTTAGAAATATTGTATTCAACTTTTCAAATTATAATGATCATCAAGAAGAATATTCCTCATTAACATTAATATTCCTTGGTTTTTGAGTGGTATGTTTCCTTCTATAAATTTTATCATAATCATCTTTTAATTATTGGTATTTTAATTTTGTTTTATTTTTTCCATTAGATTCAATTTTCCTTAAATCCAAATGTCTTTCCCATTAACCTCAAATGATCTGATTCTACCAAGATTTCATTACGATCATCATCTCAGCCATCAGATCTGATAAGAAGGCTTTTCAGCCATTGGACTGAGTATTGATTTTGAAATGTCACATTAATTTCCTATATAAAGGACCCCTGATGGTTGTCCCACAATGAACATCAAGCTATTGCGTGTTGATGCCTTTCTCTTCCTACATAAGCCTGTTCTGAATATTTCATATCTTCCTCAATTTTGAATGTCTTCTCAAGTCTATTCACAGAAAAAAAATTCAACTATCAAGCGAATCTCTGAATGGCAGATATATAGAGAAAGGATAGTTGATCCAATATTTTATGCCAAATATGATTCTATTGTTTTCATGAACATAAAAATCAATGTCTCAAAGTGTGTATGTATTTCAAAACCAAAAGCTCAGGATATGGTATATCTGGAATTGTTGATAGAATTCTATGAGTCAGTAAATTTCTTCAAGGAAGAAGGTAGGTTTAATTTTTCATTCATGTGTTAAGGAAAGACATATTCACTTTCTTACTCCAAGGTTGCAAGCTTGGTTGATATTCCTTATTAATGGGAAGATGAGTTTTGTTCTCATAAGCTACCTGATGTTCAAGGAAGTTTTGATAGGGTGAATTCCATGGCTTTCCTCGGTCTCTCAGAAGTAAAGACTCTGAATATACTTTACTTTTCTACAAACATTCGAATTCTTAAATTATGGGTTCACAGATTGGTTATTCCAAGAAAAGAAGATAAAGATACTTTAAATAAGAGTTACATGTATATTTTTGATTTCTTGGTGATCCTATGAATGATAAACCTGGTTAAGAATATTCTTTTTTACGATTGAGAATATATTGAATGGGAATATGAAGGCTCACATTATTATATATCCAGCCATCCTTTCAAAGATGATTGGTCGGTGTTCAGAATCCTTCAAAATTCATTGAAAATCTATATCAAGAAATTAAAAAGTTATGTTGTTGAGTGATGACACCTTAAGAAGAAGGAATGTTGTTTTTTTCAGAGAATCCGAAGAATTATAGGATTTTCCAAGAGATAGGGTTGAATCGATATCGATGAAATATGAGGTGGCTGAATCTTCTAAAAAAAGTGGAAGGAAGAGGAAGGTGAATGATGTAGAAGAGAAGGAAAAACACCAGTAGCTATGGAATCCCAATCTGCACCACTGATGCCAATGAATCAAAAATCATATCTTGATGAGGTTGTGGCTAAAAGGAGGGAAGATAAGAAAAATCAGAAAGAAGGGGAGTCTATGTTTTTCTTGGACCCTACTAAGGCAAAAACATTGATGGAAAAGAGAGGAAGAAAAAGAAGAAGTTTTTTAAGGCTGAGATAGTGAAATATCTTCTGAAGGCTGCTGAGAAAGCCTACGAGAATATTCCAGTACCAGAATCCTTCTTGATATAACCATTACCAAAGACTTCGGGAAAGAAATTTTTGACTCTAGAAAATGTTCATGAAAACATAGTGGAAGAAGAAGAAGAAGGCAATGGTGATATCGAAGATATGATAAAGCATGTATAAGACATTCATGAGAAGGAAATTATTTATAAGAAGATATCAATCCAAACATCTGAAGCTGAGTTTTCAAAGATTTCTACCCCATCAATGGATGAAAATTGTGAAGAAGAGATGAATATGTTTTCTGAAAAAGAATGCTCTAATCAAGATTTCATACATCCTGAGGATGATGAGGCAAGAGCTGAGAAAGGTGATGTTGATGAATATAAAATTGTTCATCTATCTGAGAGTGAACATGAATCTCCCAATAAAGAAGAAGACATTCCAAAAGAAGATAAAGTAAAACAGGCGATAGTAGATTCACCTAGTACGGCTGTAGTAACGAAGAAAGAATTTGGTGGTTCATTGAAGAGGAAATCTGCTGAGTTAGAAAACGAAATATCCCTAGCCAAAGTATCGGATACAAGAATCATCCTCTCTTGTCCATGACTTTGTCATTCAATCTTTGAGGATGATTTTTGAAACTATACCTCAATTTACAATTTAAGAGTCGAGATTCAATTTGATTAATAACTCATTAAATAAAAAAATAGGATTTAGTATCCATGGTGATGGATAAATGTGTTAGTCTCAAGGAAGACTAAAAATATTTTCTTATTAACTATGAAGCTCATAAAAGGTCATGAAAAAAGAAGAAAAGCTATTCAAGGAAGCCAATATAAGAGATGAGAACTGTTTATGAATTCCAGTAATGTGTCATGGATGCTTTTGACACTAAATATGTGAAGATCAAGGATCTCAAAAATAGTTTTGAGGAAAATCTATCTCTGGAAGAGACTTCTCAGATGCACGAAGTGAAAGATCTAAATGGGAAGTTGTATTAAGTTTCTTTGAGTTGGAAGAGGGAAAGGAGTATCAAAATTGAGATAGAAGAGAAGTTTGCTAAGCCGGAAGAAGTATTTAAGGCTCAAGAAAAGGCTCTTACGGATCCGGATGATAAAATTATAGCCATAGAGAAGAAAGTTGAGGATTAGGATCAGCTTCTCAAAAATGCATAATAAGATCATAAGGTGCTCAAGAAGTGGAAAACAATAGCCAAAAATCTGATTCCCAAGGAGAATGATGGAAAAAAAATTCCATTCTAATCTTTTGTTTTATTCTTTCCTAGTACATGTTTTTCAAATCATAATGAATTTTTTTGTTGTTTGTCTTTTGGATGATTAGTACTACTTTTTCATGTACCATAATTTATTTTCCATTCTCTTTAATCCTTTTTAAAAATCACAATGGGGAAGAAATGAATGTCAAAAAGAATACTACATAAAGAATAAATTTTCCTATGTAAGGGGGAGTTCATATAAGGTGAATTTTGTATCCAATAAGATTTTCATATACAATAAAATGCTATTTATCAATCCAGAAATCAAGAATATAGTCCTTTGTGTTTCCAAAACAGAAGGTGGAGTTAGTAGTATTCATTATATTTCATGTGTTAAGGGAGAGATGTTTTATTTTCAAAGTCCTTATATTCTTTTTCGCAAGGATGTTTGTGCTTTCCAAAAAGGGAGAGATTGTTGAGTCAATAAGGCTTCCTTCTGACGTTTCCATTCCTTTATGTTTTGAAAATCAAATGCACTATATCTCAATGAAAATTTTATATTCCTTAAGATTCTTTTAAATAAGGTAAATTTTCCATCCCCAAGGAGAATTTATCCTTACATTGATTTCATTGTTCATATCATAATTCCTCTAGACCAAAATTATTTTATTTCTATGTATAATGTTTGGTTTTGTATCTAAAACCTCAGAATCCTATAAATACATGGATTTAGAGAATTCTGTATCTGGATCAGAATTTAGGTTCTAAGTTCTCTGAATTCAGACTCTGAACATTTATGAGTTTAGAATCTGAGTTCCTTCAATTCAGACTCAGAATATTTTTTTGTTTAGACTCCGAGTTATCTGAATTCAGACTCCAAACTTTTATGATTTCAGACTCCGAGTTCTCTGAATTTGCACTCCGAAAATTTATGATATCAGACTCTGAGATCTCTGAATTCAGACTCCAAACTGTTATGAGTTAATACTCTGAATTCATATGAATTCAGAGTCTAAATTCTTATGAATTCAGACTCCGAATTATAATGAACTCAGACTCCGAATTCTAATGAACTCATACTTATAATTCTTATCAATACAAACATTGATGTCTATGGAATTATAACTATGAATTCCTTGATAAAATGAATCTGAATGAACATGTATTATATACTCTGAATATTATTTTTCATAGAGTCAGAAATATGTATTTGTTTAAATAACCATATTTTTCTTATCATTGTTATAGTTATGAATCGATGTTGTACATTTTGTTTCTAACTAAACATTTCTTCAGTTGCACGTGTATAGGTCCCTCCGAGATTCAAGGAAAAATATGACAATTGAAAGAGGGATCCGTCCATTGGATAAGTACCTATAAATAGGATCTCATTTGTACAAGCTCAGCACTGTTCTACAACTCTAGAGATTACATGTTGTTGTAATGATTTCTAAAGAGAGAGAATCTCATGCTTAGTGTGTATTGAACTTATTTTTTAGATTTCTTGGTGTTACTCAAAATGTTGCTGAGTACATTTGAGGTCTTCTAGGGATAGGAATACATAGGAACCAACTACCTTAATGTTCAAGGACTTCATTGGTGAGGAAGACAGAGGTGTCAACTGCCTCGATGTTGAGGGCTTGCAGTGATAGCAAGACAGATTCCTATATTCCTATGGATGGATTACCCTGGTGTCAATAAGACAAACATTCTTGAATGTAAAAAATCAAGGTACCTTTATCCAAGGTTGTTGGATACCCTTGTTTTTGCGTTAAAAGACTCTATACTTGATACATGTATTTTTTTAATTTTATTTTCTGCAGAATTTTGATTATTAAGGAATGTATAACTATCTTATACTTCTTGTTTTTTGTATAATATTATTAATAAGATTCTATATACTTTAAGGTAGAATCTATTCCTTGTAAAAATTTCTTATGTTTCATTTTTGGAACCCTATTTTCGGAACCTAGAAGTTTTGTAGAACTAAGAGGTCTTGTGAATTTACCTTATTTGACCTTATTAAACATAGTTTTCCTTAAGGTTTAAAACTAAATTCTTATACCAACATTAAAAGTTATAAAGGAATTTTTAATGTATACAATTGACCCCCTCTTGTATACTGAGCACCTACATCGTCATTTTGATCCTATATATATTAATTTTTCTAAATTGTTTTAAATGATGATACAAAATTTAAAAAGTATTAATATAGATTTTTACTTGAAATATTGATTACATTAAAAAATTTAATATTTTTTTAGAATATCGTGATTTAATAATAACGATGATTTTTTATGAAATTCCAACACTATATTAATTCAATTATAAGATAAATGAATAAAGTTATTTTTTAAATTTTAAAATGTAATAAAATATTTATCAATTACTCAGCTCAGAGAATATTTTAGATAAATATAAAATATTACATTTTTAATAAAGGATTATATAAGAATTTCATTATCTTCTCCTGGTATTTATTTTCATATTAATTGAATAGTGTAGAAAATGAAATTGGTGATATTTATTTAAAATAATATATCATTGTGTTATTAAAAAAATATATAAACTAAATATTTTTAGATAATATATAGTAAAAAATTTCATCCATTTACTTTTTATTAGGTTATATCTACTTTATATATGAAATTATAACTTTTTATTATTAAAAAATCATTATAACAGTAATGGTTAAATTGATTTACTCATGTGGTTAATAAAAAAGATAATTTTTAAAACGAAACTAAATAAATTCATTATCTTCATTAGATTATGATACATAAACCTTAAAAAATTCAATAAATATAATTCAATTTGAAATAAATTTACCTGAGATTCTATCAATTATATATTTTAATCATAGTTTAATTCAAAGAGTTCCCCTCTAATCACTTATAAATGTAAACATCATATCCTCTATTTCATACACCTTTTTAGCGTTCTATATTGTCCAATATCTACCATAATACTTTCCTACATTCCATTATCACATCATGGAGCTTCTCTTGATGCGATAAACCATCCCATCAGGTCTTAAGGTTTAATCCAAAAGACGGTTCTCATAGAAGAGTAAAAACTCTTAAAAGTGTGTAAAAAAATTTATTTCTTCTTTATCCTCATATAAATTGATGGTAAATTTTGTTATATAAATTTCTAAGTATATTTTATAATCATTATAATTATTATTATTATAGATCCACCATTATCCACATTAATTCTATCTAATATAAATAAGGCGATTTCTTGTGCCTATATAGAATTTACAATCTCCACGTAACCATTAAATATGTTTTTCACCAAAATGTTACATGGGTTATTATAATGTTTAATTTATAATATATACATATTCATATCTATTTGTTTTATTTATCATTTAATATTTATTCTATAAAGTTTAATTATTATTTATAGTTTATTTATTTCATCATTCGACATTTGGAAACATCATTCATCGATTGGTAAAACTTACTATATACATAAATGGAGTAAATATTTTTTATATATGTATATTTTATAGATGAATATATATATAGAATACAAATTAAATGAAAATAATGATTAAAATTTATGTTGATAAATAATTGATTAAAAATGAAAATTATCAATACTATCAAACTGAATGAATATAGAAAACATGGTAGCCATCACAAGGAAAATTGATTTCAATAATGAATGGTTAATAAGTAGGTCATATGATTCCATAATGAGAAATCATAATTTTTATTATATAAATATTTTTTCAACTTGAGAAAACATTATTATTATAATTTATTCCTTATAAATGTTTTTCAATGTCTACAAATAATGGCTATAGTAAAGGGATATGGATTAAATCTCATATTTATTTCCATGACAAAAATGCCATATTCACCACTTAATTCTTCTATGTGGTGCATATACATTCAATTAATTTATTTTATATTGATTCTAATTGAAATTATGGTGTTATTAAAGTCCATCTTTTTTTCTATCTTTCATGAGGTTTTGATTTGAATTTTACCAATGTGGTAACGGTTCAATGTTAAAATATCAATGATTATAGAGATTATTTATTATTGTGATTTTAAAGATGAAATTTCTTATTACATCATGGAATAAATCTTATAAATTTCCATCCCACATACATATATCTAGATATTACATTTTTTCATTTAAATTTCTTCTTTTTTGAAGTCAATAGATCAATATAATTTATTAGGGAATATCAAAATTATTTTTTCCTCTAGTAAAATCACTTTTTTAACCATGGAAATGTTTGATAAAATTTTTTAATGAATTTTTTTACTATAATATAGTCATTTTTTATAATTATTTTTACTATTTTATATTTTTTATTAAATGGTAAAAAATTAGTCTTATTTCCATTTTCTAAATGAGTTATTTTTTATTTTTATAAACAATGTGAAATGAATCTTTCATTTTATATAAATATTATTAACTAAATTTCCAAAAGTCATGTCTACTAAATATTTATATGTATCCTATAATATTTTCATTTTATAATTGTCATATAAACCTATTTCCATAATATTTTTTAATTTGGTAGATTTCAATGAAGTAATTATTACATGGAAAGGGTATTTTCCTCATGAAATATCGTGAAGGAACATTTATGTTCATATTCATCCACGTTAAAATACATTGATGTTACATATTATTTACTGGGGATACTATCCAATTATACAATACTACTTATTTCATTGGATGGTTTTTGATTATGAGGTGGTGATATTTATGAAATAAAAAATTACTTTTCCACTATTTATTAATTAATGAATTAATGAACTATTTATGAAACATATTTTATTTCCATGCATTATAGCTTAATTAAATATTTATAAATCATAGTTTATTTTCATGGTTTATCATATGATGAATGTTATATGATCTTATGGAATAAATTATTATTATTTAAATTATGTATTTTTTTGGTCTAATGATTATATGTTCCTCTAATTAATTAGTTAAAGATGTATATCTCATTAAAAAACATTACTATAAGGAAGAGTGATCTCAGTACAACAATGCAATCTATGCACTCTGAAAGTATTGGGAGTGAACCATAAATAAGACAGTTAAATGTGGGTGTGAATCCAATCCACTTTGATAGTCGTTATAGTGTTCCTAAAATGCGAAGATAATCTATTTCGATACATATCTGTATGCTAAGCATATTTGCCTTCTGAAAAATTTAATCTCTTATTGATCTTGTTCTATGATTCCATTATGATTAATGTATTATGATCTAACATTATTTATTCCACAAGTCAATATTATGATATATGATATGCATGACATGGGTTTAAAATGTTATTATATTATTGTCACACATTTTAACATATTATGCTTATGTGATCATTTATATACACCTTTGATTGAATTACCTATCATTTGAGCTCAATAGTTTTAATGTTTCCATTCCCATGGATATTAATAAGTTTTTTAATTATTATAGGTGTAATGAAGATGAATAAAATAGTGAAAAATGTGGGTGAATTAGTACATCATATATGAATAATTTGATTTTGTATCCATGAAAAAAATGACTATATACATATATTTTCGGTGTTGGACATTTTTTTGTGAAATTAATATTCATAAAATAAAAATTTATACCATTTAATAAAATGTTTGGGTTTCTATATCCAAGACTATTCCCAATATAGGATATATATAAATATGTTACCTGGTTTGAAACCACCGATACCTTAGTATCACACTATTCCATATCAACTCATGAATATGTATTAAATATAATTAAAGAGGTCCCCACTTCCCTCAATAATCCACTTCCATGACGAGTCATGATATGATTCTTTTGGAGGTGTATGTCATAAAGCATTACCCTAATTACATTATATAGGTGTGAGAATAAGTATATAAATATTTATTTTATTCTAAGATTTTTTTTATGTGGTCAGGGGTCATCATCCTATCATTATGGAGACTTGAATACTCACAAGACAATGTCACTAACCACTTAGGGAAAGAACATTCTTACACTATTATTCGTGAAAATGATCCACCTCCAAATTAGTTTTTTTGGTCATAGATGATAAAAATGATCATGAAATATATTGAATAGATATTTTAATTAAGGAAATTATTTATTTTTTGTAGTCCATCATGTTTCTATTTCTCTTCCAACTACTTGAAATCAAAATATAGTCATATAATTACATACCACTTTTCAAATATTACCCTATAAAATAAGATTAAATTGATGAACACTTCCATGATGTTTTTTCATTCGATAAATGCATATTTTTTTATCTTGGGGGTGGGGGCGGGGGTTATAAGCACAATAGGCTACCTATCTCATAGTTATAGTACAATGTTGACCGCATCCTTTTATTAGAAAAATTTATTGATTACATGGTTATTACTATTAATGATGTTTTAATAGTCATTAATGCCTTATAAGAATCCCTATAAATTTATAGTATGAACACCAAGATTGTATGTATTTTTTGGAACCCTATAAACTTTGAATACATATCCAATGAGATCATATCATTAAAGGTGACATTTAAGAATATAATGGAGAAAATAAATAAGGAATCTTCCATTTTTTAGGATTCACTAGAATATATAGCAATATTCAAACCATTTCAGTGACCATGTCTATATTTTTTGAGGACAAAATTTTAGGTGTGTCAAGTTATATAATCATTACAATATATTTTACTTATAATTTTATAAAATTAAATAGTATTCTACATGACTAATTTTTATAGTAAAAATTACATAAAAAATTGAATTTCATCTAGACTAATATGAATAACACCTTCTTTGATCTCAATAAAAACTGGACACATGAGATGCTAACATGATCCCCCTAAAATTCAGAAAAAATGTGGGTAAAACATCTATAAGAAGAAAATACAATATTTTTATGATTCATAAGAGAAAAATGATATTTATTATTGGATACATAATATATATTTCATATGATGAATCCATAAACATGTTTAATTGATAACAAAATAAAAAATTGATATATTTCTTACCATCATTCAATAATTTTTATATTTCTTTTAGATTAGTATAATCCAAATGAAACAAAATCATTTAGGCCACATACAATTGATAATTATTATAATAAAAAACCAATCTAATTTATCTACATTTTCTTAATAAAAAATTTAAATTTAGGTAAATAAAAACATCCTAGTTGTTTGATGACTTATGGGTTCCTCTCATGAATTGTTTGGACTTTTTGTCTATCCAACATAATATTAGATGGATAATGTAGGTTCTTATTGAATTTTTAGATAAAAAATATTATATATATATTAAATATCTCAACAAAATGAATAAAAATATAAATAAGTTCATGAAAATAAATGTGATGATAAACAATTTCATATATTATACTAGAAAATGCTCACTATTCATACCTATTACCTTATGGGAGAAAGGAATGATTGAATATATTGGTAAACAAGTGGAAAAAATACCACATTATTAGTCCATTATTTCATCAAATAGATTATATTCATTGGTATCCTAAACATTAAATTTTGGGATAGATCATTCCCAAAAAAATGTCAGCATCTATTGACCTTGATAGGTGGAGAAATTCTATTTATTTTTCATAGGATTTCCAATGGTTTTATGATATTATGTACTAGGGTATTGAAGTGAAAATATAATTCTTTATATTACCAGTGACATATCTAGTAAGTCTAAAACATTTTGGAGTATATATTGTGTGAGGATGAGATTTTGATGCAGATTCAATGATTATTATAATATATTTCATTGATCCCTGATGGTTCACTTGTTTCTTTCTTCATTTTGACTTTACATATCATTAAATAAGTCCTTATCATGGTTATTACTAAATTTTTAAGAGCTACATTTTTCCCTGGCCAACATTTACTACCTACCTGATTCAAATCTTAATGTTGAATAACCATCATCACATTAAATAGTTCCACTTAATATGTTTGTGTAATTTATCTTATAATGTCATGATTAATATTATAAATTATAAACTCAAACAAATTCTCCATATGGTTATTTTATAAAAAAAATGGTTTCATTAATTGTATATCTAATTTAGAAGATAGAATATTAGGTAATCGATTATGGAATTCGTGATTGATAATGTTAATTGAGAAAAAATAAAGATGAAAGTAGATATAAATAGAACCATCAATAAATTATAGGGGGGGCATTATCCTCAATTTGTTACAATGGAATAACTTTTCAATATGGTTTACAGATATTTAAATCATGTTCTTCTCCTCGCCATGTTTATTTATCTAAATCATGGAAAGAATTTTTATTTCCATTAAATTATATGGGTATTAAAGGAAATGTGACCCGACCTCATATATTATTTTTATCATCGATGATGAATAAATTAGTAAATACGTTAACTAAGTAGTTAATGTTGGAAGTGGGAGTCTATTCAAATGGTGGTTAGGGACCACATTATCTTAAACAGTTTTTTGGATTACATGATAATATTTATCATAGATAATAAATCCTTAATCTAGTATTTTAGGATATTCTCAATATATACGGTACATGGAGGTTGTATAAGCACTCCATGAGTAGTTTGAATGTATCCAAATATTACTATTCATTAATGTGTATCTTATTGAATGGTGGAATGATTTAAAAGAATAACATCTCTATTAAATATCATGAGGCCAAATTTTATAACACAATGATTCCATTATATAAATTATACAAAAATATCAACCAAATTTTATATCTAATTATAAACTAGAATTTCAGCATCCGATATTATGGGGGTAGATATTTATATCTGTTAAATTCTTACCACTATACTTCTTCACATTCTCTTATTTATCATGGTAAATAAAATATTCATTAAATACATTAATAATAAAATATCAAAATTTAATTTTGATGATCATATCAAGGGTTATTTCTTGTATGAAATAACGTAGAGGTTATAATGTCCACTTAATGGGGGATGGATCAATATACATCAGATACAAAATATCATACATGTTTTGAAGGGAAAATCTTATTTGGATGTTATTTTTAGTTAGTCTATATGGGTAGGATTTATTAGTGGTAAATATATAAATGATTTCAATTTAATGCAAAGCATAGTCACCCTCCATATTCATATAGTAATAATATGAAATACAGTCTTATAATTATTATAGATCACTTTTCATGGATTTCACCAAGGGGTGACATTTTAATTTATATGGGTAATTATGTTGATAAATTTCTCAATTAAATGATTTCCATTCTCTTTAACTATTTCAATATATTATTCATTATACCATAATTTTATAAATGTTATTTTTCTTCAAAAAGATAAGGATATAAAGAGTAATATTATTAGTAATGATGAGTATAGAAATTTGGTTTTCACTGTAAAATCTAATGGTTCAATTAATACAAATAGATACTATAAAATGCCTCATTTGAAATAGATGTGGATTTATTGTCCAACTAAATTTGGGTAATTAATATCTAATTGAAATTTATTTTCAATCTTTGGTGTGCAAAACAAACCACTATCTATACTGATATTGAAATATAGATGATATGTATTTCATAGTCCACAAAATGAGTTTATTCACTATGAATATTCTAAAGTAGAGTGTCAGATAATGTGAAAGATAATTTTAATCATTTATCAACAATATTTTTATTTATACCCCATGTATCTATCCTAGTCTCTCCCCATTTTCTCAATATTATGGATCAGATTTTTAGAATAGGGATAATTCATCATCTAAGTGTCAACATCATAAAATAATTCTTGTGAATTGTTCAGATGTATTATTTAAATAGATAACAATGTTGAGAATGCTGAGTTGATGGTCACCCACCCAACCCTTTAATCAAGTAAAAGTTTCCAAGACATTGAACTTATTTCTAAAATATAGAAGGGTTTTGAACTACTAGTGTAAGAAAACGAAAGGTGGAGGTTGACGTATTAGCTTGAAAACTCATTTTCTAAATTTTAAAATCAATATATATGTGACATGATAAAATAAAATAATATCATGGAATTCATCAATATTGTTTGGGATATATTTTTTTACCCATCAAAGTGTTATATAGAGTAGGCATGTTACCCATCGTATAGTATAATTTCGTGCATTAGGTATTTTTTGTGTAGAGAAAAACACATCTCCTTTTCACACATGGAAATTAGATTCAACACTAACTGATAATATTATTTTTTGGTTGAACTAACCCATTATTTAGTAACATACACATTTAAAAGGTTCCATAACATGATCAACATGAACACTAATATGAAACACACCTACATGCAGTATAATATATAGGTATATTGATTGGAATCGGTTGGTGATACTTTTGAAGGCTTCATGAATTTTTCTTGCCAGGGATCCCTCCTCGAAACTGTAAAATTGTGGAAGGTTAAAATTCATGTTGTCATCACTATTTGGTACTAAAATGGTTTATTTATATGATGTATTGTTTTATATATTTCAATAAAAATTGAATACATGTGGATTTATATGTGTATATATATTATTTATTATACTCCCTAATTCATTTATTTATTAAAAGGGAAATCATAGAAGTAAAATCAAAATAAAATGATATAATAATTACTAATTTCTACATGGATATGGGATGAGGTATACATGGACATTATTAATGCATTAAATTACACAAATTGTGTGATGACGACTATTTGGATAATAATTGATATTCTAATTGTGTTTTCCAATTACATATTTCCATTGATAATATAAGGATTCATCATTAGGGATGTTATATGTACATTATATCATGAAAATATGACATGTTTTGTATTTATTTTATGAAACTATGTTCATTTTTTCATAGAATATAGTGAAATCTTCATTTAATTTTTTAATATATTTTTTCACTTTTTTAATGAAGCTATTATGAATTATTTCTTAAACAATTTAGGATTAATAAATTATTAGATGTGATTTCATATTTCAATGTATATGGATATTGAATAGAAAAGGGGTCAATGATACATTATTTATAATACATATTAAATATGATATTGGTGTGTTTCGTCATTCTCAATATGAAATTGTGTGCCATAAATTTCCTCCCAGTCAGGTGCATAATGGATTTTAAATATAATAAATGGAATTTATCTTCTCCTTAAAATCATGTCTATTTTTAAATATTAATTAGATTTAGCAGAATACCAATGGGAGTGATAAGTTTATTAAATGTATCAATTATGATTGAATTAATAAGTTTTATTGATTAATTCCATAGTCTTCAATATATCTCTATCTCTTTGAAACACTTAAATTATTATAGATAAATCAGTATGGCCATGTCTCACACTGTGCCCCACATAACCTAAATTATAATCTATAATATTTTTTCAAATATTTTAAATCCTAGTATTCCCCATTAAAAAATACTTTTCTCTACTACCACTATTGATTCATGTCTTTAGTGGGATCATTAATAATGTATTTTTTTCATAGACAGATATTTTTCATGTATGAACATGATATTGATGAAAATATTACAGTGATTACTTTAAGAATATCTCTATGATAACTCATCTAATTCCTTTTTATTCACTTATTCATCCCTGGTCAATTCTGAAATAGTGATAAATAGTAAGCACATTATAATAATTTTCTTATAGTATTTACATTAAATGATAAAAATTTATTATACTTATCCTTATAAACCATATGAAATCAATTTATTATTGTGTTTTTGAAACACATGATAAATCCATCAAAATAAAATATTTTAAATTATTTTTCTACAAAAAAACATTATAAAAAACTCTTTCACTTTTATTAATTTTCAAAATTATATATAGGTAGACTAATTTATGAAGAATATTAAAGATTATATTACTCATATAAATTAAAATGTAATGTTTCATTTAAAATAATGGATACAAATTCCATGGTGAGATGATTTGTTGAAATGAATAGGGTGATTACCCTTTCTTATTATATACTGAGGAAGATTCTTCAATGAACATTGGATAGAAATTTAAATAAGTAAATATTCCCCTGTTAATTTTTCAATGAAATATTTTTACAAAATACCAAATAGAAACAAAATTTCTATCCTTGGATTATAGACTAGTTATGATTATTTTTTAAAATTATTTTTACTATTTTAAAATCCATTGTATATTTTTTTACCATTTTGAAATATATTTTTTAATTAGTTTTATTATTATAGTTTTATAGAATTTAATGTCATGTAAAACAAATAATTACATTATAATATAGAGTTTTATTAATTTTTTTATTCTATCTCAAATTATATGATACATTTATATTAATTGTTTTATATTTGTTGTTACAATTTATAATAAATATCCTAAAAATATCACACATTAAAATTTTGAACTTTAAAAAAAATAATGGACTCATACTACACTAATGGAAACCATTATCCAAATATAGAATATGATAAAATGGATTTGACATTTTAATTGAAACCCAATCAAAAGAAAAAGTCACTAAATTTATAAAAAATAAATTTAAAATATTAATTTCAAGACAATGCTATTTTAATTTTTATTAGTGATGTATAATAATTTTGAATTAAATATATTAAAATTATTATACTCATATATCATTCCATCATCATAAAAAATATTTATAGGGATATGAACATGATATTTAATAATCTTTATGAAATATTGTATGCGACACAAATACCTCTCATGATGTGAAAATAATTTTTCATACAATAACTGCTACTACACAAGCCAACAAGAAGTTTGTTTACCTAAACCTGCCGAATTTCTATTAGACCTACTACTACGTATCACATTATGATATAATGGATGATCATATTCTATTTTTCTAAAAATATTATGAATCATATAGGATTAATATAACCGTTAAATATTGTAAAATTAAAGGTAATAAACAAATGGTCCCAGTTTTATTTTTTATAAAAAAATTAAAACTTTATTTAGATATATCATTATGAATTGTAGAAAAGATTGTATTCAATATAATATTTTAAACACTTTTTTTTAATATAATAAAATAGCATCCATTTAAATCCTCAAAAACATATCATATGTAATCAATAATGGTAATGATTATATATGTTTATCTGTAGATATTGTCTTTAAAAAATGTCTATTTATGTTTTTAGATGTTTTTTTGGATTTATTTTTTATGTTGCACTATAATGATTAAATTGAAACTATTTCAATATCCTCACTAAGTTTCTGATCTACATTCCCTATTTCAATTATTTTTATAATTATTTCAAAAATTTATTCCCTATTTTAAGTTATAACCATATTCTAGTTGATTGTGAGAAAAATTTATGTTAAAAATATTTTATTCTAATGTTTATTGATATGAAAAAACATCCATGATTTAATTTTTTACATAATATAATAATGATTATGAAATAGTTAACTATGTAAATATAAATCAGTAGTGTGGTGGTAAATTTATAAAATGAAAGATATAAGAGTAAATAATATTCCAATTATTTTTTGAATTTAGTATTTGGTAATATTTGTTCATATTATTTTCTATTTGTTTTTTAGTAAATGATATTATATTACCAATGGAAAATATCCACCTTCATTCATGTATCTTACAAAAATAAAACCAAATATTCATGGGTTGATTTGAATGGGTTGGTATTGATTATTATCTCCAAACAAAGATACAAGACATTTCATTGTATTCTAATAGGAAAAATGGTTTGTTGAATAATATAATTTATTTATAATAGATAACTCTCTATGTCCATATTTTATAATTATTACCAAAATTAATCTATCTATTTGAATTCCTGTGTGAAAAATGATTACCAAAATCCATAATTACTATGAAAACAAACAAATAATATTAGGAAGCTTGACAACACCCATATCAACAATACAATCAAACCCAACACGACTATTAACAACACTTATCATAATTATTTTAATATAATATGTGGCGTTCTCAATTTTAGGATAATTATACACCATTTTATTTCCCTTCACATATTTATAAAAATATGTAATTTATCAAATTTGGAGATATTGATGAATGATTAGTGCATTTAGATTTGTTTCTATAAGAGAAAACTAAATTCAAAAAGAAACCCTCATAAACATTTGTTAAAACAAAACATCTTCAACCATAAACATAGAAACACTTGTACTAATACACATATCAATGTGATAATTTCTAAGAATAGTATTAATTAAGAGTTATTTAATTAATACATATTCATTAAAATATACAATATTGATATTTTTTAAGTAGTTTTCAATTTACCAATGGGTAAATAATTTAATATTTATTACAAAATATATAAATTATAAATTTAAAAAAATACATAAAAAAATTAATATTTTTAGGGTATTTTATAATAGAATATTAATTTATATGAAATTGACATATATTATCTCACTAGGTACTTGTAAAATTTACGATAAATTTATTCCTGAAATAATGGACCTTCTTGTAACCCATTATGAAGTGATTTTCCTTTTAATTTTTATGGACACATTTATAATAGGCAGTTTTTCATTCATTAAAATATATTTAAATCAAAATATAATTATTTATTGATTATTAATCATCAGTTCCTTTCCTCTAATGGCCCGAAGGCCTTCATTTTTTATTGATTTTTGATAATCCACCTTTAAAGGGATGAGGTGGAACCCTTACAAGGCCCGTAGGCGTAAGTATTACATGGCCCATAGGCCTTAGAGGAATTCATTGACTATAGGCTTCAAACATTACATAAAATCCAGAAAAACTACTTGGAACTGCTCCTCCCCAGCATCTCCATCATGAAATCAACTCTCAACCTTTGCATGGCTATTTGGATAGGCATTCCCGTACATGCACTTGCTTGTCCCAATGGCTAATGCCATACCCTCTAATTATTTCAATCTGTTTAGCTTATACTGTGGTGAATTCTCCTTTCTCAACCTCCTTGTAGAGCTTGTTCTTTGTAGGTTGTCTCATTTACATCTCTACTAACATTATACAATTGCCTCTAGTTATGAATGTTGAAAACCAAATTGTTTAAAACTGAACACTGTTATAGATCCAAGAGTCATGTAATTACATTATCTATTTATATGAGATTATTTTCTAGATAATTATCAATGGGTATAGATGAATATAATAATTATTGAGACTATATAATTTTTATGAATAAAGGAAGTTATATATTTTTAATATAAAGAGTGGTCATTCTATATTTTTTGATTTTCCATATCTATAGAAAATGGTTAGGGTGGGGATTGAACCAAAAATCATTCTTTGATAATAGTTTAAAATGTTTTCAAACTAGATGAATTTTATGTTTGCATATTCAATGGCTTCACACATAGAGACATTAGAAATCATCTTCAAATATGGTGTTATATGGTTTAGGTTTTTATGTGCATCATATATTAAAAGATTTTATATTTTTGTGGTAGTTTATATATATTTATCATCCATTTAAATGAAATATTAAATATTAATTTTCCTCTAATAATATCATTTTAATTATATATTATTCAGAATATAATGTTTTCAAGAAATGTCAATTCTTTTTACCGATTAATCCCTTATGGTTTTAATGTTTTCTAATTTCAAATTATTTGTAATTACTTTATTATATAAATTAAATTAATCAATATAATATAAATCATAATAAATATATATTATAATGAAAGCTTATAATTAATAATTAAACAAAATTATTCATAAAGATATTTGCATCTGAGCAATGCTTATAATTTTAGATGAATTAATATTATGGATAATATTACATAAAAAATATTCAAGTTTCTAGTAATATTACTAATTTAAAAAATATATAATTTTGTTTACAATAGGAATATATTTTTTAGTAATTATAATTTAACATATTATTTATTTTTATCATATTATCATTTTCAAAGGTGATTTGAATAATGATTTAGTGAGATAGATATATTTGTTGAGGAAATATTTAGTCAATAAATATATTATTTAACGAATATATATATTCCATTTTTGTAAAAAAACTAAATGTCATGTATTGTATGTGATTATTCGTCATGTTGTATATATGACCTACCTAGAAGAAAATTTTCCAAACCTACAAATATTATATAATGTGTCCCATGTATCCCTCTTTGTAATTCACATACACAATCCCTCAAATGTACTAAGTCATTTTATGGTGTAGTTGGAATAAAAAAACTCTTACGTGGAGAATACAATGAATATATAGAATCATAGGGATATAGTGTCACAAAATTAGAAACGTCTCCAAGTAAATGTTTAATTGTAAACTTGTATATATGATGATGTGATATGGGAACATAAATATGTAATGAATCATAAACAACCTCATATGGTTTAATCATAGAGTTTGAATTGTTATTTTGAGGATTGCACTTTTATAGAAAACCCTTAAACATGTAGACCGGATCATGTGCTTATTACCATTATATATTATTAAGATACAATGACATCATATCCCAAATGACAAAATAGTTTAGTAGTCTTTGAAAACTACATACATAATGGGTATTTTTTGTTGGAAAAATATCCACAAAAGTAACATATTAATGATTTTGGGTTGATTATTTTTGTTGAAAACGAATGTAAAAAGTTATTAGCTGGAGATAGAGATATATTTTTTACATGGTATCTTGAAAAAGATTCATGAAATAGTAATGGATTCCCAATATGTGGTATAGAAAATTTATTACACAAGGTGATGTTATTTTCTATTACTTTAAAAAAAATTAGTCCCTAAAAGTTTGATTTTGTTTTATCGAAAACGAAGGATTTCTAAAAATTAGTTTGTATATTTTATTTTTTGAACTATTAAGTGTGGATTTCACAAACAACATAGTAGAGTAGTTATGCAATGCTGACCAAAACAGAGGTATGTGAACTATGAATCATGTTATGTGTACCGCATAAGAAAATCATATCGTGGAAAGCCTATCGTTTACGAGAGACATGCAGTTAGTGGGAGGCAAGTCATTTTGAAAACTAATGTAGAAATTTAATGATTTAAAACATGTTAATTTATAGATTACATCAGCCATATCAAATGATAAATGAATTATTTGTAGCACAATGAGTGTTCACCGTGATGGATGTACTATATCAGAGTCATCAGAATATGAGATTAGTTGGGTTTTTATGATTTATTTTTCAATATAAATCAACCTAATAACATAACCAACAAGATATAATTAAATTATATATGATCATCATTGTTTTAAAAATTATAATAAGTTTGATGTATTTTTCAAGGGAGGATTCATCGAAGGAGAAGTGTTTCACGAGGTGGAAATTCGAAAAAGGTGATAGTTCAAGAATATATTTTATGGAAGTTTTATAGTTGATAATGGTAGCTCAAAATGATAAATTAACATTTAATACATGGTGTTCAATGAATCATTGGTAGTTTTTGATGCATCATCCTTCAATGAAGTATATGAGGTTCATTAATAAAATGTTGTCCATGATGAAATCACACCACGTTGTGAAAGGAAATTCAATGAGGATATAGGATAATTCATATTTGGTGCAAGGATGTTTTCCAATGGTCTAATATAGTTCATGAGAGAAATTTAAACAAAATAATATTATTGAATAGTGTATATCATACACTAAGTTAAAACATGACTTCAATATAGCATCTACTTACTATTGAGGAAGTATTCATTTTAGATAATGAATTAGTCTACATGTCTATAAACTATGTGTGGATCGTTTCCAATGCATTGTGAAAATGTAGAGAAAGAATGTGATCCTTTCCACCAGTAGTGATCTATCAAAATATTGTTAGTGAGTGACCCTTGTGAATGTAGTGAGCTGAACGTAAACTCTATAAATGTACTGAGACCAAACATAGAAGTAATGTTTACCAAACCATGATTTGGTAGTTATGGTTAATAATTTTTGTGCATCGGAAAATTATCATTGTATGTTCCCTAGATATATCCCAATGAGGGATAAAAAATTAATTTCTATGTGTCCCAGGCATGATATCATTTATGTTTATACATTTATATTTTAATGGGAAAAAATAGTGTTTTAATTAACAGTGAATGAAGGTCAACAAGGGATAGTATTTTTAATCTATAATACCCGGATTCACCCTGACTTCTCAGGGTATTTATCCTAGTTGGGATAAAAATTGGTATCAAATACAAAGGTTGAATGTAATTTTTTGTCTCTCAGTTGATAAATGGGAAGTAGTAACTCACAAAGGGATGCCAATATTTGAAAGAAAACATTTCCAACTATAGTAGAATTGAATTCTAAACTTCATTTGATCATTTGGTATGATTTTTTATAGTTTCAATGAATGTTATTTCATCTATTATGGGATGAAATATTTTATCAGAACTATAATATATAGGAATGGATTTTAACACCAATGGAATCAATGATTTATGGGGGATCCATGTCCTGTGAAATCTAAAAATTGTTTATATCATGTAATTCATCACATTCTATGTGTGAAATATTTCTAAATATTATTGAGGCAGACTCAAATTTGAGAGAAGAAAAAAAATGGGTTCTATGGAACATGTATACAGTTATAAGAATAAACCATAATGAATTTTTTTATGCAATCCTAGAATGGGTGAATGTTGTCATAGAATACATGTGTGGTCCCGCAGAATTTACTAATGATATAAATATTTTTAATCCCATATTATGAAAATGACAACCTTGGTTTAATCCGAATGTTTATGTATTAGAATATTATGATCCAATGGATTTGAAATTGGATATCTGTCATAATACTATTATTGTATACATGATGAGAAGTTATATTAACTATTATTTCGAAAAGGTGTAGTCTAAATAAGTGTCATTCACATCCATGAATAATCAACTATTATAGATAGCTAGGAGGAAGTTATTTTTAATGATTTCATATCACTCATCTCCTCAAACCTGCAATGACTAATTGGAATGTTCAATGTGAAAAATATATTTTCAATTTATCGATGTAGAAATATTTGACATCATGCATCATACTATCGCAAGAAGTTTCTAGATGATAATAAAGATAATGATGAAATTACATGGAATATGTATTTATCCAATGTGAAAGGTAAAAGGATAACAAAGATAAATTTCATTAAAAATAAGATTTTTTTTTCAAAATAATATGACTGTTCAGAAAAATATGAGTCAAAATAATTGGAGGACTATAAGGATAGTGGAGAATATTCTATTGTTTATGCTTTAAAAAATTCCAAAACTAGGGAAGATAGCGATAATGATGAAGGATAATTCAAATGAGTCATTGACCAATAGATATAATTAGATACTAAACATGAAGAAATATATATTTGGATAGATAATACAATCAAATCAAACATGGTGGTTAATGACGCTAAAATATATATAAAAAAGCATAATGATGAAAATTATTTCTAAGAGGCTGCAATTGAGAGGATTAATTCTTCAATAGAGAGAACATAGAAAATGTTATTGAGTAAAAACTCAAAATTAAATAAAAAATGATAGAAAGATATTTTGACTAATATAGTAAATTATCAAATAAAATGTATAAATGAAATCGAACAGGATGTTTTCAGCATGTGAAGGATAGTGAAATATTTGGAGAAACTATTGATATTGGAAAAGTAGTACACAAAGGCAATAGAAATAGAAAATGATGAATTTAGGGATCCATTTAAAAAAGAAAGGGACTGTAAAGAAAATAACATTATTTAATAAAATAATATATCTTCTATGGGCTTTGATCACAATCCTAAAGAAGTAATGGTTGTTGTTAGACCAAAAGCTCCCACTCCATGGTTGATGATTAATTTGGGTGTGAATTAGAAATAAATGAGTTAGATAAACTGAGGATATACTATTGGTATAGTAATGATTAATATGAAATAACCCTACATTATATGACATTATTTATCAAATATGGGACAATCATAAAATATGTGTGCCCCATCCTAGAGGTACTGATGGGAATAATATTTATATAGGAAACCATAACTATATCATTTATCTAAGATATAATTCAATGGTGATTGTTTCAGGTGCGGAGGATTAAAATACATTCCACGATATTTGTTATCATTAATATAAGAAAATGTGTTAATGGAAACAGAATTCCATCATACAAAGAAACTCAAATTATAAAGAAATGAGATAAAAACACACAATATGTTTTTATAAATAAAATATGAATGAGGTACATCATGTTGTAATCATCATCATGAATATCAATCAATGAAATTTATGAGCACAAAAATAGATTAACATGTTGTGGTTGTAGAAACATCCATCAATGTATTATATCACACTTGAATTTGGATCACTGATAGAAGATGAACCTCAAATATAACAAAATATTCTGAACTAGTAACAAGAATCAATTATCACAAGAAAGGAATTATACGATTTTGTAATGATGATTCCACGAGAATTAATGGCTCAATAAAATACATATTTTGGTGGAAATACTTGAGATAGACAAATACCCTGTTTTTTGATGGTATCAGTCAGTAACTGTTAAGTGTAAGTGAATTCTGTGAGTCAAGATATTCCAGAAGCTTTTCTTTCAAATTATGTATCATTATAGAAAAATATAGTGAAGTTATTTTATAGTTAATGCATTTTAGGGGGAATATATACCTTGTATATAGATATGTAGATATGTGATTTGTGTTAATAGAAGGAGAAAACTAGTTATTGAAAAAAAATCTATAGTCATTTGAGCCAAATGATGTCATAAGACTTGGTGAAATGTGATTATATTCGATATGTACATGGGATATCATGTGATTGTACCCATATGTGAGATTCTTGACAATAATGGAAGATAATTTGAATGACATATAAGTAAAAAAGAGAAAAAAATCAACAAAAGTGCTTCTGTTGGTGCATATTGATATTTTTTGACCTATTTCACCAAGTGATATTCATGGGAGTATATATTATGTTCTCTTCATTGATGAATTTAGTATAATTAAAAGGGTTTCCTTCATCACTCACATGTATGATCTGTTTAGTTATATAACAAATATGACAGGGAAGATGAAATTATGGTATATCAAAAAATTCAAAAAATAATAAAAAAATGATTAAAAATGATCAAAAAATAGAAAATTAGAGTATTTTATCAAGAATCATGGGATAGGGAACAATATTTTTCACGTATTAAATCCCTAAAAAATGTATTATTTTAGAGAAGAGATAAAATTATAAAAAACATGGTTAGAATAGTTCTCATTGAGATAGAACTTCTAGAGAAATATTGTAAATAACTATTGATGAAATCATTATAAAAATAAAATAGAGTGTTATTATGTCCAAAAGAAGTTAAACCCCCACATGAGATATGGTATGGAACTAATCCAATGATGAAGAACATTCATGTCTTTAGAAGTAAGTGGTCTGTTATCAATAAAATGAAAAACATGGAGTTTGAATCCCATAGAGATGAATAGATATTTCTGGAGTACTTAGGAAAAATAATATCATATAAATGATTTATTAATTAGATAGATATTATAATTAAATTAAATATTTTGATGATAGTAGATAATGAGTAAAATCATTACAAAATACATGATTGGCCTTATGAGTATGGTGATAAAGAGATTATAATCTTCTAAGAAGATCCAGTTCTAGAGGATGATTCAAGAGAATATTCAAATAATTAAAAGTATGAACATAAAGAGTAGTTACATGTTAAAAATGTCGAGATAAAATTTTCAAAAAGATCATTGTTGATTAGACAGTTCATGTTAATACATGATGAATGATTTCATTACAACATACATCCTTTCTATATAAGGTAGAGCCAAAATATTTTAATGACATAGCTATAGATGAGAACATAGATCAATAATCGAATTAAGAGTTTTATCACATTTAGATTAATCATAAATGATAGAGTGTTATATGGAAAACCAATAAGTATGTCATTGGGACTAAATGGGTACTTCTCAATAAGATGAATGAAGATATTTTACTGATTTAAAACCAAGAATGGCTAGTTTTAAAATGTTACACTCAAATAGAGTGAATAGATATATATGAAACATTTTCACCTATTCCATGGATAGATACAATCAAATAATTATTTTCAATATAAGTGAATAGATATTTTTGTGTTTTCTATATGTATTTCAAGTCATAATTTCATAGTGGAGATCTTGAATAAAATATTTATTTTAAGGACCCTGATGGTTTTCTCATATATGAAGATGTGAATAGAGTTTCTCATCTAAAAAAGGAACTATTTTTATTTAAGTACAAGGAAAGAGTCTTGTATCCATTGATTGATCAGTTCTTTGATGAATATTGGATTCCAGCATGAGAGAGATGATTACGATATATATCTAAAAAATGATTAAATTATTGAATTATGGATCTATTGTATGTGGATGAAATAATAATTGGTGGATCAGAAGATGTTAAGTGAAATTTTTTTATTGAATTGATGAAAATTAAATTTGATATTTGTATAATTATTGAACTGATATTTTTCCATGGTGTTCAAGGGAAAAAAATAAAGGAATAGAAAATTTATTTAATAAGAAAAATATTTCAATGATGTTATTAGAAGGTTAGGAATGGATAATTACAAGGACATGACAATTACGATGGTTACCCGAATGAAACTATCATTAGATGATAAAGTCAATGCAGTTAATGTTAACAAATATAGGTAAATCATTAGTAGTTTACTATACATGATACTGAGAATACCTAATGTTGTTTCTTCCAAATTTCAAGAACAAATATATCAAATAAATCCAAAAGAAGTACACTAGTATGTATTGAAAATTATACATCATTATATTATAGGAATTTTGTATTTTTGTGTCTTTTACAATGAAAATCCCATCAAGAGTTATTAGGATATTTAGATACAGATTATTCTGGAGTAGTGGATAAGATAATATAAAAATAAAGTGTTGTATTCTATCTTAAATATTATTTATTTCATATGTGATAATGAAAAATTATTTCATTCAATTGAGTTTCTCATAAGCTGAGTATATTTCATCTAATCATCCTTGGACACTGTTTTTGTGGATAAACCAGTAGCTTAATAATATGGGAGTCGATGTGAAGTCTCTGACCACAATCCATTGTGATAAATCAAGTTCTATAAATCAGATTAAAAATTTAGTCTAATAATCAATTAAATAGAACCTTGAAATCAAGTATCATTTTATCAAGGTTAATGTAGATAATGGTCGTGTGAATTTTGAGTATGTTTTTATCGACTAATAGGTTACAAAAATTTGGAAAAATGTGTTACCAAAATAATCATTTTAATGTCATTGAAATTGTCTTGGTGTTCATTAGACTCCCCACACTTGAGAATGGGTGGATATGGGACCTCCTCTCCCAATGTTATGATGTGTTTTTCTCTAATGTGTTCATATTAATTATTTAACATGTTTCAAACCAAAAAAAATAACCTATGGGTTTGTTGAAAAGGGGGGAGAAATTATTGCGATAAAAGAGGAGAAAATGTCTTATTACAAACATGGGAGAAAATGATTGATTAATAAGCGAATTATGGTGTACTGCATCTAATGGTACAAAAGGTGATTGCTCAAATGTTACATATCATTATATATAATGATTGTGGTGAAATAAAATTAGTTGGTTTGGAATGAAGTGATTCATTAATGGAGTTTTCATAAAACAATTTTTTATCACATCAAGCATAGATCATGTGTGCTTAGAGTATGTATTGATTTGATCATTCAGTCTATCTGAATGAAAATAAGTGAATGATGGTAGAATATTAAAGAAACTCTATGAATAGTTATAATAAAACCAAAGGGGGGGATTGTTGGGAAACAATATCTCAAGGAAACATTTCACTATTATTGGTTTTATTGTTTTTGTTTTGAAATTTGGTTTCCAAGTTATGTTATGGTGTTACAGAGATATTATTGACATGGTATGATGGAAAATATCAATGTTAAAAGAATCTATTCACAGTATGTATTGTTGATAATTTTATACATATTGTGTCAACGTTTCCAATTATTTGCCAAATGGTTGGGCATCAAATTAAAATATTTGTTTAATTGAAAGTGATGGTTATTCAATAAGGAGTTCATGAAAAACTTATTTTGGACCTTGAGGTGTTGAGTTCATATTCCAAATAGTAGTGAAGATACACTATGTGAATTTCCAAGGAGGAATGTGAAGAGCGAAGCATACTACGTGAACCACATTGGAATATTAATTATAGGAAGGCTTATCATTCATGGGAGGCATGCATTTTGTGGGAGAGGCACTTCTGTATCAATATGAGATTTCAATACAATGATCTCTCCTGGAAGAGATGTCACTGGTAAGGAAAAAATCATGAGGATATTAAGATGTCCACAAGATTGATGGAGAGGCACTTCTGTATCAATATGAGAATCATGTGGCATAAGAAAAATACCAGTCAAGGAGATTATTGGTAAGATTATGTTGTATGAAGAAGAACTCACATTGAATAAGGTGGAAGATGATGAACCTAAAAGGAAGTCTATAGATTTTAAATCTACTACTTAGAGGATCAAGGACAAAGACAAAGTTCAAATACAAACTAAATGTTCAACCAGTGAAGATTCAGACTCTGGCAGTGATGAAGATATGAATCAAACATCCCGGAGATTCAAGAAGTTCTATTGGAAGAAGATATTCTTTAAAAAATCAATCTACAAAGGATTTTATGAAAACAAGGACCATTAGAAAAAGGATTGGAAAAATCCTGACAAGAATGATGAAGTTGTCTTCAATGAATACAAAAGGAAAGGTCACATTAAAGCAGACTGTCCAAAATTGAAGTTAAAAAAGAAATATGACTACAATGAAAATAAGTACAAGAAAGCTATGAAAGATACTCAGAGTGCTTCATAAGACATCACAAGTGAATCTGAGGTTTCTAATTTTGAAAATAATCGTGCCAACATGTGCTTCATGGCCAATACCTCTAAGGTACCAGTTTCTCTTATACAGAATGATTATTATTCTGGAACTGATTCTGATTCCAAAAACATGTCTTGTGAGGAACTATTTGAAAATTCTAACATGATAAAAGAAACCTATAATGAACATAAGGACAAGTACAAAGCCTTAAAGAAACAGCATGCTCTCACTGACAATGTTTAATATGCCTTTGATGTAGAAAAATAAAATAATGCTCAACTGATAAAGGAAAATACTGAACTAAAATTGTCTAATAAGAAACATCGAAAGGACTTAGAAAAGTTTACAAATAGAAAGGAAACTCTAACTCAAATTCTAGGAAAGAAAGTTTCACAAAAATATTCTACTGGAATAGGTTATCATCCTGAAAAAAGATAGTTTAGTAAAACTAAATTTATTCCTAAATCTGGACAAAATTCTGTTTGTTTCAGTTCTAGAAATTCATATGCTTTAACTTGTTATCTGTATGGTTATAGATCAAATGGGATTTATCATTAAAAATCTATTGGTTCTGTGAACTATAAGATACCCATAAGACAAATTAGGCTACCTAAAGTTTTGATTTCTAACCTATCTGGACCCAAGAAGATCTGGGTACCAAAAAATCATTTCCAATCTAAATTTGTTTTGTAGGAAACATGTTTGAAGATTCCTCACAAGATGGAATGGTACTTGGACAGTGGAAGTTCGAGAGACATTTTTGGAGATTATTCATACTTTAAAAGCTAAATAAAGGTTGATGTAGGCCATGTCACCTTTGGTGATAATTCTAAAGGAAAAATCATTAGCCTAGGCCAGATTGGTAACACTAATTCAGTTTTTATTTCTAATGTTTTATTTGGTGATGGACTTAAGTTTAACCTGTTAAGTATTTCTCAATTATGTGATGATGGATTTAATGTGATGTTTCAAAATGATTCTTGTGAGGTATTTAACTCTAAAAATGTTTTAGTGTTCTCTGCCTTAAGAAATGAAAATGTTTATGCTGTTAATCTGAATTTGTTAGCTAAGAAAAATGGTACTTTTTTAAATGCTTTTCATAAAGAGCCTTGGATTTGGCATAGAAGATCAAGACACTAAAATATAAATTCACTTAGAAAACTTACTAGGAATAACTTGGTTAGAGAACTACGTAAAATTTAATTCCAAATTTACAAAGTTTGTAATCCCTGTCAAAAGGGAAAACAACTTAAAGTTTCTTTTAAATCAAAGAAATATGTCTCAACATCTCAACCTCTCGAGTTGGTTCACATGGACTTGTTTGTACCTTCTATAGTTTCAAGTTTAAATTGTAATCACTATGTCTAGGTCCTAGTAGATGACTTTTCTAGATATACTTGGGTATACTTCTTGGCTCACAAAAGTGAAGCTTGTTCTTACATTGTTAAATAATCCAAGTTTCTAGAAAACATTAGTGGACTTAAGATTAAATCCCTGAGAAGTGACCATGGCCATGAGTTTGAAAATAATGAGTTTGAATCTTTTTTCTCACAAAATGGCTATAGTCCCAACATTTCTGCTCCTAGGACACCTCAACAGAATAGTGTAGTAGAAAGAAGTAATAGAACCCTTCAAGAAATTGCATGAACCATGTTAAATGATTATGACCTGCCTATTTAATTTTGGGATGATGCTGTAAATACATCTTGTTATATTATTAATAGAGTTATAATTAGACTTGTTCCCAAGAAGACCCCTTATGAATTATTTATTTTAATAGAAAACCTAATGTTAGTTACTTTAGAGTCTTTGGCTGCAAAGTTTTTATTCCTAATACCAAGGATAAATTGGATAATTTTGATTCTATGAGTGATGAAGGAATATTTTTAGGATATTATATAACTAGAAAAGCCTAGAGAGTTTTCAATAAGAGAACCTAGTGTGTGGAAGAATCTCTTCACATCAAGTTTGATGAAACTGATCCACATGAGCCTAAAACCACTCTTGAAAATCTTGAAGAAGATTTATCTGTTCTAGACATTAATGATAAATCCAATGATCCTGCTGTAAAAACATCCAGTTCTGGACATATTCTATAATCTGCTTCTATTGAACCCAAACCTAGAGAAGAACCTGATTTTTCTAGCCCTATTTTTAATAGATAATCTAGGATTCTAAATATTCATCCTTTAGATGTTTTTGTTGGTAATCTTGATAGAGGGACATAGACTAGAGCTTCTCATAGAAATCAGGTTGAACATCAAGCCTTCTTGTCATGGATTGAACTTAAAAACATTGATGATGTTATTAATGATGAATTTTGGGCAATTACAATGCAAGAAGAACTCAATCAATTTGAATGAAATAAATCTTGGTTACTAGTAGACATGCCTAAGGACACTTTCACCATAGGCACTAAATGGATGTTTAGAAATAAAGTAGATGAATCTGGAAATATAGTTAGAAACAAAGCTATGTTATTTGAACAAGGATATAGTTAAGAAAAAGTAATTGACTATGAGGAGACATTTTCTCTAGTAGCCAGACTAGAATCCATTAGGATCATACTCGCTAATGCGGAAAATCTAAATTTCAAACTATTTCAAATGGATATCAAGAGTGCATTCTTAAATGGTTATATAGCTCTGGATGTTTTTTTTGAACAACCACCAGGAATTGCAAACCCTCATTTTCCATATCATATTTTCAAATTATCCAAACATTATATGGTTTAAAACAAGCTCCAAGAGCTTGGTATGACAGATTTAGTACTTTTCTAATTTCAAAAGGTTTTACAAAAGTTATAGCTGATCCTATCCTTTTTATAAAACAGATTTCTAAATATGTTTTAGTTGTAAAAATTTATGTAGATGATATTATTTTTGTAGGTTCAAAAACATAATTATGTATTGATTTTTAAAAAATTATACAAAATGAATTTGAGATGAGTTTATTGGGCGAACAAAAATTCTTTCTTAGATTTCAAATCATTAAAAATAATGATGGAACTATTTTAACTCAAAGTAAATATACTAGATATATTTTTACACGTTTTGGATTGGATAAAACAAAAGGTAGTGAATCTCCCATGAGTACCCCATGTAAGTTGGGTCTTGATGAAGATGGAATTTTTTTTGATCATACCACTTATAGAGGAATCATTTGATGTCTACTGTACCTGACTGCTAGTCTCCCTGATATTATGTTTAGTGTGTGTATGTGTGCTCATTTTCAAGCAAACCCTAAAGAGTCACATTTAAATGTTGTAAAGATAATTTTCAAATACCTCAAGCATACTCCCAATTTAGGACTATTCTACCCAAAAGGACAATAATTTAAACTAGTTAGTAATTATGATGATGACGTTGCTGGATGTATGTTAGATAGAGAAAGCACCTCAGGAACATGTCCCTTTTTAGGCAAGTCACTAGTTTCATGGTGTAGTAAAAAACAAAATTATTTTGCATTATCTATTGCAGAAGATGAATACATAGCTTCTGGAAGTTGTTGTGCACAAATTTTGTGGATGAAACACACTTTACTAGACTATGGATAACAATTCAGACATGTCCTAATAAATTGTGACAACACAAGTGCTATAAACATTTCAAATAATCCAGTTTCTCACTCCAGAACCAAACACATTGATGTCATACATCACTTGTTGAGAGATTACTACCAAAAAGGTGATATTACTCTTGAGTTTATAGGTACTGGACATCAATTAGTTGACATTTTCACCATGCCCAGCAACTATGACAGGATAGACTCGATTAAACAAGAGTTGGTTATGAGAGATCTGTCAAATAGATCTGTCACACAGATCTGTCAAACCGATCTGTCAAACCGATCTGCCAAACCGATCTGCCAAACCGATCTGTCAAATCAATCTATCAAACCAATTTGTCAAATCGATCTGTGAAACCGATCTGTCAAGTCGATTCGTGCTACCGATTGGGTTTTACTATTTTTAAAATCATTACTGTCTTCTTAAAATGAAACTTTTTTACTTAATCGATATATTATTGTAACCCTAAATGATACAAATAATTACATGTGGCTATTTCATTCTATAAAGACTGTTGAGCTTCCATTTCACATCGAACTCTATCTTCTCTTTTCTGTAACCCAAGCCTTTTGAATCATTCCAAGCCTCTCGATTTTCTCAAACCATAGAATGGCCAAGCAAAAAAGGTATGGAAAGGAATCTGAAGGAACATAACCTGTCAAATGTGCTCAAGGTGAGTCGAGCAGTATGACGCATGGGTCTGTGAACCCGGATCTAGAAGAACGAGATGCTATAGCTGAAAAAGAAATATGTTCAGAATGGGATTTATCAAGCAAGTCTGTTCTCTTGAATGTATTGGAAATGAAAGGTTGGAAGAATTGGTTCTATGATAATGATAAGGCATTTTACCCGAAGCTGGTGCATGAGTTATATTTGAAGCTAGATGTAGATTTGGACGGAGTAGAGGCTGCAAGATTTTCTTCTATAGTAAAAGGGTAAAATATTACTTTTTCATCAAAACAGTGGGCTTAATGTCTAGGAGTACCTCACGATGGAAGATATGAGGACTATTATGGTAATATTACTCCCACAACAGATTGTGTTTCTTATGAGCTAGCCCTGGAGTTAATGACTGGGAAGTACGAATCGTGAAGGATAACTGCTGGTGAGTTGGATGGTGAGAATAGAATCATGTTTAAATTTATTCAACATCAAATTTGTCCTAGAAAAGGCGACTTTGCTTCAGTAAAGTATCAGGATGTGTTTCTGTTATTCTTGTTGTTGAATAATGAAAAGATTAATCTGTGTATATATTTTGCTGAGCATATTGTTGAGATGATAAAGCCTTCAAAGAAATCTACTACTCTATTTTATTCTAAGAAAATTTCAGCCATGCTGATATTCTTAGGCTATGTGGATGATGGAGATGAGTGTGTATCATCAATTAGCATCTGTTTCAAAAAATTTATTTCTATGAGGATGAAAATAAATTGGAACCCATGGATGAAAGCTTCGGTTGCTGATAAAGAATAGTTATATGAGTGCTTCAATCCTACTGATCATCTAAGGAGACCAAAAGAGATAAGAGATCCTAGTTTAAAAACTGGTGAGGAAGTGGTTTATTCAGATGAAGAAGAGGAAGTAGTAGTTCCTAAGGAAATCGGTGAATCCAATAAGAAGGGAACATAAGAAGAAGAAGATGGTCATAATCTGAATGATGAAGAGGAGGCTGAATCATCTCCTGATGAGAGGAGTGATCCTGATACTGTTATCCCAAAGAAAAGAAGGATGGAATTTGGATTAGCAAGACATCCTCTCAAATTAACAGAGATTAAACCTCTTTTAGATGATGAAGAAGAAGATGAGGCTGATTAATCAACCTCTGAGGATTATGAATCTGGAAGTACAAACAATTCGTGTGAGAAATCAGTTAATGATGATAATGCTGATGATGATGAAGGCAATGATGGTGATGATGCTGATGGTGATGGTGGTCGTGGTGACTGTGATAGTGATGTTGATGATGCTGATGCTCTACCTATAATAGGTCAGAATTTTATCCAAGGTGTTCGTCAACCCCAACCAATGGAGCAAGAAAATGTCCCTGAAACTGAGAGGACAGAACAATTGGAGAGTGATGAGTATGGGGAAGTCCTTCCTGAAAATTCTGGACGAGCTCAGTTTGTGAAACCTATGTATCCTTCATGAAAATCCACATGGGAAGAACATCCAGGTCATTCTGTTCTAGGATTAGATTACCCAGAGGAAGAGGAAGGTGTAGAAGTGGATCTTATAGGAATAGATGTTTCAGTTAAGGCTCAATTAGTTGCCGATTTTTTGCAAAGAGGTGATGTCCGACCTGATCCTTTAGTGTTTCAAGCTAGACCTGATCCTGTAGTTGCTAAATATGACTTTGACAGATTTAAGGTTGAATTGATTCATGCTATTAGGGAAACTGTGAAATATGAGTTATCTTATATTCCTGCTCCTGGTCCTATGACTCTATCTGAAGTTTCTATGGATGATTTAGCTCAAAGATTGGTAAGCCTTATCAAACCAGACCTGTGAAATTATAGTGAGTCGACTGGAAGGAACATTACCTCTTTGAATCAAACACTCATGGATTTAGGCAGCAATCTTGATTCTATATATGGAGAGTTCAGAACAACCATCTCTGGTAAGATAGATGTTTTAAGAAATCTGATAGAACATCTGAAGAAGGCAGATTTGAGGAAATTGAAAGCTGAGATCACGCATGTTGTTACTTAGGATAGTTCTTCTAATGTAACAAATATTACTGGTTATGATCTTAATACATTAAAGGATGTTGTTAGAGAAGAGTTGGTAGCTCTTGGGATGAATTTGGATTTAGATTCTTTGAAAAAGATGAAAGAGCATAGTGATCATATTCATAAGATGGTGCAGTTGTATTCAACCGATGCTACCAAGGCTCAAAAAGAGATCAAGGAGAAAGTGGATCATTATTTCTCTATGATTTACACCAAGAATGAGTTGAATCATCATTTCAAAGTGCTGGCTGAAAATTTTAGACTCCCCTCAGTTACTGAAGCTTTTAAGGATCTAGTTCAGCAGTTGAAGGATTTTACTCCTACTTTATAAACTTTCTTGCTGAATAATGATGATTTTGAAAAAGATATGAAGTACGGTGGAGAAGTGATTCAGGACTTCATCAATTTTCTCAAACCCTACCGTCATGTGCTAACTAAGGACATTGTTTTTCATATTGCTGAGTCTCTTCAATAATCTGATGTTGCTCACGGTCAGCTATCTGTTTCTCAAGCTCCTTCAGTATTTGGCCAGTCTTTGAACATCCTCCTTGATAAAGATATTCTCCACAGCAGGTGACCTTAGAACCCACAATTCGTCCAGTTCGGGTCATCCTACTTCCTTTATCCATTCGGCCTATTCATCCTTCCAGAAAACTGCCTTCTTGACCATCCATTCCTCCGACTGCTATAGGAAAATCTCCCTTGCACCCCGCGAAATAGCTGTATCTGTCAATTTTTGATAGGGTGTCTATTTCTTGTACTTTTCAATTTTATCTGTTATTTTTTTGTACTCATTGTTGATATGAAATCTTCTTGATTATCTTCTTACTCTCTTCTTGTTGATAATACCATAGGGGGAGAGAAATCAGAGAAATCATGTGTATGAGACATCAGGGTGATCATGCATATGAATGGGTGAACTAAATGTACATTTGACCCCATGATGGATATTTATGACTTGTATTATATGGGGTAAATGACTCAGTTATATAAGTTCTATTTTCTATTCTAACCATGTTTTATCTTTTTTTATATATTATTTTTTATAGGAGGATCATACTAAATGAAATACTATATTCTCTCTTCCATTATGCCATTGATTTGTGATTATCAAAAAGGGGGAGATTGTTGACCTCTTTGTGAAATGGTTATTTTAATGATCCCAAATCTTGGTTTTATTTATTTTGATTTAGTCTCTTGTTAAAATTGTTCTAAAAAAGTGTAAATCCTTTCTAAATGTCTTTATCTATATTAATTTGTGTTTCACGGTTGACCTAGAAGTATTCTGGATTGAACAGACACTTTGTGAAAATTCCATGTCTTGACTCACCGTTAGTTATTTTCCATGTCACCGATGATGAATGGTCGCACTGATGATGAACGGTCACACTAATGATGAATGGTTGCACCGATGATGAATGGTCGCACCGATGATGAACGGTCTTAGTGATGATTAATGGTCGTACTGATGATGAACGGTCGCACCGATGATGAATGGTCGCACCGATGATGAACGGTCGCACCGATGATAAACGGTCGCACCGATGATGAAAGATCAAACCAATGACAACGGTCGCAGCGATACTGATGATTAACGAGTCACTAATTCTGATCCTACCGAAATCGATGAAGATTCAAAATGACTCACCGATCTCATGACTCACCGACAGTCATGAAAACAATTTGAAATTATATAAACTCTTATTTAATTCCAACAGTCATATTTTATGTTTTTAATGCAATTAATGATATTTAATGTTAGTTGTTGGCATGTCAGGAGACCGTAACTCGTACCTATGAATAAGGTAATCATTCCAATTACCAGAGCGGGTGGAATAAGAGGAAGATCGAGCTGTAGTAAAAGTGCAGAGGAAAACAATCAAAAAAAGTCATTGAGAGAGAATTCTTCCATGAATATACATTCAAAAAGGGAGAACACATGAGGAACTCCAAGAGGTAATTTTGCAAGAACATAAAAGAACTCTCATACATGCAAAGCGGCACTTCTGAAGAACACACGAAGAACACTGGGAATCAGAAAGCATACTCACTTGCGAAGGACATAAAGATGAACCACGATACTCTGTTTTTCAATAAAAAAAACCAACGACTCAAAAGCATCTCTTCCAAATCCAACGAGTTCAGAGTTGCACTGCCAATAACTAGAGATTTCTAACCTTCCTTATACTCTCTCTAAGTGATTTATTATTTACTTTCGAGCATTGTGTGAACTCTGTATATCATTTACACACACACACTGTCTCTTGTTCTGAACTAGAGGATAATAAATCCTCATTCCAAACTCCATACATCATTCTGTGTACCACTGAGGATAATGATAGAGGTCAAGTGTGACCTGAACAGTATTTGTGTTGTTGTCTTTGTCTTCCCATGAAGAACTGTGGTAGAGGTCTTAGGACCTGGATAGTATTGAACTGTTTTTTACCCTGATCTAGGGTGTGGATCAAATTTTATATATAAATTTGAGAGAACTAAGTCTCTACTTGAGACTGAAACTCTTGGTTAAATATGTTGTGTTTTAAGTATATGTTAATGTATACTACATATATCTTTTATTCTTCTGATATTACTTTGAAATACAAAACCATTTTAATGTTACTTTTATTGTTAAATTAGCAAGTGTTTATTCTTTTTGTGAACCAGTAGGTTAGCTTCAAAAGACAATTTAATCCTGTGATTAAATTGACTGAGGTCTAATCAATCTTTAAAAAGCCAACTGAACATTTGGAATATGTATTAATTCACTACAGTTTAACTCTGGTTTTAAATTGGGGGACTTTAAGAGAAATCTTTTTAACAGAAATTTTTAATTGGAACACAATTTACCCCCCTCTTGAGTATCCACTCTGACCAACAATATCCTTAAAAACATTTTATTGGTCATGATGGATGAAAATTCCATTCATAATGTAGACATTAAAAATAAGGTTCTCTTTCCAATTTTAGATGAAAGATGAATGAAATTCATTCTGAAAATTCCATAATGATTCCATAGAAATAATTTTTTAAAAGTAATAAATTGGTAAACAAGACTTAAAAAATAATTATTAAAATGTAAAAACGTTTTTGAATTTTTATTATAAAACATTGTTTTGGAGGAAAACATATTTCCAAATGATGAGTGAAAAGATGTTTGGATTTCTTGAAAACAGTTTCTATATCATTTTCAGTTCAAAAGATAGAGAATATTCTATTATAACATAAAAAAGTTCATTAATAACTAGAGGATATGAACATGGAAATTTTTATTAGAAAATGTTACTATAATTTCTTTCATCTCATATTCAAGAATAAACAATCTTGATTAGAATGTGATTTTGGGAAAAAACCTTTCAGTTATCATAAACTTTAAGTGATAATTTTTAAATTAAATGATTATTTTTATCCAATATAAATCCATATAAATTTTACAATAAAAAATAATATAATAAAAATTTATTACACATGTAATCTTATCATGAAAAAATCCACAAATTATATGTTTAACCCAACAAGTAGAATTTGAGTAATGAAATCCCTTACCTTATCATAGTTTTTAGTTGAGAACCATTTATTATCATATATAATGGATTTATGCATGATATTAAATTATATAAATACCATATTAATATTTATAATATCATATATTCTCCTTTTATGACATATTAGAATCCATTTGTTAATAATCATTCTTTTTTTTCTGTGTTTCAGGTGTTAATTTCCTTGTTTTTCGATTATGATTTGAATTGTTATTTTTTTAATCCTCTAACTTCAACCATGATTTAATAATCTCTATATTGCAAATCATTTTTTTAATATCATGTATATCTGTATATTTTTTTAGTGTAATCCATAAATTTTTTGGATTGGATATAAAATACATTGTTTAGGGAGATGGTAGGTCATACTTATGCATGAATGTTGTTTCCATTTTATTGTGACACTAAAGAAATAAAATAAAAGTATACATATATAAAAATTATCAATTCTGAAATATTTTATTTCCTATTTAAAATATTTTCATTAAATCCACCCTTAATACATTCCATGTAAATCATTAATGAATCACATCACTTTTTGAGGATGTAGTCCGCCATAAACCTGACCAACATATTCATATTCCCAGAAAATGTAAAGCATTAATGTGTGAGTGATATAATAAATATAGTAGTCTAATAAAATCATAAATATAATATATATCATATATAATATAAAAATTCATCATTAATCCCTATGTTGATAGGTGGTAAAAAAAGTGACATCAATTTTTAAGGATGCAATCCATTATACAAATGAACAATGATTTTGTAGTCCATTTTATGAAAGTATGTGATGTTGTGGGATGTAAACATATCATTAATAAATATCAGTATATTTATGACACTAATAATATTATATAATGATGTTACAATAATTATTAAAGGATTTGGAGGAAAAATAAAACCAAATATTCTATCAGAAAAACATTACCTCTTCTTCAGGTATTGACATTATAATTTCAATAGTACCATCCACAATTGGAATTATTCCATAGATAACTATGATAGGATAGTGTGTGGAATTTGGGGGGTTATTTGGAATTTTAATGTCTTAAAAAATTTAATCTGAAGGTGTTATGTGAAGAGAAGATGGGGAATCTTAAAAAAGTGAAGAAGTGGACAATCCTGAAATTATTGAAAAGTAGTTGGGTGCACATATATTTTTACCTAAAAAATATTTATTATTTGAATAAATTATATAGATAGAGGAATCAAGTATAAATATAAAAAAATTGGGTTTTTAGATGTTTTGGGATCATATTACAACTATATACTACGTTAAACCGCAATGTAAACTGGTTTTTAACATAATCACTGTAATAAATTTAAATTTTCTTTAATAGTCCAATTAGTAAGAAATAATTTTTAAATTAATATTGGTCGTAAATAATTACGATTCCAAATATAGAATCCCTTTCTTCAAATTCAACTAACATCTGTGGTAGAATTTAGTTTAAAATCAATACCACTTACATTCTGAGAAAGCATAGTTTTAATGATAAAATTTTTAAAAGATTAAGACGCTTTTATATAAAAAATTAATTTGAAAATGATTAAAATTTACTAAATTGGATAAATTTTTTTGTACTTCAAATGATTTTTATTTAAATAATATTAAATAAATATTTTAATTTTAAATAAAATTTACATGAAACGTCATTTTTTAACTAAAATTAATTTTATTTCACTAATAATCATAAAACAAATATTTTTTGAAAAATACAAATAACACATCCTAAAATAATTTGGAAAATATTATTCTTAAAATTATTATTTTTAATTTTTTTTATAAAAGTGTTAAATTTTAGTTATTAAATAAGATCTCCATTAATCAATTTAATATTTCATTTAGCTAAATACACCTTTTTGTGTAAAATTGGATTTTTTCATATGTTATTCGTATTAAATTAACACATTAAATAACAATAATATAAATTGTTTTCAGTAAAATAATAATATAAATAGTTTTCAGTAAAACTCAGTCTTGGGTGTAATGCATGCCATCAAACAATGTCATTGTTGTGTGTAATGCCAGATAACTATTTGTTTTGTGCATTAAAATCATATCATAGATATAATATTACAAATATAATTATGTCTTGGGATGTTATACACCCTTCTTCACATGGTGTTTCACGTCATGCTTCGTTTCAAATATGATGTTCATATTTTAAAATTTTGGGGTGTTAAATTCTCCCAAACCTAAATAAATAGTGTCCTCACAATATAAATGAGCCCCTGGTAATCCATGGATATATGATGGTATTATTTTTTGGAAGAAACCATTCAGTAATTTTTTTTACAATATATCCTCTTAATAAGAGAGAATGATAATACAATGGTTATATGGAATAACATACAACTGGGTTTCTAAATAGGTGAACATTAGTTGAATGTGAAGATATTGATGGAGATGAAATGTTTTAATATTCATAGTGTTGATTGAGTTTATTGATCATAAAAAGTGTAATTATTAATGTATATTTATGTACCTCAAATCATAAATCAAATATGTGTGAAAATCTAATGATATTAGCAAAAATCATGCTAGTATGTTAAATTTTTATTTCAATAATTTTATTCCTAAATATGATTATTTATTTTATACCTAAGAATAAATGAAAATATAATTTCTATAAATATTTCTATTTTATAAACAAAATTTCATCCATTTTTTATCTTCATTAATTTTCCAATTTATACCTTACTCAAAAAAATAACAAATCAGGGACATTTATGCATGAACTACTAAGATTACACTTTTACTGATTTTATGAACCTTAAAATAGTAACAAGATATTCATCAAGTTTTTACTAAAATGAATATTATTGGAAAAAGTTTTCCAATAATACTTAAAGATAAAATTAATCCATTCTATAAATACAATACACTAATGCTTATGGAAGATTTCTTTGACCAAATTTAGATGATAGGTTACTAAAACAGATTATATTTGATATACACCAATTAATTTGCACTAAATAATCACACACTAATCATGTGAATGAATTTGTCTTGTATTATCTTAAAACATGGTAATAACTGGAATTACCATGAACACATGCATTATTTCTTATTAATTAAATTAAACAAAAATTATTGGATATATTTGTTAAATCCGAAAATGTTGTAACCACCATCAATGATTTTATAAACAATTTTTTCATCAAATCATTAATTAGTTCCTTGTTACTAATCACTATCCAATTTGCCTCAAACATATCAGTCATATATTTATACCAAAACCATTATTATAAGGAAAGGTAAAAAATTATGGGTTATCATTATCTCAATAATTTTTTTTTAAGAATTTTAAATTATCACTAAATAACTTTTCATGGTACAAATGAATATATTCTTTCAAATACATTACCAACTAGTATTGTGGTACAATGCATATAAATTTGAAAATTCTAAAAACTACGAAATAATTGATAAAATAATCAAATGAAATAATTATTGAATCTACAAACCAACACATTAATCATTCCTATTCATATGTGTTAACCAAAAAAGCATGACCTTGACCCATTGGATTCATTTGAGGTGTATTCCTCTGACTCATGGGGAATTAATTTTAATAGTTACCCATATAACTGCATTTGAGTAACATAGAATTGGAAATATACGTCATTCACTTTTTATCATGACCACAATTACCTTTTTCTCTACACCTAATTAAAACCTCTTTTCCTATAAATCATATACCATGGTGTATCCCTTAAAAAATTACAACATGTCGGAAAAATAATTCCTTCCATTCATCAATTTGTCCATATTTCCTTCTATAATCCTAACTTGTCTCACTTATATTTGAAGATATAAAACTATGAGAAGTATTTCTCTATCTTGTTAGAACATGATATTATTTCCTCACATGATATATTATTTGGGAAAATACATCCCTTATAAAAATTGCCTTAAACCCATTAATGAAAAAATATCTCTGAACCTTTGGATTGAATTCATTAATGTGGTTCCCATTACTTATACTAGGTTCCATTTATAGATAATGGAATATATTATATTATATCATATAATTATTAATAATATAGTCTCAATAATTTATGATGTTGTTTTATACTTATCCTCAATGTCTACCAAAAGTTTCTGTTCCAAAATCTATGTTTCCCTAAATCCAATTTTCAAGGTTGCTAGAATATTTTCTCTAATTCCAACAATAAAACCACTCACCCCAATATACTATAAAATTCTCCTTATTCAATTTAATTAGATGAATATAGATTAAAATCACATACTTATGGAATATATAGTTATTTAGACTTGGTAAACAACATACAACATGATTTTTTTATTTTAATTGAATAATATAAAAAATAAAAAAAAATAGTTTTTTTATTAAATATATTGTATCCCTATGTATTAGACATTGAAAGCATTTTATAATCATAGGTACATGAAATAAAATAATGGTTAGATCAAATGATAGGTAAAGATCATATAAATTAGAATATAACATGAATTAATAATCATAGTCAATATATCAAGGTGAATAAATATGTGCGACAACCTAATAATTTTAATAATGGTAACTCTCTTTTTATATTTATTTTATACATTAGTAATCATATAAAATATATATAAAACACTGTATAATAATTATAAATACGGAATTAATGAAGTAGGAAGTATTAATAGAAATTAGGGAAACTAAATCAATAGAATGTTAACATGAACATTAGAATAGTAATTTTACCACTGAGAATAATAACTTAACCAATATAATAGTAACCCTACCTATGAAATTAAAATATAATTTATCAATCTTATACATGAAAATCTGATATAATTATATCATAGTATAACTAAATTAATTTTTTGTAATTGATTAATTATTTATTGATGTTTTTGTAAGTTTATATTTTTAATTAAAATATCATAATAATACAATTAAAATAAAAATGATTTTCAAAAAATTGATTCTTAAATTAATTTTTAATTTTAATGTGATTATAAGATAATTTTATGATATCATAATTAATTTTACAATGTGTTATAAAATCATTTATAATTATAAAAATGTAAATTTACATGTAAATAGTAGTTGCCACAAAAAAATAAATGTTATTATATTTTGAAAATTATTTTAATAAAAGGGATTTCATATTTTAATTATATGCCTTTACAAATTGTTATGTATAAATATTTTTTAGTTTTCTAAAATAGAAGACTTTTTGGGCAGTAGTGAATTACGGTAATATATATTATATATCATTATACATTAACATCACTAGTTCTTAGGTCAAGGATGATCTAAGCACCATAATCTCAAAATGAGTTTACATTTTTATTATATTTAGAAAAGTGAATCAAATTATTCATAATCTTGATCGAAAATAATAAACTGATGAATAAAATAAAAAACACCCCTCTCGGCCAATATAAATATATCTCATCACCATTGTGATAACCCAGACCGTCACGGTCCATCCCTTTGTGAATTTCTGGGTCCTAAGGGTGGTGTCTTGGTGGAAGGACGTCATTTTGGTGTGTGACTTATTGGTGTGCGACCGATTAACGCGACAGATCGGAGCGACCGATCCATGTCACTCAGCCTTGTTCGGTTTCCCTTCTACAGTTTTTTTCACTCAATGCCTATTTTAGCCCTTTTTAATCTTTTAGAAGTGGTTCAAGGCCATATTTAATCCCTTCATCAATTTATAAATTCCTAAGGGTGGGGTGACCCTCAACGGACCCAACTGTGTGTCAGCGTATCGTGCCCCATGTTTATATAAAATCCATTGAAATCACATCTGTTACCACCTTTTTCCAATGGGAATCATTAAATAACAATTAATTCTGTCGTGTGTAACCACCCAACCGCACGAGGAACCACAATCTGAATTTAAATCTGTTCAAATCCCCATATCCTGTAACAATGGGTTCTTATCTATATATCGCACGAGAATTTATTCATCCTTATTCTTCCTCTTGGCTGGCTTCATTTTCTTATTAGTGTATTTGGAGTTCCCCTTCCCGAGTCATGTGGTGTGCCTGTTCTAGAACATTTCCACTCACCCTTGGAGTCCCCGACATTCTTTACCTACATGTTGTGCATCACCAGTTCTTGGTGCCTGGAGAACTTCGATCATCAATCAACTTGGTAGGGTTTTCCTTCGCCTCTTCTTACCATGCATCATGCTGGGTGGGTATGCTATTGTTTATATGGGGTTTGATGAAACCTAACTTAGTAAAGATAATTAATGGACCATTAATGAATGAAGGGGGTGTGACCTATTTTCTGATCTTTTGAGTTGATATGTTTTGTAAACTGTATGGTCTCATGCTCACTGAAAATAATTGCCGTTGGTGGTCTTTACTTACGTCCTAATGAACCCTTGTCATTTGTGATGAATATATAACTGTAACTTGGAATTGGTTTGTCACCTAAACTCAGTTTGGTTTAAATAGATGTTTAGTAAAAGAAGAATTTGTGTGTGGTCACCCAGGTTAACAAACAGAAATAAGAACCTAATGAATAATGTGCTTTAACATGGAAGTTTCCCACTATATTTTGGTAGTATGTGTGTTGTTTTCTTTGGTTATTATGGGGTGGTGTGGGTGAGGATGGGATACTCTATTGCAGCACGATTGTTGGTTGTGAATATGAAGTTGTGTAGTTACTCAATTTATGACATGAATTGGGGTGGAATCCTCTACTGTTGGCATATCGTTGGTTCATGGTTTTGGGGCTGTGGGGCGGTATCATAAAGCCTTCATTGGTTCCAGTACTTCGATGGATCTCACTTATCCCTTGGTGTTGTGACATCACAAGAGAACGGGGTGTGAATGCTTAAATTACTATTTGGCTGTTTTTCTTTTCCTAGATTGTGGTCATGCCAGTTAGTTTCCCAGTAGTGCAGAATTCACATAAAAGAGGTCACCTGAACATGAAAACAAGAATGTTTGAGACAGGGAATTGGTTTTGGGGATCATTTGTGACTTGGTCGTGAGTGCTGTGCATTTATTTTATGAATGAATAGTAATGAGGGTGTATGTGATTAGGTATTGGGGCCCCTAGGTTGGGATGAATGTCTGTTACCCATACATATATTGTATTTATTATGTTTCTTATTCACGCTCCACCCAAGTTGAGAACTTAGTGCCAAAAATCCCATTTCATGGGGAGGGTGTTTTTCCCAACACTCTTATGAGTGGATGGTAATTACCTCCTTTTCTGCTCCCTTTACCTAATAGCCGAAGACTATTCCGCCAGGTTGTGATGGCATGAAGTACATTATTAGCCAATGATTCTTCGGGTCGGGTAGTTGTAGTGGTTGACCTAGGTGTTTGCAGGATGTTTGTTTCCCATGTTTCTTCGGGATAAGGCCCAGGTGTCTTTGGGTGTGACTGTAGCTTTCTGGCCCAGGTGTCTTCGGGCGTGGCAGTGGTTGTTCTGACCTAGGTATTTATGGGTGTGGTTATATGTGGTGGTTGTGGCCCAGGTTTATGCAGGTGTGATTTGTTGTCGTGGCCTAGGTGTGTGCGGGCGGGGTGTGGCGGTGGGACTGCGGTGAGAATGGCGGGATTGGTATAATGCAAAGGATTTCTTTAATAACCAGTGGGAAAGTGGTGTGGGGTACCCAAATATTGATGTTCTATTACTATACATTACTTTACTTGGGTTATTTGGGTAGGGTTCCTTGGTGAGGCTTGGGTGGATAGTTTACCTTGCTATATGTTTTGCTTATCTCTTTTTTCACACGGAATTAGAATTCCTCTCCACTTGTTCATGAGCGCTTTTGGTTTTCCCTACTGAGTATAATTTTATGCTCGCCCTAATTATATAAAACTTCATTTAGGTTTCCAGGAGGACTTCAGGGATTGTCTGGGACCGTAAAAGCTCAGACCTGGGGCAATTTCTGTTGTCGTTTTCATTTTTCTTGGTACTTTACCTTTAGAGTTTTTGTGGCTTGTATCATTTACTATTGAACATGCATATGAGAATGGGTTAATTTTGGATTAAACTTTACTTTCATCTTTGGTATTTTTGGGGTTTTTATCTTAACTCTCGATCCTATAAAAAAAGGGGTGATGACTTCAATTTTTTGTGTAATTATATACCATTGGTGCTGGTCACCACTCTAGGACCTATCGAAGTTGGGTATCGGGGGTCATTATCTCTCCATCAACTTAAAGAAGGAAGGGTCTGGCAATCTGCTTCCCCTTCTCTCCTTCTTGTGATGGCGGGTCATGACAGAATGGTATCTGAGGGCAGTTTGAGAGATTGGATGGAGTCTAGAGTTAGGCACATTGAGGATTGAATGGGGTGGTAGGGAAATAGTGTTGGATGACCTTGGTACGTGAATTAGGTCGGGGCAGACCAATAAGGACATGAGATTTTAGGGCCCCCCATGATCCGATGCATGGAATTTGGACCTACCGAACAGAAAAGTGAGGCTACACTAATTGCAGGGTAGAGACCCTAGGAATGGTACATGAATCATAATGACTTGTGTTCTTTTGTTTCATGGGTGTCTAGGGGATTCAAAATAAATAAAGAATTCTATGAAAATTATCTAACAATATTCTACACTACTTGGGCATAGGAATTCCTTGTTTACCTTTATGATATGGAACCTAAGAGGTGACCACAAGTAGTGCGGGCGATCGAGGCCAAGGAGGTTGATTTAGACGATCGACGGAGGACCGACCGAGAGGAGGAGGAGGATCAGTGGCATAAGATGATTCGAGAATTTCAGCGACAGACCATCAGGAAGTACGGTGGAAACATCTCAGACGTGGAGACAAAGAGCTGGCTAGAGAAGCCAGTGAAAGCCTTCATCTTGATCCCAGCTCCGACGGAGTACTGGGTTACTCTGGCTGTAAGCCAGATGCATGGAGCAGCACGTCAGTGGTGGACGCTTTATCTTGGGGATAAGAGGGAGACCAAGGTGACGTGGGAAGACTTCAAGAAGGAGTTCTGGGCGGAATTCCTCTCTTCCATGATGAAGGATGAGAAGAGGCAGGAGCTACTCTCCCTCCAGAAGGGGAGTCTATCAGTGACAGAGTTGGTGATCAAGTTCAAGGATCTCCTTCGCTTCCATTCGGACCTCTTTCTGGATGAGGAGTCTTAGGAGAGACGTTTAGAGGAGGCACTTTGACCTTCTCTTAAGTACGTTGTTACTCCCTTCACCCTACCAATATAGTTAAAGTTGTATAAGAAGGATGAATTAGAGGAGAGGATGCACATGCTGGGAGGTGTGTCACGAGAGGGGATCCAGTTGGGCTCGTCCAAGGGGAAGGCCATCAGCAGCAGGCCTCCAGCATCAGGACCCTCTAGATTTCGACTAGCAGGGAGTAGGCCTCACTATTTCCAGTTCTGAACTTCCTGCCCTCACCCTTTTCATTTATGCCCAGGGTCGAGATGCTTCATCTGTGGAAGCCATGGGCACCTTATGAATTAGTGCCTAGAAAGAGTACAATATGGTGGGGGTGGGTAGGTCCAGAACCCACCTTAGCAGTAGCAGTAGTTCCCAGTTAGGCCCTTTCAGCAGCAGCAATAGGGGCAGTAGGATCCTGCTCCTCCGAGGGCATACATTGTAGGAGGAGGCCGAGCTTAGGGTGCTCCTTAGAGACCTCGACTCGGGCATAGTCGGGAGGTGTCCAACAGCTGAGAGGAAGAGGAGTTGGGCATGGGCAGTTTCACGCCATGGAGGCAGAAGTTCTAGCAGGGCAAGATGTTGTTCGATGTACGATCGGCTTATTTAGTACCCTTGAATATGCCTTGTTCGATACAGTAGCTTCACATTCCTTTGTTACACCCAGTCTGGCCCATGCTCCGGGTTTAGATGCTGAGAGACTTCAAGTGTCCCTGTTGCTGAGCACACCAGTCGGAGGTCAGACCGACTTATTGTATGTTTTTCGAGGATGCAGACTGATAATAGGGCCACTTCAGTCAGTCAAGAATCTTCTACTATTGCCGATACAACCATACGATTTCATCATATGAATTGACTAGTTGTTCTCTGTATGTTCCTTCATTGACTACTTTCGAGGAAGGATTGTATTTTCATACTTGGGTGGCCGACGGGTGACTTTCATCGGTGAGCGGAGTTTCCAGGGAAGAAGCATGTGAGGGGAACCCCTTATCTCCTTGTTATCTGAGCTATCGATGGAGTAGGTGGACGCAGAGATGGTGGAAGTTATAGGGGTCATTAGTGAGTTTATGGACGTCTTCCCTGAGGAGGTGACGACTCTACCCCCTCGATGTGAGATCGAGTTTGGGATAGTCATGGAACCTGGTTCTCATTCGATTTCAATGGCTCCCTATGGGATGACACATTCGGAGTTATAAGAGTTGTAGATTTAGATTGATGATCTGATGAATAACGGTTTTTTTCAACCAAGTGCGTCACCGTGGGGTGTTCTAGTCTTGTTCACGAGGAAGGAATATGGTGGTCTCATGTTGTGCATAGACTAGTGAAGGCTGAATCATGTGACCATCAAGAATCGCTACTCTCTCTCGAGGATAGACGATCTCTTTGACCATCTGAGGGCAGTAGGTTGGTTTTCGAAGATTGACTTGTGATCTGGATATCACAATTTTAGGGTGAAGGAGGGGACATCTCGAAGACGTCCTTCAGATGCAGATATGGGAACATTGATTTTGTAGTCATGTCGTTCGGCATTACGAACGCTCCAACCGTATTCATGGGGCTCATGAACTCTGTGTTTAGGGAATATCTGGACCGGTTCATAGTCGTGTATATTGACGCCATCCTGATCTACTCAAGATCAGAGGGGGAACATGCTGAGAACATGAGGACGGTTTTAGAGGTCCTCTGGCAGCAAAAACTCTATGGGAAGTTGTCCATGTGCGTGTTATGGACGCGATAAGTACACATCCTTGGGCATGTGGTGTCTGAGCAGGGGATAGAGGTGGTCCCATCAACGTTCGAGGCGGTTGATTCTTGGGCAGAACCCAAGAACGTGGTAGAGGTTCGTAGTTTTTTTTCGACTGGCAGGATACTATCGGAGGTTTGTGCCCAACTTCTCCCGAGTTGCAGCAACTTGGACAGCTCTGAAAAAGAATGATCGAGCTTTCGTATGGGATGGACAGTGTGGGGCAGCCATTATCTATCTGAAGGAGAAGTTGGTTAGTGCCCCAGTGCTGAGGTTTCCAGAATAAGGGGCAACGTATGTGGTGTTCTGTGATGCTTCAGGGAAAGGCCTCAGATTTGTGTTGATGTAGCGGCAAAGGGTGATCTATTATTTGTCTAGACAGTTATTCCCTCATGAACATAATTATGCAACCCATGATCTATAGCTTACAACGGTCGTGTTTTCTATAAAGTTGTGGTGACATTACCTCATTGGGGAGTGCTACATGATCTTCACCGATCACAAAATCATTAAGTATATCTTCTCCCAGTGGGACCTGAACTTACGATAATGAAGGTGGATGGAATTCCATCAATACTACGAATTTGAGATTTCCTATAACTCAGGAAACAAGAATGTGGTGGGTGATGCCTTGAGCAGAAAATCACAGAAGGATGTAGTTCAGGAATTAGCAGAAGCATGGAAGGGGATGGAAGAGTTGGTTTCCCTACACCTGGATACATGGATGCATGGTGGTAGAGGTTTCCTGTATCAGATGAAAGTACTGTATTCACTATTACGGAAGGTAGAGGAGTCTTAATGGGGAGACTCATAGTGTGAAGTGACGCGTGACCGGGTTTGCCAAGGCGATGCTTCGGAAGGGTGGACTAAGGATGGTCAGAATCAGATGCTTTTTTGAGGGATTTCATTTGTTCCGGAGGCGATGCGTGATAGAGTTAATGGTGGATTCCATAACTCACTCTTATCAGTGCACCCATGCGTTTCCAAGATGTACCAGGGCCTGAGGGGACAATTTTGGTGGCCCGAGGTAAAACGGGCAGTAGTAGAGTTCATAGTAATGTGCCCAGCGTGTCAGCAGGTGAAGGCTGAACACCGTGTTCCAGGAAGCATGATACAACCTTTAGACGTTCCCAAGTGGAAGTGGGACGACATATCGATGGATTTCTTCATGAGGCTAGTCATGGTTCAAGGAGTTTGCGATGCTATCTGGGTAGTGATGGATTAGTTGAAAAAATCTACCCACTTTCTAGTGATAAAGGAGTCGGGCACAGTGGATGTCTTAGCACAGAGGTATGTGGATGAGGTGGTGCAGTTACATAGGGGTTCCAAGGTCCATAGTCTTGTAAAGGGATTCACGGTTTACCACACAAGTATGGAGGGGATTGCAACATTCTTTTGGTACCCAACTAAGACTTAGCACTGCCTTCCACCCCCAGACAGATGGACAGACAGAGCGCACCATCCAGGCCTCAGAATATATGTTGCGAGCATGCATTCTGGAATTTGGTGGATCATGGGCGTGACACTTTCCTCTAGTAGAGTTCACCTACAATAACAGATACCACTCAACCATTGGTATGGATCCATTTGAAGCCTTGTACGGGAGTTTGTGTCGCTCACCCGTGTGCTGGATAAAAGTCAGAGAGGCAGGCATCCTTGGCCTGGAGGTGGTGCAGAGCACGACGGAGAAGGTGAATCATATACGAGAGAGGATGAAGGCTGGCCATGTCCGGCAGAAGTCCTATGCCGACGATAGGAGGAGAACCTTGGAGTTCGAGTTTGGGGACCACATGTTCTTGAAGGTCTCCTCTCGGCGTGGGCAGTAGAGGTTCAGCAGGAGAAGTAAGCTTCTCCTAGGTTCATCGGACCCTTCGAGGTGTTTTAGTGGGTCGGCGAGGTGTCTTACCAGCTTGTGTAGCCACCACAACTACAAAGGGTACATGATGTCTTTCATGTGTCCCAGTTTCATTGGTATCTACAGGAAGACTCACACGTCCTTGACTGGGGAGAGCTAGATATCGAAGACAATGCAACGATCGTGGATCAACCATTGATGACCGAGGAACGTGAGGAGAAGGTGTTTCATGGACGAACCATTCCATTGGTCTGTGTGTTGTTGAGGCATGGTGGGCTTGAGGAATTTACCTGGGAATGGGAGATGCAGATGTGCACCCAGTACCCAGAGCTATTTTGAATAGTTATGTTTAATGAACTTGGATGGGATAGAACACTTTACCTTGTTAAGCCTGGAATGTATGGTTTTCCTTATTCCATAGATGCGTGTGAAAAATCCCGACTGTGGGGAGGGGAGAACTCCATCCCCAATCAAGACGCATTAAGGTGGATGTGATTAAACCCATACGGGCGAGTCAGTGCCCCCCAAAGCGGATAATATCCTAACATGGAGGAAGAAACTCTCTAACCCGTATGACTAGAAAACTTGAACCTTAAATGCTGCATGGTTTCTTAAGGAGGGAATGTGTTCCCATGTGTCGGAGAGGTTCACTCCTGGGAGGTATCTTCTGGGGAGGTTGTTCGAACCCCCCCCAACTTTCTTTAGAACTAGTTTTAAATTCTCGGAGGAAAGAATGCATTGAGAGGTATCTGATGTGATGACCCAGACCGTCATGGTCCATCCCTTTGACAATTTCTAGATCCTAAGGGTGGTGTCTTGTAGGAAGGATGTCATTTCGGTGTTTGACCAATTGGCGCAACCGATCGGTGCAACCAATCAATGTCACCTAGCCTTGTTGGGTTTCCCTTCTACAGTTTTTCTTGTATCACCCATTTTAGGCCTTTTTAACATTTTGGAAGTGGTTCAAGGCCATTTTTAATCCCACAATCAATGTTTAAATTCCTAAGGGTGGGGAGACCCTCAACGGACCCAGCTGTGTGATCACGTATCGTGCCCCGCAGTATATATAAAATCCATTGAAATCACAGCTATTACCACCTTTTTCTGATGTGAATCTTTAAATAACAATTAATCCCATCTTGTGTGACCACCCAAACATGTGGGGAACCACAATCTGAATTTAAAGCCGTTCAAATCCCCGTATCTCGTAACAATGCTATCTTATCTATATATATCATGAGAATTTCTTCTTCCTTCTACTTCCTCTTGGTTGGATTCCTTTTCTTCTTTGTGCATTTGGAGTTCCCCTTCCTGAGGAAAGTGGTGCGCCTATGCCAGAACCATTCTACTCACCCTTGGAGTCCCCGATGTTCTTTCCCTACAAGTCGTGCATCCCCAGTTCTTGGTGCCTGGAGAACTCTGATCCTCGATCAACTAGGTAGGGGTGTCCTTTGTCTATCCTTACTGTGCATCATGTGGGGTGGGTATGCTATTTTTTCTGTGGGGTTTGATGAAACTTAACATAATGAAGATAATTAAAAGACCATTAAATAATGAAGGGGGTGTGATTGATGTTCTTCCAATTTATGTTGATATGTGTTGTGAACTGTATGGGCTCGTGCTCACTGAAAATCATTGTCGTTGGTGGTTTCTCCTTGCATCCTAATAAACCCTTATCTTTTGTGATGACTATATAACTGAAACATGGAATTAGTTAGTCACCTAATATTAGTTTAGTTTAAATGGATGTTCAATAAAACAGTAATCCCTATGTGATCACCCTGGTTAACAAACAGAAAGAATAACCTAATGAATAATGTTCTTGATCCTGGTAGTTTTCCACTCTGTTTTGGTAGTAGGTGTGTTGTTCTGTTTGGTGCTTATGGGGTGATATGGGTGAGGATGGGATCTCCTTTTGTAGGATGAGTGTTGGTTGTGAATATAACGTTGTGTAGTTACTCTATTTATGACATGAATTGGGGTGGAATCCTTTACTATTGGAATATCATTGGTTCAGGGTTTTGGGGATGTGGGGCTGTATCTTATATCCATCTTTGGTAACAGTACTTCGAGGGATCTCACTTATCCCATTGTTCTTATGACTTCACAAGGGAACCTGGTGTGAATGCTTAAATTATTGTTTGGCTGTTTTTCTTTTCTTGGATTGTGCTCATGCCTGTTAGTTGCCCAGTACTGCAGAATTCACTTAAAAGAGGTCACTTGAACATGAAAACATGAATGTTTTAAATGGGGAATTGGTTTTGGGGATAAATTGTGACTTGTCTTTCAGTGTTGTGCTTTTATTTTATGAATGAATATTAATGAGGGTGTTTGTTCTTAGGTTTTGGAGCCCCTAGGTTGGTATGAGTGTCTATTACCTATACATATATTGTATTTCTTATGTTTCTTAATAGCGCTCCACCCATGTTGAGTAATTAGTGCTGAACACCCCATTTCATTTGGAAGGGTGTTTTTTCCAACACTCCTATGAGTGGTTGGTTATTAGCTCCTTTTATGCCCCCTTTCCAGAATAGCCCAAGAATCTTCGTGTAGGATGTGATGGCCTGATTTCCATTATTAGCCAAATAATCTTCAGGCAGGGTAGTTGTGGTGGTTGGCCCATGTGTTTGTGGGAAGGTTGTTTCCCATGTGTCTTCGGGATGAGGCCCAGGTCTCTTCGGGCATGAGAGTTGATTTCTGGCCCAGGTGTCTTCGAGCATTGCAGTGGTTGTTCTGACCCAGGTGTTTGCAGGTGTGGTTATGTGTGGCGGTTGTGGCCCAGGTGTCTGCGGAAGGGATGTGTGGTTGTGGCCCAGGTGTCTGCGGGAGGGGTGTGGCAGTGGGACTGCGGTGAGGATGGAGGGATTGGTATGATGCGTAGGATATCTTCAATAACCAGTGAGAAAGTGGCGCGAGGTACCCAAATATCAATGTGCTATTACTATACACTACATGAATTGCATTATTTGGGGATTGTGCCTTGGTGAGGATTGGGTGGATAGTTTACCTTTATAGTTATTTTGGTTACCTCTTTTTTCACTAGGAATTAGTATGCCTCTCCACATGTGCACGAGTGCTTTTGGTTTTCCCTAATAAGTATACTTTTATTCTCACCCTACGTATATAAAAATGCTTTCAGGTTTCTAGGAGGACTTTAGGGATCGTGCGGGACTGAACTAGCTCAGACCTTGGGTATTTTCTATTTTCGTTTACATTTTTCATGGTACATTACCTTTGGAGTTTTTGTGGCTTGTAACATTTACTATTGAACATGTATATGAGAATGTGTTACTTTTGGCTTTACCTTTACTTTCAGCTATGGTATTGTTGGGGTTGCTATCTTATCTCTTGATCCTATAAAAAAGGGGTAATGCCTTACATTTTGTGTATAATTATATACCATTGGTGTTGGTCGCCACTCCGGGACCTATCGAAGGCATGTCTTGGGGGTCATTATATCTCTTTCAACATAAAGAAGGAACGGTCTGGCAATCTGCTACCACTTCTCTCCTTCTATTGAAGGTGGGCCATGACCACCACCTCTTATCCTCATAACCTCCATGATATTCTGATCATTTTAATTTTCCAAATAATATTACCAAGTGCCTACCCAAATTCTAGGAGTATTTGGTCTCAAAAATTGTCCAAATTCAATTATCCTATGTAGGTTATCTAAAAGAAGAATTGAAGAGGTAATATCCTTTTTAATTTTTTTAATTTCTTTTCCAGATGTTTTATTTTATTATTCTCTTCTCTCCTCCACTCATTCAAGTGTAATGATAAATATCATATATTATATATACTATATTTTTTATTATATTATTGTAATAATTGATCATCAAACCACTTAACCACTACCTTTTATTCTAAAAATGAAAACGTCATCCTTGAGGAGTTGATTTATCTCCATCAAGGATGATATGTTTTCATTTTCCATTTCAAACATCTAGGATAGTCATAAAACATTATAATAGTTGATACATATTGTAAAATATATTTCAACCCATTTATAAGTTCTAGAACTAACATATTTAAATAATATTAAATAATAAAACAAAAAGATATCATTGTGGTTGAAAACCTCCAAATCTAACCTAAACGATTATCAATAATATGTTATAAAATAGATCATCCTAATTTATCTATAAAAAAAATATACAAGGAAAATTAAACTTATGGAACATCACTAATAACTTATAATTTCAATTCGAAATAATTATTCAATCTTACACGATCTCTAGTACTTTTATACAAATGAACTGATCATGTTAATCGAGAAAATGAACACTCAAAAATGATGAAATTAGACTCTATAACACTTCCTAATGGACAAAAATGAACTTAATAATGTTATGATAAATCAGATAATTGTATAATAGGTTTTTTATTTATTAATTAATGATCTTATTTCAGTAACTAGGATATTATAGTGAATAAATCATTTAGAAATAAAGATAGTGAATTACAAAACCGAATTTTATTTCAATGAGTTATTCCTAATTAATTACAAACTCATGTGGATGTTCATTTAATACTAATAAAAAATTATTTCATTATTCATACATTTTATTTTCTTTGATAATTTTTTTATTATATGTTATTATGAATAAATATAATAATTTTTCAAAAGAACTATTCTTTCTAAAAACACATTTTTACATCCCTTGAGATTGATTCTCCATTAATAATGATTGATTATTCATATACTATTATGATATTCCCTTTTTGGAAATAATTTTTTTTTCATGAATGTATGAAATATAATCCAATGGTTTTCAAGGGGACATTTTATGTCTATAATTGATATAATTTCATTGTGGAAATCATCATGAAGTATTTTTTATAATGTGACGGGTGCACATAAAATTATATAACGCTCCCATTCAGTCTTTAATTTGATGGATCTCATTATATAAATTTTAATATGCGTGGGAGTGATAATGTTTTGTTAAAAATTATTCTTTTATAATTATAAATATATGTTATCTGTGATAATAATGTAAAATTTGTTCACAACTATTTCTGGTAATTGACAACACAAACATGATGCTTCTTTTTTATGAATTTCCACATTCTATTCCATTTTCAAATTCATCGTCTCATGGTTATGATGATGATACCATGATTGTGTTATGATGATAATGATTTTTCTCACCCATGTTATGATGATTCATGTTCTAATCTATCCTATTACTAGGATTTTAGCTCACCCTTTTCATTAATGTATATCATTATGTGAATACATATACTAAGGAGAACATGAGGCCATAAAAAAGTTAGATAAGATGAAATTAATTACTTTCTATGTTTTATTATATCTATTTTTTATTTGTTGCTAATTTTCCAAATCCACTAACCCATTTGATGATGGTTATTTCACTCTATTGTATTGTTTGTATTTAAAATAGTGTAATTTTAGTGTAATAAAAATAAGCATCAGTATAGTTGGTATCATAGAATGGTTTATTTAATTTGTTTTTCATGATTAGATAAAATTAGTGACAAATTTTAATTTGAGAATAAGTATATATAAGCTCCATAGAATATGTGTTTTGGAAAAAATAAAAACATTGGCATCCCATAGGATATGCCATTAGAGTTAATTTCACAAGGGAATAAATTATTTAATCATGACTTGGTGAGTTATGTTTTAATCAAAATATTACTATTTTATAAAATATTTGGAAAAAGGAGAAAACATTCCAAAACCAATGTAAGGTAAAATGATGTGATTTCCCAACCAATATCCTCAACGCTCAGGGTGGTGGAGTTCAAAATTTCACATTGATTCGTACCCATATATATAAGGATATTAATAATAATCTGAATAATGTGTAACATAAATTTCACCTAAGACAGATCAACTACATATTGATTCTTTAATTCTTCCACAACCACCGAGGTATACTAAATCTTTTAATTTACAATTCACGTAATAGTGGCTACCTAAATAGAGATGTTTTTTTATGTTGTTCGATGTTTGGATATAGAGAAGGTGACTGTAGGAATTTATCATTTATATGGAGATACTAATCAATGGTTTTATATTATTAATAACACTAATAAAAAATAATAGGTTTATTTAATGGAGTGATAATACATTATGAAAATATTAAATAACAATTATTTCATTTGAACACTGTAGTAAAATATTGAGAGAGATTTCATAGACCTTAAGAAAAAATAAGTTAAATCTATAACTAATGATGATGAAAAATTTAAAAGTTATTCAATGTATTCATTGGTTTTTATATCATTAATGATAAAAAAATAGATATATTCTTTATTGGTTTAAAACCACACCTTCAAATTTCTCTTGAAATTAGTGTCTTTTGGAGTTATTAATATGTTTTTTGATGTTATCTCAAAGTGGAGATGGAGTTTTGAGAGTGGTCTCATGGATATGGTGATAAAAAAAGATGGAGTTTCAAGATTGTGGATCTAATGAAAAATGTGGCAAGATAACTCAACCATTAACATGGAAAACATCTTGCAAGAGGCATCATGGAAATTGTCTCAAATAGATGGGGAAATTCCTCATGTGTGGGAGATATAACCACCAAAATCATGAATGTAGAAGATAATTTACGAATTTTCAAAATGTGGTGGATGGATTGAGTGATCCATCAATGTTTAAATGCATCAATCCTAGGGAGTAAGGGCACTATATAGTATAATGAACTAATCCTCGATTCCAAAAGGATAATCACTATCTGTAGCCACCAAAGATGAATGATAAAGGTAAATATTATTCTATCTCGACTACTGAGGTGGATCCTAATAATAATGTAGGGCCATTTATAATGGTTTTTCATTTAATAATTGTGAATGTACTATTGTATTATGGTTCTATGCATTCATTCAAATCATGTGGGGTTAGTATAACTATTCAGACACCATCTCAAAATATGGCGGGTTGTTTATCTGTGAGAACTGGAAATGGAGTCATTAATGCATCCAAAATATATAACTACATCTTGGTTAATACATATTTACTAAAACCCTTGGAAATTCATTTCTAATGTCCTTTTATCGAGTTTGATGCTATATTGGGAATATATTGGACATATTTATAAAAACAAAACATAAACTATCAATAAAGTGAGATCACTACTTATTATTTGAATCATCCTCCAATTCAATATAAGTGTAAATAGGGATATGAATCTCTTTTAGAATAATATTCACATGTGGGTATATTATTTCCATGTGAGAAATAATATCTATCAGAAATGGTTGTGATAATGTGAGAATCATGTTTGAGGACATGCACATTATTAAGGACTACACTGAATTGTTACTTAGTGAATTTTTTAGTCTAAAAAATAAATGATATGTGGATTTATCAATTTAACTTATTTTTTAATCTCATCCTATATCAAAGACATCTTGTAGAATAGTTAACCTTGAGTTGTAGGAACTGAATAAGAGGTTATATGATAATATAAACAAGGGTTTTATATGCCCGAGTGCTTCACCGTGGGGTGTTCCAATTATCTTTATCATGAATATGGATGTATCAATGTGTATATACATTTATCGTGATCTCAAAAAAATTAGGGTAAATATAAAGAATCTAATTCCATGGATAGACGACTTGTTCAATCAGCAGTGTGGGGTCATATACATCCCTAAGGGGGACATTTTTTTGGGATATAACCAATTAATTATAAATATGGAAGATATCCCCATGATTGAATTTTGAACGAGGTATAGAAAATACGAGTTCATAGTCATGCCTTTAAGACTCACTAATTCTCTAACAATATTCATGGAATTAATGAATAGAGTTTATAGATATTACATTGAAACATTTATCGAATTATTATTGATGATATTAAAATAAACTCCAAGAGGACGGGGGGACATGATGATCATTTTAATACTATCCTAAACACATTGAATAAGGGAGAAACATTATGAAATTTATAGTAAATGTGATTTCTATATAGAGGATGTTTCATTTTGGGGGAATCATATCACCAGAAAACAAATATCTATAGACCCTTCCAAGGGAAAGGAAACTGAATAGTATCCAAAGACATTATCTTTAATGATGATACATAGTTTCCTTGGTTTATTTGGGTATTACCAATTTTTTTGAAACAATTATCATGATTTTAAATCCAACTAACAATGAAGACTCCAAAGGGATAATTTTTTTTCTAAACTAGTGAATGTGAGGACTACGTTAACAAGTTAAAAAATGAAATTATCCCTAAAATATTACTCACACATATATCCTATGGGGAACACATTGGGGTATACATAGACGATTCAAATAATGGATTAGGATTTATACGGATTGCCAACACCTGAGGTCATATTAAAATTATTGAGAAAAACTATACCACTAATGAAATATAGTAGGGAGCTGTGATCCTTTCCATGAAAATCTGGTGACATTATTGTTATGGGAAGAAGTGTGAAATATATATTGATTATAATAGCCACAAATATATTCATACAGATGGAACATAATATGTTCCAATGAAGATAGTTAGAGCACTTCCTGGATTATGCCTAGTCTATCCACTACCATATTGGAAATGAGAATAAATTTTAAAATTCACTAAGTCGATATAATCCATCAACATTATAAATAATTATTCCTTTGTAGGATACAATATTATAATATTATAAAATGATGGACATGGGGATTATTAAGGGATGATTATAACCAATAATTTCTCAAATGATCTCTCAAGAATCCCTCACAGAGAAAATAATAAATTCTCAAAGAAATGTTGTGAAAATTCAGAAGAAGGTGTAATAATTTGGAAAATATAAATTATTAGAGTTTATAATTGATAAGGAAGGAATTTTAATATCTGGCACATCACTATGTGTACCATATAATCCGGCGATAATGGATGATATTTTGAGTGATGGACATTGCTAAAAATCACTATTCACATTGGGATCCAAATATATATCGATATATTTGCGATAACTATTGGTGGGACAATATAAAAAATTATATTTATGAATATACATCAATTTTCAAATTATGTCATCATGGGAAGGATGAAATAGAATTTTTTAACATGGTGATACAACCATTACCCATACCAACATGGAAATCAGAAAACATTATCATGAATTTTTCAAATGACTTTTAAAGACAACCAGAGGAAATAGTGCTATATTTTTTTGATCTTCATAAAAATATGTCTCACTTAGTAACCATCTGAGAGGACATTTCACTTGATCAAATTGTATGGATATTTATCAGAGAAGTTGTATGGTTGCATGGAGTACCACTATCAATTGAATCCGGTCGAGATCGAAGATTCACCTCAATGTTCTGGAAATGACTCTAACATGGTCTAAACACTAAGCTAATCTTATGTATGTATTATCAACTTAAATCCAGTGTAAAATATGAGTAAAATATGCAGACAATAGAAGACATTTTGAGATCTTATTCTATGGACTACAAATGAGGTTTAGAAAAATATATAGCTCTAGATGAGTTCTCTTCCATAAATTGTTTCCACTCACATCCAAATGGATCCATATAAAACCATATATGGTAATGTTTTCATAAAATATACATATTGTTATGAAGTTATTGAACATAGGATTCTAGGACCTAAAAAGGATGACGAAATCGTGGAAATTGTAAAAAACATTAGGCATCAAAGTAATGAAGCTCAAGATCGATGGAATTGATATGTATGAAATCATTGATCATACCTACATTTAATGGTTGGATACATTGTATTCATCCACTTATATCCTTGGAAGAGGACCATTATATTCAGAAAAAATGATAGCTATGTCCCAAGAATATCATCCCCTTCAAAATTCATGATTGTATTAGAGCTGTGGCCTATCGACTAGCACTTCCACATACCATGTCTGATGTTTACAATGTATTCCATGTATCCCTCTTGAGAAAATACATACTATATACATTAAATGTAATGATTATATATGTTGTACACTTTGAAAATGATCTCTCTTAAATTGAGCAGTCAGTGAAGATATTTGACAGTAGGGATAATGTTCGATGCAAAGAATACAACTAACCTTATCAATGTTGTATTGGAGAACCGTAAGTATAAAGTGTAAACATGGGAACCAAATGATTCAATGAAGGATAAATAACATTACATATATATATAAAACGAAATTTTGAGGGAGAAATTTAAAATGGGGGGAATAATGTAAAAAAACAAGAGTTTTATTAATAGAAGAATCCCATCTTATAATTATTCCATATAGTATAAATGACTAAAAGATAGAGAACATAATACATAAATCATTAATGAAGAAGCAATGAAATAAAAATAATTAATTGAAATTAGAGAACCTAATTCAATGGAATGGTATACCAAAAATTAGAATAGAAATGTGGCCATTAAGAATATAGCTTTAAAAAAAGTAACCATGCATATGATAGTATAAATAAAATATATCATTCTTATAAATGAAAATATGATATAATTATATCATATTATATTTAAATAAATGTTATAAAAATGTTGATTTTTTTTATTTTTGTAAGTCAAAATTATATTTATTAAAATTTTATAAAATAAAGACATTAAAAAATTTATTTTCATAAAATATATTCACTGATAAATATTTTTTACTTATGACTATAAGATAATTTTCTCTGACATTAATTAGTTTTTCAATTAATATAAAAGTAGTTATAATTTTAAAATTGGGTTTTATAAGATAAATGATGGTTTTAATTAAAAATTAAATTTCTCATATTCAAATTTTTTTCATAAAATGGATTTTATTTTTGAAATATATAAATTGAAAAATGGTTTGGGTGTTTTTTTGGGATATTTCTAAAATAATATAATTTTTGGAAAATAGTGAAATACTGTAATTTAATATATACATTGGTATATAATAACTTCACTACTTCATGACTCATGGATGATGTATGAAAAATAGTTTAGAAATATAATTCCCTATTTAGTATATTTAGTGGTGTAAATCAAACTATATATAGATTATTTAAAAATAATAAACTAATGAATAAAATGATAAAAAACCACCCCTCTCGTCCACTAAAAATACCACCCCTCAACCCCCCCTCTCATCACACCATACAAAAAAATGATTCATAACAATATTTTATCCAATATTATTCTCAAGCCCCCCCATATCCAGGTTCCATTGGTCTAAAAAAGGTACAAATCCAATCTCCGTAATGAGGTTCTCAATGAGTAAAATTTAATATGTAAAATTCCTTTTCCTTTTCGTTTAATTTCATTTCAGGTTTATTTCCATTCATATTCCTCACCCACATCCCCTAATACAAGTAGAATTATAACTCTAGTATCATATATATACAATAATTTGTATTATGTTAATGGAGTAATTCATTATCAAACCTCTTCTTCTCTCTATTCGGTTTTAAAAATGAAAATGTCATCTATGAGGTGTTGATTTATCGCCTTAAAGGACATAATGTTTTCATTTTTCTTTTCCACCATAAATCCTAGACATAAAAAAATTATATTGATTTAATAATATTTTAAAATAAATTTTATAACCCTTATTATGTCCTATAACTAACATATATAATTTATAAAAAATAATAAACGGAAATGAGTTCACTATAGTCGAAAACCGCCAAACTGAATCTAAATGATTATTAATAAAAATCTATCTAATGAATAATAATAATATATAGAAAAAATAATTATATTAAATACCCATTATTATTAATTAAGTTCCATAATAAATTATATTTTTATTTCTAGTGTATTAATGTTGTCTAACATGAACATCAATACTTTTATAGAGGTGAACCGATTAAGAAAACCGAGAAAATAAACACTCTAGAACGATGCAAATAAACTATATAACTCATCATAATGGTAATAAATCTACATAATAATGTTATAATAAACCAAATACATGAATTATAGGTTCTTTATTTATTAATTAAGGAATCTAATTTGATTATCAAGGATATTAATGTAATGACCTAGTTATTAATAGAATAACACTTCTTTTTTTCTATTAATATTATTGATAGAGATATTATTTTCACATTAAATGGGATAATTTTTTTGATATTGTACTCAACATGAAACACCAGGTTTTTTTGTAATCATATGTTTCACACAACATTGAGTTATACCTAAAAATATAATAATATTAAAATTTTATAAGATTGATAACGTCAAGGAAATGTGTTAAAGGAAATGACCAAAATGAACTAAAATATTATTATATTTTTTTAAATGTATTTACATTTACTTAATAAATTTTTGCATCTTAAAATAAGAATGAATCTGATTTTAATTATGAAATACTCTAATATTTTTAAATGGTTATTTTACCACCTTTTTATGAAGAACCCTTTTTAATTATAGTTTTTCAAATATTATATACTATATTTGTAAAAAATCATATTTTTAATCAGGACCTCAAAATTTACATTGGATAAATTTTTGGTTATTTTATGATAATGTTCATTATTTTAATGAATATTGAAAAATACATCATTTTAATTCAAAATTATCATTTCATCTAATTTATTTAAATAGATATATTGTCAATCTAGATGGGTTTAAAGATTAATTGGTTTATGTTTTTATCATTTAATCCAATGTTGGTCATTGGATGTTATTTTAAATTAAAATTGAACATTAACACAAGTCAATATTTTGATAGTTATTACTTCTTAAAAACCCACTCTTTGGTTTTGACAATAGTAATTAATTTTAAATTTATTCATTAAACTTCTGTGTTTTGAATTTGAAAAAATGGATTCCATATTTGGAATCAAAATCTTCAAATTTTATTAATAGATCCTTTTTATTTTTGACATTATGAATAATAACTTCATTAATTATTTTATTTACCATGGTTAAAGGCTAAATATTTTAAATAGTGGTAAAAAATATTATAATAATATTAAAATACCATTACACATGTACTAATCCAATATAATCAGATATGTCCGACCCTGGGCCTCCTTAGGTTGATTTGGGGACCCCATGGAGCCACATGGATGTGAAAATGACATTTTATAACAATTAATTTAATGTAAAGGGAAATATAACATAAAGATGTAACGTTTACTAAAAGAATTTCAAAATGTGGTTATAAAAGTTATCTAATATAATATATATAGTATTTCAAAATATAAAAATATTTTATATATCATGTTATTTTATTTATAATTTTTAGACATTAAATATATAAATTTAATTATAATACAATGATGATGTTGTGTTAGACACTATAATAAAGAATTAAAATAACTCATATTATAAATATTAAAATAATTGTAATTTTATTCTTATGATTCCATTCCTGAATTTTATGTATGATATTGAAAAATTATATTTTATCTAATTTCTTGGGATTTAATGAATCAAATTATTAGGAGATTGTAAAAAAATCATGTATGGATAGTGGCCAAAATTGACATTATACATAACTTGAAATATAAAATAGTTAATTAAATGATATTAAATTCTTAAAAATATAATATTCAGACAAATAGTTTATAAATGTCCAAATATATAATGAATGACTTTTTTGTGGAACTTTAAAGATGAAATAATAATTACATTAACCCAAAATGTGTAAATAACATGATATCACAATATAATTTAAAAGAGAAAAATAAGGGTTAAACAAAAAGGATAATGATAAAAAAATAATCAAAACATGTCTGAACAAATTGGATATCTTTTATTAGAACAAAAAACATCATATATTCGAATTAAATTAGTTTTGGACTATTTTGAATTGAAAATCAATTTATACTAAACGTATATTTCAAGACAATCCTAATGTTCCCCTCTTCCCTCTTATAAAAGGCCACCACCTCTACCCAAATATATCAAAACTATACTATCCATTATACCATCTAATTTTTTCTCAAATAAGCTCCGAAAATTCCTCACTTTCTTATATAAGCCTTACCTTGTGAATAAATAAATTCAATAAATCCTTTTGGCTCAAATAAATATAATTTAAATGATTTAGACGTAACATATTCTCTCACGTTGTTTTCCATTATTTTCCTTCTTCATTCCCTATGATCATCATATTCATTTATGACATAACAAAAATACTATCGTCTATATAATAGTATGTTTTTATGATAAGTATTATAACTACACATACACACACCTCGATCTAATGGATATTAGCGCACTGTTTATGTTGATGGCGAACTACTGCCCCACCAAAATGATGATTGTTCAATTTTCCCCTATCACCTCTAATTGTGGCCATTATGATGAAAATATATTTATATATATATTATATATATTATATTTATATAATCACTATTATTCTATATTTTTTATTTACATAATATCTTTAAGCTTTCCATAATCTCAAAATATGATAATTTCATTTGAGGAAGTGCAAACTATCACCCCCTCATTGTGAATTGACTCGTTAATTACATACATGGAACGTATAAAGGATAGATTTAGTGAACATATATATCATATAAAAAATATAATATTATATGGGAAATATAATATATCTATGTATCAATGATTTTTCATTGCATTCAACATGAAAATTTAAATAAAGTGGCATTCATGCGTACATACGACTTACCGTTTCCATGAACGGTGCAATTCATTTCTTATATCCAACGAGTATAGACTATTCTAAATAAATATATAATGGATATAAATAAATATACACTGAAAATATATTTAACTTAAATCATGAATTATTTTTTGGTGATGATGTAATTTTCACTACTTGAAAAAATTTATATCAAAACAAGTTAATTTTCAACTCATGTACTAAATAACAACAAATCTACCAATATGATCTTAAATAGTCAGGTAATTTTTATAAAATTATGATAATTAATATAAAATTAATAAAAAACATGATAAAATTTAATGAATCATGTATAATTTAACCTAATTTTATTATTTAGGAACATAAAGAATGAACGAGACATGTCAGACTCAAGATAAGTGATATTTTTAACCCAACATCCATTAATTGGGTTAATATTCTTCTTATTTATTATGTCATGCAATTATTATGTGAGAAAAAAAGTTATATCCTATCATTTAATTATTCTTTATTAATATTTATATACAGATAATACAGATAATGGATTTATTTTATTAATAAAATTATCATTGTACGGGAATTTCTAAACGCAATTTCCACTCATTGGGTTATAAGAATACTTTGCTGAGTTTATTATGTCAAGATTATATGTAGAATATGTGTTTATCTATTTATGAATTAATTTCCACTTCCCTTTTTGTGGATATAATTTTTCTACACTTAATCACCACGTTGATAAAAACTTATGTCTTTTAAAAAAACATTGTATAGTACCTCTTAACTCAATATCCATTCATTCAGTTAAATATCCATGTCATTGGTTTTGTTTTTACAAGAATATTTGTGAATCACCATTGATTATTTTTCACCTAATATCCACTTATATTGGATGAATTTATATTTTTAAATAAAATTATTTCATTGATTTATCCTTAATCTAATTACATGATATTTGTAATGGATTTCTTCTCAATTTACAATCCATTGAGACTTATTTGTTTTTCTGGACCAATTAAATTTTATAGTGTATATCCTTCCCATTGACATATTATATCATTAATCTCATTATTTTCATGATGATAATAGTTTTTTATTGTTGTTCCTTAACAACTTTTATTCATTTGTTTGTCATGTTTCATGGGAATCTGTAAATAAAATATCATTTTAAAAGTTTTAAAGATTTATTTTTTAAAACCTTATATTTCATGTCCATGTCTTAAAAAGTATTTTTAAGAATTTATTTATATGGACATGAATGTTTTGAAATGATAAGATATTTTAAAATATTCAATGTTTAATGTTACACTTTGATTAAAAAATGTATTTATTAAATGTTTTAAATGTATTTGCAAATGGATTGAAATTATAATATCATGAATTGATTTATTGTGAATGATGATTGAAATATTGATAATTTCAATATTTTATGTGTTATGATTATGTAATGGTACTTAAAAAATTTATTGGGTGGTTATATTATGAACCAAATATTGTTGGTTCCACCTTAATCCTTGGGTGGTGAGCTCGAGATATCACTCCAATTCATTGGGTATCGTGACAGAGGTTAACGTTAATGTTTCCAGAATAGATTTCGGGAAAATACTGTTATGGGTATTAGAACCATAACTCCCTGCGTAACTTTGAATGATAAAATGTATGTATGTTATGGATTCTAGAAGTTAATGTTATGATTCCTGATTTCTATGTGTTATTCATAAATCTTATGATTTCATGAGGTCTGTTGTGGAGCATGTGTTTTATTATTAAAATGTACGATTTCATTCATTTGTATGTATTCATAAACTAATGTGTTTTTTCAAGATTTATATACCTTAATGATATTTTTATTCTCATCCCATGTTTTTAAATATTTTTTGAACGGTATAAGGAATGGTATGATAAAGGAATATTTCAAGAATATTTATATCAATAAATGAATTCTTGATTTAATTAATGGAGTTTTAATATTGTGAATAAAATTAGATAGAGTAGAAGTCTATAATTTGTAATATTTGAGATGTAATGTAATAGTTATGGCCTAATTATCTAAAACACTAATAATAAAAATGTATTCATTTGACTTCATGAAATAACCCATGATTGTGAAATGTTTAAGACTGGGGCCTTATTATTAGAATTAGAGGTTGGTTTACATGACATTAGTTGTTAGGATGTTATCTGGGTGTAGGTAGAGGATACCATATAACCAAAAGGGTTATTAAGATATGGAATCTTATGGATGGTTATGGTAAAATATGGTGTTTGGATAAAACCCGTAATAATGGTGATATACAGAGGGTGATGGAATAGAGTAATATAAGTTTTTTTATGTTATCATTACCCAATAGAGGATTCTATTTTGAATAATAATAATTTGATTCATGATTAAGTGTTGATTATTTTCTGCAGATTAAATATCATTTGTCATATATGAATGTAATGATAACTTACACGACCTTCTTATCCCTCCATGATGATTTGATAATCACTGTTATTGAAAAATCATACTCAAATGATTTAGATAGCCACTGGAGTATTAAAATCACCAGTAAGAAATTTTTTGATTTAATCAACACCTAATCATTTCTAAAACTATTTTATAGGCCACAGTATGTTTTTAAAATAATTTTAAGATCTTAGATTTTCTAACTCTATCAAAGAGTGAAAGTATAGAAATGATGATAACGTTTAATTTTTAAAAGTGGGACAATATGATGACAGTGAAAGGGATCATCCAAAATATCATGATATCTATATACAATGTATGATTCTTTTTATATACATAAATAATGAAACATCGTCAGATTAATAATTATAAATGATGAGGATATTCGTTTTGTAGGGATGAATAAATAAGAAATAATGTGGACATTCATAGTTACTGGATTATAAAAAATGTTGAATGAGTTTGAATTCTACATATAAGTGATTAAATAGTTATGGTAGTTTTTAGGATGAATAAAAGTTTAAACATATTAATTCCCTTTTTATGAGTGGATTACACTGGAATGATTTTTATAGTTTTTGTAATCCTAATGATTGATATGTGGAAAATAAATTCAAATAAGAATTATATTTTCTTGTTTTAACATAATTGATATGTTTATGGGTTTATATGATCTTTTTTTGAGGTGATTAAGGGTTATTACATTTTGGGATGCAAAATGAATGGTATAAGATAACCTTTAAGGATAATTTAGGTTATTTTTTTAGGTAATTATCTTATTTTTGAATATGTTATTAGAAGGATATGGTTTTACAAAATGGAAATCCCGCAGGATGGGTGACAACCTGTCGCATCCGGATTGCCAATTAGAATAGAACCCATAACCGAAGGAAACAAGGGTGCATCCCCTACCACTGGACTACATGAAGTCCTTGGTTATAATTACTTATTCTATTTAGTTAAATTATTTTATAGTCCATAATAATTGTATTTTTATAGCTTATATTTTATCAAACAGATATCCTTAATATAGGATACTGATTTTTTTATTATGTTATAAGTGTAATTTTGGAATAAATTTTATCTTTTGGGAACACTATATTCCTATGGACAATCGAATACTATGGGATTTCATTTGTGGAGTAATGTTTGAAATATTATTTTTTATGAATCTTTGTTTTTATTATCAACATACTTCAATTTGGGGTATTTATGGAAATGATTAACCTACCATACAAAATATGTGATAACATTAGTTAATTTTCAATATGATAATTTTAGAGTAATTAGTTTTATTTGGAGATAAATATCATGATCTATCATGGAAGGCTATGTGATCATATCCTTCTGAATTTTGGTTTTCAATACTACTTTTTATTATTTTGAAGAATTTTAAGGAAATTTTGTTATTGAATTTTAATGAATGATCTTTAGGTTTTGTTTGTTGAATTTTGAAGATTAAGAGTATTATTTCTTTTTATAAAGGATTTTCCTTTTTGGGGGTTATATGCTATTTTACAAACCATTTTGGTTTTGGATAATGTCTAAAGACAAGGGAAATATATAGTTCATCCTTTTTGGATTATGTGATTTTATTGAAAATGATTCTAGTGCTTCAAGTTCAACAAATCCACATTGAATACTCGTCGTTTGAAGAAAAGTTGACTTTTTTCGATGAAATTTATTAAAGGATGAAAATATACTTGAAAAGTAAGTATATTTACTAATGTTCTTAGTAAATATCAAAAATAAATTCCCCAAAATTTTGATAAGGAACTAAAAACAATAATTTTATCCATTTAATATTCCTACTAGGACTGTTGGATGAATCACATGATTATTGTTTTCTAGTAATTAATTTTCTCTAGATCATGTTTTCTATCACCCTCCTTCATAACATGATAATTAGTTTTTCTTCAACATACATGTTTTCCTACAAGGAATCCTTGTTTGTGTTATCTCATGTGACCTTTTCAATTCCTTTTCTTTCTTTTATGGTGATAGTTTTTTTACTCTATATGTGATGTAGGATTTTCGATGAAGTTTTTGAGACTAATTTTAAAATTTCGAGGACATAGTTTACAAAAAGGGGGAATAATGTAATGACCCAGGTATTTGTGGAATAATTCCTTTTCATTTAAATTAATATTTATTAATATGATATTATTTTTACATGAACTAGAATTCTTTGTCTGATAGTGTACACAACACGCCACAATGGGTTTCTTTGAAATCTTTTGTTGCAAATAACATAGAGTTTTACAGAAAAATAATATATTATTATTATTATTATATTAAATGGTAGTTATTTCCAAGAAATTTTGTTAGAGGTAATGATAATAACTAACTACAATGCGATTATATAGGTTTATTAAATGTCTTTACATTTATCTCGTAAATTTTTGATTCATAAAATAAGAATGAATCTGATTTTAATCATGAAATACTCTAAAATGTTTAAAGGGTTTTTTACTGCATTTTAATGGTGAAACCTCTTTAAATATAGGTTTAATTACATTTATAAATTATATTTTACAAAATAAACTTAATCTTTCGAATCGGGACATCAAAATTTACTTTGGATAAATTTTTGATAATTTTCCGATAAAGTCTATTTTGCAATGTATAGTGAAAAATTATGCATTTTAATTTAAAAAATGTATTTTCATCTAATTTATTTATACAGTTTTATTTTCTATTTAGTTGGATTAAAAATATAATGGGATTATTTTTTCATAATTTAATCCAATTTTTATATTGGAAGTAATTTTCCATTGAAATTAGAAATAAACACATGTCAATATTTTGATAGTTAGTACTTCTTAAAAAACCACTTTTTGGATTTGATAATAGGAATTATTTTTTAATTATTTACGGCATATTATATGATCTATATTTGGAAATATTTATTCCATATTTGGAATAAGAAGGTCCACAATTTGAGAATAGTTGTCTTTTATTTTTTTACATTATGAATAGTAACTTATGTAATTTTTTTATTCACCATGGTTAAAGGGTAAATCTGGTAAATAAGGGTAAAAAATATTATCATAATAATTTTAAACTACCATAAAACATGTCATAATTATATATTATGATATAGTTTTGATCATGGTCATCCTTGGGTAGATTTTGGGATGCCATCGCACCACATGGGTGTGAAAATGACATTTTATAAGAAATATTTTCAATAAAGAGAAATATAACACAAACATTTAACTTTTAGAAAAAATATAACATGGGGTTATGTATGATATCTCATTCACTATAAATAGTAATTAGAAATAGAAAAATATTTCCAACATCATGATTTATTATTTATAATTTTTAGTTATTAAATAAATAAATTTAATTATTACACAATGATAATCCTTTGTGCGATTCATTAATAATGGATTCATATAAATAATAATATAAATATTAAAATAAATGTAATTTTATTATTTTGATTCCATAAATGAATTTTTTGAATGATATTGAGATATTTAATTTGAGTTAATTCCATTGTTCTGAATAAATCAGGTTGTTGTGATTTTTAAAAACATTCTTGTACGAATACTGTCCAAAATTGGCATAATTCATAACTCAAAATATAAAATAGGTTATTAAATGAAATTAAATTCATAAAATCATTGATTCAGAAAAATTGCTCATAAAATTAATTATATTTCATATATTACGTTGGTTTGTGTCTTTTGAAATGATATGGTAATTATATTAAGCCGCAATGTGTAAATAACATGATATCACATTAAGATTAAAAAGGGTAAAATAAGGGTTAAACAAAAAAGATAAGGATTAAAAAAATATTAAAAACAAATAAAATATTATTGAATGATAATTATTATATAAAAGTCATCTTATATAATAGTTAAATTAGTTTTGGAAAATTTTTAGTATGAATTGAATATATAATAAATTAATATTTCTAAACATTCATAATGTTCCCCTCCTCCCTTTTATAAAAGGCCAACAACTCTACCCACATAAATAAAATATCTCAAGGACCTTCTATCATAAAAATTATACTCAAATAATCTCACAACATACCTTCCTTCCTCTTAGAAGCCTTTCCTTGGGAATAAAGAAATTCAAGAAATCATTTTGGCTCAAAAAAAATTACCTTATTTAGAGGTAACATCTTCTCTCAAGTTCATTTCCTTTATTTTCCATCATCACTCCCTATGATATTATTATTACTTGATTATATAAAAACACCATAATCATAAATATTCTGTGATATTTTTATGTGAAATATCCAAAATACACTAACACACACCTCCATCTATTTGATTTTAATATACTGTTTCTGTGGACAGAAAACTACTGTCTCACGAAACGATGATTGCTCAATTTTCCCCTAACACCTCTCATAGTGGCCAGTGTTTGACTCCTAATGTATTAATATTTTTTTAATGATCACAAATCCTATTCAAACTTGTTATGTCCTATAAATTATATCATAATCATGTGTATTCATGTGTATTATTGTTTAATTAGTCTCATGCTTTAAGAAGAAACATTCAAGAATTTAATTTCTATAAATTAAGATTACATACATTATACTATCTTTGATCTACTCTCATAATACCTTCTTTGAAAAATTATTAAGTCTAAACCATTGTATTGTCAACATTCCTTATGTCTGAATACAATTACATTGAAAATTCTGAGATAGCGTAAGTCTGCTACTGGTTATGTATTTCTAACACCATGAATTAGACACCGTGAACCAAAAGACGCCATGACTATCAGACATCATGAAGTAGACACTGTGATGCAGACACCATGACCATAAGACACATTGAACAAGACACAGTGAAAAAGCACTGTTAAGAATCAGACACCGTGAATGAGACACCATGGACAAGACACTATGATGAATATATCACTGTAAACAAGACACTGTGAACAAGAAATCATGAACAAGACATCATGATCACGAGACACCGTGATCAATTTAGACACTGTATGAAGGATAAACTGTTTCCATGACATACTGTGACACTGTTTCTTAAACAATTTTATCTTTTTTTACTTTATTCTCTAATAATCATATTTGATGTTTTAAAATTAACTAACAAAATATATGTTTGTTTTTAGACATATCATCTGACAATAAAAGGTACGAGGTGCAGAATCCATGAAACCTTTCAGCTCTAACACATGCATTCCATGATAAAATCGATGTGTTGAAAAGAAGCAATGTGCACTATAATAAAATGAAAAAACATAGTGACCCTGATAACGAAGAATACTCAGATACATTCTAATGGAAGAATTGCAAAATACAAGAAACCCGACTCTGCTGAAGAACATATAAAGTACATAAGAATCCAGAGAACATCTTATCATTTTTTAACCTCATGAAGAACACAAGCTGAATCATAACACTCTGTTTTACTGACGAGGATTCGAGATTTTCATCTACTTCATCACATGAAGTCTAGATCTGCAAAGACCATTACTCAGAGCACTTCTAAAACCATCTCCATATATCTACTCTATTTTTTATTTGTTTATTACCTTTCGACCCGAGTGTGTACCTATAGAAAACCACACTCTTTCTCCTGCTATAAATGAAAGGATATATGATATCCTTACTCGAACATCTATTTACTATTGTATATTCATTGAAAACAGTGGAAGAGGTCCCTTTGTGGCCTAGTTATTTATAACCCTGAAAACTGTAGAAGAGGTACATGTGTGGCATGGATAGTCTGTGTATTGTTGTTAACCTTGATCCAGGGTGTGGATCAGTGTTTATTTGTATAAAGTACTTGGTTGTAGTTGATCACCAAGTGGAGTAGATTGGGTCTTGGATTAAGACTGATCCACTTGTTTCATATCTTCCATGTTTCTCAAATTAGTCTTCTATATTTTATTTATTTACAGTATAATTCAGATGTCCCTAAATTCAGTTTGATAGTTAGTCTTGTAAATAAGTTATAAATGGCTTGTATTAGTAGTATAAATTCAAAAGTAATATCAATAACACAAATTAGGATTTCTGAGAATTAATCAATCTTCTAAGAAGTTGCGTAAATAGTTTAACTCTTATAACAGTATAAACTTGATTAAATGGGCTGTATTTAATCTTTGGGGAAATCTATTTAGAAATACTTTTTACAGAAAGTTCTATAGTTACTCAATTCACCCCTCCCCTCTAGAGTAATCTACTACGACCAAGAGCCATCATGATGAACCTATATTTAAGTATGATATATATTATATTTATATTTTCTCTATTCTTAAGTATTTTTTATTTATAGAATACCATTATTCATTACATAATGTGTAAATATGATAATTTCATTAGAGGAAGAGTGGACTACCACCCCCTCAATATGATACGACTCGTTCATTCCATACATGGAACATATATAGGATTCTATTAATGAACTTATGTAACATATATAAAATATTATATTATAATGGAATTATAATATACACATTTATCATTTAGTTTTCAAAATTTTATGTAATTAAAATAAATGAAAGTAGCTTTCATGCGTACGTACAACTTACTGTATCCATGAACGTTGCATTTCAATACAAATCACCAATAGTTATGGACTATTATAAATACATTTATAGTAGATCTAATTACATATATATTGTATATATATGATACTTGAATCATGAATAATTTTTGGGTGGTGATGTACTTTTGACTACGTGGACAATTTACATCAAAACATGTTCATTTTCTACTCATGTTCTAAGTATCAAAAAAATTAGAGATATAAAAATAAATAATTAAGTAATTTTTATAACATGATGATATGTAATATAAAATTAATAATAAAGATGAAAATGTTTATTATGTAATAATAAATAAACATATTTTTATTATTCCGTAATATAAATAATGAAAGAGACATCTCAGACTCAATTTAAGTGATCTTCTTAACCCAATTTATATTCATTGGGTTTATCATCTACATCATGATTATGTTATGATATTACTATGATAGAAATAAAATTTGACATCCAATCCAATATTTATACTTAATTTTTGTTTATTTATAGTGAATATAAATAGTCAATCCATTTTATTAATAAAATGATCTTTCTATGGGGATTTCTAAACACAATTTCTAGTCATTGGGTTTCACTTAGACATCATTGAGTATATTATGCCAAGATTATGCATGGAATCACATTTCAATTTTTTATGTTTTAATTTCCACTTCCAATTTTGTTGATGTACGGTTTCTACACATAATCCATTTATTTAGATATACTTATGTCATTTATACAAACATCTTATGGTAAATCTTATCTTAATATCCAATCATTGAAATTAATATCCTTGTCATTGGGTTTTTTCCATGAATATGTGTTAATAAACTATAATTTTTTTAAACTTAATGCATACTTATATTGAGTGTTTTTTTATTTTTAACACGTATTTATGTCATTGATTTATTCTTAACCTATTGATATGATCGTTGTGTAGGATTTACAATCAATTTACAATCCAATGAGGTGTATTTGTTGTTATGAACCAATTCACTTTTATCGTGTATATAATTTCAGTTGAAATATTATATCATGAATCTCATTATTCTCATGATATTATATTTTTTGTTTAATGTTATTCGTTAAATATTTTTATTCTAGTGTTTATCTATTTGTATGGGGATATTTAAATAATACATCATTTTAAATGTTTTAAAGATTTATTCTTTTAAAACATTCTTTTTCATGTCCATGTTTTAAAAATGGTTATTAATAATATGTTTATAAGGATATAAATGTTTTAAAATGATAATTTATTTTAAATGTTCCAATTTTTTATGGGACACGTTGATTCAAAAATATATTTATTAAATTGTTTAAATGATTTTTGAAATGGATTGAATATTACAATATCTTGAATTTATTTCTAGTGAATAATGAGTGAAATGTTGATAATTTTAATCTTTTATGTGTTATGATTATTTAATTGTACATAGAAAAATTATGGGTGGTTACGTGAGAACCCAAATACTAGTGGATCCATGCTAATCCTAGGTTGGGTGAGCCCGAGATAAATCTCTAATTCATTCGCTCACATGACGGAGGTAAAAATTAATGTTTATCCTAAGAGCTTAAAGAAAATTATGTGATGGGTATTACAAACATAACTTTATATGTAGTAGTGAAAGCTATAATGTATGTAATTTTTGGATTCTACAAGTTACCATTATGTTTTACATGTGTTATTCATAAATATTTGGATTTCATGAGGTATGTTAAAGAGATTATGTTTTGTGATAGAAAATTATGATTTCTTTATTTTGTATGAATACATTTTCTAATATTTTCATTCATTATTTTATTTCTCATTCATATATTTTTATTCTCATCCAATATTTTTGAATTTTTTTTCACTCGGTAAAAGTAAGGGAATGAGAAAGGAAGAATTCAAGAATTTTTTTATCAATAAAATAACTCTTGTTTTTATTTGAAGAGTTTAATTATTGTGAATGAAATTAGATAGAGTATAAGTGTCCACATGGTAATATTTGAGATTTATTGTAATATTTGTGGCCTAATTCTATAAAATTATAAACATGACAAGATCATCAATGTGGATTCTTGACTTAACTCAATATTATTTAATGTTTAATGTTTGAGCCATATATTTGGAATCATAGGTTGGTATAGATAACTATAGAGGTTAGGTTGTTATCTTGGTGTAGTTAAAGGATCCCATATAACAAATAGTGATATTATCATCTGGAAAATTTTGGTGGGTTATGGAAAAAAAGTTTCTTTGGATAAAAACCTAAAAATGAAGATATTAGAAGGTTTATGGATTAGAGTAATATAAATTTTTTTTGTTATAATTACCCAATCGATGATTAATTTTTTAACAATAATAATTCATTTCTACTATAATTTTAGATAATTTTCTATATATTAAGAATATTTTGTCATGATGAAAGGAAATAAATGTTTGATGAACTTCTCATCCCTCCCTAAGGATTCTATTATCAATATTATGGGAAAATAATGATCAACTTATTTGAATAGCCTCTGGAGTTTTAAAATCACATGCAAGAAATAATATGAATTACTCAACACCTAATTATTTATAAAAATATTTTATAGGTCATGGAATCTATTTCATACGATTTCAATATCTCACATTTTCAAACCCTATCAAAATGTAAAATCACATAAGTGGAAAAAACATTTATTTTTTGAAAATAAGAAATCAGGGTGAAATAGAAATGGAAAATCATAAAGACCATGATATCTGGATTAAAAGTATGATTTATTTTTTATCCATAAATAATGAAGCATCTTTGAATTTATATTTATAAATGATGAGGATATTTGATTTGTTGGAATGATGAATTAAGATATACGATAGAAATGTGTAAATAATTGGATATAAAGAATGATGAATGAGTAAGAAGTCTACATATAAGGGATTCAAGAGTTATGTTATATTTTAGGATTATTAAATGTTTAAATTTATTAGTTATATTTTAATTATGGGATTATTTTGTATGTATTTTTCTAGTATGAGTAACCTTGATGTTTGATATGTGAAAATGTTATTTAAGGAAGAATTATCTTTTCTAGTGTGGACATAATGGATAACATTAGGGGTTCATATGATCTTTTATTTTTTTAGTTGAATAATGGTTATTACATTTTGGAATGAATAATTAAAAGTATTAGATATCCTTTGAGGATAAAGAAGGTTATGATTATTTTTGATAAAATTTACTTATTTTTGAGAATGATATAATATTTATACGGTTTTATAAAAAGGAAAACACAAAGGATGGGTGAAAACCTGTTGTATCAATAATGTTCATTGGAATCGAACCCTCAACAAAGGGAGATAAGGGTGAATCACCTACCACTAGACTATGTGATCTACCTAGTTATTATTACATATTTTTTTTTTCACATAATTGATTTTATGGATCAAGAATAATTTATTTTATGGAACTTATGTTTTATCAAATTTATATCCTTATAATAGGAAAATGAGTTGGTTATTAAGTGATAAATATTATTTTGTAATACATTTTATCTTTTCGGAACTCTATATTTCTAGGGAAAAAATAATACTAAAGGATTTCATTTGAGGAGTAATGGTTGAAATATTATTATGGAATGATCTATGTTTTTTGTGGACATATGGATATTTGGGTTATTTATGGAAATAATTTACCTACCATAGATAATATGTGATTAGGAAAGTCTCTTTTCCTTATAAGACTTTATGAGTAGTCGGTGTTATTTAGAGATAATTGTTATGATTTATCATGGAAGTCTATGTGATCAAATCCTTCAGATTTTTGGGTTTCAATCTTACTTCGGATTATTTAGAAGAAAATTAAGGAAATAATTATATTTAATGGTCATTGATATAATTTGGTTTTTGTCTATCGAATTTTGGAGATTAATAGTAGTATTTATTTTTAGAGAATATTATCCTTTTTTGGATTAGCTGATATTGAACTTACCATTATGGGTTTTGGTTAATTTCTAATGATAGAGGAAATATAAAAATTATATTTTTTGGATTCTTTGATTCTCTAGAATTTTATTCTAGTGCTTCTGGTGTGACCATGTAATCTTGAATACTCATCGTTTTAAGAAAATATGAGTTTGGGGTAAAAATTTTATTAATAGATGAAAATCTACATGAAAAGTATGTATATTTGTGTATATTATTAGTCAACCACATAAATAAATTATTAAAAATTATGAAAAGGAACATAAAAAAAATTGTCTCTTTACTTTTCCTATTGGGTAATCAAATATTGTTTAACCCGTTAAATGTTTGTGGTTTTCTGATAGTTAACATTCTCATTATCTTGTTTTCTATCGCTCTCAATCAGAACATGATGGATAGTTTTTCTTCCATATCCATTTTTTCCTACATGTATCCTAGTATGTGTTATCTCAGGTGACCTTTTCACTTCTCTTTAATTATTTGAAAGTGATATTTTTATTGTCTCTTTTTCTAATGTTAGATTTTCAATGATGTTTCTTTACCAATTATAATATTTCAAGGACACAATTTCCAAAAGTGGGGAATGATGTAATGAACAATGTATTTATAGAACAATACATATTCTTCTCTATTAATATTTATCAATTATATACTATTTATAAATTAAATGAGATGATTTTTCTGATCGTTTTCTCAACAAGCAATAATGGGTTTCTTTGAAATCATACGTTGCACGCAACATTGAGTTGTGCAGAAAAATAATATAATAATTTATACTTTAAAAAATTAGTTAATTCCTAGATATTTTATTGTTAAGAATAAATATAGCTGACTAAAATATGATTATACATGTTCTTTAAATGACATTACTTTTATCTAATAAATTTTAGAGGCATTAAATCAGAATGAATCAAATTTTAAGCATGAAATACTCTAATATTTTTAGAAGTTCATTTTATCTCATTTGGATGGGGAAAAATTTCTAATTTTTTTTATCTTTTATATGTTATATATGATATAATAGACATATTATTTAGGACAAGGGGATAAAAATTTACATTTAATAAGTTTTTTGTATTAATTAGGTAATCTTGATTTTTTGATGAGTAGGGGAAAATACTACATTTATATTCAAAACTCTCTTTTCATATAATTTAATTGAATTGTTAGATTATAATTTTTGTTTTTTAAAAGTTTTATTTTTTTATTTTTTTTATAATTTAATCCTATTTTTTCCATTTTAATTAACATCCCATTGAAATAGGATATAAACACATATCAAAATTTTGACAGTTATAACTTCTTAAAAACCCACTATTTTGTTTTGATAAGGATAATTAATTTGATATTAATTATTGAAACTTTGGTATATTGAATTTTAGAAAATGGATTCAATATTTGGAATTATAAGGTCAATATTTTGAGAATTGGGAAATTTTATCTTTGAAAATTATGAATAACAACTTTATTAATTATTTTATTTACCATGGTTAAAGGGTAAATCTTGTAAATAATTGTGAAAAATAATATTCTAAATTAATTTAAATACCCTAATTCATTTTATAATCCAATTGGATGAGATATTTATTACCATGGACATCCTTAGATATATTTAGGGACCCCATGGAGACACTTTAATGTGAAAATGAAATTTTATATGAATTAATTTAATGTATAGAGAAATATAACAAAAACATGTATATTTTACTGAAACAATTACAATATGGGGATATATTAGTCATCACTTTTACTATTTATATTAATTATAAATATAAAATTATTTTCTATATCATGAATGTTTATTTAAAAATTTTATACAATAAATAAATAAATTTAATAATGACACAATGAGGATGCTGTGTTTGATACATTAATAATGGATTGAAATAATTGTTATTATAAATATTTAAAAAATGTTATTATATTATTTTGATATCATACATTAGTTTTTATAGATTATATTGATATTTTATAATTTATTTAATGCATTTTTTTCTATAGAATCGGGTTTTTATGGGTTTTCAAAAAATAATGCAAGAATACTGTCCAAAATTGACATAATTAATAACATGAAAGATAAGATAGTTTATAAAATGAAATTAAATTTATAAAAATCAATGATACTGAATAATTGTAAATAAAAGTCTAAATATGTCAAATAAGGATAATATATTATTAAAAATGTATAAATATTATTGGATGATATGTATTCAAACCAAATTCATCTTATATTATAATTAATTGATATTTGGAAAAAAAAATTAGCGAATATAAATTTATTTTTAATTAATATTTCTAGACATTCCTATCATGGTCCTACTCTCACTTATAAAAGACCACCAACATACCCACATAACCAAACCCTTATCAAGCCCCTTGGTTAATCCAAATTCTGATGTAATAATCTCCCAAAATCCCTAATTTCCTCCTAGAAGCCATACCTTAGTCATAAATCCACTCACGAAATCTTCTTCTCTCAAATAAAAATATTGTACCCATTAAAAGGTATCATCTTCTCTAAAGTTATGTTTGTTTACTTTCCATGTTCACTCTATATGATCTTCGTATTCATTGATTACATAACAAAATCAATATACTATATATTGTTGTATTTTGTTATGATAATTATTATAACTACAAATACACACATATCTATATAATGGTTATGAGCAAACTCTTTCTGTGGACGGTGAAATATTGCCTCACGAAACAATTATTGTTCAATTTTCCTCTATCACCTATCCTGGTGTCCATTATGATGAAAAATGTATATATATATATGATATATATTATGTTTATATATTCTTTATTTTTATGAATTTTTTATTTACATCAAACCTTTATCCTTTCCATAATTATTAAATACATTAATTTCATTTAAGAATGTACGGACTACCGCCCCCTCAAAGTTAAATGAGTCGTTCATGCAATACATGGAATTTATAGAAAAGGATGTTAATGATATTATGCACCATACATAATTTATAAAATTATAAAATAAATATAATATAGTTATGAGTCATTTATTTCACATTCATATAAATATTAAAAATAGATGAATGTAGCGTTCATGCGTACATACAACTTACTATCTACATGAACAATGCATTTAATTTAATTACAAAAAATTTTATGGACTATTATAAGTACATATATAGAGGATATAAATACTTATATACTGGATATATATTATACTTAAATCGTGAATTATATTATAGTTGTAATGGACTTTTGACTACATGCACAAATTACATCCAAAATAGTTCATTTTCGACTCAAATTTTAAATATAAAAAAAAACGGCCGATATGAACATTAATTATCATGTAATATTTATTAAATTATGATAATGAATATTAAATTAATAAAAAACTATATAAAGGTTCTGAATCAAGTATAAAATAAAACATTTTTATTATTCCAGAATATTAAGAACAAACGAGACTAGTAAGACACAAGGAAAGTGATATTCTTAACAAAATTTTCATTTTTTGGGCACATAATATACTTCATGATTAATTAATTCTATGATTATGTGAGATAATAAATTTTATGGCCTATATTATATTTATAATTTCATTATTTATATTTATATTGAATACAAATAATATATCAATTTTATTTAAAAAATGAACATTGTAATGGAATTTCTAAACTAAATTTCCACTCATTTGGTTTTATGCATACTTCATTGATTTTATTATGAAAATATTATGTGTGGAATCAATGTTTATTTCATTATATTTTTATTTTAACTTTTTCCGTGTGGATATAATTTTTCTACACATAATAACTGCACTGAATAACTCTTTTGTCACTTATATGAACAATGTAAGGTACATCTTAACTCAGTCCTCATTAATAGAGTTAAATATCCATATCATTTGTTTTCTTTTTATAATAATATGTTTTAATTACCTCTGATTGTTTTAAAATTAATATACACTTATATTGGGTTTAGTTATATTTTCCACACATATTTATATCGTTTATTTGTCCTTAAACTAATGATAGGATCTTTATAATGGATTTCGTCTCAATTTACAATCTATTGAGACATACTTGTTGTCATAATCCAATTTGAATTTAAGGGGTATATAAAACCCTTTAAAATTATATATATTGAATATATTTATTTTCATTATATTTTAATTCTTGTTTAATGTTACTCCTTAAAAAAATTCATGTGTTTATAATGTGGTAATAGACTCTTTAACTAAAACATCGTTTTAAACATTTTAACTATTTATTAATTAGAAACCTATTAAATCATGTGCATGTTTTAAAAATGTGTTTTATGATTTTATATATATGGAAATTAATTTTTTAAAATGATAAATTATTTTAAAATTTTCAATGTGGTATGAGACACTTTGATTAAAAAATATCTATATTAAATGTTAAAAATTGTTTTGGAAATTGATTTAATATTTCAATATGTTTAATTTATTTCTTGTGATTGATGAGTCAAATTTTGATAATTTCAATCATTTATGTATTAGTATTATGTAATTGTACTTGACCATTTTATGATTGGTTATGTCATAAACCATGTATGGGTTGGTTTGTGATAAACCTAGGGTGGGTGAGACCGAGCTAGCTCTCCAATGCATTGGGTAAGGGGATAGAGGTAAATGTTAATGATTGTCCTAAGATATTTAGAAATTATATTGTGATTGGTATTCCAAATGTAACTCCCTATATAGTTATGAAATCTACAACATATGTTTATTATTGATGCCACCACATACCTTTATGACTATCTATTTCTATGTGTAATTCATAAATCTTTTGATTTCATGAGGTACGTTGAAGATATTTTTTATGATTGAAAAGTATGATTTCATTGATTTTTATTTATTCATCGATTAATGTTTCTTCCCATATTTTATTTCCCATATTTTGATTTTTATGACCATCAAAAATGATGGAATTTTTTTTCACATGGTTTAAGGAAGGGTAAGGGAAAAGAGGATTTCAAGAAGATTTTTATCAATAAATTAAATCTTGTTTTTATTTAAGGTGTTTTATTATTGTGATTTTTTTGATAGAGTAGATTTATCAACTTTGTAATATTTGAGATATAATGTAATATTTATGGACTAATTAACATTTACTAGAAACCTGAAATGATCCTTAACACATATTCTCGACATAACTCAGGATTATGTAATGTTTGAGTGTGGTGATTTATAAATAAAATGAAGAAAGCATTAAATTATAAGGAAAGGGATTATAAAAGAAAATATCCATTCTTTTGGTTTTTCCTCTTTTATTCCAAATTTCATTAATTATGTTTAATTATACTCCTAATATATAATAAATTTTTTCATACATTTTCTTTTCTGGGATATACATGTTTCTAATTTGGTTTTATGAAAAATAGTATATTTTCTTAAATAACCTTCTTTTTAAAAACACATCTTTTACTTATTTTGAGTTTGTTTCTTATTCAATCCAGATTGATGATTTCTATACCAGTATGATATTCCCTTTTTGGAACACCGATTGATTTTCCCAAAATTATTAAATGAAACTCATTCATTTTCCATGGATTATTTCATTTATATGATTAATATACATTCTATGTGGATATAATGACTATATAAATGCTATGATGTGACAGGTGTGCCCATATTTATATAATGGTCAAATTCATTGGGTGTTATTCTTTATCTAATGATAAAATGTGAAATACGTTTGAACATGGAACTTTCATTGTTCCCTATGATGATATTATGATTATTAACATATGTAAAGCATGGAAATCATGATATATTTGTTCTCAACTATGTGTTGTATTTGAACACTAACACATGATGTTTCATTTTTATGCATTTCAATATTAAATGGTTTTTATAATTCTTTGTATAATGTTTAGGATGATTATTATAGTAATATGTTAAGATTATAATGATTATTATCACCAATGTTATATTGATTCATGTCCTTATATAACCTTTTACTAGGCTTTTAGATCAAGCCTTTCTTTGATGTATATCCTTAGGCGACTATATATAATAAAGAGTAATTGTGAGCCACTATGAACCTATAGAATAAGAAACTAAATAATATTTATGTTTTCTCATGAAATGTTTATATTTGGCTTTAATTTTCAGTAGACACTAAAAAATTGGATCCATGTTTTTAACATTATTATATTTTTTGTCTATAAAATGATGTAATAGTAATGTATGAAATTGATGAGTCACTATATTAAGAAAACATGTCATTTAATCCCTAATATGGGAAGGAATAATATAAATAATATGGTATGGTAAATAACTAAAATCACATTAAATTTAAATGACATTAATTTCATGATATGATAAATCAGAAAAAATATGGAAAGGTAAATAACTAAAATCATATTCCAGTTATTTATTAATCTAGGAATAAAATGCACCAAAATATTTTTTCATGATGAATATTTCATATATAATAATAAGATAATTATTAATTCAAAAAATTATTAATTATAGGGATAAATTTTTTCAAGGTACATGGTATAGTTACCATAGATAAAATTAACATGATTATTTGAATCATTCCATTGTCCATAACAGTCACAACATAGTTTCGAACATGATAAGTGACAAACTCAGAGAGTTTGTTTCTAACTAATTTCACCTCATGAGAATACCTATAAATAAATGGTATTACATTAAATTTTCCTAGATTCGTGTTGTATATATCCAATGCATTCCAAATATGTAAAATAATCGATTTAACTAAAAATAAATGTTCGATATCAAATATCCATATTTGTTAAAAGATATTATTTTATTAATATTTACCCAGTCAATCATTTACTATCAATTTAAATATATATGTAAAACGGTATATGATTCATGAAAAAATATTTACCATCATAAATGATATTGATTTTTAGGGGAGATTTAATTCTAATGTGGAAGTGAAAAATTAAAATCAATGTTTATGGCATCAAAAAAGAATCACGTTCGTGAATATCAATAGATCCCCTAAAAAGAGTGATAAAAATCCATCCAAATACGTATTAAATATAGTAAAAAATAAAAATAATTCTAATTAGGGTTAGAATAAATGATTTATGACATTTATTAATTGATATACATGAAATTTTCATCAAAATTAATATTTTGTACAATATATATTTCATTTTGAATTTTTTTAGTATAATTTTCTTTCAGAAAAAAATTTATTACTAAAATTTATAAATTTTTGAATTATATTCCTTAGAATTAATATTTTAAATATAGAATATAATAATGAAAAAATTTGAGCAGTAATGATTGTTGGATATTTTTTTCATGTCGTACAACTAAAAAAATGTTCCATTAATTTTTTTGAAAAATATGAATGATAATTGTTTTTAAAATGAAATAAATAATCATTTTAAAACAACATATTAAAAGTAAAAATGTTTGAAAATTCCATCAATAAATCATTTTTATAATATATAAACATTTTTGAAGTCATTATTTGAATGCATGGTTTTTAAGAAAAACATAATTATGACAAAATATAGAAATGAAATCAGGATTTATTGAAAGATAATTATAAATGAATATAAGTAAAAATAGTGTAAAAATTTCAATATTACATGAAATAATTAAATAATATTAATATTTTATAAAATGGAAGGGTTTATTATTAAATGGTCATGTAATATACTTCAACTGATATTTATGAAAAAAAATTCTTGATTAGAATGAGATTGTGAAATAAACTATTAAATTGATCATAACATCGATGTGAGAATTAACAAAAAGAATGTATTATGTGTATCCACATTATATTGTAATTAAACATGTTTATATACAATATTTCATAATACAATTTCATTATAGACATTTTTTTAGGAAGACATAATCACCAAAGTATAAGTTTAACCCAATATGGGGAAATTGTGTTACAAAATCCCTTACATTTTGGTACCTTATGGTTTAACTCCTAATAACCACTAGTGTAATGGTTATAATAATATTAATATATTATATATTAAACATATTTGAAACAAATATATATTTTTTTAAATAATTTCCAATAAATAATTTTAATTAATCAATATATTGTATTGCACAAAATTGTGAGTTTAGACGAACCGTGAAACATTATTTGTATAAAATGACCATAATAAAAAATCCATTAAATTAGATAGAATAAATATAAATAAATAATTAGTGAATAAAAAATAATATTCCAATTGATTATGAATTTATTGGTATGCTCATTGAATATAACCACTCAATAATTAATAAAATCATTTTACTCTTGAAAAATAAGTATTCATAAAAAATGATCTAATTTTATTTTCATGAGTTAATTTTAGAATTTAGAATTTTATAAAATTTATTTAAAATAATTCAATTTCATCATGTTACATTTTTATAAAATTTATTATTATTTATAGATAATTTTATAAAAGTATTTTTTAAAGAATAATGAATACATCGTTTTCAAAAAAAATTTTTTATGTTAAAGTCATTATAAAGTAAGACTGTGTTTTGGATTATTTATAAATATTAATTATTTAATTTAAATCCCAATATAGTTTTTAAAATGATACTACAAAATAGTTTTTTTAATGAACCAACCCTCATGGTCCATCCCTCTTCAAAATTTCTGGTGTTTGGCACGCCCTAGACCCATCAAGTCCCGATCGCAAGGGCGACGTCTGGGTTGCAAAACGTCATCACAGTGTCAACCATCGGTAACACTGATTAGTGTGACACCTATCAGTTTGACATAGATAGGTGTGACACCGATCGACATGACACTGATCGGTCTGACAACGATCGGTTTGACACCGATTGGTGTGTCATTGATCGTTGTGTCACCGATCAACAGTAGAGGGGATTGTCCGGTTTTTCTTCGTCACTTTTTCTCGTAATGCCACTTTTATGACTTTTAACCCCTTTAAAAGTGGTTCAAGGGTGTTTTTAGCCCCATAAACATTTTTTAAAATTCTTAAGAGTGGGGTGACACTCAATAGAGCCAGACTGCGTGCCCATGTAACGTGTTTTCAGTTTTTTAAATAAAATTGTTTAACTCACAACTGTTACGGCCACCTCTCTGATAACCACTATTAAATAACAATTAATTCCATCATGTGTAACCACCTAACCTCATGGTGAAACCACTATCCACATCAAATTCCAATTAATCTCTTGATATCCCGTAACCCATGGATCTCATCTTTATATCCCACTAGAATTAGTTCTTAATATTTCTTGGCTTGTTTCTTTCATCCCTTGGTGCATTTGGTGTCCCATTACTAAGGCGAGTGGTTCCCCTATGTTGTATCCTTTCATTATCATTCTGGGAGTCCCAGAAGTTACTCCCATATAACTCATGCATCTGTAGTTCTTAGCGCGCAGAGATAAATGTCGATATTTGATCATCCAAGTAGGGTTTTTCTTTGTCTATATTTTTTCTTCTATCAAGCGTGGTGCATATGAGAATGTTTACAATAGGGATGGATGAAAAAAAACTTTATTAAAGATAATAGATTGACTTTTATTGAATGAAGGGGGTGTGATCGATGTTTCTGTTGTACTCTTTCCCCTTGATTATGATTTGTAAATTGTACAGGCATATGTCAATAATAAATCATGGTCGTTGGTGGTATTTTGATGCACAACAACGAACCTCTATTTTTATAGTTATTTATATGATTGAATGGATGTAACATGGAAAATATAAATCACATAATCTTAGTGGATTAAATGGATTCCCAACTAATAATAATCATTGTGTGAACACCACGGTTAACCAAATGGATAGAAAGATCTAAATGAATGAAATATAAAAATTTTAAAACTCCCTTGCTCTTTTTTGGTGATTTTTATGGTTGTTTCTTGTGAAGTGACGTGGATGGGGATGAGATCCTCTGTTTTGGTGCAGTTGTTGGTTTTTGGATCTGATGTTGCATGGGGCCATATGTTGAGGACATGTTTGGTTCTAGCTCTTCGAGAGATCTCAAAGATCCCATTTGTCGTAATGAATTTACTAGAGAATCGGGTGTAAATGCTTAAATTGATGTTTTTCTAGTTTCCATTCCATGGCTTGTAGTTATGACAACTAGATTCATAGTAGTGAAAATTTTACTCAAATAGAATCATTGGAATATGAAAACAAGAATGGTCTCACTAGGGAATTGTATTCTAATAATGAGTTGTAACATGGTTGTGGTTGTGGTGTTTCTTATGAATGAATAGAAACGAGGGTGTTTGTGTGGTGTTGGTTAGTAACCTCTAGGCTGGGATGATTACTTGTTACCTATTTATATATATTTAGTTCTTATGTTTCTTTTTTACGCACCATCCAGGTTGAGTACTTTTTAACGAACTACCCCACTACCTGGGAGAGGGTATTCTTTTCAACACTCCTATAAGTGGATGGTTATTAGATCCTTTTATACTCCCATTCCCGATTATCCTATGATCCTTCAGGTATGATGTGATGGCATGGGATCCATGATAGCCCATGATTCTTTGGGCGGGGTATTTATGGTGGTTGACCCTAGTGTCTGTGGGCAGGTTATTTCCCAAGTGTCTTTAAGATGAGGCCCAAGTGTCTTCGGGTGTGGTTTTAGTTGTTTTGTAATAGGTGTTTTTGGGAATGGTTACGTGTGGTTATTGTGGACTAGGTGTTTATGGGTTGGATATGTGGTTGTTTCCCATGTGTTTGTGTTCTTTATGTGTGGTTGTGGCCCATGTTTTTGGAGGCGGCGTATGGAAGTGTGACTGTGGTGAGAATGGAAGGAGAGGTTTGGAGCATAGGATGTCTTCAGTAACCAGTGGGAAAGTGGCGCGGGGTACCCAAATATTGATGTGTTGTTACTATTACATTACCTGACTTGCGTTATTTGGGGATTGTGTCTTGGTGAGGTTTTGGTGGATAGAATCCTTGCTGTGTTCTTCATTTTTCTCCTTTTCTCATGGGACATTAGACTGTCTCAACAGTTGTGCATTAGAGATTTTGTTTTTCACTAATGAGTATACTTGTATACTCACCCTATGCATATATAATACATTCAGGATTCCATGGGGCATCAGGGATGGTGCAGGGCCGTATTGGGAAAATTACTATTGCTTTTTTTCTTCTTTTCATGGTACATTCCATTGAGGTTTTCTTTCACTTTTATTGCATCTACTTTTGGACATGCCTATGGGAATAGTTTTCTTTTCGATTTACTTTTACCTCCAGTTTTGGTGTTGTTGGTATTATCAATCTTATCTCCCTATCCTACTAAATAAAAAGGGCCATGCTTTCCATCTTTTGTGTGATTCTATAACCATGGTGCTAGTCGCCACTCTGTAACTTATTGGAGGCGGGTCTCGCGGGTCATAATCTCCCATTAAATAAGAAGATCGATGGGTCTGGAAATCTTTTATCCCATATCTCATCTTGGTGAAGGTGGGTCAAGATAGAATGGTATCAGATGGGATGTTTAGATATAGGATGGAGATCGAGGTTAGGAAAAGCGAGGATTACATGGGATAGTAGGGAAACAGTTCTAGGAAATCTTGGTTCGTAAAATAGGCTATGGAAAACTGGCTAAGATGTGATATTTTAGGTCCCCCTATGATCTAATGCAAGGAATCTGGGCCAACCAAACAGCCAAGTGAGGCTTCACTGATTATATGGTAGATACCCTATGAAATGTACATGCATCATTGGGTTCTTGTGTGTTCTGGGTGCCCTAGTATTATAAATAAAAAAATGTTAAGAGAAATTTATAATCAACCTTCTACACTACTCGAGCATAGGAATTCCTTGTTTATGTTGCAATTATGTCACCTGGATGACAACCACAAGTAGTGCGGGCGATCCAGGTCCAGAAGGTTGTTTTTGATGAGCAGTAGAGGCTGATCGAGAGGAAGAGGATGATCAGTGGTAGAGGAAGATTTGTGCCTTTTAGCGACATAGCCTTGGGAAGTACGAGGGAATCATCTTGGACATGGAGACAGAGAGATGGATTTAGGTGCTGGTGATAGCTTACGGCTTGATCCAGGCTCTGACGAAGTACTGGGTTCCTCTAGCTGTTATCTTGATGAGGGGAGCAGTGCCTTAGTTTTGGATGATCTACCTTGGGGAGAAGAGGGAAGCTGAGGTTATGTGGACTATGTTTGAGCAGGAGTTCTGGGAAAAATTCCACTCTTCCATGATGAAGGGTGAGAAGAGGCAGGAGAGGGTCTCCCTCCTGGACGAGAGCATGTTATTAAGAGAGTTGGGGATCAAGTTCAAGGATCTCCTTCATTTTTATCCAGAACTTTTTCTGGATGATGAGTCTTAGGTGAGACGTCTAGATGCGGCACTTCGACCTTCTCTTTAGTATGTTGTTACTCCCATCACACTACCAACACACATGGAGGTCCAAAATAAGGATTAAGTGGTAGAATGGATGCACATTCTGGTTGGTGTTCCTTGAGAGGGGATCTATTGGAGTTATTCAAAGGGGAAGGCCATCAAGAGTAGGCCCCCATCATCAGGGCCTTTCAAGTTTCGACATGTGGGGAGTAGGCCCCAACAGTTCCAGTTCAGATCCCTCGGGCCTCGTCCCTTCCTTGCGGACCCAACAAAATTATTCTTCATCTATGGGAGCCATGTGAACCATCATAATCAGTGCCCGAATAGAGTGCAATATAGTGGGGGTGGGTAGGTTCAGTGCCCACCTCAGCAGCAACCGCCTACAACTAGGCCCTTTCAGCAATAGCAGCCGTAGGGATAGCGAGCTCCTGCTTCTTTGAGGGAAGATGCTACTGGAGGAGAACAGCCACATGCCACTCCTCAGGGACCACTAATAGGGCGGGTTTTGGGAGGCGGCCAACAACAGAGGGGCGGAGGAGCTGGGCGTGGGCAGTGGCACACCGCATAGGCAGTAGTTCCAGCAGTTCTGGAAGTCATTTGAGGTACAATTTACATGTTTAGTACTATTTTCTATGTATTGTTTGGTATATGAGATTCAAACTCCTTTATTTCACCCATTTTGGCCTGTTCTATGGGTGTAGACGCTGAGAGACATTTAATGACACTTGGATTGAGTATGCCAATTGGCGGTCAGACCGATTTGTTTTTTGTTTTCCAAGGTTGTAGACTGATTATATGACCACATGAGACTATAAGGGATATTCTACTATTGCAGATACATCAATATGATGTCATCCTTGGCATTGAATGGATCTTTCCTATCCATGTTGTTATCAATTGTATCCAGAGAAGAGTCATGTTTTTTAATGAGAATGGCCATCGTGTGTCTTTTATTGGAGAACAGAGTTATCAGGTAGGGAGATGGCATGTGGAGCCAATTTTATCTATGTTGGTCGACCTTTCATCGGAATCAGTGGATGCCGAGATGATGGATGTTCTTGGAGTTTTCATAGTGTTCTGGGACATTTTTCCTGAGGAGGTTGTGGCTCTACCCCCTTTGATGTGAAATTCAGTTCATGAAAGACATGCAATCTGGTTCCCATCCGATTTATGTGGCTCCTTATCGAATGACACCTTTTGTGTTATGGGAGATTCAGATTCTTATTGAATATTTGATTAATATGGGTTTTGTCTAACCCAGCGTGTCACCGTGGGGTGATTTGGCCTTCTTCGAAAAGAAGGAATAAGGTGGTCTCTGGTTGTGCATAGATGTCCAGAGACTAAAGTATGTAACACTCAAGAATTGTTACCCTCTTATGAGGATAAAAAATCACTTTGACCAGTTGAGGGGAGCAGGTTGGTTCTCTATGATCGATCTTCAGTTCAGGTATCACCAGTTATTGGAGAAGGATAGTGATAATCTGAACACTTCTTTCAGCTATAAGTATGGGAACATTGAGTTCGTATTTATGTTACTCGGTGTTACAAAAGCACCGTCTGTGTTCATGGTACTCATGAAATCTATTTTCTGCGAGTTTCTAGACCAGTTCGTCATTGTGTTCATCAATTACATTTTGATCAACTCAGGATCAGAGGAGGAAGATACTAAGCACCGCAGGACGGTCTCAAAAATCCTTCAACCCCACAAGCTTGATGAAAAATTTTCCATGTTAATGTTCATGACACGAGAAGTGCATTTACCTGGACTTGTGGTGTATCAACAAGGTGTAGCAGTTGAATTTTTAATGGTTTAAGAAGTTGTTTCTTGGGAAGCAGCCAAAAATGTGAGGGAAGTTCATAGTTTTCTGGGTCAGGAAGGATATTATCAGAGGTTCGTACCTGACTTCTCTTGGGTTGCATCTCCTCTGACAGCTTTGACCAGAAGGGACCAGACCTTTGTGTGGAGTGAGAAGTGCTAGGAAGGCTTCAGTTATCTGAAGGAGAAGTTGGTTAGTTCCCCAATGCTGATGTTACCAGAAGAGGGGCTATTGTTTGAGGTGTTTTCAGATGCATCCGGATATGGCCCAGGGTGTGTGCTGATGCAAAAATGAGGAGTTATATCTTATAGGTCTAGGAAGTAACATCCTCATGAGGGTAACTGCACCACCCATGATTTACGGATTACATTGGTTGTGTTCGCGTTGAATTTGTGGCGGAATTACCTCATCGGTGAGAAGTATGTGGCCTTGACAGACCACATGAGTTTGAGGTATAAATTTACCCAACGGGACCTATACATGCGACAAATAATGTGGGTAGAGTTTCTTCGACACTATAACATCTCGATCTCTTACACTGAAGTTAAGGGGAACGATGACGCTGACGCATTTAGTAGGAAGTAATGGAGGGAAGCCGTTCAGGAATCTTTGGATGTTTGGAAGGAAATAGAGGAGTTAGATTCCATACACCTATATGTAAGGGAGGATTGTGGTAGAGGTTTTCTATTTCAGATGAAAGTTTAGTCCTTTATATTATGGCAGGTTGAGGAGTCTAAGTGAGGAGACATAGAAATTGAAGTGATGTGTGATTGGGTTAACTAATGAAATGCTCTAGAAGGGTGGTCAGAGGAAGGTGGAATCAGATTCTTTTCTGATGGAAGTTTTTTGTCCCATACAGGATGCACATGGGAGTTCTATGTGTTTTCCATAACTCACTATTAGCGGTACGCCCTTGAGTTTCAATGATATATCGAGGTCATAGGGAATAGTTTTGGTGGCCCTGGGTGAAACGGGCAGTGACCGAGTTTGTGGAAATCTGCCTGGTGTGTCTGCAGGTGAAGGCTGAAGATTGTGTCCCATGAGGTTTGATTGCAGCCTTTAGATGTCCCTGAGTATAAGTGGGATGAAATCTAGATTGATTCGTCATATGACTACCCAGGGTTCAAGGAGGCTATGATGTCATCTGGGTAGTGGTAGACCGACTGATGAAATCAAATCACTTTCTAGTGATTAAAGATTCAAGTATGATGGATGCCTTAGCACATATATAAGTGGACGAGGTGCTGCAGTCTCATGGATTTCTGAGGTCCATAGTCTCAGATATGGATGCATGGTTTATCTGATTAGTATTGAGGGGACCCTAGTATGATTTTGGAACCCAAATACAAATCATCACTACATTCCACCCCCAGGCAGATGGGAAGACTGATCGAACCATCCATAAAAAGGAGGATATGCTACGGGCATGTGTTTTAGACTTTGGGGGATTATGGGAAGGACATTATCCCTTAGTAGACTTTTCCTAAAATAATAGCTTTCACTCACTATTGTCAGGGCAGCGTTTGAAGCCTTTTACGGGAGGTCGTGTCATTCACCTCTATGATGGACCGAGGTTGGGGAGGCTGTTTTTCATGACCCAGAGGTAGTTCAAAGAACAACAAAAAGGTTCAACTTGTGTGTGAGAGGATAAAGGTAGCCCCATACATGAAGAATTCGTATGCTGATATTTGGAGGAGGCCCTTGGAGTTCGAGGTTGGAGACCATGTGTTCTTGAAGGTTTCCCCTTAACATGAGAGGAGAAGGATCGGAAAGGGAATAAAGCTCTCTCATAGGTTCCTTGGGACCTTCAAAGTGTTGGGGAAAGTCGGTGAGGTGGAATATCAGCTGGCATTTCCACCTCAGATGGAAAGGATCCACGACGTTTTCCACATCTACCATCTTAGTTGATATATACACGATGAATCCCATGTCATTGACTGGGGGGTGTTGGATATAGGGGACGATGCTATGTTTGTGGAGAGACAGATGAGGATCAAGGATTGGAAGGAGAAAGTGTTTTGTGGACAAACCATCCCTTTGGTTCATGTGTTGTAGAGGCACGGTGGCCCCGAGGAGAGTACTTGGGAGTGAGAATCTCTGATGCGTGCCCAATACCCAATGCTATTTTTGAGTTGTCAGTATGAGAATTCCCTTTTGTTCTCGTTTTGTGACCTGCTATGATGTAATGGTGATTTTGTTGGTTTGTGAGATGTTTTGTTTCCTTACCTTGTGAATGTTTATGAAAAGAACTGATATGTGGGGAAGGGAGGACTCGATCCCTAAACAACACGCATTATTATGGATGCTATTAAACAAGTGCGGGTGAGTCAGTGCCACCTAAAGTAGATAGTATCTTGAAATGGAAGAATGAAATCCCCAATTTTTGTGTCAGGACAATGTAAAACTAGGGATGGGGGAGGCTTTTTTGGGGTGGTTTGTCGGTGAGAGGTATCTTTCGAGGTTCTTTTTCAGACCCCTCTCTTCTTTTCAGCTCTAGCTTTGATTCTCAAAGACTAGAATAGTTCGAGTGGTATCTAATATAATGACCCAACCCTCCAAGTCCATCCGTTTTCAAAATTTCTGGTGTTTGGCATGCCATAGACCCAACAGGTCCCGATCGTTAGGGTGGCATCTGGGTGGAAGGACATCATCGCGGTGTCAAACTTTGCCGAAACCGATCGATGAGTCACCGATCGGTGTGACACCGATCAGTGGTAGAGGGGATTTTTAGGTTTTCCCTAGTTTTTTCCGGATTTCCACTTTTACATCATTTTAACCTATTAAAAGTGGTCAAAGGCAGTTTTTATCCCCATAAACAATTTTTTAAATTTTTATTAGGGGGAGACCCTCAACGGACCCAGACTGTGTGCCCGTGTAATGCGTTTTCTGGTGTTTAAATATAATCATTTAACTCATAGTTGTTACGACCGTCTCTCTAATAACCACTATTAAATAACAGTTAATTCCATATTGTGTAACCACTCAACCGCATGATGAAACCAAAATCTGTGTTTAATTCTGTATAAGAATTGATATCCCGTAACACTGGGATATCATCATTATATCCCACTAGAATACCTTCTTTATTTTCCTTGGTGGTTTCTTTCATCCCTTTGTGCATTTGGAGTCCCTTAACTGAGGTGAGTGGTGCGCATATGTTGTTTCCTTTACATCTAATTTTGGGAGTCCGAGAAGTTACTCCTCTCTAATTCGTGCATCTATAGTTCATGGAGCATCGAGATAGACGTCGATATTTGATCATCCGAGTAGGGTTATCCTTCATCTATATTTTTTGTGTATCATGCGGGGTGGGTATGAAAATGTTTACTATAGATATGGATGAAACCAAACCGTATTGAAGATAATAGACATTCTTTTATATAATGAAGGGGGTGTGCTCAATGTTTCCGCTGTACTCATTACCCAAGATTATGTGTTGTAAATTTTTCCGGATTATTTCAACTCAAAATCATGGATGTTGGTGTTCTTTTATTGCACATTAATGAACTTCTGTTTTTATTATTATTAATATGATTTAATGGATGTAACATGGAAATTCTATATCACATAAAAATCGTTAATTAAATGGATTCTCAATGTTTAATAATATTTGTGTGAACACCCCGTTTATCCAAACATAAATATGGAACTAAATTAATTGTATATTCGAATTTGAAAAATCCCCTGATCTGGTATGGTGATGTTTATGGTTGGTGCTTGTGAACTGACGTGGATGGGGATGGGATCATCTTTTGTAGTGCAGTTATTGGTTTGTGGATCTGAGGTCATATGGGTCCATATGTCGAGGCTTGGTTTGGTTATAGTACTTCGATTGATCTCACATATACCTTTTTTTTGTTATAACATTACAAGTGAACATGGTGTGATGCTTAAATTGTTGTTTGGCTATTTTACTTTCCTTGGACTGTTGTTATGAATGTTAGTTTCCTAGTAGTTCTAATTTTACTTAAACATAATCACTTTAATATGAAAAAAATAATGGTCTCTTTGCGGAATTGTTTTCCAGGAATGAGTTTTATCATGGTTGTGGGTGTGGTGTTTCCTATGAATGAATAGTAATGAGACTGTTTGTGTTGGACTAGTTTGGTACCCCTAGGTTTGGATAAGTACTTTTTACCTATATATATAATTTTAGTTCTTATGTTTCTTATTCATTCCCCACCCATGTTGAGTACATTGTGCCGAACATCCCCATTACATGGGGGTGGGTGTTTTCTCCACCACTCATATGAGTGGAGCTCCTTTAAACTCCATTTCCTAAGTAGCACAAAATTTTTCATGTAGGCTGTGATGGCATGAGGTCCATTATTTACCATTATTCATCGAGTGGGGTATTTGTGGTGGTTGGCATAGTTGTGTGCGGGTCAGTTTTTTCCCATGTGACTTCGGGATATGGCCTAGGTGTCTTCGGGCATGAAGATAGTTGGTATAAGCCAATTTTTTGAGGGAATGGTTACATGTGGTTATTATGGCGCAGTTTTTTTAGTGAGAGATGTGTGGTTGTGGCCTAGGAGTTTGCGGGTGGGATGTGTGGTTGTGGACCAGGAGTGTTCGGGTGGGGTATGGGTGTGGGACTCATGTGAGAATAGCATGAGAGGTTTGACGCATAGGATGTCTTTAATAACTAGTGGGAAAGTGGTGTAGGGTACCCAAATATCTATGTGCTATTACAATTACTTTACTTGAGTTTCGTTATTTAGGGAGTGTGCCTTGGTGAGGTTTGGGTGGATAAAACCCTTGTTAGGTGCTTAAATTTTCTCCTTTTCTCACGGGACATTAGAATGTCTCCCCACTTCTGCATGAGTGCTTTTGTTTTTCCCTACTGAGTATACCTATATACTCACCCTATGTATATAAACTACTTTCAGGTGTCTAGGGGGGAATCAGGGATCATGTGGAACCTTACTAGATTGGACGTTTAGACAATTACTGTTGTTGTTTTTCATTTCTTGGTACTTTCCTTTAAGGTTTTCTTGTACTTTTGTAGAATTTACTTTAGGACATGCATATAGGAACAGTTTTCTTTTGGCATTACTTTTACCTCCAGGTTTTCTATTGTTGGTATTTTCTATCTTATCTCCTGATCCTACTAAATATTAAGGGTAATGCCTTCTATCTATTGTGTGATTCTATACCTTTGGTGCAAGATGCCACTCCAGGACCTATTGAAGGCGGGTCTCAGGGGTCATTATCTCTCATTCACATTAAAGAAGAAGGAACTATAAATATATTGTCCCTTATCTCATCTTGGTGAAGGTAGGTCGTGACAAATATAATATAAAATTCTTTTTATTTTAAAATGGATTTTCTTCTGAAAAACTGCTTTTCATGGTTCTTTACAGGTTTAATTCAAAATTTAATTCTTAAAATTATGTGTTTTTTATTTAAAAAAAAATATAATAAATTTATATCCATACATTCTAAATTTAGTCAATATTTTTATTTTATTTATATATAATATGTATAGTAACCATGGTATATTTTCATTCCACGATAAAGGGTAAATTGTGTAAGTAATGTTGAAAATAAAATTATAAATTCTATAAAATGACTCTAGCACAAGTGAAAAATTTATTATATTAATGTAATTATATCATTAACACATAAGTATTGTAATTAAGATGATTTTTGGAAATATCTTCATGAAAATTACATATATAATAGTTAAATCAATGAAAGTCACAAAAATATAACTTTATGTGTCCAAAATAACATTTATGTGTCAACATTGGGAATAAATTATGTTATTAAATAATATAAATATTTATTTTAAAATTAATGATCTTATTTTAATGATATAAATGTATTTTTTACATTTTTCCAATTAGATGAAATTATGAAATTTGTAATAAATTATTTAATAAAAATTCAAATAAATGACATTAATTCCTTTAAATACAATATCATTTTTAATATATCATTACCCAAAATTTATATTCAACTATTAATATTATTCTGAAATTTAAATAATTTATATGGATCATGATATTATAATTTTATTTTTTAGTGAACAAATAAGAAAATTAAATTATTACACAGTGCTGATATAGTAATTATTTTTTTAAACAAAATATCAAATACTTATTATTAAAAATGATAAAATAAATATAATTTGAGATAATTAATATAATAAATGAGTTTTTAAGAATAATTTTACTTCAAAAGGATATAATGAAATACATTTTTCCTTATTAACATATTATCTTTATTATTTTAAATTATATGTAATAAATATTTTCAAAATAGATTTTAATGTCATTTTATAAAAATAATACATTAGTAAATTATATAAAAATAATACAACATATTTATAAATAAATAAATATTATAAAATGGTATAAATTGTTATAAATATTTTATTTATTTTATAATGTGAATCACTTATGTAAAAATTTTAAATTTTTACATTGAAAAAGTTGTAAGAGTAGTTAAAATAAAATTTGTTAACTAAGTGTCAATCAACATGATAAGGTTTAATATAATTCTAAAACATGTACAAAATTTATTTAATGATTATATTATAACTTTATCTCACTGTATATTTTAATCAATGTTATTTTTGAGTTATATTAATTTATAAATGATTAATTATAACTTCATATTTTATGATATTCCAAAAGTGCCCTCACAAAAAATTAAAAGGGCACCTCCCCCCTAACATATTCACATCACCTTAAGGATTAAATATGAAAAATCCCCACCCAATATATATTAAAAAATAAACTATAAAATTTATAAAGATTCATTTATTCTCAAAATACAACCCATAGTGTCTCTTAGAGGATATTTTCTGCATGTTCTCCCAAGATGTGGTAATCGCCTATACCGATTCGTTCAATATTATTTCTTCATCATCACAATATTAATTTTAATATGAAAAATATAACATAAAAATTCCAGTTTTAAATATAATATTATATGTTTTCATTATTATGTAACAAAAATATTTCAAATTTTATCAATCCTATAAAAAAACAGAATCACAATGTATGTATATGTTCGACATACCATCTCCAAACAGTGTATTAATATTATGTTTTCATCTACACATTGTTTTAATATGTATAAGGATGGAAATTATATATATATATATATATGATAATAATTATATTATATAGATTCTGTAAAAATATATACCATATAATGAACTACTATTTAACTATTATGGGAATGATACCATCAGTCATGTGTGCATACGACCTACCTTCTCCACGATAAGAAGGAATTAATTATTCAATTTCAACACTAATTAATGATTATATAAATTAATATAATGAATAAATATGATATATATTACATTAATATCATTATGGATGTGTTTTAATTAATTCGTATGCAAAAATACTTATTCTACATAACAAATACCTGAAAAAGAAGTAGTTATCACCCAAAAGAAAGAACGTATTGATATATTGTTAATTAATGGGTGAAATATGATATAAAAAGATAATATATGATATAATAATTATAAATATTATTCATTTATAAAAATATAACACTCTATAAAGAATTATTTAAGAGTTTCAGATACGTACAAAGGAAACTGAGTTAACAATAAGTGAAAATTTAACGGTATCATTTTTATTCTAGATTGTTTATATGTAAATATTTATTGGGAAATATTTATCATAAATGTACTTATTTCATAAAAATATTTTCCAAAATATTTTTAATATTCTTATAAATGTTTTTAATGAAATCTTTCTCCATATGTTAATTTTTAGTAAATGGGTTCAAATGAATATATTTTCTAATTTTCAATGTGGTAAATTATTGGATTTTCTAGAAGAATAAATAAATTAATGTTTTTTAACATAAACAAAGTGAATGATTTTATATAGTTTTATAAATATATTATCAATTGAATCATTAATTAAAATTTTAAATTTTTACATTTAAATAGATTTGTTTCTTCAAAATTTTGGGGCACTTTACAAAATAAATTGTTTTATTGATTAAAGGATATTACACTCATGAATTATTTTCAAGTGATCTCTCAAATTTAATTTCCATTTATGAAATATTATTTTATGTTACGTATTTTTTATTTGTTATATATTTCAATGATTTTATCATTATTTTTTCTATTGTTTTTTTGTTTATTATAGAATGATATTTAAGAAACCCATTTATTTTCCATGGGTTATGTTATGAAGGAATGATGTTTATGAAAACCACTTATTTTTATGGGTTTGAATATGATGAATTATATTTGTTCTTATAGAACACATACGTATAGTTTTCATTATGTGATGGGTGAGAACTATATATCAGTCCAATTAATTTGTTACATATTTATGCCTCATGAGATAGACATGAATGGAATTAATAGTGATCTAAATTAAATAATATAGCGAAGGAATGAGGAGTGAACCCATTCATTAATGGACACTGTCTACTATGATAGCCTTGGAAATGAGACTTGACTATTATGGAATTATTTTCTTAGGTGTATTCCACAAAATTACACGATATATGTAATTATTTCATAAATTATTTTCTTATATTCTTTATGAACATTTGTCATTTATCCAATGAAATTATACTATTATTCCTTGATATACATGATGTTATTTTCAGAAAAATATTTGTTTTTATGTCTTATTATTATCATATGATTGATATATCATGTCGCTACCCTTACTGAGCATTTGAACTCACCCTTTATCATTTTTTCCCCATGATAAAAAGAATGATAACTTGTAAGATGTGTAAAAAGTTTTATTATATGAATTAATAAACAGGGGATGCTGTAGATGTTTATTAATTCATTTTTTATTATTTATAGCTTCAATATACTATAAAACTCTACAATTCATATAGTGTTTTTGTGATTTTTGCTGAAAATTATTCTATTTTATTTTTAATATCTATATATGAAATGTATGGGTTGATATAGTTGTAATTAGGGAATGGTTTAGTTAACTATTGAATACTAGGATGAGAAAGCATTACTATGATTCCTACAGAATATCTTAGGTATAAAATAATATAATGGAGTTTTGGTAATGATGATGAAAAAATAGATAGAAACATAATTTTTTATGAATTGAGATTATATATGTAATTTACCTTCATTATTTGGTTTTACCATTTTGGTTAGTATTTTTCATAATTTTATTTTTGGTTTTATACAAGGTATGGAACCCAATGTAAATGCATTACTGATGAATGTGATGGTAACTGAAATAAATTTCTTCCTAAGAATCGAATGTTATGGGAGATGGGATGAATTTTTTTCGATACTCAGAAAAAATTCTCAAACAACAAATCATGATGGGAATTAAAATGAGAAAATTAAAGGAAAAATTTAGAAGATCTCTTAATGAGGTAGTGTCTACCTTCTTTTAGTGGGTCTTGAGGTGCACTATAGGCTGCACAATGTACAAGTAAAACAAAAATTAAATTTTTACTTCTTTATTATTTTGAACCAGAGATTCTAATTTTAGAAATCTATCATTTAAGAGGTGAATTAGATAAATGATAAGATATCATCAATAATAATAGTAATCAAGGTGAAATTGAATCTTTTGAATGGGATGAGTTAAAGAAGTTACATATCTATCAGTACATTCCTTGTATTCTTTAAATGAATGTGATGGAGTTCAATGAACATAATTAAAAGTATGATGAATCTAAGGGTACCTATAGAGGAAATTATATATTTATTTCAAGGTACTATAATGGAATTATCATCCAAATTGAGTGTACGGTTAATCAATTCATAATATGATTAATACCAAGTCCCCAATGTTTGTTGCAACAAGGGACTTCAGTAGCTCTGATGAAGTCGTTTGATTTTATCTCAATGTTGATATTTAGAATGGAGTTACCCATCAATCAAATGGGTTATATTTTATTGGAAATATGTAATACATGGTAAAATGTAAAAATAATAGTGAAAAGAATTATAGGTTTCCTTTAAAATAATGGGTTTTAAATAAACATGGAAGAAATTGTATTAAGGGTACAAGTAAAATATTAATGTGCATGAATGAAGGTAATTAGGAAATTGATTTCCAAAGATATTATTAAAAGATTGCTAATTATGAGTATAGGGAAATTGATGTACATAATTCACCAATTACACTTCAATGCTTAATGTTCAAGGAAAATGTGCATTATTCTAACAAATTCCCAAATATGAGGGATATCAATGATGATCAACATCAAAATCTTCTTAAGGAAAAATAAGATGGAAAATTACATGAAGTCACTACTATTATTGTAGACTATGATAATGAAGTGGTGAAAGGTACAGTTACAAACTACTCTAACACAGAATAATTATTATTTAATTCTGGATCATCATATACTTTTATCAATAAATAATTTCCCAAATGGATCATTATATTACCCAAAATTAATGTTCAACTAACTATACAAGTAAAGAACTAAAAATTTATGTTTTGAAATGTATGAATCAAGAAATTTTAACCGAATAGGAGAAATACTATTTTTTAAATTAATGTTTAATTATTTATACAAGTAAAAAAATGTATGTAAGGAAGTAAAATGTGGAGAAATAAAAGATGGTGAGAAATTATTCTATTTTCAACAATGAATGTGATATAATCATAAAGTTAAAAAATGTTTTTGTGTCCCTCCCATAGCAGATTTAATGGAGTTGTTAAATGAGGCACATAGTTCATCATTATCTATTAATAATGGATTCACAAATATGTATAGAGACCTCAAATAGTAATTCTGGTGGGATTTAATAAAGAGAGGTATTGTAGATTTCCTTTATCGGTTCTTATATTTTCATCAATTTAAGGCTGCTAAATATAAGCCTTAGAAGATGTAACAACAATTCCCAATGCCATAATGTAAAAGGAAAAACATCACCATTGGCATTGTTTTAGAACATCCAAAATCATCTAAAATCTATAATGCTATATGGGTTATAGTTGATCACATCCCAACATTTTTAAACATCATTGCTATCAGCAATGAATTCTCTATTAATTAGCTTCTATAATATATATTAAGGATTTGAGATTTCATGGAGTACTAATTTCAATTAAATATGATCTGAAATTTCGTTTTATCTTAATGATATGGAATTTTTTTGTAGGATATAGAATTAGAGTTATGTTTCAACACTTCTTATCATTCTTATATAGATGGCCAGTCTTAAAGAATAATTAAAAAAATAGAATTCATGTTGAGATCACTCCCTATATATTGAAATTGATGTTCGGATCAACACCTAAATTTGGTAGAATTTTGTTACAAAATTATATTTAACCCTATTATTCATAACTATCTTTATGAAACAGTCTTCATCAAAAAGTTCAGAACTCCAACATTATATAATGAAATTTGGGAAATAAATCTATTGATAACTGATCTAGTTGAGGAGATGTTATATATGGTTAGATCTATTCAATAGTACCAAAGTGCCTCTCATAGTTGACAAAAACATTATGAAGACATAGATGAAAATAATTATTCTTTCAAGGGGGTGAAAAGGTTTTTTTATGAATATGTACTTGGAGGAGAGATATGAGATTTTGAAATAATGGTAGCCTAAACCCTAGGTATATCCATCCTTTTGAATTTTTTTATCATGTATGTAAGGTATGTTATAGGTTTTTCATTTCACCACATCTCTATCGTGTTCATTATGTGTTCTATGTATCCATCCTGATAAAGTACACACCTAGTACTTTACACGTACTAATCACAGATGTCATACTGCTAGATAATGATCAATTATATGAAAATTATATTTTTTTAATTTTATAAGTGATTTTTTTATTCCCTTGTCCTCTTGAGAATATAATAAAATGTTTTACTTCGATGTTAACTTGTTATATTGATGTTTTTTAATGTCCATATAATGAATAGTTTCAAAATTAATATTAAATCTATTTTATCAAAAAAATATTCTTTTAATATATTCAAAAATCATAAAACATAAATAAATAAATAATTATCATATGGCCTAAAATGTTATAAATAGTTCATTTCGTTTCGAAAATTCATCCCATATGTAACGAGTACGTCCTTTTAATATTGAATTTTTTTTACCTTACATAAAATAAAATAGATTCAGTAAGAGTTAATCAAAATGATAAGGTTTAAAATAATACCAGGAAATGAATAAAATATATTGGTTGATGATATAAAAATATATCTAATATTATATATTGGTATATTTTTCCATTTTGTGGTATTTGGACTAGAATTTTATTTAATAATAATACATATTTATTGAAATTCTAAATGTTCTACTCACCTCACTTATAAAAGGGAACCTCCCCCTCACTTATTCACATCACATTTAGCCTTAATGATCAACGATACCCAACCAATTTCTCTTCTATACTTCCCTAGACATATTCTATATGATTTGGTCTTCGAAAAATTCCAACCCTAATGTCCATAAGAGGATATCAATTTTTTTCTAAATTAATAGTAATTCTTTTTACAGAATATTTCATGATTTTTTCTTCTTCTATATCATATTAATACATTTTTTCCAATAAAAAGAAATATATATATTATAACATATATGACTATATTTTATTATGAATGTAACAACAATATTACACCATTTATCTATCATATAGAAAAAAAATAAATGTACACGCAAACGTAAATCTTATGGTCTCCATGTCGTGGTGAAATATATTTTTCATCACTACATTATTTTGATGGGAATATTGATGAAAATAATATATATATATTATAATTAAAAAATTATATTTATACTGGAAAAATATATATATGATCCACTCCCTTATCATTTCTCTACTACGGTAATGATAGCATCGCTCGTGCGTATAGACATCCAGCCATCTCTACGATACAATGTGATTCATTTTCCAAATTCAATATCCAAGTACGATTATATAAATGTATATAGTGAATAACTTTGATATATATTACCTCAATATAAAAATGTAAATTCAGTAAAAATATCATATGTACAATAACTCTGACTTATATGAAAAAACATGAAATGAAAAATGTAGTAAACACCTGAAACGTTGATAATAAAAAATTATTTGTAACAAACAGGAGAATATATGATATATAGGATCATATATGTTATAATAAGTATGAATATTGTTGGTTTATAAATTAATAACATTAATTAAACCTTTATACTAGAGGTTTTTATCTATACAATGTAAAACAAGTATAATATAAGGGAAAATTTTACAATATCATTATTATTCATGATTTTTTATATATAAGTATCCTCTAGGGAATATTTATCTTCCATGAACATTTTTCTAAAAAATAATTCCAATGTTTTTTAATATAATTATAAAATTTTATAATTTTATTTTTACTCATGTGTGAATTTTTAATAAATGATAATAATGGAATCCTTTTTTTTTTGTTTTCAAACAAGGTATTTTGTGACTATTCCTTTAAAAGTACGAAAAAATGCATTTTAAGTTATACGTAATGAATTTATTTTTCCACTTTCATGACTCTTTAATTCATTTAATATTCCCATTAAATAATTCAGATTTTCTTTAAAATAAATTTGTTTTCTTATAAAATTATATGTTATCTTAAAGAATGAATGAATTTTTATAGAAGATAGTATATTTTACTCAATAATTATTTTCAAGATATCCCTCAAAATTATTTTTCACTTATGATAAAATTATTTAATGTTACATATTAAAGAGTGATGATATTTTTCAATGATACTATCTATATTATTTATCGGGTTTGAATATTTTTATTATGGATTGATATTAATGAAACCCATTTTTTCTATTAGTTATGTTATGTTGGGATGATATTTATGAAAACCACTTATTTTTAGGGGATCATATAAATTAATGATATATATTCCTTTTGAAAACAAATTTATGGATTTAATTATGTAATATGTGGGACCTATAACTCCCTCAATTTCATTGGGTAATTATTTATATCATATGATATATATAGGACTGGAATGAGGAGAAAATAAAGTTTAGTAATATAAGCTGATAACATGGAGTGAAACTAGTTTAGAAATGGAATTTTCCTCTATGATGATATTGGAAATGAGCCTTGACTAATATGAAAATTATTGTCAATGTTTATGTGTATTACGAAATTCCCTATCTTATGTTATTGTCAATTGGAATATGTTCCCCGATTCTTTGTTTAATTTAATGATTTATCCCATGAAATTATATCATGATTGTTTGATATAAAGGATTTATTATCAAATTTTTTATTTTTTTTCTTATGTATTCTGATTACGATTTGATTGATATCTCCCTTTATTCCCCTTGTTGATTATTTTAACTCATCATTTCAAATGATTATTATTCCCATTATATGAAGAAATATATTATGCAAGAATTGTAAAATAGGGTTATAGTTATGATGTGATGTGTGGGAGATGATGTAGATGTTTAAAGAATCATTTGTTTTTGATTCCCAGTTTCCAATGATAGATAAATTATTTGTTATTGGAATAGTTTTGTTATGATATGAAATTAATATTATTCTATTTTAGATGTAATTTCTATATATGAAAATATATTTCATTATTTTCTTAATATTTATACTATGATATATGATAATTTTATATTATATTATCACCTTTTGTTAATAATCATTTATATTTTCATTGATCTAGGTTTCAATTGCCTTCTTTTCGATGATTTTGTTGATTTGATTTTTTCATAATTTGATAATGCTATCAAAATATACATGATGAAAAAATGATATAAATATAAAAAAATTAGTATAAATTAATTTAGAGTATATCATAATATTTGTTAATATGGAATGAAATACACTCTCTATTGAGATGGTATTCCCACGTACACATTAATATTGTTTTCAATTTTACTATCGTAATGGAAGAAATAAAATTAAATACCATATATATATATTATGACTTTTGAATAATTTTCATTTCATATATATCATAAATTTTAGTTAAATACATCCCTAATACAATCTATGTAATGCATTATAGAATTAAATTACATTGCGATGTTGTAGTGCACCTTACAAATGAATGTGGTAATCGTGTTCCAAACAAAATTGAAAGAATGATGTTATGAGTGATATTATAATTATATAATCACAATTAAATAATATATATAATATATATAATATATAAACTATATATCCATCATTATTTAGAAAATTTAATTGTTTTAATGTAATATATATCGACATCGGTTCGTGAGGCGATAGTCAG